>CM061117.1:6249974-6929155 GCA_030770115.1 Daphnia galeata
ATACATACAAAAGTTCAAAGTATTTTATCTACATTTATTTTGAAATTCTTATTTGAAATTTAATAAAGAATTTATTTATCTAAAGTATTTCATCTTGATCGTGAGTTCGTGACTCGTGAGTTAGAAACAACCAAAGCACTGATCACTGACAGTTGAGAATCAGTAGGTCCTCATTTATGTTTTTCCCACTTCAGTCATCAATAATATTTAGGTTTGTTCATATTGTTAATTTCTACTATATTTGAATAATCTAACAGAACTGTTAAATGCTTAAAATAGATTAAAATTTTGAGGTTGCTTTGAAAATTCAAGTAGTTTGGTCCTGTCCGTGAAGTGTTTAGAATTCCATATTTGAAAGCAGGATGAGCCATCAGTCTTTATTCCGTATGTTCTCTAATTACTTTTGAGCTTCAGTGTTTCATTTAACTATTCTTTCTCAACATACTTTTCAAAATTGTATTTTAGAGCACAGCAAAGTCAATGGTACTCCTGTGATAACTGCTGAAGGAGGTATTTTACCCTGTGGTTGGTGTAGCCAAACAGAAAAACCTAACCTTTATGTTCTGCCTCTAAAAAATGGAAGACACATTTTTTGTTCTGCAATCTGTTTATCAGAATTCAGAAAAGTATCTTGTTTTCAGTGTGGAGAAGCTATTTCCGGCTTACCCTTTCAAGGCATTGTGAACTTGGCAACAAGAGATTTCTGTAGTGAAAAGTGTTATCAACAATTAAAGAAAAAAGAACAGACTAAACAAATGAAACCCTCTTCTTCATTGGGCAGTTTACAAAGCAGCCAATTTTTATCACCTGCACCACCAGCAATTCATTCTGAATCAACTTTAATATTAAATTCCAACCCCTATACTTTTGCATGGGAGGATTATCTAGCAGAAACTGGAAGTGTGGGAGCTCCTCAAGTTTGTTTTAAACAGGTATATTATTGATTTAATTTGCATAATTAAGGTCTGATATTTTATTAGACCAACAATTTATTGTTTTCTCCTAAAATTATTTATTATTGAATACTACTGTTCATTGTTACTTCTATTTATATACAGCACGCGAATCCACCAAAGAACGAATTTCACTGTGGAGTCAAGCTAGAAGCTCAAGATCCACGTAACTTGACCTCAACTTGTATCGCAACAGTTGTCGGAGTTATTGGTCCCCGACTCCGCTTACGCCTAGATGGTTCTGATAATAAAAACGATTTTTGGAGATTGGTTGATTCCAATGACATACATCCGATAGGTAACAATCTTTTAATTAGATAAAGCCATTATAACTAATACTTCTATCGCATGGTCATTAGGGCATTGTGAAAGCAGTGGTGGAATGTTACAGCCTCCTTTAGGATTCCGAATGAATGCCTCATCTTGGCGGACATTCCTCTTGAAAACGCTTACTGGAGCCGAAACGGCATCAAGTTGCTGCTTTAAAAAAGAGCCACTTTCGCCTCGATATAATATGTTTCGAATCGGTCAAAAACTTGAAGCCGTTGATCGCAAAAATCCGCATTTAATTTGTGCAGCTACCGTTGGTATGAAATAGTTTTACCAGTTTTATTATTTGTATCATCGATGCAAAATCGTACATTTCTTTATAGGGGCGGTGAACAATGATAGTATTTTTGTTACATTTGATGGATGGAAAGGCGCTTTTGATTACTGGTGCCGATATGATTCTCGAGACATTTTTCCTGTTGGTTTTTGTGCAGCAGTTGGGCACCCTCTTCAGCCTCCCGGACAGAAATGTAAACTACATGTCTTATTGGAATTTTTCGAACTGTAGCTACTTTAGTGGTCTCTACATAATTTTAAATGAACATTTTTACTTTGGTAGTTGCTCTGACGAGTGGAAGCCGATTTAAGTCTCGCGTCCTCAACATACCTCCTCCTCCTCCCCTACAATCCTCCTCAACGGGAATAGATAAGTTGTCAACAGAAATAGGAAAGTTGCCTATTTCGTCCTCAAATACTGGAGCTAAAGTCGAACCGTACGTCGTCGTTTCTGAACCCGATACGTCCTCGATTGAAAGAGAGGCAACAATTGGTGATATTATAATATTTTCCTCGTTATTTTTCGGCAAAAACTATAATATGAAATTATTATTATACGTTCACAGTTAGCATCTATATCAATCATTTGTGCAACTGTGGTTCTAACTTGGACCCTAATAAATTACGACAGCTAAAAAGACCACTTGGACCTGGAACGCTGAGCCAAGTTCTAAGGGACACTGTTCAAGGTTTAGTTGATGCTGCGCTCCAAACCAAACAAACATTCTCTATCCTCCGGACACGCCAAGGTGATGGAGACGTCGTCATTCGAGGTAAAATTAGTCAGAGAATAAAACCATTTAAATTTGAAATTGCCTTATATCAAACGGTTTTTCTCGGTTTTTTCCCTGTAGCCAGATATGAAAATGTAGTTCATACGCTGCGTTTGCCTCCCGTCGATGATCTAATGGGGCTTGAAACCTATCTGGAACTTTTGTGCGAAGATCTTGGTTATTGTGAAAATCTGATTAGTACAGTCGCCGATGTTAATTGTAAAAAATGCATTGCTAATTCGGTCGATCAGTCAGGGAAGCCTGACTCCTTTCGTGCACTAAAACGAAAAGGTATCTATCTAACTTCACGTTCAATTTCTTATTTCAATAATCAATGCAACAAGTATTTATCTTAGCTCGAGATTGCATAAAGACTCCTGTCAGCTCGAAAAGGAAAATGATAATGACCAGCCCCAAAACTGATTCTATCGATAACAAACGAGAAACTGTTTCTCCATCGCGTGGTATGCCAGCTGGGAACTGTCTAACCAACAAAGGACTGAACGGTAGAACAACTTTGAAAATTGAATCGAGCCCTGAATTGCAACGACCTGATCTACAAAAAGCCACATCAACCACTAGTCATGAAGCTGAGATCAATGCGTTGACAGCCCCTGCCAATATAAAGGCGTCCTGTACACCATCCGATCCTGCTGATTGGTCGGTCGATGACGTGATGCGGTATCTGGCTTCTGTTGATTCAGGTCTAAGTGTTCACTCACAACTCTTTCAAAAACACGTAATAAAATTTTTATTTATTATTCCTTCTACTTTATGACATCATCGCATACATAATACTAAAACATTTTTATTCGTGTGTCGCAGGAAATTGATGGAAAAGCCCTACTTCTTCTCACCTCCGAAATGATGATGAAGTATATGGGGCTGAAATTAGGCCCTTCTCTCAAGATTTGTAACTCTATAAACAGACTGAAAGGGCGTCGTCATATATCCATTTGAAATCAAATGCCGGGGGCAGCCTATCCTTCACTTGACAAATCATACTAGGCTGTCATAACGCTTGAACCTTTCCTTGCGAAATCTAACTTACATATATAGAAAATATATATTTGATTCGAATCGTCTGTGATAAATCGCGAAAGTAGGGGGACAGGGGCTTTTGGCCATTTCTCGATACATGTCCTGAAATTTCGCTAGTATTGCATTCGATTTGTTGTTTTGGTTGATGTGTTTTACCTTACATTGAGTGAATCGTCGTCCTCATTTTATGAATCCTTCATTTTAAATTTTAACTTACAGTTCATATTTCCTGAAATTAGATGCACCTGAAATCCCTTAAGGTTTCCTAATACAAAAAATTAAAGATTAAAGATAATTGATGCATATCCAAACCGAGAAATTCACGAGTGCATGGCGATTGGTCGCAAGGGTGGTCGTCAATCGATCGCGATTTTTCTTGTACGATATAGATCAACGTGTGAAATCTTTATCGTGATTTCGATACCGGTGGTATTTCGAATCCGTGATCTAGATCTCAATTTCGATCAAATTTGCTTATGCAAATTCGGGTAAGCAAATTTGGGTACCGATTTTTTTTCTCTCAATAATTAAAAAATCTTATCAAATACTGTGGATTTCGAACTTTAGTTACAACCATCACTTGATCAATGGTGAGTGATCGAAGCTAAATGGTCGTAGAAGTACGTAAACTATCCCGATAAAAATCGCATATTTTCATTTGATCAATGACTAAGATTGGGATCGTTATCGCAAAATAATTCGATGGCGCAACCCTGAGTGTCCGGCGTTGCTTGAATCGCACAAATGAATCTATTGTAAATTGTAATTTGTAATGTAAATAAAGGTGTTCTTCGAGCTAGGAGCTAATTGGCTCCTATTCTCAACACCATCTACGCATCGCTTCAGATAGAGTAGTTTCCCCCGGTGATATTTTTAAATTTGGTGATTGTCAAGTGATGGCTCAATAATGCTTGTTTCATTTGATTAGTTAATGAACACGTAATAATTACTGTTTTTTATTCGGCCCGATAACTATTCCGAACTATTCTCAAGATACTAATAACACAATACATTTTATTGGCTATATTTAAAGAAGGAATGGAATGGTTCCAGAGTTCCGGCGCATTAATGCAAAAAGTTCAGCTATTCCGATGTTTTACTGCGACGAGACTGATGACACATAAAGCTCTTTTTCTTCGGGATCATCAGATGTTGGATTATCTAACATTGTAATTTTTAAATAAAATATAAGAGTAAAAATATATTTTTTTTAAAGAATTTTGTAGAAAAGTCATGCATGTTATCTCTCATAAATGTTACCTCGCATTCCTTCTGAAATTGGACCACGATTCAACATTCTTAGCATGGCTGTAAAAATGTTAAAAATCAGATTAACAAATAGTAATGAAATTAAAGTATCTCTGCAATTACGTACCTGTTCCCTCTACGTCTACGTCCAAAATGCTTGGTCGTGCCTCCTAAATAAACAGATTTAACGTTGGATAAAATAACTGTCGTTTGGCAGTGCAATGGTAAAGTCAAATTAGTGGGAATTAAGGAATAGGAAATTGAAAATATCTTCCACTACGATAGAAAGATTATATGCACGATAAATTTTAATTGCGCAACATTCAAACTTGGACACAAAAAATTAAACCAAGCATTAATCTGTTGTCGACGAGGTATAAGTTGTTATTGAAGCCAGGCAGGAAAGGATAAAGCAAAATCAAAACGATAATAAATCTGTATCTGGAAAAGACACCTCGTATGAAATTCGTTTTAGTAAGATGTGAGAAACATTCAAAAAGAAGAACGGATGTCTATAAATAAACACAGCTTCTACAGCAAGGCTAACCCCATAATTAATCTTCTTCTACTGGTTCGCGTAATCCGTCGCTGTGTCTCTCTTTCCCGATAATATCGAGCATGGCCCTGTCCTCACGGTTTGTGTCCAAAACGCTTCCTGTGACGTCTCTTCGTTTCCCCTTCATTCAGCCATCCGAGCAGCAATGTGTTGGAAGTAATGATGCAATATTACTCACGATGTCGATATCAGATTTTAAAAATTAAAATGACTTAAGGTAGTTTCCATAGGGTGTTTAGATTTAACGATTGGAGTAGCCATAACATACGCAATAGAGCGAAAATAACTTACGGTTTCATCATCTTCTTCAGTTGGTTCTGGACCAACAGCCCACACTTCTATCATATCGATGGAAAACTCCGGCTTGCCAGATAGCTGTCGACAATTAAATGTAGTACAACTGGGAGAACATTTGCCTTTTCCTGTTAAAGAAAGTGTTCGAAAACCATAATAAACTATGCTGTATAAATATTAAACAAAAATTTTTCATTGAATATTACGCGCATAATCAAGGGCATTTTATGAGAAAACAGGCATAAAAACAATATGAACGGAAATTAAAAAATTACCATATTCCGAATCAACCCAGATGGCAAAATAGTCTAGTTGACCTCCCATTCCCTGAAATATTACATAGGAAAGAACCTGTTTACTCACCGTCAACGAGAATTACGATGAACGCATATATCAAAACAGATTAAATACCATTCCATTTGGAAAAGTCTGTTGTTGTATATTGAAATACTGATAGTGATCATTGAATCCGGTTGCGTTGTAAATAACCATTTCTGGGGCCAATGAGAAAACGAAGTTCGCATTTGTACCTACAATATTATATTTTAAATAACAAACAGGAAAATAATTTAAAAAATACCAAAAAATAAAAACAAAAAATCATAATAAACTTTGCAAATAGCACCTTGCAAAATTAATGTGTAAATATGTAAAATATATGCTACGTGTGACGTAGGCTACCTTTGAATTGTGGACCTAAGGACCAACTTGTAGAAGCAAATCCACCAAAAATATGCCCATCGAAGTCTTTAATGAAAACGACAGATGGTCCTTTATCGATTATATTACCCATGAGACTAAAAAACAATGAAGTTAAAGGAAAAACTAACGTAAAAGTGTAAAAAATGTAAACCTTGAGAAACTTTCTCCGTGTATACGGCTAGAAAACAAAAATCTCCATTCACTTCGCAATTCGCTAGGTAAAGCACAGTTAATGAAAAGTATATCTGAAAGTGATAACCACTATAATAAGAAAAGAAAATTTGTGTTAATGTTGTGATTCCCAAGGCGATAATAAATTTATATTAAATATTCGATATTTATTTTTTACCGAAGGATACACTTGAGTGGGGATGCCTCGACAGAGTGGAATCAAATACTTTCCTTTTATCATAGGGAACTGGAAAATATGATGCGATAGCATACCAAAAAACCTGTACATACAAACACACATATTAATTGAAACAGATTTAACTTATTTTGAACTAAAAGCTAACTCATTTAACAAGCTGCTCTTTGAAAGCCACGCGCTAACTGCTTGATTGTCAATGTTTTTTGAAGACGATTTCTCTAATTCATTTGTGATGGCCGTCGCCAACCGATTGACAGAATCCTATTTTAAGAAGAATATTGGGAAAACTTATAGATATAGCATCACATAGCACAATGAAACATATTACTTCTTCCAAATTGCAGATATAATTTCCATCCCATGAGCGAAAGGCCGGAAGATTCCGAATTATTAAAAAGGTGAGTCGAATTATTTGAGTCGAAAACTTTGATAAAAAAATGTCATGTGAATATAACTCAAATAGTGAAATACTCAAGAAAAATATACTCAGTTACATACATTAAAACACTCTTCAAATGTTGCTACACCTTTTTTCCCTTTAGCTAAATATATTAGCTGGGTTGCTTTGTCTTCCAACATTCCTTTGATCATTACAGCTGCACAGTGGATGTAACCATCAAAAGTAACAGTATTATTTGTTGCTATTTGGCCTGTCATTAGATCACATATTCGCCGAGCCAAAATATCTGCTTCTGGTTTAGGAAGTAACAGTTTAACAGCATTCTAAAAACAACTAAACCATTTAACAAATTTATTCATATTATAGAATGAGCTATATATTAAATACTTCTAAAGTTTGTCGATCAATTTTTTTACTACCATCAGACAACTTCATGAAATTGTCTCGGAGAATTTCACGCTCTTCAGTTGGGAAGAGCTCCAATTCTTGATTCAATTCTTTACTTTCACCCAACCCCATCTAATTAAAGAAAATTGAAGTTTTTAGTGAAATACAGAAGTGCAAAACTGTTGTGACATAATTATAAATTATTTTTAAATACCAACTGTGCAAAGAATTGTTGGGCCATTTTTTTGTTGATCAAATTACCCTTCACAAATATTTAAGCTATACAATGTTCACAACTATTCGAAATTAGACGCAAGATTACAGTTACAGATGTAGGATTACAAAAACAATTTACTCTATTTTGGACAAGCAAGAACTTTGTTAGTACTTAGAACCAAAAAGAAAAATCAAATGTTCGAAATTCAAATGATGTAAGTTGTACAATGTCGACCCTATAAAATACTGGAATCTCTCTTAATCTCTAAGGGATCACTGTGACGTGCCCACTTACCTTGGGTAGACGTTCGTCATACGTTTTTTAGTTTAAATATGAGTTGTTGGGAGCATACGTTGATTAACACAATCTTTAATCAGTGAACCATGATCTTATATTTGTTTTGCATTCCATCAATCAAAAATCAAAATATGCTAAGCCATCTGTGAACGAATCCAGATATTATCACCGTCGTCTACGTCGCCTGCGCCTGCCTAGATGGCGTAGTGTTCACACAGTTTGAAAGCAAATAAAATAATATAAAAAACAAAACAAAATATTGTCAAATCTTTTTGCGATTGATGTAGACCGACAATTATTTTACTTAGTTGTTATCATAGTTGGTTAAAACTTATGTCTATCCATAATTTTATTTGTATTATTTTACCTGTTTATAAAGATATGTTCTGCCTGTCATAGTGTCATCTTCCTCTTCTGCCTGAACCACACATCCTTGTATATCTGGATTCCTACTGGAGTACTTATTTTTCTTATTCAGTTCGCAACAGCAGTTAACTAGCTTTATAAATGTTACGTTATAAAAAGGAAAAATAAAGTAAATGTGTATCTTTCACTACATATAGGATTTTTCTGAACCCTTCCTTATTATCAAATTTAATCAAAATAATGGGCCTTAAATTGTGGCTATCAGGGTTGATCAAAATACCAGCTGCTTTTGCTATCATAACAGTCTGCTATTTCCACTTTTGGTTTTGGAACACAATCTCTTACATTGAAGTTAATCCGGCATCAGACATCCATGATTTTATTGTTGGTAAGTTTTCATCAAAACAGTCTGTTTTCTGCAGGATTGCAAATTTCTTTTTTCTAGTGTAAAATGTTATTTATTTTAATTTTCAGTTGGAGCAGGTTCGGCTGGAGGAGTAATAGCGTCTCGACTTTCTGAGGATCCAACCTATTCGGTTTTGTTGATTGAAGCTGGAGGCTATCCGTCTCCATTAGTTAATATTCCGTTGATTTCTAGCATCTTTCCGTCAACACCTTTCGCTTGGAACTACCAAACTGAGCCCCAGAAATTTGGTTTTTCAGCTTCAATTAACCATGTATTACTATTGCATTTCATTAATACTTCCCAGAGCTATAATATTAAAATCGAGCCTCTTTTCGGTTCATTTTGATTCATTTATTTTCCTAATTTTAGCGATCAAATTGGCCAAGAGGAAAAGGCTTAGGCGGGTCAAGCATATTGAATTTCTTGCTGTACGTAAGGGGAAATAAATATGACTATGATCACTGGGCTGCCTTAGGTAACGAAGGATGGAACTATGAAGACGTCTTACCTTATTTCATTAAGTCGGAAAACAATAGAGGAATCTTTATTGATGGTACAGTGGTGTGGTTGAAGTGTTGGCAAAATAATTTTTCGTCATTCATAGATTTCTTTTCAAATAGAACAATATCACGGAAAAAAAGGTAATTTGATAGTAGAAGATAGGGCTTGGAAATCAAATTTACCTCAAGCCTTCATCAATGCTGGTTTAGAGTTAGGATATCCTTATGTTGATATAAATGGAAAAAATCAAACTGGTGAGATTTTTTTGCTAATTTTTATTCTTTACGAAATCATTTTACCATTGCACTCTTGTAAGTTAAATTAAACTTTATATATATTTCATTTACCGAATTTTAAGGATTTACTATCCCTCAGTTAACTACCAAACATGGGGCTCGTTGGAGCACGTATTCGGCTTTTTTAAAAAAACCTTACTATGATCGTCCTAACTTGAAAGTGATTACATTTGCGGAAGTTAAAAAAGTCTTGATCAATGAATCGAAACAAGCGTATGGAATCCAATATAAAAGACACGGCAATCTTAAAACAGTTTTTTGCAGCGAAAGAAATTATTTTGTCCGCAGGGGCAATCGCATCTCCTCAGATTTTAATGTTGTCAGGAATTGGACCCAAAGAACATTTGGAACGTCTTGAAGTAATAATTTCATATATTTATTTTTTAGCTTAAAAAGTAAACCAGTTCAAATTTTCTCGAAGATAAAAGTGCACTCTGATTTAAGAGTAGGTGAAAATCTTCAAGATCACAGTAATTGACGTTTTGTCTTAGATTTAATATGAAATCAATTCCTAAGTAATATTTTTCCGCGTTATTAATTGTCAGTATATGTACCGTTGACTCCATTAGTCCATAATGATAGCTCTGCTTCACTAGTGAACCCATTTGATCTTACGGTAAAACTAAAACATTAATTTTATTCTAACATTATTACAATTAATTTTATAAATTAAAGTAGACAAAAAAATTACTTTCATTTTAAATTTAGGCGTGGTGGGATTATTTTATTCATGGGACAGGTCAATACACAAGTAATGGCGTAGACGGCATGGCCTTTAAAAGTTCAAGATATTGTGAACCGGACTGGCCAGACATACAACTTCATTTTTTGTCATACTCAGCCGCTTCCGATCATGGGGTTCGTTCCTTTGTTAGCTAATGCATTTTTGTTTTCAATATTTAATTAAATTGATTTCGATGCAGATTTGTGTTAGACATCTTATGGGTTTAGAAGAAAATGCATGGCAAGAATTATTCGAACCGGTATCTTATGTCGATACTGCGTCTATTTTCGCAACACTAGTTCGACCCAAAAGCCGAGGATGGATCCGCCTTCGTTCTGCTGATCCGTTGGATCAACCAATTATTGATCCACAATTTTATAGTCACCCACAAGATGTGCAAGTGATGCTTGAAGGTACACGGCTATTTATCTAAATTGAAAGTTAACCATCTTATTTCTCAGTGAGTTAGTAACGTCTTTTTATCAGCTCTTCTATTTGCCCAAGAAACACTTAATACGACAGCAATGAAAAAGTACTTACATCTCCATGATGCCCGTCTTCCATATTGCAAAGATTTGCCAGTTGACTCGCATTTGTACTTGGAATGTCTTATAAAATACATGTCGGCTACTTTGCACCATTCGGTGGGGGACATGTAAAATGGTACGTTATTATTTAACAACTGACATTTTGTTTGTTTATAACCTTATTACAAATGTGAAACAGTATAAATTTTATTTATTTTTAGGGTCCATCAACAGATCGCGAAGCTGTAGTAGATTCTCAATTAAGGTATTTTCCTAGTACTATTCCTAAAATAAGTGAGAAACTTCGAAATTACACAACAAAATTGTTTATTATCAAATTTGTATTCCAAGAGTATATGGAATCAAAGGTTTACGAGTTGCTGATGCTTCGGTGATACCCGTAATTCCAAATGGAAATATAAACGCGCCTGTTATTATGATCGGAGAGAAAGCAGCCCATATGATTTTGGAACATCACAAAAATAATAAAATTCCTAAACTTTTTTTGAAAGGAAGCTCTCACAAATTTCTTTCTAGAAATGGAGACGAACTTTAAACTTATTTTATTCAAAATCCATCAAACAGAAAATTAGTTGGCCAAATCCGTTTTTCCTAAGTTTGCACGGGTTATTTTTCAGAAAATTAGTTCACTACTTATCTCATTCTTAATTCTTTTCATTATTGATAATTTCCGAATAAATTTATTTTTTTTTTGAAAATATAATTTCTTCAATTTTTTCTCCAATAATTTGGAAAATATGTTGTATTTTTTTCTTTTAATTTAATTTTGTCCTTAGGGATCCACAAACAGGAAAATATAATTGTCATTTCAGCAATACCAGATCTAAATTGTGCATTGAGTTAAACTGAACAAATCTCTTGCTTAATTTTCTTTTTTTGGAACATCTATTCCATAAGAAGATCCGCGACTGATCAGTGTGATATCAATAAGTTTGTAGATGAATGATGCAGCTGGATATATAAATTAATGATTGATTAAACACAACATTTCACCTCTAATTTAGAAATTAACTCTTACTTATCCCAAAAATAAAAATGATCGCCAGTAGACTTGTGAACCCTGTGCCCACTAGCCATTTGACAGAGTTAAAAATAAGTGGTAAACAGAAGCTTGTCCATAGGCAAAATAACAAAAATGGCACTGAGGAACGTGGTCGATAATGACTAAATTTAATTTAAAAATTGAATAAAAATGATCAACATACTTTAAAAAAATATATAATAAATTTCACTTACCATCGAATTGGTCCATTAAAATATTTTGCATCCTCTTCCGCAACAGAAGTTGGGAAAACGCCATTCTTCTCGTAAGCATCCATCAACTTATCCTAAAACGTTTTATACGAATGGTTTTAATTGCGGAATAAAGAAATCATCTATGATTGCCTGAGCTGACTTTTTTTTCGAAGTTATTTAGAAGCCAGTTCGCTGATTGGTTCATTTCACTCGGGATATCTTCAAATGGTATGCGTTCTAAGAAAACTTCTCCAAAAACGGGCCGACCAAGAAAAACATTCAGTAGACTAGGATAAGCACCTAATTTACTGGAAAAATTTTTAACGAATGAATTTGACGACGAGAAATTCTTATTAATTCATAATATTATAAAATATTTGGTTACGTATTAAAACACAGGGTACAGGAATAAACAGCCTCAAAATTTTTCTTGAGCTCCTGGGTAATGGCGAAAAATCCTCTTGTTCTGAGAAAATATAATTTTTAAAAAAGGTAATGTGTTGCTTATTTTGTAGCCTAACAACTTACCTAGGTATCAGTAAATTATTCAAATGAGGTAGACCTTTTTTGGCTGCAAATTCCATGGATATGTTGTGTTTATCTTTAGTAAATCTTGTTCCTTCCGGAAAGAATAGCAACTAAAAAAATACAAATATTTGACACCTTAAAAAATATAAAGAAAATTTTTCATTATTTTACCCAAACAGGATCTGGATATTCGAGCAGATTTTTTACAAATGAATCCATGGTTGATTTGTCTTTTTCCCAGTTTCTTTCTAAAAATCCAATCTCCGCAAATTTCCACGCCCATCCAATGATAGGAATCCATTCGACTGCTTTTTTAATAAACAATTTTGAGTTCTACATGAAAAGAAAATAATTGGTTTAGTGTTGGCACAGATAAAAGGGAACATGCAAATACTTACCCCAAGAATGTTAGCTTGATTTCCTAACACCCAAGCTACTAGCCAATCAAGTTCATTTGAATGATTAAGGATAAGCAATGCGTTTTCTTTTCCCAGTTTTGACCATGTTTCAGTATCAGTATAAACACTAAAAGCTGATCCAGACCAATCGATTATCAATAGAACCTCTAAAAAAAACATGATTTTTTTAGATTAGTTCATTGCGTTTAAAAATGTAAAAAAGCATGTACGGAAGTTCAACATAATATACTGTACACTATCTCAGAAATTATGTAATGTAACGCTACTTACGATTCCACAAACAGGAAAGCAGGTGATAATTAATCTTGCGATACAGCCATCGACTTATAGGTTTAACTGTTAACCACAGGCAGAGCTGAATTCCATTAATTAATAATCCGGAAACGATGAAACATACGAACAATGTCAAGAATATGATGCAAGTTCCAGCTGTTTTGATTTGCGCAAACATTCCTGTTTTGCCAATTTTTAAAAATCAATTAGTGGATTTGGAAGAAAGGAAGGAAAATGCGCAATATTTGCGAATTTTATACATTCATACTTTTGATATAATATAAAATGCAATAAGTGACTCAATTTTAATATATAATAATGTAATAAATGTTTATTTGAACTTGCAAGAAAAAACACCGTGGAACGCAATAAATAAGACGTAGGTTATGAGAACTATTACATAGTGATTTGTTTGTGTCCGTTTGTACAGCAATCTACAGCATAGGCTTTTATATCACTTGTTTTATTTTAATCATTTCGACTCAAATTCAAATGCTGACCGACCGAATAATTAAAAACACCTGAAATCCTTTCACTGTTCACTGTATTTTAAACCTAATTATTCTGGATTGTACC
Organism: Daphnia galeata; assembly: GCA_030770115.1. Lineage (NCBI taxonomy): Eukaryota > Metazoa > Arthropoda > Branchiopoda > Diplostraca > Daphniidae > Daphnia > Daphnia galeata. The sequence goes on from CM061117.1 coordinate 6,263,692, forward strand.
TATTTATCGAATTAATGTACCTTAAGTTTCACCTGTTACTTCATGAACGGCTTAAAAAAAGTCTTTTCTAAAAATTTACCAGCACAACGTTATATTGCCACTCGACAAATTTTTCTGCCAATGCATGACATGCTACCGTATATTTTAATGAATATCCTAACGTGATCTAAAAATCTAATAATGAATTATTGCTTAATTATTGCCAATAAGTTATTATTAAATTAACCAATAACTTATTGGACGTCAAAATTAAGAAAAATGGGCTTACCTTTCAGTTTTAGTTATCAAAAATATATATTTATCATGTGAAGTTTGCGATTTTAAAATTTGCTTATTGAATTTGACGTGATATCAAATTTTCTCCGTTTTCTCTCCTTCCTAGATGGAATATTTAAGTTGTTGAAAATCACTTTAGACAGCACAGTTCAAGTGAAACAGGTGTTTTAGCTGGCTACCATTCGACTGAAGGACCAGCAGATTCCTTATTTCCTTCGAAGCTTGTCCAATGGCCGTTGGGCGTTGGTGTAAGAAGTTGATGTACAGTAGAAAGATGCCCGAGGGCTAAGACAGGTTTGATATAGAGTTAAATGTAAGAGAATTTCATTCAATCTCGAAAGCGCATACTTTCGACTTCAATTTCATATTGCCCCAATAACTCTTGGCAGTCAACGGTCTCAACCGTACAAATTTCTTTGTGTCGATCATAATTTAAACAAATTAATTTTTCTAAGAAAATGTTTGATGACCCTTACTCACTCACTAAGCAAATATATCGTTTCGTCATTTTCGTAAGTTTAATTTTCTGAGGCAGCGCTCATAAAGCAATGGGAATATTTTTTTAGCCATAATATCAGATAGCGCGAGAAAACTACTTTCAAAATATAACACAGAAACATTAATGCGTTTCCATAAAATAGTGTCATATCACTATTAATCCCTTCCGAGAATATTCCGTTCAATTGAGGGACGGAGAAAAAAAGCTCAAGGACGAAAACTTAATGCTACAATCATAATTCAACAATAGTACAAGCTATATAGCCTTGAATCTCAAATTTGGGGGACTTTTATTAAAGTATTACTTCAAAATAATAACTGATTTCATGGAAATACCTTTATTATTCAACCAACTTCAATGGGTCACAGTTTAATGATAAACACAGGCCTACTATATATACTCATACTATAGCAAATCCGCTCAGGGAGACTGCATGTTAGTACTCTATTAACCCCGAAGCAAAGACAATCGTAATTCAATGTGGAATTATTTAAATCGATCAAACAGTAAGATATCAATCTGAATGTTTCATTTCGTTCAAGGAAAGACGACAACTATCGAAAAAAATGTTAGTCGTAGGATTGGGATGTAATTGATTAAATTTAGAAAAAATTCTCATTATTCAGCTAAACATCGCCATATTTTCGCTTACAAAATTCGAGTTCGGAGGAAATGTAAATTAGTCTTATTCATCTTCTCACAACCAGATATATAATAATAATAAAAAAAAGAATAGGTTGAAATCATATAATGAATAAGAGGATATAACAGCATGTCAATTTAAAGTTTTTAATTACAGAAGATTTTAAACATTCATAGTTTCCCGTGAGCGGTGACTTTCAGGAGTTAAATACACAGTACTATCGGCATTCAGGTTTTCTCGCCCGTGTTCTAATTCACCGTCAGAAGACATATCAATTTCTATATTAATAGCAAAAAATATAATTGCAATTAAAGGAAAAAATTCCAAATCAAAATACCATGAACTTGTCCGAAATCTTGATCGTTCCCTGAAACTGTAGCTTCCCTAAAAGTTTCCGCTAACTGAATTATTCTGCGCAGGTTATATCCATTTTCAATTTTGTGCTTACTCATTTTCAATAACAATTGAATCTGCAGAGACAAGAACGGAATGTCCTCTATCGATATTATCCTCTTCATCCAAGACAGGTGTATTTGCTACAGCATTCGTTCTATTTCCAATGTTTCTCTAAAACAACAAGTAAAAATGTCTCAAAGTGCATAACTTAAGAAAAACTGCATAATTTTAAAATGTTACGGTTTGATCAGTGAACGTCCCTCCTGAAGTACCATATGATCCCGGTCGAAGAAGAGGACGAGTTTCATCCTCGGTTTCAGAATCAGAATCAGTAAGATTTTCCCCTCGCGCAATTACTCGCCTTTTACAAACTGGACATACTCGGCGATTGCGCGTAAGCCACGGATCGATGCATTTGGTGTGGTATGCTGCGAATGAAGTTTTATTCATTAATCCCAAACATCAAGACTAACAATGTAACAAAAAGAATTAGAAAAATGCAATCCAACCATGTGAACAAGGGAGAATTCGAAGTTTATCACCATCTACGTAATCTTCTAAACATATGGCACAGGTATCATATGGATCCCCTTTCTTGAATTTGTTAGTAGGAATGGTTTTTAGGTACGACGAAGGTAGACGAATACGTCTAGATCGTCTGCGTTCCTTGACACACTTTACCAACTTAAAAAATTACACAAAGATTAATAAATAATTATGCCAATTATGCTTCTCAGAACTTTCTGAAGCCCAAATATGTATACAAATATAATGAATCACTTACCATAAAAACTACCATTATTGCAAAACAGATTGCAACAACAATGGCAAAAGGTAGAAGATAGCTGTTTATATTAAATGGTAATTCATTGGTCAGTAACAGCATGTACCTTTTAAGGAAAATCATAGCTTAATTAATTTATAAGTTTATAAATTGACAGCTGTGACCAATACCCATCATAATATTGGTAAAATGACTGAATTTTTAGTCCATCTAGGGGAAAATAAATGTCCGATAAACTATCTAAATATAACAAGAAAATTCACAATTTACCATCTTGTCCAATAAATACAGCAGCAATTATAACATCATCATCATCTTCTCCTGCCATAGGCTCTAGACAAAAAATAATTATTAGAAGTTATTAATACATCTCAATTATGCATATTTACCAATGAGATTGGATCCAACATTATAAATGATTGCAGCATCATAGTCTGCATTCTGAGCAGCTCGAACTTTGTCAACAAAATTACATTCAAATCGTCTTATCAGAACAAACCATTTATCAGAACAATTGTTATTCTTTGGAGGAGGGTCAATTGGAGTACATGCATGTAGAGGATTAGCAACAACAACACATCCACTCAATCCATCAAATGGCAATACTTTTCCAAAATTAGCAGGTAAACTGGGAAAAGCATTTACTGTGGAATTTGTATCAAGAGATATTACCAAAACATCTGCTTCTACTATGCATATCCACACAGATGTAAAAAAAAAACATTTTGACAAAAAGCTTACAAAACTATGTGAACTGTTAGACATCGTAAACTTTACGGGTGAAAATAATAAGAAATGTTGTCACGGTTCTTAAAGTTTAACAAACACTTGACAAAGATCTGGTTAAAAAATTCTAAAGGAAAGCCATTACACAATCGCCAACATATTTTTATATTAAACCATTTTACGACGTCTCTTAATTCAATCAAAAGTACAAAGTGTTTGATTCTGATGCAGGCTTAAGCGATCTGAAGCAATTTTGGTGTTGGGAATCACCACTTTAGAATTAAACTATAGATTCGCAACGTAACGATAATAATTCCGTAGTAATAATATATAATAACATGCAAGTAGAGTAGATTATTTCGACATCATGGCCAACGATATTCTTATATTTTTAGGTGTTTTTTTAGGGCGTTCCTAAACTGCGAAGGCGAAACGCGAAATGCGAAACGCCTAAAATGCGAAACAGCGGTGCGAAACGGTCCCAAAATGGTTAGGTTAGGTTAAGTTAGGTTAAGTTAGGTTAGGTTAGGTTAGGTTAGGTTAGGTTAGGTTAGGTTAGGTTTGGTTAGGTTAGATTAGGTTAAAAATAGGCCGTTTCGCACCGCTGTTTCGCATTTTAGGCGTTTCGCATTTCGCGTTTCGCCTTCGCAGTTTAGGGACACCCGTTTTTTTAACTAAGGATGCTGTCAGCGCTCGTAACGTTAAAAACTGGAACTCATTTCCTATCGTTATTAGGTTATTATTTAAATATTTAACAGCAGAGTATAACAGAAAATATGATGACATTTTTGTTCTAATAATTTTTGTTTAAATTTAGATTACGAACAGTTCGCAACAATTGGCATTTTGAGTTTTGTGCATATTGTAAAATCGTGATAAGATGAAAATAGTTAAAATTAGCAAACAATACCCTAGATGGCGAGGCTCGACTGCATGTTTCAGACGTCACAGATTTCAGATCATCTTCTATTCTATTGACCAATGACCAGCAAGAAAACTTTTTTCGTTCGCGGGAAAAGAAAAGATGTCCGGCCATATAGTATAGCAGAAACCTACTGTTATTGGTTTCACTGTTTTCCACGGTTGCACTGTTATACACTCTATTTCTAGAGATCTAAGATCTGGACCTCCCATACATGTATACCGAAGTGCCTCCGTGGAATTCCCTGGGAACACCTTTTTCTATTCGAGTTACCAACAAACAGCTTTATCCCTCTTTTAAACTAGTACTATGTACTAAACGTGTGTAGCTTTGTAGAAAATCCTGTGAAGTTGTACTTTGAAAGCCCTGTAGTTATTAAATAACCAAATAGTGGAAGGTCACAAATTTAAACAATGAGTAGTTCAAAATCTGGAGAAATATCTGAAGAGTTTGCAGATATTTTGAAAAGTGGTGGAGAAAAAAATGAAAAGACCAAATCTCGTAAGAAAGAAATGCGCAGTGTTGAAGTATTGCTGAAATCAATGAATAATTTATCAATTGAAGAAAAACTGAAGGTAATAATACCAACTCTATGATATTTTACTTGCATGTCTCAGTATCATGAAAATTGCTTTAAAACTTATAGGTATTAACACACAAATATGCTGAATTGCTGGAAGAAAACAGATCAAGTGCTTCTAGTTTAAAAATTCATGAAAAGCATGTGCTAGTTTTACAAAAGGAAAAAGAACAACTACAAATGGAAAATGGCAAATCTCTATTAGCTCGTTCAAGATTGGAGGAACTTTGTCGTGAGCTCCAGAGACAGAATAAGGTTGTTAAAGGTAGTTTTCTCTCTTTTTATTCAGTATTTTTAGCCATGATACATTCAATTCAAGATAACTTTTTATGCAAATGAAAATGATGTAAATTTCTTTTGTAGAGGAGAGTATGGTACGTGTGCGCGAAGAAGAAGAACGTAGAAAAGAAGTGTCTACTAAATTTCAGACAACACTTGCTGAAGTTTCTGCTTTACTTCAGCAGAACAATGATAAAAATCAAAAACTAAGAGATGAAAACAGTGAAATGGCTTCAAAATTGCAGATGCTGTGTGACCAGTACAGCTTAAGGGAACAACATTTGGAAAAATTGGGGAAGCAGTACGACATTGAACGTCAACTAAATGAAGCCAAACTTGCAAAAATAAGAATGGACTCTGCTGAGGCTAAGGAAAAGCTATTGAAAGAAAAGCAAATACTTTTACTGGTTTGTTACATTTTTTACCATCTTACAATATAATTGAAACTTTTTCAAGATTCTAATACATCTCTTAATTAGGATTTAACTGAATATCAGAAGAAGTGTCAAGTAATGCAGGAGGAAGAAGTTGGTCTGCGTCACCAGTTGTCAATGTACACGGACAAATATGATGACTTTCAAAAGGTATAATTAGCGTTTAATTTTCAGATAATTCTATATAGTTCAATTAATGTTTTATTGGTCAGGCATTAAAAGCCAGCAATCAACAGTTCAGTTGCTTTAAAAGTCAAATGGATGAAATGACCAAAAAGCTTAAGAGCTTGGAAAAGGAAACGGCGCTTTGGAAGCAGCGTTGGGAGAAAAGTAACTCTTTGCTTACTGAAATGGCCAGTGAAAAAAAAACAAAGAGATTCTGAGCTTCTTACCACCACAAAGCAACTGGCCCAACTTGAGAAGCTCTGTAGAGCAATGCAAACCGAAAGAGCTTCGTTAATCACAGAAATAAAATCTATCAAAATGGTTTCATCTGGCGATCATTCAGAAAACATCGCTGCCGAAATCCCTAAAATATTAACGTTGCCTATCGTTGAACAAACATGCAGCAACTCTGGCGCTGATGTTTGTCACGTTGACGCCAATAAAGTTTCATTAAACTTAAAGGAGATTGGTCTGGATGAAAACGTTCTGCCTCCAATTCCTCATGTTACTTGCAATCAGTTTGTTCAGGATTTGGCAATCTCAACGGAACGTTGCAAAGATTTATCTTTCGAGACAGATGACTTGAAACGTCCCACTCCAGTACACTCGCCTTCATCTGAAACTTCTAACTTAATGGCTTCTATGGATTTACCTTCTCAGGATGCTGTTGCAATTAACTAGTCATGAAAAGAACAAAATACAATGCTTAAGAGTGCGCGTTTTTCAGATTTTACTCGTCTGGAATTGATTTCGTTCAGTCATAGTATAGTTTTAGGTTAATTAATAAATACGAATGATTACCTTCTTATCTAGGCCGATCGAATTTTATGACGAATCGTCCTCTTCCACTTAACAGAAAAAGTATATGTTTATATTCCATTCTAAACATCAAATAGATAACTTTCATGACTAACTAAAAGTGCGTTTCATACTCTTATTTTTTCTTAAAGCAAAGGAAATCAATCTTTAAACAATAGATGCCTCATAACTTTCTGAATTCTTTCAACAAAGCAGATAAGGAAATGACAAAACAACACAGAACGTGTTTGAAACGAAAGATTAAAGGCATCCAATAAGTCTAACTTCCAAAATTAATCAGTAGAAAAAGAAGCAGCATGTGCAACTTCTAGTCATTTATCAACTTTTTGCAATATAACAACATTTGTGCGACGTTTCTTGAATAATGATTCAGTTTGCTTTGGTTCGAGGACTGTGTCCATATTCTGATCCCTTGCTAGCACTGCTAAGGTCCATCAACTTGAGCAACGCGACAATCACTGCAAAAAAAAAATAAAATAAAATACAGAAATTTGCGAATAATTTGTGGACTTTCAGGTCATGAGTATTACCTAATCCTAATAAAACAACTCCTATTATGATGTTAACGAATCCCGAGCAGAAAAGGGAGTAGAAAGCATTGAACACAGGAGGAAGGGTCAAGCACGATGTAATGACGATAGTAAGTAATGTCCAAAGACGTCTCGGACGATAACGACTACGAATGGGCCCATTGAAGTGACGACCGGGAAGAGAAGTGGGAAACTTGCCTTCGGTTTTAAAAATGTCAATCATTTTATCCTAAATACCAACAAACAAAATTTGAAACAGCTTTAAAACTACAATAAAACGGTTTGCTCATACTTTATGGTGGTAGTTTTGATGCAGCCAATTCGCTGCTTTGTCGCTATCCTCTGGGATATCGTCAAGAGGAATTCGTTCAATTAATACTTCTGCTGCGATAGGGCGGCCAAGAACTAAACTTTTGAACACAGGAGCAGCAGCTTCTTTTCTAATAACAATTAAATAAAACATAAGGAAAAAATTATAAATTTACCTCATCTTAATTACATATCAAAAACCATAGTAGCACAGTAGATTACAGGGAATTTTCCCCTGAGTTTTTCAATTGACAAAACAAATCCTTTTGTGCGGGGAACCAATAAATGTTTCAAAGGAAGAAGGCCTGTCTTTTGAGCAAATTCAACAGATGCTGCATGCTTAGCTGGAGTATACCTTGTTCCCTCAGCAAACACATGTAACTAAAAAAAAAATATATATATAAATAAAAAAAACAAACAAACATTTATTCTGTGGTTATTTATTTTTTTGCTTCCAACTTACCATAACAGGATCAGGACAGTTACTCAAATCAGAAATTTGGTTTTCTAATGTTGACTTGTCTTTTTCCCAGCTTCTACAGAATTCAAAGAGGTTAATAATAAAATGTTTACAAATAAAAGCAAAAACTTAAAAACAGTATACCTCTCTAAAAATGCATTTTCTGAGAAAAATGCAGTCCATCCAATAATAGGTACTTTCTTGAAGGATTTTTTAACAAATGCTTTGGCACTCTGAAAAGAAAAATGAAACAGTGAAGAAGGCACACATTCCCTTTGTTTTAAAGCATTTAAAAAAATTTAAGATTACCCAAATATACAAATGCTTACCCCTAACATTCTAACATGCTCACATAAAAACCAGCTAAATAGCCAATCTACTTCATATGAATGGTTGAGTAATAGGATTGCATGTTCACTTCCCATTTTGGCCCATGTCTCATCATCAGTAAAGATTGTGCATGTAGAACTTGACCACCACTCAGCAAGAAACTCCATTTCTGTTTCATTTGCAACACACATATGATAAAAACAAAACAATTTATATATACCAAGAAATAAATTTACTTACGGCCCCAGACTGCATAAGTGAAATAATAATTAATTTTGCGAAACAAAGTAGGACTGAGAGGTTTCAAAGAAACCCATAGCAAAAGTTGAACAAAATTAATCAGTAATCCAGAAATGAGGAAATTCAAACCAATAACAACAAATCCAGCAAATGATACTCCCTCTTTAAAATTGATACTTGGCACCATTTCAATTTAAATCAGTAGGATTTCTGATCGATATCCAGTATACACGTGTCTAGTCTGTGTTCATTAGATACTCTTATAAAGATTCAAATAAATTAATAATATATTACTAGTTACCAAGGCTGACTTCCTTTTCTGGAAAAAAAACAACCGTATGATTAGAAACAAAGTCAATTAACAAATGTCAATCAAAAATTCAGTGCAATCTGTTGAATCTTCTATACCCACGCGATGAAGTGAATGAACGCAACGCAAGTAGTAAGCACACTAAGTACTCATAGACCTATCTCTTCTAGTGGTTGTAAAACATGACCATCATAAATTCATCAACCATGAAACTACAGCAGTGTACTGTGTAGCTATACTACGTAAAATATTAGTCTGCTCCACTCATAACATGCTTCAGAGATAAACGGAATAACTTTCTTTTCGGAAATGGTATGTCAATGTGCCATTGCGAGCGCCTCTATGCAGGATCTATTATCGGGAGCCGTTCGGACTTCGGAGTTCGGACAACCTTTTTATATAAATTGACACATTTATTTTGATTTTGGTAAAATATTTTATTTTCAAAAATGCATAAAATTTAGTTGCGCGATTAATATAATAATTCAATAGATATGAAATAAGAATAAAAAATTTAATTTAAAGTCAAATTAGGCCTCTGACGCCTCTATGGTTTTGACTTGTTGAGTTTGGATCTTTTCCCCAATAGAGGAAGTGACGAACGCGTACCCCTTAGTTTTGCCACTTCATGGTTTTGCGAACTAGTATGGTCAAATAAGCGATTTGACCCAAAACAAATTGTATACAGTTTTTTTATCGTGAGCACTGTTTCTATCATAATATTGTAGTTATGTTTAAAATATTTGTTAAAAATATCGTGTAGAACATTTTTAAATCGTGATTTAATTTTTTTTTTGTTTTGTTAACCGTTTAAATATACTTTCTTGTAAAATAAAACATTTAAAAAAATATCAAATGGTAGGATATATGTCATTCTATAAGTGCCCAAATTGTGGTGCTATGGGGTGCCGTTTTTCCCGAATAAAAGCATATCTATCATTGTGCAGTTATGAAGAGATTTAGTATTTTTAAAAAAATTAAACGTTTTTTTTTTCGCGCTAAAAATGGTTTCCGTTTTTTTACATAGGTGCTTATGGGAAAAATGTTTTTTTTTTTTTTTTTTTTTTTTTTTTAACCAATTTTTCCATTACATCTTAGCACATAGAAATCCCCCCCCCCCTTAGGTTCATTTAATAGCTAAAGAATCATTCTATCAAAATCATTTGCATTTATTCCTAATGGGACGTTTATTCAAAAGTTATTAACTTAATTAAGTTAAATTAACCTTTTTTTAGTTAATAACTTCTGAATAAACGTCCCCTTAGGAACAAATGCAAATGATTTTGATAGAATGATTCTTTAGCTATTAAATGAACACAAGGGGAGGATTTATATATGTTAAATTGTAATGGAAATATTGATTTAAAAAAAAACATTTTTCCCATAGCGCCTGTGTAAAAAAAATGGAAATTAACCCTTTTTAGCGCGGAAAAAAGGGGTTTTACGTTTAATTCTTTTTTAAATACGAAATCTATTCATAACTGCACCATATTATAGGGTGCCGTTTTTTCCCGAACAAAAGCATATCTATCGTTTAATTTAATCTAACTCCGGGTCATCATTAAATATATAAATTTGCATGTACATATTATTAAACCTACCAATATATAAGTATTTAATTATTAAACGACAAAACGTTGATTAAATAATGAAAAATAAATCAAACAAATAGAAACAAATAAAAAAATGGGAAATTCCAATAAATAAGAAGATATGAAATATTAAATATTTATTGATGAAGGAATTATTAATCAAACCCATACATTTCTTTGAAGACTTAAAGAAAGCACTTTTTTTTTTTTTTTTTTTTAAACTGGGCGCAACTCTTGACAGAGTACTGCCCGAATGTATTGGCGGAGTATACATATTTACAGAATACAAAGAATATAAATGTTGGGAAACTGGGCCTATTTACTCCGGGATATTTTTTTTAAAACAGTCTACCCGGCTTGGTTGAACCTTCAAGGCCGCCAGCCGACGCCACCAAATATCCCGGAGAGCGGAGAGCGCATTTGCAGTGGGAAAATCTTCGACTAGCTGAGGGGGGAGAGTTTGGGAGAGAGAGTGAAAGGTGTGAAAGTTGGATTGCTGTCTCTTGCTCACTCTCACTTGGGGGCGAAAGGAGAGAGACAATCCAAAGCTACGCTGGAAGCAGCTCGTTGCACTCTTAGGTCGCCTAAGAAGGTCTTAAGGCCCAGAGTGACACACAAGGAACACAGCGAGCGATTAAAACTGAATAAGATGAGTTAAAACAGGCCTATGAACACAAAAAAACAGAAACAGCCCACACTCAGCCAGAAAAGCACAGGATTGCTCTAGGAACAGCCGCGACGGAGCCGTCTTGTTCGATTAATAAAGATGCACATAGCTTCCTAAATCACGTGATTTTCTGGGATCAACGGGAGAGAAGGTGGCCAAATGGTGTTGCAGCTACAACATGCTGCTTGGAAAAGAGAGCGCTGGTGTGAAAATCGAGGACAATAACATAGAAAATGCTCTATGGATTCAATAAGAGCGCCGCACTCACATGCGGGAGAGTCCATGAAGCCGAAACGGAATTGATGTGAGTTCAGAAAAGAATGCCTTGATAGAATCTGAACCACTTGTTTGGATAGGTGGAACCTAGAAATAATCGTTGCTGACTTTACACGAGGGAAAAATGCCCTAGTGTTAGCGCCATGTGAGCTGCTGGACCACTCTTGAGCCCAAATGGCCTGCACGGACTGTCTAGTGTCGAGTTTCATGGCCTCTTTCGATGGTCGCAGCAGAGCAGTGGAGTTGTAACAGGGGCCGCCAAGTAGTGCAGCTGCATAGGCTAGGCCGAACCAGGGGTTGTTAGGAGAAGGGATGCAGGTAAAGAGAGATGTTTTCTCTGCGATTAAAAAATAACAGTCGCGATTCAACCGCTGAAGTGAGGACAGTTTTGAGAGAGGTGAAATAAAGGAAAAACTTGAGACAGAAGACGAGAACAGCTCGACGCTAGAGTAGTCTTGACCCGTCGAGCGATCCGCAGCGCTATATTGGTACAGAATTGAGATGCAGATAGCTCACCAAAATCGACCTCGCCACCCATCAGAGCATAGTCTCTGATGTCCCGAAAATTGAAAAAGATCTTAACTTGGCCTTTATTCGTACCTGGTTTTTTGTAAATTTGGGTAACTGAATCGATTTTGCCTTTAAAAGCCTCATTCCTTAGCATCAACTCATTTTTTAGACCTGGGAGAAGGCTGAAATCTACAAACAAAGCAACAGCAGGATATAATTTAGATGAACGAGAAATAGAAGAAAACATATTGATACTGTCAACATTTTGTCTTGACTCCAAGATGCTTTTGGCTCGATCGAAGTCAGCTGGGTTATTTAAGCGGACGAAAACGGTACTGTCTTTTTGCCTCATGGATGACGGCACCGGACCAGTGTTGGAATCCAGGAGTTGTTCCATCTTCTCCAGGGAGATTTTATCAGATGGGGTGGATCCTTTGGCAAGATTAGCAACCAAAACTGGAGCCGGCTCTACTCTGGTGGCTTGGGCGTAAGACGGTCTAAGAGGTAGGCCCTGAGTGAGAGGGGCCTGACAGACCAAAGAGGGTTGTGTTGCAATCAGTGCCTTTTAGGACACCAAAAGTTGCAAACTAATACTTCAATTCTTGCAATGTGTTCGGATGGCGAGCGGATTCAGCCAAACACTTGCACTAAATGATTAAACAATAAAAAGAAGACACAAGAGTTAGGGAGTTACACATATATATTACACTTACGCGGAAGTGGCCAGGCAAACGCCGCAACCCTTCCTTAGACGACTCAAACGAAAGTTAGAGTCTTACAGTGTGCTACACACACAAATACATACGCCTCTGACAGGAGACAGGACAAGTGACGACAAGAGACGAGGTGACGAGGGACAACCGTCAACTGACTGACACCTGTTCGTTCGCTGGCCAGCTTACAGACCGTCACGCCCTCACACGGCAACTACACAGGCCCTCAGGGCACACACATACCGACACACAGATGGGGTGAGAAGAGGGACATAACAAGGGGTATTGAGACGGGCAGTCTGCAACAGTTGCTTGGAGTTAAACTGGTTGATGATGGCGTTGGCGAAGGCTAGTTTGGCGTTGATCAGCTCCGATTCAAGTTTGATGATGCGTTCATGTAGGAGTTTGACGAAATCGAGCGCTGCGCCAAGTTTCGTGATGGCCTCTTTATTGAGGGAGTCCAGTTGGGAGAGCTCTTTGTCCTCCGTGATACTTGAGAGGTCTTCAAACCGGAATTTCTTTGGATCGGAAAGAGACTCATCCATACTGTTGTCAGCTGACAGTGGGCGCTTTGATTTGTTTCTGCCGTTTGGGGTGGAGAAAACATCCTGATCACCAAATCCCTGGACGAGACAGCTGGCTAGTTGAGTTGACTGCATAGCGGATTTTTGGAACTCGTGGAAGGATGGTCTACTACAGAATTTCGAGTCTTTCTTGCCTTTGTATGAGATTTGACAGGTTTGGCATATTTTGGACTGAGTTGCCGTACCTGGCCTAGAGATGTCGCCACCGTCGCTTTGACTCATGTTGGCGACCAGGACAACAGGACTGATGGTACAAGAATTTATAATCAGCAGAAAAATGTTAGATTTGTTTCACCGAGATCACGGGTTTACAGGTAGCAAAACAAGACCACAGGCGAGTAGACTGGACGAGGAAAACACGAAATAAACGAGATTGATTGGAGACCAAAAATTCTGACGTTGGAAGGATCTGTGCAGACGACAATCGGCGTCTGAAGAAAGCATAAAAAGAAAGCATAAAATCAAAAAGGAATATACTATATTTTATTAAAAAATCTATATATTATGGATGAATGCCAAAGTGCTGTGCTCCATCACCCCCGCCCTCTAGCGGGGGATCAGCCCCTTATATTATATTCGTGCTGTCAGTTTGGCACGTCGCATTCAACAATGGATAAATATGATAGTAGTAATGGAGTATAGGTATTTAACATCAGGCTTATAGATATCAATACATTATTTTAAAAATTTTATCTCGAACCATTGCGGTTTGCCCAACTTGTTAATACGTTGTGTTATGTTGTATGACTCTTACTTTATATGTTAAATTAAATAGTAAAATGAAACCTGTATTGAGGGCTTGTAAGAGAAAAAAATTTCGTCGTTTTCACAGTCTAAGTACATTAACCAATCATAACGTATAATTCCGCAAAAATGCGAGACCCGTGGTATTCTCCCAATAAGTCGTAATAAGTCCCAAGTAGACATTATTGCCTCGACATTATCGTTAAGCCTACAGCATGCTCACGGGTCCAACCTTTAATTATGGGAAACCCACCATTTAACCCTTTATCCGCAGTGTGAGTGAGAAAACTATACCCAAGATCAAGTTAGATAAGAGCAACTTTGTTAAAGAATCTCCATCAGCTATTGGCCAGATCTGATTTCGATATTACAATTGAAGAGCTGTAAATTGCATAACAGCATTTTCATTCAGGGCTTTCAATCCATTGAACGAGAGGAACGATTTGCAAGCATCATTCGCATAATATCGTAAAATATTCAACAGCGAAGCAACGTGATTAAACTTGAAAGATATAACCTGCTGGCATTCTTTTATTCACCTGGCGAGAAAGGAATTTCGGCTTTTGCTTTATTAAAATATTTATAGCTATTCTGTTTCACCGGAGTCAATATTAGAGTTGCAAATGGTCGCAAATGATGAAACAGAGAGAATTTAAAAAAAGGCAACTATAAACAGTTGGTCGGTGTGCATACAGCGCATCTGTATAGACGGATCGATTGTTTTGACACGTTTTGCAACGACGTAGTAATCTGCACGTATCGTGCTTAAATGAATGCATATAAATAATATATTTGATATATTCGATATAAATAATATATTCGACATCAAAATTAAAATAATAAGTGTAATGTTGACTGAATTTCTGGATCTAATCAAAGAAATTTTCTTATATTTACGAAATATTTAAGAGACATTTTTAAGCTTTTTTAAAGAAATATTTATGTAAGCCTTAAAAACGCCTCAGTGTAGCCTAGGCTTAAAACAAATTGTAAAGTTTTGTTTTCTTCGTGAGCTGTATTTATGGTGTCGATCCAGTTGTCCACCAGTTGTCAGCACCACTTTTTTGTTCGTTTTCGGCTCCCGATGTAAAAACTTCAAGTTTAAAAAAAAAATGAATTCGTCTTTTTCGGCACAAATTTTTTTCTTTTCGGCACCATTTAAATAAAATAATGTGTTTCAATGTTGTTAATGTTTTTTTGGCCTGCTACAAATAATAGTTTATTATTTTATATTTATAGTTATTATATTGATGTTTATATTTATATTATAGTTCACTCACTTTTTATAAAAATATGGCAATCGAGCATATCCCGGTATGCTGGAGAATGTAAGGACAGTAGCATGGACTACTCTAACTTAAGGACTGGACACTTCGACCTTTCCTATGTAAACCATGTATTTTTTTTACGTCAATATTAGAATGAGAATTAAAAAATAGTTAATGACTTATCAAATGTCCCTATATGTAAATTCGAACGTTTAAAAAATATTTCTATTCTATTAGCAGGAGCAGCAGGGAGAAGGGGAAATTCGGTGACTTGACCATTATGCCATCTATCCACAAACACGAAGCTCTTACAAAATAGGGTCTGCAGGCGGCAACAATTTAAACCTGCTTTTAATATTTTTCTTTTTGCTCATTAGCATAATTTCCAACTTTTTTTCCTCGAATAAAGATCTGACAACTACCTGCTACTTTCATTTTTTTCCCCTGTTTTCTCACCGACTGAAAAATTGTGTGCCCTACCCTGGAATACAAAAACTTACAAAATGCGCATTTTTAAAAAACAAATGAAATACCATTTATAGTCATTAGTAATCATGACCCCTAGGTGTACAGTAAACGGCTGTGACTCTGTGTCCCAAAAAGGAAATGCTAAAAACATAAAATTTTACGCAATGCCTTTGGATAACGAGCACAAAAAATTGTGGATATCTATTATAGAAAATTATTCTGGAATAAAAGCCTTAAGAAAAAATGCGCAATTAAACAATGCTGTGGTGTGTGGAAAGCATTTTGGGTTCGAAAGTTTTCGTTCCCATTCAGTACACGAAAGCCCCAAACTACTACCAAATGCGGTACCATCCATTTTTTTTTTGCCATTGACGCACCTAATCCAGATGAAACAATTAATCCTCCAGCTGGAGATGGATTATCAGAACCACCAATGAAAAAATGTCGGCTATCTTACGTTATAACGCACGATCAATTTCACAGTAAGACATATACAAAATTTGTAATTTAGCAGTTATTTTTCTTGACTTAAATATAACCATTGTGTAACAGATGACTCACTATATGTCTCGGAAGACGACAACGGTCTTGCTACTGCCAGCGTGAAAGAAGTAAATAATGTGGATTTTGTGGCTTTAAACGGCACTGGCGATGAAGAAAACAATGTCGATGCCTGCTGTGATACCGAATGCGAAATTCCGGCTTCGCATTGTTTCGATAGTGAAGCACCGGATGACTTATCCGGTGCTTACCTAACCTAACCTAACTCTTCCGACTGTAATTTAAGTTCCCCGAGGAGTTTTGATGTTGATTATGCCTGCGACCTAAGACAGGGTTCAGATACTGACCCCAACTCCCATCTAACATCCAGCCAGTGCTCCGATACTGACTCCGACTCCGATCTAAGTTCGTTTGAGTGCTCCGATACTGACTCCGATTGTGAAATAGACGATTCGGACAATTGGGAAACATCGGACAATGGAAATGACGTGATGATTTGGCGAAGGCAATGTGGCGATAGGCGCAATTTTGAAAAAATTGCGATTTTCAATCATAAATTTAAGAATGAAAAAATTGCCTAAAAAAGATAAATTTGGTATCTTAGGATAGGGAATTAAATAAACTTTCAATTCATTCAATTTCTAGAAAAATTTATTGGTAATTTTCTGAATTACCAACGAAAAATCCCTTTTTTTTACTATACCCCCGAGAGGCGATCGGCCTACTAACCTAGCGAACCTGGTGGGGAATCTTGGGACCGTTTACTAAACACCCGCTGGTCTTGGGGATAGCCGAGAGTTTATACCTTTCCTATTATATCGTGATTGAATTTTCGCGTCAAGACAAATTTAAATTCGGTAGTGTTGAACAAAAAAGTAATTTTAGCTATAGTTGATTTTGTTGTAATTGTTATCGCCTCAAAGGTTTCTGTGGTAAGAAAATGATCTTTGGCAGTAACATATTTTTTCCAATTATTTAGCCATTTCAAAAAGTCCTCCAGCCACTTGATTCTTGCGTCAGCAATTGAATAAAAGGGTGCTTTATTTGGAAGCCTTTGATGTTTTGATTGTGTTAGGTTCAATACATCATGTATTTCAAACCATTTTATGAGCTTGCACATGAATGAAATCCAAACATTTTAGTGTCAGACCAAACTCCTTTTTGAGTGCCAGTCACACTGTCTTTTCAAAATCACACAAAACTATTCATTTTCTTGTTTTCTACTCAACACACATTCTTTCATTTCTTCTTTACATAATTTGTTTAATGAATGATGTTCAGCTAGCCGGTGCGATTTGCTGATTTGCTATATTACAAAATTTAGTACCGAAACGGGAAAACGCAGTTCTTGAGAAAATACATCGTTAAACGACATCTGGTACACTCGCTTCCATAAATATCTTGTCCACCGCCCGCGGGTTTCACCACTTCGACAATACCTTTATTGTATATTCGAAAATAGAGTAGGAAGAGATAACGTATGAAACCAAAATAATGATGGGATTAGTATGACCTTCCTTTCACAAGCTTAAGTAAACATACCGTAAAGGTATATTTGAAGCGGTAAAACCCGCGAGCGGTGGACAGGATATTTATGGAAGCTAGTGTACTGATTCCAGTGACAGTGCCGAAAAAGCCAAATTATTGCCGAAAACGTAAAAAATGCAAAAATGCAAAAGTGCCGTAAAAAGGTGCCGAAACTGGTGAAACCTTTGGCGCTGCTAAACAACGTTGTCGAGATTGTTAAGGTGGTATAGCAAAAAAACGTGTTTTTCGATTCTTTTTTTAGGTATAATTTATTTATAGCTAACAAAATTTTTATTCCTATAGAAAATAGCTTTTTATTTACGTTCACTTTCCAGAAATAAATTAAAGCTAATATTTAAAAAGTTATGAATTTTGAAAAATCACTACTTTTGCCAACGGTGGTTTGAACATTTTTGGTGCGTACACAGTCATGCTTGTGTAAGACTATTTTGTGTGCAACTTGTGTATTACAACTCCTGCGCTGTTGAACTGACTGTCCGCCCTTCTGGCGTTCGTCTTATACTTCGTCTTACGGCGGATGCGACTACATGATGAATACTATACGTGTAACATAAAGATAGTGTAACACAGGATAGTGTAACGGAAGGGACAAAGTTAATCAGAGCGGATGGGGGGGATCAACAACCTTACAATACCCCCTCTTTTAAGACAGACGCCCACGTCTGAACAAAAATAGACGCAAATGGGAGAGAAAGTCATAATATGGAAATAAAAGCAAAATAATCATTTCAAAAAAAAACAAAACAAAAATAAAAACACAACAACAAGTACAAAACCGCTTAGCATTAAACATGGATTCCAAGATTCGGTAAGGTTATGGTGACAATTGAGGGGTTGTTCCAAGAAGAGAAAGAAGAGACGTTCATATTGCTCCACGCGTGCTCGATGTTGTAAGGAAGACAAAATTTTGGATCTTCACGCCTGGGCCACTGTTTCGGGTTTAGGTTTCTGCTTGGTTCACTTTCTGCTTCACTTTCTGTTTCTGTTTCTTTTTCTGTTTGTTTCTTTATCGGGTCTGGTCCCCGGAAGGAAATACAATAATAATTTTATTTTTTTTCCTTTATAAATAGTGGGACGGAAAAAAGATAAAGTAGAGGAAAAATAAGGGGCGGAGGATTGCCAAACTCTCCCAATTCTGCCAGAGGAGATTCATACATGGAAAAATACAGTTTATTATTGTCGCCAATATTGCTTTAAAGTTGCTAATCATTTTACTATACACTTTTTTTTTGTGGAAACTGGGCCTACCAGCCTCCTCTGTTCAAACCATCTTAAGTGACGCCACGA
Source organism: Daphnia galeata (assembly GCA_030770115.1). Classification (NCBI taxonomy): domain Eukaryota; kingdom Metazoa; phylum Arthropoda; class Branchiopoda; order Diplostraca; family Daphniidae; genus Daphnia; species Daphnia galeata. The sequence continues at coordinate 6,282,552 of CM061117.1, forward strand.
AATTACCCTTGTTGAACAACAATTCGGCTTGGCTTTCGCCTCTAGACTGTCATCCGACAGCATCCGACATAGTCGTAGGTTTTTCCGGGAACTTAAAACAGTGATCCCAGTGGTCTGGCCAATTATCTACGGTTATTTTTAAAATATGGACCTAATTGTTCTGCTATTGAATATTACTCATCTATTTGTTACCATCTAGCTCCTCGTCCCCTATATTCCCGTTTAAGTTTCTCGTCAGTAGTTCCAATCTTGCTACTGTGTCTTCTAAATATTCTGGTACCTTTCCATTCTCTCCCCATTCCGCACTTCCTCTTTGCCGTCCGCTCATCCTCCAATTGATTTCCTCCTGTCTTGCTATCTTGAATGCTTCTTCGAAATTTCCTGGATTTCTACTGCATACCCATCTCTGAATATCCTTATTTGATCCTCCTAGAAATTTCCTCAAAATTGTCGTTTGCACTGGTTTCACTTGGATATAATCATCATATAATCTTGTGGCCAAAACTTTAAACCTTTGTGCATAATCTACTACTAACTCCCCCGGGTTTTGCTGACACTGATGGAAGTCTATTTCCACTGTCACTACATCCCCTCTCTGAAATCTCTCCATAAACATTACCCTTAGGTCTTCAAAATTCTCTACAAACCCCCCTTCCACCCTAAAAAATTGTGCTGCCTTCCCTGCCAACCAATAGCGTAATCCGTCGATCAATTCCTCTTCCCTATTCTGAAACTTGTCGACTAGAAATCCTATTTTCCACAACCACTCCTCCACATCTTCTGATCCTGTAAAAACGGGCACTTTTTTCAGCATCTCGAATCCGTCTACTCTCGTTCTCGAACGTCCCTCTTCTTGTTGAGTTTCCTGTTGCTAATTCCCCAACTCTTTAACCCCTAAATTTGGTATTGACTTCTCTGATTTCTGGTCCACCTTAGCTTTCCCCACTCCAGCGCCACCGAAAACCGACGTGTTTACATCATCTTTTCCCGACATTTCCCTCGGTGATTGGGACGTCCTTAGAAATTTCTTGACGTATCACAACCGTGAAAAAAAGGAAGATACACTGTATCCCGTTTAACACTCCGAAATACCGTCAACGTAACAGATTGTGTTAACCAGATAAATTAAAATTAGTTTTTTCAAACGAAATTCATACTTTGCTTTTCTCTATAATAACTAAACTCCAAGAACTCTCTTGAAAGTCTTTGATACATTTACATATCAATCGGATTAACTTAATAAAACGACGAAAAACTTTTGACATACCGTCAAAATTTAAAATAAATTTCGTATCACATTTTTCTAACACTCTTTTGTTGCTCGCATGGATTCGTAACGTACCGACACCAATGTAAGACTATTTTGTGTGCAACTTGTGTATTACAACTCATGCGCTGTTGAACTGACTGTCCGCCCTTCTGGCGTTCGTCTTATACTTCGTCTTACGGCGGATGCGACTACATGATGAATACTATACGTGTAACATAAAGATAGTGTAACACAGGATAGTGTAACGGAAGGGACAAAGTTAATCAGAGCGGATGGGGGGGGATCAACAACCTTACACTTGAAAGTTTCTTGAGCAGTTAAATTGCTCTACATGATTTTATTTCAAGTTGACGGAAGGTACACTAAAAATATAAAATACTCCCTCTTTTTTAATCCCTTTTTTGCCTGAAAGGAAAAGGAGAAGAAAAAAAATGCAAAAAAGGGATTACACTGTTCCCGTAACGAAGTCTTACAGATTTTTTTTTACATTTTAGAATTAAATACAAGCATTTTATAATACCCACTTCTTAAGGTACGTTCACACTGGAGGTAACTTAGTGTAGCGAAGCGTATTGAAACTTAATTCTCCGTAGGGTTCCTTAACTTAGTGTAAGGGGGGTCGAAACTCCGCCCCAAGACTCAACTCCGCCACAAGGCCACGTGGGAGAAGTTTCGACCCCCTTACACTAAGTTAAGGAAAACTACGGACAATTAAGTTTCAATACAGATCTTAAACACCAGATGGCGAAGTTGCAACCTCTTTTTTTGTCTGATTTGCTCTCGTTGTATGATAGGAAATTTGGCCACACCTCTCGCCTTCATGGCAGTAGATACAAGTCTACTGCCCTTAACCATTCAGAAGGCCTAGGAAAACCACGCTGTAAAAAAGCGAAACGTAGGCCTACTGGCGGTGCCAGCTGAAATCACTTTTTTTTAAAATTATAATTAAAACTCCACTTTTCTTGCAATTACGTCAAACCCCAGTCGAGATCCTGACGGATAGTCATCCAAAAATCAGCCAAGGCAAAATATGAAATTGACAACCTTAAAAAGCTGATAATCTAAAGATTCACCAAACAATTTTCGAGCAACATTTTGAAAAAAAAGTTAATAATTTATACTGTAGACAATTTTTATTTTGTTTAGCTCAATTTCTTCGATCTTGGTTATTTCTCGAGGGAAAAACTCAGAACTTAGACAAACATTTAGATTTTGACGTCAACGAACTAGACAGAAAACAATTAAGATAGCGAAGCTTTGGCCTCGTTTTTTCTTCTGATTTGCTCTTGCCAAGGAAAAGGATAGAGAATTTTGCAGATCCTCTCGCCTTCATAGGGCAAGATTCAAGTTTACCGTCCTTAACAATTCCGTAGGCCTTGATAAAATGGAGAGAGGACTTGGACGTAATACAGAAGAGAATGTGTTTGAGCAAAAATCCTTAAAACTCGTTTGTTGGTCTGCTTTTATTTGTATTCTAGAGCAATGTCATATTTATTTCTCATTGATTTTGTGCCCGTTAATTCTAGAACAGGCCATTTTTGCATCTTCGACTGTTTTGAACTTAATTAACGCCTGGTTCCTCTCTTTAATTAACAACACCTAATCTACTTCACCCATCACATCACAACCATTTAACAATTCAGTCTAGGTAGTTGTGGTTGAAATGTTTTTTACTCGAATCGTCGTGGTTTCTCCATTGGGCTGTTTTCCCTTCGTGGCATGCTTGGATGTATTTTGAGCCTTAAGAACTTGGATTTACTTTTTTGATGTAATGAACGTTGTGATAAGTGTAGTATGATGAAAAAAATGAATTTATTCAAAAAATTCTAACCAATATCCAATTGCCTTTTCAACGCAATTTGCATTTCTTCTTTGCATTTCTAGGTATAGTTCCTCTTTTAGTTCACCATATAAAAATACAGGTTTTATATCAAGTTGAATTAGTTCGAGGTTTCTTGTTTTAACAAGGACCAGGAAAGTGCGGAGAGAATAGGTCATTGTATGAAATTTGGATTTGTTTTAAATATACTTGGTTAGAGTCCGTTTTTTACGCTGATTCTCATGGTATTTTTTATTTTTTTTTAAATCAACCGAAATATGCGTATTTTTAATTAAAAGTTCGAATAAGCTCATCCCATTTTGAAACAGGCCCTCAGCCATTTTATGGGCGATGCTCAATTTCTGATCAATTTGAAGACGACGCTAACGAAAATAAACAACTTTCTGTGCCATGGTTTTACTCTTCACTCTGAAGTATTACTTTTGTTGAATTTAGGGGAGAGCAAGTAGTAATTCCGACCAGGATCAATACCGGCTAGTGGGTCATTCGACAAGTTGTAAACAGTTTACTTGCAGCTTGCTTACCTTCAGAAAAATTAATTCCAAAATACCAAAATTGTGGTAGCTACAGCAGGAATAGTCAATTTTGAAAATTTTCTTAATTTTTTATCTCCTCGTCTTTTCCATATCGCAAAATAGTAGACTTAGCTCATGAAAAAGAAACAAATATAACAGGGAAATATCCCATTCAATTCTTCGTATAATGGCAGGTTAATTTTTTTCTACATTCTTTTATTTAGCTGTAATTTAATAAAATATAAAAACAGCTTTTGGGGGGCAATTTCGGCCAAGGGCTGTGGCCCGGGTCACTTTTTCGGGCCAACAGGCCATAGGAATATAGCAAGAACAATTTCCGCGGGATTTGTCCTATGTGCACCTTAGCCATCCTTGTTCAATTTATTTTCGCAGCAAATAAAAGCGCATTTTATGATTTTGGTGTACAAAAGAGAAAAGCCCCGAAGATTTTCGCTTGCTTTCTTTCGGGTCAAAATCGGGACAAAAACATGACCCGGGCCACAGCCCTATTTCGGCCACCATTGACGAGGCAATTTCGGCCTATCTTAGACAACGCTATGGGCAGGGCTTATAGAAGCGGACAAGGGAAACCATAGAAAAAACTGGTCGCTTTACTTTAAATTGAATTTTTGGTTAGTTTCAGACATTTGTTTTATATTTTTAAGATTTCCAATCGAAAGAGAAAATTTTTTTGTTTGAATGGTTGTAATTTCCTTATCATAAATTCTAATTTTACATGAGAAAAAACAAAAAGAGTAAATGGGTGGCCGAAAATGCTCCGTCTTCCTCCCCAATGAGAAAATAATTATTTTCAATTTAACATATAACCACGGTCTAACAGGAGAGGTAGACAAACGCGAAAAAGAGCTGACTGTCTCAGTAGGGTGGGGGGGGGGGGGGTTCGATGGTATTCCGCTAGGAGTGCACGAGTAGCGTTCCCCTAATGCGAGAAGCCAAGAAAATAGATCGTGCAACTCAGCATCGCTCAAAAGAAACAAGATTATGATAGCTTGAGCTGGATACTGAGTTGCACGATCTATTTTCTTGTCTGCTGAAATTATTGAGCTTGTGCTGGATTTCCCTTCCAAATCTTCCTTTCTTGACCCAATCCCCACTTGCCTACTAAAAAAGGTTATTCATGTCCTCGCAAAACCAATTGCCAACTTAGTAAATATTTCACTGTCCTCTGGTGTGTTTCCAAGCAGTTTGAAATGTGCATATGTTACTCCGCTATTAAAAAAACCATCTCTTTCTGCTGAGAATTTTAAAAACTGCAACCCCGTGTCTGGACTTTCCTTTATTTCTAAGTTGATTGAACGGGTTGTACTCAGGAGAGGCTCATTCGCCACTTGTCTGAATCGTATCTATTAGCTTCTGTTCAGTCGGCCTACAGGGCGAGTCACTCCACCGAGACGCCTTTGTTGCGTGTACTTAACGACCTATTATTATATGTAAACAGTGGTGACTGTGCTGTGCTTGCTCTCCTTGATCTTAGTGCGGCATTTGATACTGTAGATCATTCGATCCTTCTCTCTCGTCTGGAGTCCAATTTTGGATTGACTGGCAAGGCACTTAGTTGGCTCCGCTCGTATCTAACGGGCCGTCGACAGTCAGTGCGGATTAATGGCGTTCCTTCTGACCCAACTCCTATTGTGTATGGCTTTCCGCAAGGATCCGTGCTCGGCCCAGTACTTTTCATCCTCTATACCACTTCGCTCTTTGGTGTTATGAACGACTATGGTGTCTCATTTCACTTCTTTGCTGACGACACCCAGGCCTATACTAGATTCAGCACCAAGGACGATAGATCTTCGCAGGGTACCGCCTTTCAACGGATGGCTGACTGTGTTGCAGGCGCTGGATCTTGGATGAAACAAAAAAAATTGCAAAACAATGTTAGCAAGTTGGATGCCCTCATTGTCTCTGCTGACAGAACTAAACACCCACCAGCTACACTTCCGCTGGCCATCGGAGCTGATGTCATCATTCCTTCTCCATGTGCTAAGCCCAGATTTGCAGTGTTTGCAAAAAAGCTTTCTACCAGATTCGTCGCATCAGTCGGATAAGAAAGTTTCTGGATCTTCCAACTTGCAATAGTCCTGTGTGTGTGGTAGTTTTTCCACATCTCGATTACGCAAATTCCTTGTACTATGGTCTCCCCGAGCATCTCCTTGATAGGCTACAAAGAGTTCAGAATGCAGCCGCAAGACTTGTTACTGGTGCCAATCGATTTGCATCGTCCAAGGCTCTACTGAAATCGCTCCACTGGCTTCCTGTCCGCGCCCGTATCCAATATAGGATCGCTGTCCTTGTCTACCGTTGTATCAATGGATCTGCCCCCAGTTACCTTCGTGATTTGGTCACGAAGTACGTCCCTATCCGAGCTCTGCGTAGCTCCTACTCTTATGACTTGTGTGTCCCAAAGATAAAATGTAATCGATATGGTCGTAGAAGCTTTATGTGTGCTGCTCCCTCAGTTTGGAACCCATTACCCTTCTCCCTTAAGCTCACTCCTGATCTAAATACTTTCTGCGCTGAATTAAAAACCCACTTGTTTCGTCTGTACAACCAGCCAAGTTGATATGTATTACCCATGTCTTCCAAGCGCCTTTGATCATTTTATGTAAAGGGCGCTATATAAATAGAATATATTATATTATATGCCAACCAGCTTTTCATAGCCAATGGATGTCCCTAAATGCGGGCTAGCCGCAGGGCATTTGGGTCGGTCGATTTATCCACTTTTTAGTGCCCTTTCTATCTATACCCTTGTCCCTCGGCTAAGGACACCAGGCTATGAAAACCGGGTGGGCTCATCAGCAATAAAATCTCAATGCCTCATTAGTGGTGTGTGAATAAAGCAGTAGGATGTCATTGGTTTGCACCATTTCTCAAACGAAGTAAAAATCTTTCGATATAAAAGCCAGAACGATCTAGTCAAGCAAGCAGCTACTGTAAATCAATGTGTTAGTGACAATTCTCTGATGATTTATTTGCATTGCAAACCAAGTAGAAACCAATAATCGCACTGCAGTTGAGTCACAGAAGATTTTTTATGCTCAGATTGAAGTAAAATAAGCGTCAGGTGAACTACGATAGAAATTTTCGTTTATGGCAAATATTAAACACATTTCTTTGAATTATTCTGGTTTCATCAACCACAATTCAAGAAAAAGGAAACAATGTTACAATGTTAGCGTTTGTTAACGCTGTTAGAATCATTTCCATGGATAATTCGTTTTTCCGCAGAATTATTCTTTGATCAAACATCTATCACCAGATCAATTGTTCACTGCAAAAACCAATTTTATTGAATATCGACAATTTAATAAGCCATATCAAGTATTCTGTGGTACAATTCGAAAAAAATTGAAATAATCTTTCTTTCACGATACCACCTCACACCTCGCACGTATTACAACCACTGTGTGTAATCGGGCCTATAAAGCAAGATTAAAAAAACAACAAAAAACATGATTGGATTATAACTCCACCTAAGAACATGAATTAAAATTTTTTTACGTACTGGGACTAAATAGAAACCTTTTTAGTCGTCATTTGCAGCATGTGGGATTTATCTTTTTGATAGATAAGCAATCCTGGAACATATGTTTGCTCCTTCTGAAGTGACAGATTTACCTGCAGGTTTCCACGAATTAGATAATATTTTATGTAACTCTATATTCATTTCTTTGGTTTTATAGCAGCTGTTCCATGTGCGCAACTAGAAATATAAAAATCTGTCAGCTCAAAAATCTATAAAGAGATTATATAAAAATCGTCTAGTACGTCCTACACATCTTACGTCAACCACATTTACTGCTAGTAAAAACATTATATCAGATTTCATAACTAATTATTTATTCTTTTAATTATTTCTTAAAGTTTTCCATAGGATGTACTAGTAATTGCTCCTTCGGAAATTTAGCAACACCTTTTGCACGAGTAAATGTTTGATATTGTGTTTTTTAATGCTTTACAGCTCTAGTGATTCTATAATTGGCATGATTCACAGATAATGCAAGGTTTTTGGTGTCATCAAATTTGTGATGAGTTGGGCGGATGAACTCATCTGTTCCTTATTTTTGTAACTAGTTAAAAATTTGGATATAAGTTTTTTTAGTTAGAGATAAGTTAATAAAAGGCCACTGGGTTTCCGCCTTCGAGATTTTGTTGGTTTTCGTGTTTTTTCTGTTGGGTGTTCCATGCCTACAGCCCTACATGCCGGTGACTAGGATATTGATATGTTTGTGGGTGCTTTTTCTGAAAAACAAAATATTAGAAAATGAATGCTTTAATTAACATTTTTTGTACAGGGCTTCAGGCTTGTGAAATAAAGTTCTTAGTCAGGAATAACATATTTCCTTTATGAATCCTTTAGTGTTATAGGTAGGTATAGATAGTAGGTAGTAGATAGGAATAACATATTTCCTTTATGAATCCTGTAGTGTTATATCCATCAGAAATTTACATTATTTACGTCTATGCCATTTTTAAATTACCATCCAGCTGATTGAATAAACTCTTTGAGCAGGGAAAGAGGACCCAGAAAGTAAGATTCATGAAAATTTTTTACCCAATGATGCATGTGTGGACGAACAATCCCGAAAAATGGCAGCCATGAGAAGTTCGAGGACATTTTCAAAAGCAGTTTAGTTTAGGCTAGGCTAGGTTTGGTTATAGGTTTGGTTACGTTAGGTTAGTTTAGGCTAGGTTTGGTTATGTTATTTTACTTTTGTCACAAACAAGCTTATAGGGAATAATAGAACGGTATATATTCCACTACTATTGTACTTACTTCTTCCCATCGAACACTCAACACACTGCTTTATATTCATGAATAGAATTTAGGTAAATTTACCAGCCCTGATGATCGAAGGATATCCGGCTATTAGCCTGTGCTGGCTAATATTCTTTTATCACAAAAATTTACCTTTGTAGTATTTACATGGACATTTTTGCTGAGTTGAATGATCGGAACCACTGGAGGTTTGATAAATATTTAACTATTGTAAGTATTGTTAAACTAACTTCTTATCGTACTCAGCACTGGCAAAAGACTTTGGAAAAATACTGCCATAAGAGTCTGTGCACTAAAAGAGTGGGGTTTTCTTAAGATGGCTGCCGACAGCGTTGTCGGACTACAATAATCCTGCTATCCACACGGTGCAAGAGGTCTATTACTATTGTACTATACTAAACCAACATTTTCTCTTTATTTATTACGCAATGTGGCAAACTTAAAATTATTGGCAACATCTACAAACTTCTAAACAGTAAACACATTTCTTTTACAGCAGTTACTACTAATACGTACCAAAATTCAGTTAACAAACAGTAAAGTAAAACTAGTTTAGTGAACTATTAGTTCAGTAACAGTTTATTAAAACTTGGTCCGGTAAAAATGTAAAAAAGACTTTAGCCGAAGAGAAATACGAAATTAATGGAAAAAAGAGCCCCCAAATATACAGAATAACAGAAATGTTCTATCTACGTACCATGAAACACGCATGAGCCTGATCAGCAGACAAAAGAGCCAAGGCAATCAGCATTTTAATAATATTTGATGGGTCTGTAAATTGACTATTTTTAATAAAAAAAATAGAAAAATACTGGTTTTATTCAACAGTCACTAAAAAACTGAAACTTACTTGTCCAAAATGGAACCAACAGCCACGAGAAGTACCATCAGGGAAAGCGGCCTCTATTGAGCAAAAATTGCAAATTCAAAATTGGAAACCATCCTGATAATGGTTATATCCCTTTCTCCCGTGGTTCTACAGACTTCTATGACCTTGCTAAAGGTGTACATCTGCAAATGCACTTGATAGAAATAATCATGTCTTTCGTTCATGTAGTACTGATGGTTTTCCTCATCGAAACGCAAAGGGGGGTTAGGATATTCAATTGCCTGTTTTACGGTGATGAATCTCCAATTAAATGGGCACTTGATTTTATTTGTGCCACATGTTAAGGCTGAATATTCCATCAGGTGAAGATGACAATATATAAACGATATTCAACCGAAATAAACATTTTGCTTTTGTTAATTTAATCACTGGGTGTTTTCCACTATTGCGAATATGTTATTTAAACGTTTTCATCACAATGCATTCGTTTTTATGCCCCGACTGTGTTACAAAACCAAAAAAAAAAGTGTTAGCTGCACTTATAGTTTTTAACAACTGAATGAAATACCTAGTAGCCTCATTGGTGAACTGAATAAAAGCTACAGAATAACATACTTGTTTTAGCAGAGAAATAGAAGAGGAAACCAGGTTACTGTGCAAAACCTGTCTGAATTTTGAAGCAGTAATCCGGAAGGAACCAATGTTTCCTAGAGCTTTGGTTATTAGCGGTAAGAGTGCAAATAGCTTCACTTTGTTCCTTCGTTATCTGAACTCACTGGTACAGTTCTCGACTTTCGGTTATTAGTTCAGGTAAAGATAGACCAATGGCATTTTTTTGGGAACATTGAACTGAGAGGCTTTGGAAGCTTTACTTACAAGAATGGTGGTAGGTATTAAGTGTAATTTTCTTGGAACAACAGTGCTGCTGCTGGGTTTCCTGGCGATTCAGCTAACATAACCCAAACATATTTCTGCACTTCTTTTATTCCGGAACGTCTAGTTATTCCACCTAAGACATTTTGGAATATTAATACATAAGAATCATACCCTACATAACACAAGTCAGTCCGGTGGATGTCCAAAAGATGTCAACTTCGGACATTGGTCCTATCCTTTGGATGTCGGGTAGACACCCTTAGAACATCCCAACAACCGAAACGGAGCTCCAAGGGATGTCCTTTTTTACATTTTTGTCCGCACTAGCCAGCGCCACAGGATGTTCTACCAACATTCGAAACAGACATATTCCGGATAAAATTGTTACATAATGTTGAGAATAATGTTTAATATGTTATTTCCCTCAGTATACTACTTTATTATACATGGCCACTACCAGATTCGAACACTGGACCTTTGTGAACACTAACATGTTTTGAAGGTAGACGTGGCTAGATTTTAGGTAATTATTATGTCCTGTTTCTGCAAAAAAACGGCATCATTTCCATGGTAGTTTTAAATTTAGCCCCCAGTTTCCAGTTCTTTCCTCTTTAATAAATTGTTTGGCTATTTCAAAAATGTTGAGATAAACAATACATACATTTCCAGTTCTTGCTGAATTTAACTTCATCATTTTCTGCTGTAACAGAAATTTAATTTTTTTGAAAGCTGATGATTTCTCTAGTTCATTAATATTGATGAAAAAATGAGGTTCATCAACCGTGTGTAATTCATAACACCGGTAATTCTTCTATCTCTTTCTTTTGTTTGATTTTCTGGAATTGTTAAACGGTTCATCACCAAGTCTGGTCGGAAGAATGGAATCCTATGAATTAAATTGTATTAAAATGTAATAATTGTAATACAATTTTTAAGTTTATTTTTAAATGCATGAAGAAGATTAAGCAATTCATTAAGACTGAGTACTTCCATTATATATCCCATGCAGCCTAAAAAATTCATTATGGTGTGAAAGCCACCAATTTTTTAGACAGTTTTCTTAATAGGACTTGAGGAATCGGAGATTGAAATAATCATCATCGCCTTCTAGTGTAATCGAATTTTACGATTGGAAAGTATTCGTAATCGATAGCTTGTGAAGCCAAAAACATAGGTGTTGAGAATATGCATGAAACATCACTGGAGGTTGATCTATCATGGGTAAAAAAAAACACATTCGATTGCCCGGGATGTTTTGTAGCTCGCAAAGCGCATTGCATGAATCCCTGCCACCCAGGTTTTGGTTGTTTGAACAATGTAGATGACAACCAGAGCAAATCAAGGTGTTTACTAGTGTCCTCTGCAGTAACTGTTAGCAGCTTACTGTACTTCATGGAAAATAGAATTTTTTTATCCATTTCGTGGTCATGAATTGTTATCTGACCACGGTTTAGTATTTCATTATCATTCACCTAAAAAAAAATTCGAGAAAAGTACGATAAAACCTTAGGCTACACTAAAGCTTTTTAGGCTAAGTAAATATGTCTTAAAAAAGGCATTAAAATGTCTCTTGAATATTTCGTAAATATAAGAGAGAATTCTTTTGATTTGTAAAATTTTTTGAATAGTGTCAACGCCTCCTTCCATGGAATGGGCAAGGAACTTTAATTGTCGCGGACTCCTTTTTCCTTTTTTTTTGTTGTTTTGACTCCTACAACAATTACTTATTTGTTGATCCCTGGTAGAAAAAGTTTATGTAACTAAATGCAAGACAACATGCAATACTATGCAATACTATATCTTTTTACATATAATTTTGTGGTATTACTTTGGATTAATACATATATTAATATATATATTACATATAACACTACATGTAAGATTGCACGTCAGTACATGTATCAATACATGAATTCATTATAAATGACTTCTGGAATAGTACGTGCTACATATAGTGCTATATGTGTAGAGTTTTATCTGTCAATACTTATACATATATGATACGTAACTATATTGAGTACCAAATATAATACGCAGTAAAGTAATACATATCTAAAAAACCCAAAAGTACCAATAAATATCATAAACATATTTTTATACTTACTATGGATATGAAATGTTGTATACACAGCAAAGAATTGCCAATAATGCGCAATACACAATACCAATCATTGGCACTTTTGATCAGATTTATTATCTTTAGAAGAAAAAACCATTATATCTTGAACTCGCCCATAACCGTCGCGACCCCTGACTGTTGTGTCTACTTTTTTTAAGGCTGTTATATTAATGTTATTTCCATATTGATCAATACCTGGGGTTACAGACCAAAGCTTAAGTTTTTTTCCTAGAATGATGACATTTTCATGTGGAAATAATTGACGCCGTGAAATTTTACACATTGTTGCTTCTTGGTTTTCATAATTTTTTGTAACGCATGTCTGTTTCAATTTGCAATACTTGCTCAATTCTCGCTACTTTTCCATAATGTATTAGTCCATAATGTATGTAGTGAATTAGTACCCATTTTCTTTCATTCCTAGTTAAATTGCCAGTTAGAAACCCAAAAGGTTTTGCTTTTCTCAAACCGTTAGAATATTGAATTTTGTCTTTAATTTAAGTCTCATTCAAACGACAGTACAAAGAAATAAAGTGATTATCTAAAAATGAGTCTATATACTTCACAGAAAATTCGTGGACTTTTCCTTTAGCCAAAATATGATGAAAAACTTACTGCAAATATAATGATTTCCGTGAAATCCCCTTTTAAAAGTCCCGCTAATATCCTCCAACATAGAAGCCGAATAAGAACAAGGAGCCCCCACAATCATGCGAAAAATCGGCAATGTGTGCGTTATATGACATGTTTCGCAAGCAGTAAAGTGATTTAACTTCGCAAACAAACTTTTGAATAAGCAGTGTAGCGAATTCAATATTGATATAGAGCTCATCTCACGTTTATGAAGTAACCAACCTGCGCTCACAGTAACCACCTATCAGCAGCCAATAATTATAATAAATGCTAGGCCCTTTGTCCAAAGTCCCTTTTGAGCAACACCACAAATCAGCAACATGAAAGCCTTTTCCTCGTTAGCTTCCCAATGGGACCCAAGTTTCTCGTAAGGTCTTACAATTCGAGGGAGATCATCTGGCGGACAGATCTTTTAGAACAAAATCCAATTTTCGACGACATTTTCGAATATAAAGATGTTCTAGTTTTCTTCCAAAAAAGAGTTGTTGATTAACACCAAGAAATAATCCATGCATGATCTCTGGGACCAAACCACGGACAAGGTCGAAATTTGGAATGGAATATAATGATGTAACCCCTTCAACTCCAAACACTGGTTTTCCTTTATGATCGGCTTCTTCAGCATGCATAACCATTGCATTTTGTTCCCTAAAACAAGGAAGAGAGTAGAGAACGTCGCACACTTTAAATGTTTCCTTCCCCTGTCTCGCGCGTGATCCTGGATGAAGGCAGTGTTTATTACAACCAAAAGCACTGTTAAACTGAGTAACGCTACAAAAAATTGCTCTTGCTAGAACGTCAGCAAGTGTATTGTAAGTAAAAATTAAACAAAAACTAGGACTCCCACTCGATTGGCTGATAATCGATTCCCAATCGATTATAATCGATTAATTAATCAATCGACTAGAATCGACGGCTAAATTAATCAATCGACGCATAATCGATTAGCTTTTTTTAAATTATTTTCCAATCGATTAGAATTTAAAAAAATCGATTTAATCGACGATTTTTTTAAAATAATTTTTTTAAAATTTTTTGCTATTTATGCCACTATATTCCATTTAACGCTTGTCAAAAGTAGCATTAAAAGTCCAAAGATGCATCTGTAGTGTCAGTGTGGCTTACAGAGACTCGATAAAGGTCGTTGAACGTATTTCTATTCCATTAAAAATTTAAAACCTCCCGTGGTACGTTTGTACGGAAGAATCCATCCCGTCCCTGTACTCCCTGAAGTTGATTTTATTAAAGTAGTCGTTTCTATTACAAAAGATAAAAACTGGAGTGAAAATGAAATGTATAGACAGTATAGTGCAAAAGATAATGATTTTGGCACCGAATTCTTTCAAAAAAAATGTGAGAATGTATTCAATTAAGTCTAAGAAATAAACAAATTTTGTTAAGCATTAACGAAAATAAAAAAGAAAAATAAAAAAGTTTTCCAATCGATTATAATCGTTGGAATTAATTTGTCCTTAGGTCCAGTTCCCAAAATCTGGCCACTTTTTAGATTGGGACACTGGTGGAGTCTTTTCCTTCTGTAGGGGCTTATGGAGGTTCTTCTCATCCTCCGTGGCTTTACCGATCAAGAAGGAATTTGTAGAAAGATTCCCCAAAACGGGCTGCAACCAATTCACATTAGATTTAATGCGCGGGTTATATTTGAGGCGATATCTCATCATGCACAAGATGCAAAAAATATGAACTGAATCAAATAATGGGCATAGAATATTCTTAATTAGTTCTTTAAACGGAGGATGTGGAGGTTTAGTGGACTACAGCTTCATGGCTCTGAAAAAAGGCAATGAGGCTTTGGTTTCAAACCCCAGCTGAACCTTACTTAAAACTGTAAGAAGCGCCCTTGCGGCAGCATTCATAACACAGGATTCTTGATTGCTTTCAAGAATACGACGTTAAATATACTGTAATGTGTTAAATCACATCTAAATTGGAAACTGAAGGCCATTTGATCATAACTGGAAAGTCGCCATATATCTACATTACATTTAAACAAATGTTTTTGTAAGTAGTATTTAAGTATTTTTTATGTAAGTACCTTCTCATTTTTTTACAGAGGTTCTTGATGAACAATTTCCAGGAGTATCAAAAAGAGAAAAACATGAAGCAATTAGGCAGAAATTCATTAAAATATAAAGAGAAAGAAAAACTCGAACAATAACCATAAATCAAAGAAAAGAATGGAGAAACGTTAAATTAATTCATTTTAATAGTGAAATTTAAATCCATTTTCATTGTTTACAACTTCCAACGTCCACAAAGTATCGTATTACATTTAAGTATGTTTTGGTTATATTTCAATTTAGAAACTGTTTAAAACGTCCTCAATATAAAGTGTTATATTCTGCAATACTTTACTATATGTAAAAATACAAGACGGTAAAGGGTCATTCCACGCGAAATCTGCTGATCGATGGCGCGTTCAAAATTCGGATTCCGTTCAATTTTGGGGGTTCGGTAAAGATAGGTAAAAAAAATGATTCTGAAATTTTCAGAATTATCGCTTTAATAGTTTGGGAGATATTAGTATTTGAATTTTTGATTTTGTTTTTTTGCCGTGAACTGAAAAAAAAATAAATTTTTCGGTTTTTCTATAATTGCTGCTTCATTTGTTATTGTAATTTTATGAAACCTAAACCAATCGACGTAAAATTAAATTTTACGTCGATCTAACACATTTTTTTTTATTTTTCAGAAATGTTTAGTATCGCAATTGTAAGAAAAAAAATCAAAAATGGTTATACTTTAAAAATTAATATTAAATAAGTAGGAAAATTTTACGGACTGCAAATAATTTTCCGAGAAACAAGAGATATGTTTACATAATATATCTAAAAATTGGGAGGGTGTTTTTTGTTTATCGTGAGATATAGTGCAGTTTATACCATCAATTTTGGTGTTCTATGCGTGTTTTTTCATCCCCCCCCCCCAAGCTATTTCGCTCCCTTTTGGTCGGCCATTTAGGAAGGGGGATTTTTTTTTTTTTTTTTTTTTTTTTTTTTTGGGGGGGGGGGGGGGGGTTAAACGTCCCCGTATTCACATTTGGCGTTTCCGTTGGTGTTGATCTTCCCGCACCTTAGATAATCCTTATTATACCTCCTGATCATGTCAGGCCTCAAATTTGCATTCATTTCCGTAGGTAATGTTGCCATGACAGTCTACTTTATTTTGGACCAGGTCGAGATCTTTCGATTCCCGTAAAAATAAAAACTTTCTGAATTAAATTGTAGGAGTTATTAATTATTCGATTTTTTACTTTTTTAAAAGAGGGGGGGGGGAGACAAGCTTACTCACCGAAACTTTGGGCTCTTCGTTTTTCCATTTAAGACTAATAGACATAGCAAATATTTACATTTTCGTGATTTTTGTTTCACGGAAAAAGCTTTGATGCAAAGAAATTGATTTTAGAACGTATTTTTGTATGATTAATACGTAAATTTCTATTGGCCAATCCTCAACGAATATGACGGAGGTCATTTTGTACGCGGTTTTTACAAAAGTATATAACAAAGTTAGGGCGAGGTTATCTTAATAAATATTAGTAAAAAATATTCCATATTTATTTAGTTTGAAAGTTTGTAATAATAATAATTAATAATTAACAGAATACAAACTAGTCCATAAGGATCGACCAGCCGATAAGAGTCAATTACTACATTGTGTTTTGGTTAGCGTGGTCTGAATATATATTTACAAGTGCTGTTTTTTTCTTTTTTAATTAAATAAAAACTTTTGTTATGTATATTCCTGTACCATTTTGTAAATTTATCCTACGTATCACTAGTACAGCGACAATTTAGAGTATCACCTTTTCTAAATTTAACTTTAAAATCAAGCGTTCATCAACAATAAGCACAAAAATTGAAACAAAATGTATTCTGATAACGTTTTTAAATTTAAACTTTACATTCAAAACGATTTAATACAATAATAATTACACACTAGCTATCTGAAGGACACTTTAATGGACTAGTTGACTCGCATAGACTAGTCGATAGGAATCGACTTTCCTCTCAGTAGAAAAAGTGACGGTGTGATTCGTCGCTAAGGATCGACGAGTCATCTGCGACCAGCCTGAAGCGGACATACGTCACGCTCTAAGCCGGGAGAGGGGGTCTCGACGTCTGTGACAAAATTTGACATGAGAAGATTCAAGAAATTATACTATCTCAAACTGTCATTTTTGCTATAACTGCCATATAATATTAGAACTTGGAATTTGTTTTATGCTGATTTGAATTTTGATAAAAAATTAATGAATTTGATAATAAAGGTTCCCCACATAATCTTTCGCTGTTATTCTCGGTCTCGTCTCGTATGTTCTCTTCGCCTGTACCAAATATCTGCAAAATTTAGGAAGAATGAGGGTCTAAAGAAAAATGTTGTGGGATTACTTTATACCTGATTCACATTTTACAGTGAATCATAAAGTTATTTCTAATAGTAGTTCTCATTAGTGGTAACACTACGATTAATCTAAAATAAATCATCTAAATAATCAACACGTATCCAGACGACAATATATCCCAACAATCTGTGGACGCCGAAGCCGAAAAACGTTTACGAAATGCACAAAATCGCGCTCCTTCAAAATCCACACATGCAGAGCCCCAAAACAGTATCCTAAACTGAAAATTTATATAAAATAGTTTTTATATACAATAATAATCCATTTGTCAGGTGGCACGCCCACTGTTTCAAGACGACGTAGAATATCGGAATCTGACATTGTTTCTTATCCTCGCGAATTTGCATGCATACATAACTTTTTCTCTGAGGTTGTACATTGCAACAGAAATGCTGCCCATACCAGTTGTAGGGAACGAAGGTACCATTTTATACTGTCAATAATGAATTGAACTAAATGATATGCTTAATAATAGGTTTTTATAACTTATGGACCCAACAAATTTAATTCAAACTTTTGTAACTAAATTTATTCGAAGTTTTTTTACCCAAAAATTGAGCTACCATGTTGCTCAACACGGTATTCTGTCAGATCACGAATAATCTGATTCGTGAGGTATTCACAAATGAAAAGGCAAAATTGCGTGTAGAACTTATAAGACCCGCATTCGTCTCCCTTACTACTGACTGTTAGTATTCCACGAACATGCAGCTTTTCGTGACCATTAACGTTCATTTTATAAAAGATAAGATAAGAGAATTTCTTGGAATTTGACCACAGTTTCCGGTCCAGAAACAAACATAGGTGAAAATTTTGCTTAAAAACTTGAAGATGTAGCGAAGGAGATACCCACCAAAATTGTATGCGTTGTTACCGATAATGGGCTAATATAGTTAAAGCTTTTAGTTTTTTCCCAACAAATATAAACAACAAGGTAATTAATGTTCGCAATTTTTGCTGACTGATTGTGATCTTTATTAGAGTTTTGTAGAATTAGATCCCATGTGTAGCCCATACATTGCAATTAGCAATTAAAGATTGTTGTTATTTGGCTATTAGTAATTAAATTGTATGGTGTGATCACACAGTAAGTATCAAGTTTCTTACGGTTAATAAAGTATGCTTACATAACACAAAAGTTTCTACAGTCGAAAAGCAACAAAGTTCGTCTATACACACACAGTAAGTATCATAGATACAACAGCCTCGCTTACATCTCTTTCTTTCATCGTCCTCCAGATGACGCCCCCCTGAGGCTGTTCTCACTAAAAACTCGGTTTCCGCACCCCTGTGCGCACGTCTCAAAGTGGAATGCAACCTCAATAAAGATGCCCGGCCTGTCTGGTAGTCTTTTCTATTGACCTCTTAAGGAAGAAGTAGACGTCACCACTTTTTTCCATACAGCTATTTTACGAAATCCACATAAAACAAGCACTGTTTGGCCTAAAGGGGAACCAGAGGATGTCAGTTGCAGCAATTCATTACTAGATGAAATGATTGCCAGACAACTCGGCCAAAACCAACTCGGCCAAGCCAACTCGGCCAGACCTTTTTTTATGTTTTTTTCTGGCCGAGTCGTCCGAAATATTGCAAAATTTTCCGGTCAACTCGGCCATCATCAAAATTAGTATGTACAAAAAATCGGACAACTCGGCCAAATAAAAAAATATTATGTATTACTTTTGTATTCTAATTATAAGTTTTAAGATATTATTGACATACAACATTGACGATACAACATTGAAAATACACAGTTAAAACCAATTAATCATCAAAATTGCAGTCATCTGGTTCCACTCTTTGGTCATCAACATTTTGCTTAAGACTAAATTTAGCGCAATGTACTTTGGAGAGTTTTAAAAGTAAATCCATAGTTGAAAACCCATTGTCGCTATCATTGTAAGTCATCCACAAGTCGAAAATCTTAGAGTTAACAAGACGAGAACCTACCCTCTGACGGCGTAAAATGTTCGATGTTGAAATAACAACTTCAGATTTAGATCTAGAGAGGAAGCGTCGTGGTGCAACAATTCAATCAAGGAATACAAATTCATGCCACTTTGATTCAATAGCTCTGCTAGCTTGTGTAATCTCGTATGCCAACCCTCTGTGTCGTTATTTGTTCGAATAGACTGCATGAAGACACACCAAGTACTTGGAGGCCATGTGTTATTTTGAATCCAATAAAACTTCACATATTTTAAAAATTTTACAAGTTTTTCTGCGTCACACCTTTTTAATTTTAAGTCTTTTCCTTGTTGTACTAGATTTTCCCAACAGAGTTGGACTTTCTGCCAAGGAATAAGGTTAAGTGACATTAACTGTTTGCAAATTGAGCGTACCCCTTCATGTTCCCTATACAGTTTAGTCATGCCAATGTTTTTAATTTTGCTAAGAAGACATTGCGACCAATGAAAGCCACAGCCCTTAATAGTCACACCTGGGAATACGTCCTGCACTGCCCGCCAAACAGCTTTCTCAAAATCGCCCACCACCTCTTGCAATGCAAATTTTTTTTTGAAAATCTTATCCTTAATAAATTTTAAAACCGCTTTATAATCCCCCGCTGTGCGTCTGCTCATGAGAACATAAAGCAACGGCACTTGTTTCAACTCGTAACGCTAGCTTTTTCGGGGCATTCCAAACTTTAAGAAATCCGTGAATTGTCCAGAGCTGCAACATTGCTTGGCCGAGTTGACTTTCAGATTTTCAGACGATTCGGCCAAGCAAAGTTGCCAACTCGGCCAAAAAAAGACAGAAAAACGGCCTGGCCGAGTTGGTTTGGCCGAGTTGGTTTTGGCCGAGTTGACTACACACCGATGAAATACTCAATATTTTATGCTTACTAGTACGTTATAAGACTTAAAAACCAAATAAATGCTACTCTTGGTGAGCTTCTCATGCCTAACCTGATGTTCAAAGCAGTGGGAGTTGAAAGAGGACCAAGTCAAGGTATTAGCTCCATGCGAGTAAATAACGAAAGAACTTTTTTCTCATATATTTCCTTGAAAGTCATCCCCTTGATGAAATGGACACTTGACTTCCTTAATAAGATCCAAAAATAAGTTACTGATCAGTCCCCTCCTAAGAAAATGGTCAGCCTCGGCTATTTTAAAACGTCGATTTTCTTGAGCCTTAAGAAAATATAATATAGAAGATCCTGACAGGAAAGAGCCGAAATGGCAATTGTTCTGCTATAACCTTCTTGGATTTAAGGTATTCAATGATAATTTTTTCTGTATACGAAAATATTTATAGGCCTTCTACAGTAGTACTAAAGATTTTACCGGATTTTGAATTCATTCATAGATCTAAAAGCATGTATCATTCCGATGTTTAAGGGTTGAAGAGGAAGGCGATCTTCTACCAAGTTGACTTTTACTCTAGGAAAAACCAATTCTCCAGGAAAATGGTTACCAGCAGCGTTAACAAACGTTAACCTTTTAACATTTGTTCCTTGTTCTTGAATTGCGGTTGTTGAAACCTAAATAATTCAAAGACATGTGCTTATAATATTTGCAATAAACGAATTTTCACTCCCCCTTCCCGTATTTTTATCTTTTCACTCTCTCCGTTCTTTGTTCTTTAAATGTATCATACGGGAGGGGGGAGGAAACAAACCTAACGGCAACACCGAATAACATGATTTGGAAATCGTTCCAAATGTCTCACGAGATCATTAGATTTTGGCCAATGATTGAATTTAAAAAATTCTTTTGGAATTCCTATAGAGGAAGACATAAAGAACATTTTCTGCCAATTAGATTTTTTTATTCGGCCTATTGACCGAGAAAGATGATGCACTCTGGAGAAACAAATTCTAAATTTCCCGAATTTTCCCGTTTTCATTCCCGTATATGTATAATGGTTAGGTAGATAGGGATACTAAGAGAGCGAGATTTTACTACTTGTTTATTCTATAGTTGGGGGAATACAAAGACAAAGAGAGACAGGACAGTAAGTGTTTATATACGTTGATGGTGCTGATGAAGCTTGCGAAGAAAGCTTCATCATATCGCACATTCAGCAGGTTGCAGCGTGAGAACGCTAGCTGGAGCGGGATCCCAAGGCGGTGTCAGGTAGGATTCGGGTGAATCCTAATTATAAACTGCTGACGTATTTCCTGGGCATTATACAGTCCCTCCGTTTAGAGCTGGCCCTCGGGGTCAGCTATATCCGGAAAATACATCACAACGATCGGGAGATACTTGACGCATATAAAACGAGAGAATAGTAAAAGGGGAAACTGATTTGGGAAACATGTAAGGTGGGTAATAGCATGAGTTTTTCTTCAATGAAGAGGCAATAATTGGTACCAAGGCTGCTGATAGATGTGATTTTTATCATTGACTTGAATCAGCTCCTTCAGAGTTGGCCTCGGGGTCAAACAAGTATAAAAGAATGTATCATATGGGGGAAAGGTACTCGAAATACTGAGTGAAGGAGAGACAAAAAAAAACGAAAATGAAAAGAAGAATACCACGTACATGAGGGGAAAGAAATAGCATAAGAAAAAAAAACGTAAGGCTACTCATCTGATGCGCTAGAGCAGGGGAATAGGGAGATAAGAGAAAAAAAAAACTACAGGATGAAAAAATAAAGGCAATGAGATACAGAGAAAAAAAAACGAAGATACAAAGAAATGAAACATGGTAAAAAAAAAAGTTAAAATCGTAAAAGGGGACATTTAGGACACACCCATGTGTTCTCCACAGGGCATTTTTCCATGGGGACCTACGATACAAGCGACTGACATGTACTACAAGATCGTTCGACACACGACGGTATACCCATGGTAATTGAAATTGAATATGACCATATGGTCACTTAGACAAAAATTAAAGAAAATGCGGCATTGCCTGGCTCTACAGGAAGATGAGAGTGAGGAGAGCGAGAAAGAGGAAAAACAAATTACACATGCTTGTCCGTTTTATAGAGTGACATTTGGTTGTGCGACCTGTAGGAGGTGAGAGCTCCGGTTTTAGTGATTCGGTGTTAATTAAACTACGGTATGGAGCGATTTATCCATTATGTTACTTACGGGACTTTTGTCACATTCGACGATCCCGTGGTATTATTCCGTGAACAGGAATGGGCAACTAGGGAGCGTAACCTCGCCCAATTAGAGTGGTTGGTACGGGAGCGCGGTAAGTCGCTGAGATTTTTTTTTTTTTGTTGTTGTCTCTCCTATTTATTTATTAATTTTTTATTTAATTTCGTTATCGCATTTTTTCGTTCTGCGCTAGATTTGATCCGAAAGGACGCCGCTAATGGCGACGGCCTACCCAAATGGCGTTTTATTCAAGAAGTGCCATGGAAAAAAACGACCGAATCCCGAAGGAAAAGTGGAGTCCATTCCGTCCTTATCGATTACGTTTGGCGATTCCTGCGCTCCTTCTCCTTCGGTTTTGATGCGCCAAAGGCAACGCTTTCACAGCGCGAACAGAAAAAAATATAAGACACTGGGAAACTGGGTTTACCGCAGCTCTGGGCTATCCCGGCCGGAAAAACACCGTGGCGGTTGTGCTTGATGCACCGGCCCGGCTTGGGGAAACCCCAACGGTCGTCAGCCGACGGCCGCCGATATAGGTGCCAATCACCACGGGAATCCCGACGGTGAAATCCCAGAGCCCGGCCTGGGACACAGACACTTATGATATACCAAAAAAAACAAATGAAGAGACACGTACATAAAAAAAAATGGTTGTTAGAAGAATGCGAAACGACCGTCGGTGTAAAAAAAAACTGTGCAAATGCTAAAGGACGACACATTGTCTTAATTTTCGTTTTGGAAGCAAAACAATCCATGGGAAAAATGGGTGAGCAGGGCCTAAAGTTCTAGGTACCCCCCCCCCCCCCCCCAGGCCGACGGAAGCATAAATAAAGGATGACGAATTATGTCGGAATTTTTTAATTTTTAACCCGAAATTTTCTTTAGAGTTTTGGAAATAGGTGAAAAACAAATTTGATTCTTCTGGAAAAGTAATTGTAACAGTGCACAAATGGCCAGAAACGGATGGCTAAAATTTGGCTTTTACCGGTCTGCGTGCCGAGAGAAAAAGAAAGGCAGTCAGAGGGGCCGTAAACAAAACGATCCGTGGAGAAACGACTACGAGCTTTTTCTTTACTGGGAAGCCGTTTTCTTCCCTTTCCCAAAAAAAACAACGCAACCCGGTCAACAAAATGGTTGCAGAATAGTTGGCGTACATTTTTCTTCTCCTACGCGTCGGGTTGCTGACCTTGCCGTCGGCGAACAGGCGAGAGTAAGAAAACTGGCTCAAAGGGAGAGAATAAAAAAGCCAAAGAGAAACTGAATAAGAACGAGGGGAGGAACGAGTGGAAACATGAATACACTTTTCCTTTTGTTTAAGAAGTAAGACCCGTAAGATTTTTGTTTTATGCTTTCCCTCTTTTAAATGATTCTTAGGCACTGCGAATATTCGATTATGTAGGTGAAATGTTTTTTTTGTTTTTTAAACACGCTTAGCAAACAGACGGAAGTGAAATTGAAATTTTGTTTTTTTTTTTGTTTATTACAAAATTAAAACATGGGCAGCCCTAAAGAAGTGGGCCGTGTAATGCAACGCAAAGGGAATTGCCGTAGAATCAGTTGAAGAAATAAATGGAATGAGAAATAATCATGCATCGGAAAGAGAATTTGAATATGTGGATAAATATCGTCTGTTTTTCTAAGAAAGAAAAAAAAAGTTGTCGATTGGAGTTGAAGATTTTCAAAACGTTCGATTACATGGATACGGCCATCCAAAAAGGAATCGACGTCAAATGGGTATATTTTTTTTTCAATTTCGGCAAAAAGGGTGACGACGGGACTTTTACTGTGGGTTTAAGTATTATTCCGCGCCTAGACAAGGGAAGACATGGATATTGATTGGAAAATATTCGTTCGGACGAATATTCAGCTCTTCACACACATTTATTTTTTTTTCTATTGTCATTTAATGGGGAGCTTGCACATCAAAATGAGAAATTCTTCGTTTTGCCTTTGTGTTACTATTCGCAATGTGGAGCATTCATTTGTTATTTGAGCTCGTTTGTTACTATTCAATTCAATAAGCTTACAGAGAATATGTGACAGAGGTATACTACGTATAACGCGCCCGAGGAATTATTACGGTACCAGGTGAAACTTTTCGGTTTTCTGCCTATATTTGTGTTTCCAAAAAGCGGACGGGAAGAAAAGAGGAGAGAGAGAGGGGGAGGAGAAAAAAACGTTTGTTTTAGGAGTGGAGGTTGACCTTCTAGGCCTAGGCCTACAAGGGTCAAGTTGCTCTGACTTGCCTCGTTTTTCTCGATAACGACAAGTCGAAGCTAGCCGGGCCACACATAATTGACCCGAGCGGTCGAAAAAGAAAACAGAGAAAGAAGATTTTGACAGGAGCAAGTTTGTAGAGGGGTGTTATTTTTTACAGATTCTAATTATTCACCGCCTCGTCACATGGATTTTATTTAACAAAAACACATCTTTATTATGTATTATTTGTAAGAAATAAACTTGTGGGAGTTGATGAAGCTGTCGTTCCGCCACTGCGTGAAAGGATTGGAAAAATGGCGGGCGCTACTAAAAAAAACTTCACAGGTTGTGGTAAATTAGTTAAAATTTCCTCAAATTATTTAAGACACTATTATTAGCTATATATTCGTCAGAATGACGAATTGCTCTTTTAACGCCATTCAACCCTTCTTTACTACGAGAGATCCATTTCTTTCTCCCCTTTTTTTGTACTGCTGATTTTACGAAAATACGTTACAAATAATAATAATAAAAAAAATGGCAGGTTGAGTAGTCTTCTTAAAAAAACTACTTACTGCACCTTTATTTCCCTTTTTACGTTTCCGTGACAAATATACTGATCCAACAAACATATTCTAGTGTTTCTCGAATACCCCGACTTCTTATTCTTCTAACGGCGACCTCTCTTATGTGATACAGCACGTAAAATAACTGGATCAAGACTTCGCATCGCTACATGCAACGAAGAGTTGCCGTCGGCATGAAGGATGGTTGGGTCGTAGCCGATAGACAAAAAGTAGCGAACCATTCGGTTACACCCTCTTTTCAGAGCGTACAAAAAGGGTCCACACTCCTTGCCATTATTCACGTCTAAATCTATTGGGCGTTTGCCCACTATAGAGCTAATCATAGTAATATTGCCGTTATCTACGAGAAAGTGAATTGGTGACTTCCATCGCAATTTAAGATATTGCAATCAGCGTTACCTGCGACCAGGGCCTCCGTGGCTTTCATGTGGTGACGCATCGCAACGTAATGCAGGGCAGTGTTGCCGTGACGGTCCTGATTATCAACCCTCGCACCATGACCTAACAATGCTGTGATGCAGGCGACCCTCCCGCTTTGGGCAGCTGCAATCAGTGGCGATTCCCACCTGTTGTTGAGAACGTCCACGTACACCGTATTCACCATTTCTGCAATTTTGCTGAATTCGTTTCGTCGCACCACACGATGTAACTCGGTATCGCCGGTAAGCGGCTCACACACCTCACCCCAAAGAGGGAGATGTTGTTCACTGTCCATGCTTGGTTTTTTATGAAGAGAGATTTGACGTTACACTAACGAAGTTTGAACACGACTGACGACCAAACGTCGATGAGTCGCTATTATAATCCACGGTTTGAAGAAGAAGAAAAATCTAGAATAAGTACTATTTGTCTTTGAGAGGGTGTGTTTTTTTTCAGTAGCCAGTTACTCTGTCAGCGCCACTGTACGGTTTCGTCGACGGGTCTGCATGTTCACTGCGAAGTGTTCGAGTATCATTCTGATGCCTCGTAGTTGAGATTTATAACGCCATATGAGAATTAAAATTACCCCCACAGCAACGACAGCACAGCACATTGTAATTAGTGTCTTTTCTAACTTCGGGGACCAAGAGGAAAGGCTCCACCAACGAGACTCCTCATGCTCGTTTATAATTATTGCTGACAAACTGTTGGAGTTTGTTTCATGTATAGCGTTTATTATTTCGTTGACTGAATTCGTTTGCTCGTATTCAGGCCTTTCGAATGGGTTAGATACTGGGCTGATATATTGAGCTTCGTCGTCTTCGATGTCTGAAAAACGTTGAGTAAGATGCAAGTCGCCAGATGGATCGTGGGAAAAATTTCCGTCCATTTTTCCCCGATCCATCGATACGCTTTCCCTTGGAGAGAAATTGTATCATCTTTCCAAAAACAGCTCTGAAATGGGTGCAATGAGAAGCCGTCTTTTCCGATAGTAAAGTTTTTGTTTATCGGCTCATGACCACACCTGGTCATTTTCATGCCTACAGTAATGTTTATTGAAGCGCACTGCTGAATCATAAAATATTCACCAAGCACTTTTAGTCGTTGACACTGTGGTAAATTATTGGCGCGTGCTGCTGCAAGGCCGTTTGATTCTGACAGTAGCATTTTCAGGTGTTTACGCATCTGTAGATTGCCGCAGTACATTTTCCTAATATTTTCTGCTAATATATTATCGTGTACCACGGCTTGATGTTCCATAAACTGATGGTGTTGAATGAGTAAAGGAGCGCTTCCACCTCCTTTCTGTGGTACGTACGTACCTGGTGTACCGAATATCCACTTTTCTGTATCAGAGTCATCACAATCTTTGAAAAATATTCGAGCGGTGTCGCTGTTATCAGCCGACAGGCACCCGGTTGTTACACCTGTTGGTTTAATTGCTATCCCGACTATGTGGAGCGATTGACCATCCCAACGAAAATTAATGGTCTGCCCACATTTTGCTTTTACGAAATTAAAATATTCCGTAGAAACATGTTCATAAGCCGTGCATTCCACCGGATTGTCAGAGGGTATTGCGATTTGATTATTAACCAAAGTAAATCTTTTTCGCTTAAGATCATTACACGCGGCAACGCCAAAATCGTGTGTCAGACAAAAACCTGTAGCTACGTTGTAAATAATTGACAAATTGACGGTCGAAATTTGGAGATAAGCAGTATCTAAATTGGTTAATTTATGCAATTCCCTCCCACAAATGGTGTCCGTTTTTTCTTGGTAAAAGTATTCTAGCTGAGCTGCATTATCTATTAGTTGAAACGTCTTTTCATTTTTCCTAGTCACTACGCCTGCTCCCATTTTCAATTCATTCATAATGCATTTATTAGAAATGTTAGCTTTCGATGCATCCCATACGATAAGAGCATCGTGGTGATGAGCGAAAGACATTTCTGAATTATTTGATATTAAGCCTATTGTAGAAGTAATTGGACAAAGTGAGCAATCTTTTCTTAACGTTAATCGCTGTAACAAGCAGTTTACTGTCCCATAAATTTTCGTTTTCTCTCTCACTGCTATCGTCGCTTTCATTTTCGTTTCTGCGCATATAATTCTCATATTTCTTTCTTGTTTTCCTACAATATTTGTCCTTCTCTTGTTCGATTGCAAATGTTTGCGTAGTCAATGCTTTAATAACTTGTGTCTGGCCAGACAAGACTACGTCTTCTGTCTTTGGAATTCTGCTTAACGTATCTGCATTTTGATTTGTTACACTAGGTCTAAAGACTATATGAAAATTGAACTCTGAGGCAAACAGTGCCCATCTAATAACTTTCTTTGACATATTCTCTGTAATCTTGGGAAATCTTTCAAGTGCTTTATGATCTCATGCACTCTTACATATTCCAATTAGAATAGACGATGTTACTACTTATGCTTTAGTAGACACAGGAGCGTCTGTGAGCGCGATGTCAAAATATTTTTTCGATTGACGTCTTGCCGAACAAGAGAGAACCAAGTCGAGAATGTAGGGCTGCATGGACGTCGACCTAATATCGTTGTAAGCGGCAACGAACAGACGGCGTGAATGTGATCGATTATGAAGTTCATTTGCGTCAGGAAATGTCGAATTTTGCACATGATTTCCTTATCTCCGTCCTTTCGTGTTGCCGTAGCCTTGGCCGTAGCCGGCTGTTTCAACGATCGTGATCGAATACGGAATAGACATATTCCTTCTTGATAACGAAGTGCATACAGTCGCATACAGTAGGCGGTCACGGAGTTCGTTTTATTGTTTACTTGGAACCTGTTGATTAAATCGTCTTCGTGGACGCACTTAAAGCGGAAAGGATCTTTCTACTGAAAGGCCCGGAAGTAGTTGACCATACCGTTGGTGAGGGTACTCTTACCGCTTCTAGCCACATCCACCAAGAGGAAGATTTTTTAATCACGATGATCGTATGGAGGTGGAGAGAAATCCATCCGGCTAATGGCGACCCACCGGAAATCCTCGCCAGTTGAATCTTCCTTAGCGTTTAACAATTAGACGTTTGGGTTACCTTGATTGATGAGTTGACCGGAGTTGACTGTGTTTGCCACAATCTTGAGCGAATATTTCAGCGATTCTTGGATTATTCGACATGCCTCCGAGGACTTGACGAGAAAAAAGGATGAGCGTGTGGCAAATGATTTTGACCAAACACACTGAAGATGTTGTCCATGACCACGATCCTTATTCGCGTCAATTACGAATTCCGTGTCGATGACGTCGCTAAATTTACAGCGTCCAGTGCAAGTCTCTGCTGCCATTCAAATTTATTCCATAGAACTTTGGAAGCTGATGGTCGTTTGATTGTCACCCAGAATGGCCGTCTTCCGTTACATCCACGACACATCAGAACTTCCTTCCGGGCGAAACTCGACTACAAAATGACAAGGATAGCCAGGATCTTTGTATTTCCATTCGATACGGATTAATGGCGACTTTCGAGTTGTCTTGCTGGCGTTGCCGGGTGTTAGGAAGGGCTGACTAATGAGTAGATTGTCGGCTTGGTAGACGGAATAGTGACACTCACCTTTATAGGGTTCTCCGGAAGTGATGTACAACTGTACCTGACTCTCCAAGTGTTTGTTGTTCTATATGTGATTGACGAACTATCCCGGATATTGTCCATCACCTGCTTCCGTGTTCATTGAATCAAATACCACACGCGCCATTACGGAAGTCCGTCTTCTTCAAGCCAATCACTTTCTTCTTCTTCATCCGTGTCTTCGTCGTCGTGACCACCAGGCATCAGTTTCTTACTATTTTCCAGATAGTAGCACATATTACCTTCCAGGATCGTGTTTGTTTTTTCATCCAGCGGCGGAACTCTCATAACCAGAGTGAAATTCGTGTCAAAGCAATCATGCAGCCATTTCTCTCTCCAGCAGTTGATTTTTGTCGGCAAAAGAGACTACTCTCTTGACGTTGGCCATCTTTTCAAGAATCTCCGACTTGGACTGTTTATAACGAAGTCATCGTTCAAGTCGAGAAGGTTTAAAGAGCGGATGACTTTGAGCGATTCTCACGACTTTCTACCTCTTCATCGCAACCCTCAGCAGTTTCGCGGGCCATCATAATTCTGACCTTTCAACATTTTCTCAAGAGTTGTTGGTATTAAAGGACAGCCTCACGAAAATTACGCAACGATGGCGCCCGGTTGACTCTTTTGTTCATCGTACCAATCAATTCCGCTATTTCTGCAGGTTGCCTTAAATCCGGAAGCAGTAGTTAACTAATTATATTAATATGGGGACCCCCGCGGTACATGATATACCGAAAGCGGAACCAAATGGTTATTCGGCCATGAGGCCTTATGCGTGTCTCGCATAAAATAGTTTTGAATCGCATGAAAAATTTATAGTTTTTGTCGCTGAGCTCTCAGAAGTCCAGAACCCAGCCAATAATTGTTCATAGGTTTATCTTCTTTTCTTTACACCTGGCGATCGTTCAATGTAATCTATGCTATGAACCATCTTGAACATTCGCTATTGTTTTGTATGAAAAAAAAATATTACAACGATTCATACGGTTACCGACTCTTTATTATTACATTTTTCAGTAAAACATACAAGTGGTATAATAAGGAGGAACGCTGACTTTTATAATGCATGTTTTAAATCTGTGCTCGAGATTCTTTTTTTAATACAGACAACGCAGCTGACCAAGCATTCATTTACTAAACAAGTATTTTGAAATATGCTAATTACTAAATGAACCAGTCTACAAATTAAATCCCGTTAAATCCACAACATACCTGTTCATGGATCTGGATGTGCAGGTCAGCCATCTCTTGTAAAACCTTCTTCAGTTCACACGTGACTTGATTTGATTCTAACGTTCAATTTGATTCTTCTAATGTTCCAGTCAGCAACCCGTGGTACTGGAAATGAATGTGATCCACTATAAAAAGTCCAATATTACATAAAAGTAAAAAGGCTAAAATAGTAGCAGAGGCGCAGAGCTAAACCATTTTCCAGAGTTGTTGAGTAATTTCCCTCCTTCATTGCTTCTAATTGAGTACAAACACACTGTAAGAAGAAGCAACATTTAGACACAAAATAATTGGAAAATATTTGAATCAATGTTACTTTTTATTTTATTATTACTTACTAAGAATGTATGAAGAGTAGCTTTCCAAAAGTAATGGAGGTAATGAAATCCCATCAATTTGATTACAAAAATCTAGCACTCTTGTTCCAATTCCATAAATTTTATGACTAGTTTCTGAAAAAAGACATCATTTTTCTCATATATTCTTTCTCATTCAGCCTTTAATCTTGTGTTCATTCCACAAATTGTGTGACTAGCTGCTGAAAGACAAAAGTAAAATAATAAAACAAAAAATAAAAGTAATAAATTTCAAACAGTTAAGGTCTTACAAATTTCTTACCAACTCATAACAGTTATAAAAAGCTTTCAAGAGGGACCAAATTTTTTGCATCAACAATAATAATTCAAAAATGAAATGAAGGACCAAATATTCGGAAAAAACGCTAAAAATGTGAGAATCTGAAAAAAACTAATGTGAAAATCCAGCAATTCATCCATTGATTGCAATCACAGAACTGACGAACTGAACTGTCTATTTGTCTAACAAAAAAATTCAAAACTAATAATAATAAACACAGTAGTAATTAAACGTAAACACAGTAGACCGAGATTGCCTAAATAATCTGGCTGTGTTTATATAGCACGGCGTTATAGCAATGCGTCAGAACCATCTAACGGCAGTTGAATAAAGCACGAAAACACATATTTTAGTTTTTAATTATGATTTCGTCGACGAATAAAAATCTAAATACGACGGCTCCATGAACAAAATTTCTTGCACAAGATGATCAAAATTTCCTAATTGTTTAACTATCAGACAAAAAACGTATAAGACATTAATAAAATGAACACCTTTCCTATCTCACTGAGAGGAACAACGCCATCTGTTGGTGAGGGTTGAGTTGGGTTGGGTCGGAAAAAGGTCGTTTGGCGATAGAATCCCTATCGGGAAACTACGGCTGCGGTTACTGTCTGGAAAATGGACGGAGTTGCGTGGAAAATTTGTCTGTGCGTTATTGTATGTGTTGAAAGCTGGTATTACTGCTGGATCGCCGAGATCTATAGGCCTAGCAGACTGGATTGTTGCTGTCGCTGCCGTTGACAGCTGTTTCACGAGGTCCTCTAGCTCTTTTATTTTCGCCGCGTTTTTCTCACTGTCTTTTGTGATCGCTGAAACTGCAGAATTGATATCTTTACTTGGGGCAATTTTCTTAATTTCCACCTGCTTTTCGCTTTCTATAGCTGAGTCTACGGCCTCCGCATACGTAGCATATCGGGGTCTACACGATTCCATACTAATGTAGCAATTTCTTTACGCAAGCCCTGTAATAAGACTCCCTTTTTTGTATCCTCTCTAACTAATACTACATTCGCATCATTGCTTGTTGCTGGGCCCACTCCATATGCTAATCGATACATGTCGTCGATACGTTTTTGAAAATCACGCACTCGCTCTGTCGGTTCCTGTTTTTAAATCTTTTAATTCGCCTTTTTTCATAGCTGTTAAAGTGTTGTCATGAAGTCCCTGAAGTAATAGGTCTTTCCAATCATCATAAACATCACGCTGCGCGGCGGTTAAACTATCATTAAAATGCGTCACTGATTTAGTGAGTTTATCTTGAAAGTATATTATTTTCTGTGGGTCGGTCCATCCCGCCAATCTCGCTACTCTCTCCGCTATCTTAAACCATTCTTCTATCACTAATGTACAATTACTGTCGCCTGAAAAAAAACGGTATACTCTCCAGTTTACGTTGGGCGTTTAAATTTCGCATACCCGTTACTAAAGCTTCTGTGTTTTGTTGACCAGCCTGTTGCAATGTGTCTATCATATTCTGCGTTAAATTTGCCATTTCTGCTTCGTTGAAAAAATGTTTAAACAAGAAAAAGAATGCGCTTTCGTCGAAATCGTATTCGCTTTCAGAGACAAAGTCTGCTATCGTTTCATAAATACCTGGCTCGTTGCTAGATAAATCGATGTCAATAGAGTAATTAAGCAAGGGGCGGTTGACGTCTCTGGAATTAGGTGTTGATGTTGCCTGACCGCGTCTTTCGATATCACCCTCCGCTCCTAATTGTCTAACTATCTCTTCAACTGGTTCGTCAATAAAGTCGTCGAATCTATCGAGAATGCTAGTATTCGAATTTTCTTGAGGTCTCCACTTTATTTCTTCGATTACTTTTGGGATTGCGCTAGCCTCATCAGATGTACGCTCGATCGATAGTCTTTTTATTAATTTCTTTTCGTCAATTTCGTCGAAGTCAAAACTCGGCAAAAAGAGTGAAACGCCGGCAGGGAGGGATACTCTTCTGTTTTCCAAAGATGGTCGACAGATCGGAAAACTGGGATCTGATCGTATTTATATTCTAAACTTCTGATATCTGCTGTTAATGCAAAAAGTCTATTCTCTAAACATGTCCGTGTGAAACCAGTGGTCGCTTTTTCGTCCTTAAGGGAATCCGCTATCTTGTCCGCCTTATAACGTAATTTTGCTAAATATATTGCAAGTCTACCTATACACGCCTGAATTTCCTTTTTTGTTAAATATTTAAAATTCGGTGCAATATCTATACGTTGTCCTTTGGCTTACATAATACGTATACCATTTAGGTTCAAAAGTCATCCGTCTTACTTTAACTCTGGTCAGGTCCGGAAGATCCTTTTCGACTATTTTTCCTCAGCAGGGCTGTAGTACGGCTCGATCACCAAAATAGTATAGCGTTACTCTTTCGGTAAAGATTTTTGCCCAGAAAAGCCACTTCGACAACTTTTCCGCAAAAATCTTTCGAATGGACTGGAATCGGGAAAGGCAGCTACGGCGAAGAAAACTCTGCGTGCCGTCGTTACGCAGAGCTGAAGAGAACCAGTTCGAAAGGCAAGGTCGCCAATTATAATGGTTAGGTAGGATACTAAGAGAGCGAGATTGTACTACTTGTTTATTCTATAGTTGGGGGAATACAAAGACAAAGAGAGACAGGACAGTATTTATTAAGTGTTTATATACGTTGATGGTGCTGATGAAGCTTGCGAAGAAAGCTTCATCATATATCGCACACTGGCTGGAGCGGGATCCCAGGGCGGTGTCAGGTAGGATTCGGGTGAATCCTCATTATAAACTGCTGACGTATTTCTTTGGCATTATATATGTCCCGAACGGTGGGAGATATACGGGCCATTAAATTCGCCGTGAAATTCTGAACAAGAAACACTTGTTGAGGATTTTCGGTGACCCTTTCAGGATTTATTTTTAAAATCGACCTCCCCCAAAATCGACCACTTGAGTGGGAGATCACTTGTTAAGTTTAATATCCATATTTTAGACGTCAGAAATATGACTTAAACTTGAATGTCGGCTTTTCAATTCCACAGTTTTCGGTCAAATTCCAGATTTTATACTTCCATTTTAGTAGTCTTAGTTAGTTAATTGTTTTTAAGTTAGTTTTATAAGTTCAAATTCCATTATTCAGTAACAACCTAAATGACGTCACGCTCTTTTTGCAATTTGTTCCCGTTTATGGAAAACCAATTATGGAATAAAGGAATAAGAAAAGGAATACTTCAGAGTGGGTGAAGAAAAATATGAAGAAGAAAGGCTGTTAATAGTTGTTATCAAATTTAAAAAAAGAATAACGGATACCGTTACGATTCCCCCCCCCTTTTTTTCTTCTGGAAGAACCAGTAGATTACAAAAGTATAAATACGAGATATAAGAAACCGGCAATAATCAAAATGTACCTGGAATTAAGATTAGAATAAGGAAATTGAGACTAAATAATTAAAGATTTGAAGGTAACAAGACTGATTTTGAACAACATTGTGTCCAATTTTGACTAATTTTCTATACATTTACATATTTTCAGTCAAAGCTAGACAAGTTAGAACAAAGTCTAACTGATTGCAACAAGGAAAAGGTAACTAGTCGACAAAAACGAAATATGACACTGTAACTAACATCAGTATCACTAGGAAGAAAAATCAATCGCACTAAAAAATTCAAAAACAACTATCAAATCTTTGATAACAGGTACTAACACCATAGAAGCCAAGAAACCAAAAAACAAGGAAGATACAAAGAAATCCTATAGCGATGAAGATGAAGAATCAGAAAAGTCAATGACCTCAGGTAATGAAAACATAGCAGCTAAGAACAAAACAACAAAGAGGATCCAGAGAAATCCTATAAAGATGAAGATGAAGAATCAGAAAAGTCAAAGACCACAGGTAAAGGACACATAGAAGCTGAGAAACCATTAAACAAAGAATATCCAATGACATTCTTTACCGTTACAGATGAATCCTTAACCAATGAAGATGAAGAATCAGACAAGTCAATGACCAACGAAGAAGAAGAAGAAATGGATACAAAAGTAGAAGAAGAAGAAGAAATGGAAATAACAATAGAAAATGAATAAGAAAATGGTTCTGAAGTGAAGAATTGTGATAAACCAAAAACTAAGGAACACAAAGCACATGAAAAAAAAGAAGATGAAGAACCCAAAACATCAGTAAAACATTTACTTGTCAAACTTCAGATAATTTACTTGCTTTTACGATGATCTTTCCAACACATGAAGAAGACGACGAAGACTCAGACGACGAATCAAAAGTATAGTAGCGTTTACTTTACTAACACAATCTGAACACTTGACCATACCTTAGGTTTACTTTACTTAGATTTCATTTTACTTAGGGTTCACTTTACTTAGGGTTCACTATACTATACCATATTAATCCCTCACTTAAGCTAACTTTAATTAATTAGACTACTTTTGAATAATATGTAGAAATACCCAAACAGCAAGCAATTAACAATATCAAAGAGCCTGGAATTACATCTAAAAGGAAAAATACAAGAATTTTTGAAAGCTAAATCCTGGAATTCATCAAACATGAAACAAGCTCTTTTTTCAATGTACCGATTTGTAAACACAATTATGACACGCGTATTCACAGTAGAATACTTACGAAGGAAAAACATTTCATTTTTAACAAAAAAAAACAGTATAATAATTAATTTTTTTTCTTTCAGCTCATAAGAAATCAAATCAAGGTGGAGCAAAGGGAAAGATTGAAAAACAAAAGATGAGCGATAAACATTTAAAGTACATCTTAACAGTGACAGTTTACGCTTGGAGGAAACTAACAAATGAAGACAACAAACAATGTAGTACAAACACTTTACTTCGAACGGCCAACCAATGCATAAGCCAAGTTTTCAACAATTTTTCTAGATAAATGTTGCAATGTAGTATGCAGTAAAATAATAAATCATACAATACTGTTGTAAAATGTCAACTAAACAATGCTTCACTGTTAACTTAACATTGTTCAAAAAAACACTTATTGCTTACGATACTGAATTAAAGTTTACTTAAATACACTGAATCTTCAACTCTACACTTCGTTACTTTACTTAACTTAACATTTTATTCAAATACACTTGCTACTTAAGATACTTACCTTAACGTTAATTAATTCAACTTACTTATCAACTTTACACTGCTTTAATTTACATTACTTAACTTAACATACTTTAATCTACACTTACCATTTACTAAACTAAATATAATTTAAATCCAACAAAATAAAACATAAATTGAATTAACAAGATTTTATAGATTTATCTTTTGCATATAAACTAGCAGCTTTTTTATTGAGAATCCATCCAATTTCTTCCATTTACAATGTAACATGAAGGAAGCCAAATACCTAGCAAACATTTTCTTACTCCGATTAGTTCTTTGTAAGCTCCTTTTATCCAAACTCCATAACCCTTATAACAATAAAGAACATAAAAAAAACCTTCAATTTGATTGGAGTGAGCACCGGTTTCACAGTCTTTGAAATGAAGACTATGATTAACTTTAAGGTGTTTATAATCACAATGATTCCTACAATTATTTATAATAAAGTAAAGTACAGTAAAGATAAATCATACTCAATTTTGTCATATGCTTTCCAACAATCAGATATAATTGTTGTTCCAGGAAGAATCCAATCCCTAATAACCTGCAATAACGTATCAGCCGTTCGATTTTCTACAACAACTAAGAAACTTAAAGAAAAGTGGAAGTTCATACCACCAATAATAGGGTAAATTCAAAACTTCATGAAACGTTAAATGGGACTTGGAAAACCAAGAATTATTACGAATTGTGTACTTCTTACCACACACCTTTCTCTTACGATAAGTACCTTTAATAAAAACCTTGTTATCGCACCTAGCCTGACAGCCATCAATGACTGTCGAATATGGAATCTAATTTTATAATCATTAAGTATTTTTAAAAAATAATATAACCATTATAGTTAAAAAATTACCACAGTAAGACGCCCAGAACAATCCTTACATGTAGAGGAAACACTATTATCAATAAATCCAATTTCGACTAAATATTCGTATAATTCGATCGGTTTCAGCACAGAAAAAAACTTAAATAAGGTCGTCCAAAACTGATCATCAAAAGATATAGATGATTTGACACTTGACATTTTTTTTTACATTTCGAATAGAAACTTTCAATCAAATCTGCATTTTTTTTAAATAATTAAACTAGAAGAATTACTAAACCAAGACATTGTACCTAGCAATCAATCCTGTAAATAACTAATTAATAATAAGAACTATAGAAAATCAAGAAATACACGCCCCCGCAATTTAATGACAAAGAACACATTTATTATATTACATGACAACCTTGCACATATTTTACAAAACAGTATCAAATAAATTCTGACGAACAAAGACTTATCGGATTACTATTCTACTTAAACTTTACTTAACAATAGTGCATACTTCAAAATAAAGTAAAGTAAGAGTAAAATAATTCAAATACAAAGATTCATTATAAGTTAAACAAAAACAATAAAGTAAAAATAAAGTAAAAACTGGTCGGGTAAAAATAGACTTTAACCAACAAGTATTTGTATAAATAATTTTTAAATACCTCTTTTACATGCCCTCTTCAAACTCATCCTAAACCGGCATGCTAAACACAAAATTATTTGTTATGTTGTGTTTAAAAGTGCGGACAGATACCTTTAAATGGTTTTTAGATTATTTATCGACAAGTCACCGCAGTAAAACAGAGCTCTTTTCCCTTCTTTATTTAAAAAAATCGGTGGCATATACTTGATTTCCACTTTTTGACGCTCGACCAGGATATAAGAAAAAAATTTCCCACACAAATATTTACTACGTCATTTTTTTTGTACACAAAATACTGTATTATAAACACAGATGAAGTATCGGTATCGAAGTATCGATCTATACCGCTTCGATACCCTTCCTGTACTCTTTTTAAAAATAACGCCGATACTGACCCGACACTGAGTATTGCTAGCGGCGCTACTATCGGTATCGATTCCGATACCAAAATTAACAACCCTGAACATGCCCAGTCTTCGTTGCATTGCTGTTTACAACGCTGGTTACTGGAAATTTTCAATACATGTCTGATAGTGAGAACTTTGTGTGATATGCCGTCGTATGACGTCCAGTTGATTCTGACCTTTAAAGATCCGAGGCATTTGATTATGTTTCCTATAGCTGTACATGATTGTATTTCATGTAGGAGAGGGATGTTTGCAAATGATGAATGTTACACTGAGTGGGATATAACATCCAATTGAGATCCCGTGTCTGGCAGTCCTCCGGTGCATAATGTTGGGCCTTTTGGGATAGTGCAAACTTGAATAACCGCTGATTCGTCGTAATTTGATTATTATTTTTATTTTGTGATTATTTGGTTGTGTATACTTCCAACTGTCTTGGCCGATTCTTCATATATTGATGCAAAATGGTTTTCCTTTCCACGATTGTCACACTCCTCCCCGTACTTCGGGTATTGGAGTTTGCTGTGTTACAGTGGCCTACCACAAAAACGACACGATGATAAAATTTTTCCACTTGGTTTATTATCCTGGGTAAATTGTACTTGTTTGTCGAACCCTGTAGTGTTTTTGTTGCTTTTTTACGTTGAAAGGCAGATTGCGTTGATGGTTTGGTCATTTTGTTGGAGTGGGGCAGCTCGCAAACGGGATGTCTCCGTTGATCTGAGGGTAGTAATTGACTGGTCCAATGTGAGAGCGCCTCTTAAGTCTAGTAGCTTGATTCGGACCGCATTGTTTTCAACGCCGGAAATGACTTGGTCGAGAATGCGTGTTGGTTCACAGTTGTCGCAACAATCTTTATTTAAGTCGCACTTGCTACCGAAGGTAACGATGCCTGCCTAACCAGTCCACCGATGGGTGGAAGGATTTCTTGTGATCTGAAAGTGTATCCAAGAAATATAAAAGTTGCAGGAAAATTTGTAGTCGTTGTGCAACAATTTTGGTTCAAGAGATAATACCAATTCTTTTCTTCTTAGTAAAAATTATAGTGAAGAAATGGTGGTGTAATAGCTGATGACGAATCTAGATGGACCCAAATGATAACTAAAATACTCCAAATGCAAACGGTGCTGATTCTCGTCAAGAATCTTACAGAACATCAAATGAAAACAATGGAGAACATTTATTCCAATGTGACCGCTGAAATCCATATTGTCACAACAAAAGAGTCTTGTAGGAAATTTTTCACTTTAATCCAATGCGACAACTATTTGCTATATTTGAACATATACTTAAAGATACGAAATAGAACCTTCCAATAGCAGCCTACATGAATTACAGCTTCCATCCAGATATAATTAGGATCCAGGTCTAAAGAAGCTCTGTTTATTTTTTACAGTAAGACAAAGGACCAAATGAAATGCAAGAAATTAAACATTCTTGTAGAATGCAAATCATTATTTTTCAAAAGTAGCCCTCTTAAAAGCTGCGAAAAATAAAATGCCAACCACGCTAAAAATATTGATATTTGGAGGTCGTTCATACTGGAAATGGTTTCCTATCAATTCAATCTGCAATGTAGCAAGAGAAAAGTTGTTTTTTTATAATAGTAGTCACAGATCCAACTGGAAAATTCACTGCCCACAATAAAAATCTTTTTCTTTATCGTCAGAGGAATGAAAAAAAAAGTTTTTAGGCTGGGAGGAAAGATTTTGACCCCATTGTGAAAACAACAAATTTCTGGAAACTCCGTCCTCAATAAATTATTGGCGGCATTGATGTGTTCAGTACTCAGATAGCCCGCTTTTTCAATTTCTTGAATTTCTTCTTTTTCAAGTTTTTGATTATTGATCACGAATCGAAATTGTTTTTTTGCGAATCCAGCTGTGAAATCAACATGAAATCTTATTTCACTTTATAAAATTCATAGGGGTCTGAAAAGATTTTTTTATGTTGGTTTACGTACCGCCTGATAAATTTAAAAAATATTTATTTAGAAATCCCTTTTCTTATGGATGTTTTAATTAAATTAGTTGCCATAACTTGTGATGGTGATGAATCCTTGGAAAGTGATTCAAAACAAGATCTCGAACGGGATGCAGACGAAGATCTTGAACGTGAAGGTGAGGTGAGTGCTACATGAAGAGAGTTTTAGCGAGCAGCCATAAGCCGATAGCTGAGGCTCAGTTGAAGTCTGTAGGAGAGCAAACCGCCGGAGATAATCCTGATGATGAACCAAAAGCAGATGAAGGAATCGGTGAAATATTCTATTGTTGGTTGAAAGAAAATTTCAGATTCAAATTTTGTTTATGTTTTGGCGACATCACTCTAATTCTCATTAAAGGCAGACAAATCAGGAAATCAGGCGTGCAGTTTAACATTTCAAACCATACCCTTTTTTTCTTTTTTTCATCTTTAATGCATGCTCTTTGCATCCAGTGCTTGAATTCTTCTCCATTTTAGAACGCAGTTTCTTTCCACTGCGCCGATAACATTCCTGCGTCCGTCTAGCTTTTCGTGGTGTTGCTGTTTTTTTATTTAGACCATTTCCGGATTTTGTAGTGAAATAGCTCACCGGGATTTTGGCCTGGTTGACTGGCGAATCGCTCGTTAAATGGTCCTTGCTAAAATTAAGGAACAACACGCTGTCCATTTTCGTCCAATCTTTTGATTGATCATTCTTCCATAGTCGGTAATATTGAATAAATGCATCGACTAAATACTATCCCTACAGGATGATGAGACATCTCAGATAAAGTTAGCAGACACTATGATTACGTAAATGATTTGAAAACACTAGTTAATCGATTCAAACTAGCCGATAAAAAACATAATCAAATACTGGTTAGGCTCCTCCCACTGGATGGACCAAATTGTTCCATACAAAACCACTGCCATTGACAAAACCTGTTTTTTCTTATTTTCTTTTTTAATAACTAGGGGAGAGTGGGGCGAATGACACTCTTTTTTTAAAATTGCTTGCATTCCCGTATTTTTTAACCGAATTAGCTCGTTTTGGTCTCATAAAAAAAATTAACCTTCCTACTGTATTTTTTCCAAACTCATGCAACATTGCAGGAAAAAGTTATTTAAGATTTAGAAAATAAAAAAAAGTGGGCAAATCGCCCCATGCGTGGGGCGGATTGCCCATACTAGTGGGGTATTTTGGCCCATGCATTTCTTATGGAAAATAAACCTCCTAGCTACACCTATCAGTAAACTCAAGTTTTATGTAATATTGATAAATAAATGACTAGAAAGACAAAAATACAATTAATATTGTCTTATTAATAGTTATTATGAAAAAAAACTAAAAAAAAAATTTTTTGAGTTCCTGTACCACTTTTAATAGGGCAAATTGCCCCTACGTTGCAACGCCATCTCGCCCCGAACAAGGGGATCGATAAAAATCATGAAATATCTGTACTTTATATTCATACGATACAAAAAAATAATGGTTAGGAAGACAAGATAACATTTAATCTTATTATAATTTATTTAAATTTTTTAATTGATTAAGGTAGTCAATAATTCATTCGTAACTCGAGTACTGACTACACGATTTTTGGAAGGAAAATTAGTTTATTTTACATTCAAGAAGTAGTTGACGTATTTCGACAATATTTTTTTAAGATGCGGCTTCTTACACTTTATGTACTTGAATTTTTTCATGTTGCTAGTGCAATTAAGTTGCACAACAAATCAATTTGTGCGTTTTGCCCCACAGCCATTTCGCCCCACACTCGCCTACACATTAAAAAAACAGTTAAATATTTTTTGTGTTTTTTTATGTAGGTAAATGAAAGGGTATACAAATGATCTATTCAGTTAATAAGTAAACCTAAACATAAATAATGACATCAATTTATTTAAAAAAAACCCTAAAAATGTTAAATTTTTATGGAAAATGTCGCCTCAATAGTATCTCATCAGATCTTCAGTTCGAGCCATCACAAGCTCAAAAAGAAATGGATCTTGCAACCATCAAGGCCGCAAGTCCCTTGAGCATTCGACAGCGTAGGTCGCATCCCAAACACCACGCCATGCATGGAGGATTCAGTTATCTACTCACACATGTACAAGGAATACGACGCTCTAATACAAGCTAGATTTATTAAAGACAGTGAACAACAAATGCAACCTTCCATTCGCACTCCGGCGGTTTTGGAATGGATGTCACGGATGACTTAAAATACAGAGACGATTCGGTGTTGTATGGCGCGCGCATCGTCCTCCCGCGTTCGTTAGTAAAAGACACACTCCCTTCTCAGCATGCTTCAAGAAGCCTCAAAAATGCGCTAACGATCTCGCTTGGAACTTAATTGACAAAACATGGATGTTAACATCACAGATGCAAAATTTACGCCTGGTGAATGTGGAGGTCAGCTGCTTTCATTACCGGTGGAACCGCTTGAAAAGCACCTACCAACAACAAGACAATTTAAAATCATCCAGACGGACAGAGACGAGGTAGACGAGGACGAGGTGGACGGCATTTCTAGTAATAGAAGACCAGTTGAGTGGACCAACAGTCACGACTTTTGACTTCCCTGAAGTAAAGGATGTCGATCTCCTGGAAGAATCGTCGTTGAAAGAATCGTCTCTTTTCAGTTCTGGCAATTATTTGAATCTCCTAAACGAAATATATTCTAAACGCCTGAACCCCATTTTCCCATCTACATGCATTCTGTTGCGCAGTTTTATTCTGATTCCAGTATCTGTCGCTGAAGGAGAACGATCGTTTAGCTGAAAATAATCAAAATCTACTTCATGTCCACAATCATCGTCAAAAGTTTGGGCTTCATTCGGTGCTCTGCAGAATCTAGCAAATCAGTTGAATCAAGGCCGAGCACCGAATGTCGGGCAGATGGCCAACGTAAACCATATCATTTATCGTATAAGTTTTAGTGTGTCACAATTTCACTCTCTATTCATCACTCTATTCATCGTAAGCAAAATAATTTTACCTTAATGCTGCACTGCAAATTTAAAAAAACTGGGCCAGTGAAATGTGTGTGTATGTGTGTCGAGACGAGTTGAATTAAACTGCAGCAAAACTGTGGCAATATGTATACTCTAAAACAAAACGTCTGCTCTGAAACACAAGAGAAGAGCAGATTTATCCCCCGAGCAGTTTTATCCCTCGAAGTTTTTTCGCTCAAAAAGAGGGGTCCAGCTGATGGCTTAACCTTAGGGAGAAAGGCAGAATGTCCCCTTTTTGAGAAATTTTTAGTTCGAAAACTTCGAGGGATAGGGAGAGGGTTTTAAAAAATGCCCTAAAATTATAAATATATCTTAATATTATTATTGAAATGTTAATTTATCTTTGTATGCAAACCAGATTTCGCTATCTTATTGCTAAGTATTTTTTTTTCGATTTAAAAAAATCCGTTTTGAACATGGCGCTTATGGGAGAGAGGTAAGTGTACCTAATCATGTGAACGATACTCTTCGGCCCTGGGTGTTAGTTTTACAAATTTTTCATGTGTGTAAAATTTGTAGATCGTCTTCTCTCCTGATAGAGGAAAAAAGAAAAAATATTCTATCCCTAGCCAT
Organism: Daphnia galeata; assembly: GCA_030770115.1. Classification (NCBI taxonomy): domain Eukaryota; kingdom Metazoa; phylum Arthropoda; class Branchiopoda; order Diplostraca; family Daphniidae; genus Daphnia; species Daphnia galeata. Next base: position 6,326,101 of record CM061117.1, read on the forward strand.
TAAAAAGTTATTGACGGATTTAGTAAGACACGTAGCGCCATAAAAATGCATTGAAAATCGGGGGGTGTACCTAATCGTTTGGTGGGTACTGTATGAGCAATAGACCTCTTTCACCGTGCGGATAGCAGGATTCTTGTAGTCCGACAACGCTGTCGGCAGCCATCTTAAGAAAACCCCACCCTTTTAGAACACAGGTTCTTATGGAAGTATTATTTCAAAGTGTTTTTTCTCTTAACTGGATAACAACTTAAATCAAAGAAAAACATTGAAAAATACTACATAATTCAGGTAATCCGTAGCATGTAAGTTTTCCACTATTGAAGTAGTGGAAGTCATATTAATTAAATGTTTTGTACAGGACATATGGGCTGTTGTTGTCCATGGTTGTTTGTTGTTCACTTTCATGTATTTAAACCTATCACAGATCTTGTTTATTGACATCAGGGAAAAAAAGATTTGGAGAAAATTGGACATGTGAATGATGTGATGATTGTAAGAAGCAAGAAATAAAGTTGTTAAAGTCAGAAAACCATTAAAGTCAGTTTATTAATTTCAAAATGTATCGTTTCCAGAACAAATATAAATCACTGAAATAGAATAATACTAGAATTCAAATTTGAAAAAATGCAACAGACAGCAACAATTTTGTCATAGAAAAACACGGCATTATCCTGAAAAGTATTCAAATTGGACATTATAACTGGTCCATGCAAAATGGACCAGGCTGTGGCACGGTTTCGATGTTGACAGGTCCATTGGCGAATCTTGAAGTTTTTCAGTAAGTAGTACTTCACTGGAATTCAGATTTTCATTAACCTCAAATGGATGAGGACTGTGAATCCTAATGTTGAAATTATCTTCCTTGGTGGGTTGGGTATAGTTTGCTAAAGTGTTCATAAACATAGCCTCTGCAACAACGATGCACTAATAAATATATGAAATGTCTATGAACTTATAATGTATACCTCTGTTGTAGCTATATACAACACTCTTTGTAAACGAGTGCTATCTGTGATAGCTTTGTTCAATGAAAATGAAGGAGCCCAATCTGGATGATGTTTATGTAAATAGTAGCTTGGTTTACCTATGACAGTCAAATAAGCTTAAAAATGGTTGAGTTAAGTAAAATATTTGGAGCTTACCAAATACAAAATGAAGATTACACACTAACTATTTTTTTTTTTATGTTAGCATCGTTGATGTTTATCCTAGCTAACCAGAGTTCTCTTCTTTGCTGAATAATGATTGAGTCCGATGGGTATCTGTTGTCTGGAGAGGCAAGAATACCAAATAACCGTACTACGCCTACTGGCTTATCTCCTATTCGATTGTTTGAACACCTTTTGACGACACACTTCTTATAGAACTGTGACAAGTTAGAGGATGCCCTGTACAAAACATTTAATTAATATGACTTCCACTACTTCAATAGTGGAAAACTTACATGCTACGGATTACCTGAATTATGTAGTATTTTTCAATGTTTTTCTTTGATTTAAGTTGTTATCCAGTTAAGAGAAAAAACACTTTGAAATAATACTTCCATAAGAACCTGTGTTCTAAAAGGGTGGGGTTTTCTTAAGATGGCTGCCGACAGCGTTGTCGGACTACAAGAATCCTGCTATCCGCACGGTGAAAGAGGTCTATTTACACTTTTATAAAATGTTCCATTAAAGCAATGCAGTTTATATTTTGTAATAAAATTGAAAACCACTTATTAAATTGACCTTTTTGGTGTTTTTCATACACGAGCTATTCTTCCAGTAATAATGTAAACTAATTAGAACTATTTAAAAGTTAATTACTTGGATTTTGATAAGTAACCACAAGTTGTGCTTGCCATCAGTCTCCCTGTTCATAAGACATAACAGATATATATCTCAATGCTATGTGTGCATTTATCGAGGCTTAAGCAGGCGAACAAGATTTTCTTACCCTAAAGTTTGAGCTTTTCCCCCTCTGAAATCTTATCAGCTAAATTTGGAGTAGAGTGCAAAACCACTTAAAACGTACGTTCTTGCTCAGAGTTAAAGGCAATCGGGAAGCAATCTTCATTGGTGTAGGATGGCCACAGCAAACTTTTGCTTGCAATAGCTCTCCCTGTCAATATTGAACTATGTCATGACACCTGTCCTGGACATAAAAGTCTAAAAACCAATGATTGCCAAAACATTGTTCAACAAAACATGAAAATTGGCTTACATCTTTTAGCTGTCTGCCTGTTTTTACACGTATTACTAAATTTTATTTATTTTAATGCGGACTTAGTCATTAGCTTTTTGTGACTAAGGACAGCCACAACATCAATTGACGTTTTCTGTTTGTTTTTGTTGTTGTCTGAATTACCAGTTACCGAAGGTCGTGTCATGTCATCATGGTAAAGCTAGAACATTGTTATTATTAAAGTAGCGCATAATTTCAACATTCTATTATTATTTACTATTGTAGAAGTAATTTTAAAAATAGTGTAATCAAAGACACCAATTTTTGAGGCAATTTGGCCTGCTGACAACACAGGGCTTATGACATTACAAAGTCCCTGTTATTGTTGTTCTTTTGTTTTGGTGTAATTTTTTTTTTTATTAATTTGTTTTAATAGTTAGGATTTTTTGGGGAACACTAACGTATTTTAATCGTGGTGGTTTTAGATGGTTAAAACTTTAAGTAAAGTTCCATGGGAAACGAAAAAGGGTTCAGTTTTTCCCCAAAAAGGTCAATACCTAAATGTTTTGTGCTTCAATTAGTGATAACTTGTCTAGTTACACTAAATTATTGGTTCCAAAAGCCTTGAAAGGTAACTGAAATAGTTTTCCACTACATTTATTTAGAACACTAAACTTTTTTTGTTAACTCTTGGTATTTAGCTCAGAACCCATGACTAGGCTACGTCAAAAGAGTTTGAGCATAAACAATGCATTCCTTAGATTCCAGTTACTGCCAAGTTTAATTTTCCTCATCGGAGAAGTGTCAAGAAGGAAACTGGGAAAGAATTGCTCTGTGGATTCTTGAAAACTTATCTGACAGCTATATTCTTCGTTTCTTTATTTTGATTTCATGACAAGATTTAAATTTTTTTAATAAACTTTTATTTTGATTTCCGAGTTCATCAAGACTTTTCTTTCTGTTTCTCTGAGATAGAAAGAATATAAATCATTTAATTTTCTTATTTTATTTAAATGCCTATAATGTATTGGTTTCCCTTTCTTCATATATTTATCCATATAAATTAATGATATTATTTCAATTTAGCCGTAAAGCTTTTTCATACTTAAGTTATTAGTCTTATGTTCTCAGCAGAGGGAGGGGTACTAAGGAGGACAGAGGGCATCAGTTGGACTCGGATCTTTTTCTCTCAAGTGAATAAATTTATTTTCGCGAAACTGGTTTTTTTGTCTCAGCATCGTTCACTTTTTACCCCGTCCATTTGTTGAAACCTTGTGTTGAAACCAATTTGTTATAGCAAGTGGCGGCTTTCAATTAAACAAGTAATTTAAATTTGTTTGTAATGGCTGAAGCGGTAGGAGTCGAAGATTTCTGCTTTGTTTGACTCTTGATAAAGCTACGTACAGTCCATGCAACTCTACTGAGGAGAAAATGGACGTTTGTTTAAATCAAGGATTAGTCTTTCGCAAGTTTGACCTTGCATCTTGTGAATTGTAATAGGGATTCCAAATTCTACTGCGTATGGCTTTATTTTTAATATCACTGGTTGTTCTCGAAAGGGAAAATAAACTTTCTTCTCTTCAGATTTTTTTCTTAAGAGAACAGTTATGACAACTTTGTTTGGGATCATAGATTTTTCTCTAAATTGAAGTGGATCAGCAGCAGGTACCTCGACATGAATGTGTATTGGGGGGTATATGTCACTACCCGTATTTGTAGTTATCAGTTCAATAATTCGCTGCATGTCTTCTGATGGGTCCAAAGTTAGAGAGTGGTATTTGATATGAGTTCAATTTTAAAGGCCGAGTGCGGGATTGATGTTCTCCGTCAGATATCCTGGGGCATCAGCTACGAAACAGCCCGTGAATGCTTGAAAATGGTTGTAAATATATCGTTGTTCAGGTGTTCGTACACTTGAGCCAACTGTCCACTCAGTGGTATTTTCCAAACGAATCGAGGACAACAGTGATACTTTGCCCAGTTTGATGATTGAAAATTGTTAATAACTGGACGTTCTTTGTTAGTTGTGACAACAATAAGCGCCCACAGCCATTGATTACCTTCGTTAATATCATCAAATGTTAGAACTTTTAATTTTTCGATTTGTGCACCATTAGTTCTTGGTTTACCAGGAATCCGCATTTGGTTGGGCATATCTGTGTGATTTACTTCAATAGCTGCGCTTATTTGTTGTAGAAGCCGGTAGAAGCTCAAATTTCTTAAATTTGGCTGGAGAGAACTGCCCTTCTTGTCCACCGTCCGGGAGATTCTTCCAATTCACTTTTTTCAGAAAACATTTTATTGCAGGCTTCGAAGTCGAACAGCGTGTAGCGTGTTCCAACTGTAGGCAATTGAAAAATCTCCCATCAAACAAAAGTTCCTAAAAAGGGGCACTCCGGTTTTCCCATTAGTTGACGTAACCTATTGTCGATTTGACCCAGCACCTCGGGGTGATCGATAATTATCAAAATCTATTTTTCTGATTGAAACCGCAAATGCAAGCCACCATTTATCAATTCAGCGGACAAGTCCGTCAATAAAAAATCCCGTTTTGTATCGATTATTGAAAACCCCTCTTCCGTAAAAAATTTATAGAGAAAAAAAATGCAGTAACCGACAGTAACTAACGAAATGACTACATTTTAATTTTTAATTATTCTGAAGCTAAGCAAAAGCTAAGTAATTGATTTCATGACCGTTAATATCCGAGGGCGAACCTGGAGGGGTCTTGTATTTAACATTGGAAAGTGAATGAAGAAGAATAATCGACTACGTACTCAGCTGCTTGGGGCATGTATTTACACATAAAAGTAACTATCGACGGCTTCATCTTTATTATATTGTAACTCTGTTTTATTTCAACAAGATATTTCAAATTAATTTGATAGTCCCTAAACGAGGATGATTGGGGAAGACGTTTGAAAGACACCTACGGCTGATTTAGTTGGACAACTGAAGATGACCCTACGTTATTCAGGTTTTTCCGAATTGTTCGAAATCTTGCAAAGTTGCAACATCCGTCGAACTAAATTTTTTTTTTGCTTGCAGCTTGAGCAAAATACCCGAATTTGTTTAAGATACTTCAAACAAACCAGAAAACATCATCGTCGCTCATAGAGCAATCCGAAACCTGGCTAATAATAGTTTAGATACTAATACGTGTTTTTTTAAATTTTTTGTTTATGAGCGCAAAATGAATTGACTAAAGTTGGAAGAACATAAAATAATAAAAAGAAAGAGTTTTACAGAAGTGCATTAACCTGCGTAGCTGGAAGTAAAACATCAAGGGAGATTTTGTACTTCGGTACTCGAATAGGCATAATCCTAAAGTATTATCCCCCCCCCAACCCCATTTAATGTAAGTTAAATTGTCTATAAATATTATATATTTCAGAACCTTAACATTTTTGTCGCAGGTGAATAGCGAAGTAACTATCATGGAGATATTTTTGATTAATGGAACATGAGCAATCATCGTAGTTGATGGGAAAAGGATCCCCTTGTTTGTAGCTCTGAAACGGAAAATTATCTTTTCTCAAATATTTATAGTAGTTGAGATTGTCGCATTCGACTTTTTGCTTTGGAAAGTGGAAATGGTGAGTTTATAGCACATTGTCACAATTAATTGACATGTGTTGCAGTGAGAAAAACGTCGATTAAGGTTTTGTACATGTACTACAGTGGTAAATCCTCATACAACTTTAAATCCTTATTTAGTGATAACTCTAGAACAAATTTTCCACAACTGAAATCCTTCAGCAAGGATGTGATTAACAACCCAAATGATGAATTCATCCAAACATAAGTAAAATGTCTTCATAATAGTTTTTTGATGAAATCTACTTAGAAAAAAAATTTAGTCTGGTTAATTTAAGAAACGATGAAAATATGGAAGTAAGCAGCAAATCTTTAAATATTGTAATCGCCATCACAGGACATAATCAAATGAGCTGGATCGCTTGTTTAACCGAGTATTTTTGTATTTCCTATTTTGAAACTAGGTCGTGATCTCCAATAATTGCCAATCTGGTTGGCTTTTGTCTGTACTAATCCTCACTCCTTTTTTTAAGGGGAAAATCAATTTCTTGATTTTCCCACTTATGTGCTTGAGCAACCTACAAGATGCTGATTTCCGTAATGGAACGATGGTTTACAACGTCATGACGTCTCTACAAAAGTTTGAAGGTACGGTCAAAGTCTCCAAGTTTTCGTTGATGAAGATCCCTCTTAATTTCTCTGATTAGCAAGCGCAGCAACATGAATGGTAATTCTTCAGAAAAGGAAGCGTAAGTTTAAATGGATAACAATTACAACTGAAGTTAGGGTTGGGGCCTGGGCTAGGTCAAAATGCGCTAGGAAAATCAAATTTTTTGAAACCCGCTTATCACATTTTATTACCCGGCCAACAGCCCTGTCTGGAACTTAAACTAAATTTCATTAATTTTTTCGACAAGTTACAGATCAAATGTCATTCAGTCCACATCCCTTTTGGTCAACTCTCTTCAGGCCACTGGCCTGAATAACCGACTTTCAGGCCACCTATATGTCGTTTTAGGCAACCATGAAGGAGGAAAGGAGGAGACGCTACTCCCATAAGGCCCTGCAGAAATGTTTGAGGCGATGATGATATCTGCCTCAGGGGAAAGATTCGTTCCTTTTTCTGATACCAGATGCAGTATGGTAGCGAAACAGGTGAAAATGTAGGCTTTCACTGGTTGCTATCGTTACGGGTTGCCGGGGTTGGTGTCTGAAAAGGGTGCCCTACCTACCCTTTTTTGTACTACCCGCGCCCTACCCGACCTTTTTTCTACCCGTCCTTTTACAGTAACCATGCCGTAACGATGGCAACCAGTGAAAGCATTACATTTTCCCCTGTTTCGCTACTATACTGCAAAGTGGAATTGACCAGTCTTGAAAAACTTGAATTAAGCGTCTAAAATTGGTTTATGTTCTATGTGGGCTAAAACACTCAATCACAAAAAAGAAGCATTTCTTTCTCTTATGGCTGTTGCAGAATATGGCTGTTTTGTACCGATGTACAAAACCTTAATCGACATTTTTCTCACTGCAACAGATGCATAGTGACAATGTGCTATACACTTACAATTTTTCCTTTCCAAAGCAAATTGTCGAATGTGACAGTCTCGACTAATATTAATATTTGAGAAAAGATAATCTTCTATTTCAGAGCTATTTACCTGAGACAAAAAAATTTTAAGGTTCCAAAATACTTCATTTTTCTAGACAATTTAACATGCATAAAACGGGGTTATATATTGGGGAGAATAATTTAGAATTAATCCTGCTCGGGTACCGAAGTACAAAATCTCCGTTAATGTTTACTTCCAGCTACACAGGTTAATTCACTTCTGTAAAACTCCACCTTATTATAATTTTGTGTTCTGCCAACTTTAGTCAACTCATTTTGATTTCATAAACAAAAAATTTAAACAATTTTCGATTATGTACAATTAAAACATGACACCCATAAAAAAAGCAGACAAATTTACAAATTGAAAATATCAGTCAAGAAATCAAACGTTTCTTCAAACACATCGAGATTAAATCCAACCTTAAAAAACCAAAAAAAATTATTTCTGGTTCTTTATATATTTGGCACCATAAGGAACGCTTCTTTCGGGTGATGTACTGAAAATTGGGGATTGGTTCTATTGGAATCGGCAATTATTGTGCTTACGCTTTTCATAGTCTCGTGCATCATAAAGCGGTCCAGTATAGAAAGAAACTGATTTCGTTGATTCTCGGCCTTTCTTCAATACCAACTGAGGTTTCGCACATACTCTCACATCCAAAACCCAACTGCAAAATGACCTCCATTTGAAGTTCACAAAATTGTTAGTACATTTTTATAGCAATTGAACTGACAGCAAATCCCACTTATAACACATGCATTTCAAGTTTAGACATTTAAAATATCAATTTTTGATAATTTGAGTTTCTCAGGAACAAAATTGGTCAATTTTGGGATAAGTAAAAGAAAGATTGTGTACCATTTTTTGTCGCACGGAAGGTGGAAGATTTTCTTCAAAAATAGCTAAGACAACCACAATTCCCCAGTATAAGATACCATACATGGTTATTAATTGATTGTCACAACCGCTGCTTATTCATTATGTTCTTTATATCTTAGCATTAACGAATAATAGTTTAAGTCGGTTGCAGTGGCAATTGAAGAAAGGCAATATTTCAAAAAATATTTTCCACGAAACAATGCCATGAAACAATTCTCTTGACTATTGGATTCAACGTCAGTGAGCGGAATCTTTTCCGACATGAGCTCAATTTTTATAAAATAAATTGGGGAAACCATAAAATTGCGTGATGATTTATTCCTGAAAAAAAAATTAAATACCCAACGAAAAATGTATAATTTCTATTGAGATTTTTGCACAATCTAATAATAGGAAGAAGATATATCAAATGGAAATGTTTTTATCTCCTTGTAAAATGTCAAGTGCATCGGCCCCAGGAGCCATAACTTTGGCATATTCTAAAACAAATGCTTCTCCTACTGGCCTTAAAGGTGTAATATTAAAGTGCTTGAAAATATTCGTTTGCTTCAGAGGTTTTTTCAATATGAAATACTTCACCCTTTTAACTTCACAATACTACCCAGACAGAATATTTTGTCTTGAACACGTCTTTTACCCGTCATTCCAAGACTGGTCGATGCCACTTTAATTCATCTTGAAAGGAAGCATCTCCGTCTTTAAGATGAGTTCTAACGGTCTTAATGTCGTATATTTTTGATCCAAAGGTAAAGAATATATCTATATTGATGACAAAAGACCGTCACTAGAGTCGAACACTTGACCTTTATGTTGACTCGCTAGCTTGCTAACCACTACGCTATCTAGTTCGTTCTATACCTACATCGATATAGTTCATCATTGCAAGACCTCCTAGACGAGATCAAATTTAGACGACTTTAAGTTATCTATTCAAGATGCCAACAAGATATTACAAATAAAACCATTTATAGCTTGATATTAATCGATTTTTGTTGACGATTATATCGGTCTTAATACATCAATATAAAGCGGATATAAGAACTCTTTATGTAATCTTAAAAGAGTTTAAAATTTGTCTCTATAAGGTTTTTTTTAGATTTATCATTTACTGTAACTTAAGGAAAAAAGTTAAAGTCCGTTTGATATAATGTGTCTATATAATGTCTACAGTATATAACCAACTAGTTAGCGTAGTGGTTAGCAAGCAAGCGAGTCAACATGAAGTTCCAGTGTTCGACTCTCAGGGACGGTCTTTTGTCAATATAGATATATTCTTTACCTTAAGGTGCATTCACACCAAGCGTAATTCTGCTTAGCGTAGTGTTAGATAGTGTAGCATAGCCTAGGGAAAGAAGAGGGGAGACAAAAGAAAACGGAGGGGAAACGTACACACTTTGATAAGCTCCGCCCTTCTCCTCCTGGGATGCTGGGGTGAGGCGGAGCTTCTCCAAGTGTGTACGTTTCCCCTCCGTTTTCTTTCGTCTCCCCTCTTCTTTCCCTAGGCTATGCTACACTATCTAACACTACGCTAAGCAGAATTACGCTTGGTGTGAATGCACCTTTAGCAGAGAAAAGAGAGATTGGTCAGCCCAACTAGCGGTTGGTGATATAAGTTCACAGGGCTAACCGTGGGAAATTTGAAAATTCTAAATATTTGCAACATTGCCGAAAACAAACACATGGTTTTATTTTGATTTATCTGACGACGTTGCTTATTATTTACCTTGAAAATTTGAAAAATGTCGAACTGTGCAGCAATTAATTGTGAATCCAAAATAAAAAATAGTGGAATAATTCATCACAGGTTTCCATCAAATCCAGAATTATTAAAATATTGGCTGGAACTTTGCCCTTTAGGTTATGTCGTTAAGGATAGTTCTAGGCTCTGCGCCAAACATTTTGATTGCAATTCTATCTTTTTAACTCCAAAAAATAGAGGCAAAAGGTTGCTGCCAACAGCTAAACCAATTATTGATATTCAGCAGGATGGTAAGTGTTAGAATTATAAGTTGGAGTTACGGGGAAGGTTTAATAATAAAGATAAATAAATGAAATGTAGCTCAACACAACTACGATGAGTTTCCTCCCAATCCTCCAAATAGTCCATCAAACTTCTTAACCGATGACATTGATATACCTACACCAAATACTGCAGTTCAAGAATCCTCTCAAGAAGAATCTCCAAACCATTCTCACAACTCATTAGAGTTACAAGTTATTGATGTGAGCCACGAAGGTAATAACAAAAAACATGGGAAATGTTAAACAGTTATAGAAAGATATTTTATTTTTCAGCTTCAGATGATCAAGTACATGATAAAGATAGTTTCTCGTCAACAGATGATGACATGAGATTTCTAGATGTGTCAATGTACAGTTCAGATTCTGAAAATCTCCCTGCCACAACTAGAACAAAGAGAAAACTAGAAAACGAAGGTAGCAAAGGTAAAAAACATTCCAAGTCCGACATTAAGTTAAGAGTAAGAACTCGTCGGATTACTGAAAAAGAAAAACTTAAATATGATATCCTAATGCTCAAAAAACAATTGCATCGCAGCAAATTTTCCAAAAAGAAGTTGAAAGAAAAGTTAAGAGCCGTCGAGTCATTAAAAATTGCTGCTCAAAATATTGTTCAGGGGATGGAAGACATGAATCCTCTTGCCAAAATGTTATTTAAAAACGAATTATTCAATGGTGTGAAAAAACCGAAAAGCAGGACCTACACAGAAGACATAAAAAATTTCGCCTTCAAATTGAGCTACTACAGCAATTCAGCTTACAACTTTCTGTTATCAAAAAATCCTGGCGAAGAAGGACTTTCTTTACCTGCTTCAAGATCAATTAGAAGATATCTTTACCCAATTGAATGTAGACCGGGTCACCTATTGCAAGTTTTGAAAATAATCCAGGAAAATATTGAAGCGAAGAAGCATGGAAAACGTTTCTCTTTAGTTCTTGATGAAATGGCGGTGCGTCACGCTCTTGGCATGAACCGTAAAATGAAATACTACATGGGCTTATGCTTTTTAGTTGGAGGGGAAGGCGATAAAGAAAGATATGCACAGAAATGTCTGGTGTTTCTCATCGTTTGTCTAGATGGGAGTGGAACTAGATACATCGTGAGCTATTGGTTTACCGACAGTGAAGCAGGATCTAGTGTCAGTAAGCGTTTAACTGAATGCCTAACACTCACACACGAACACGGAATTGAAATACGTGGAATAGTATTCGATGGTCTTGCGGCTAACATAACCATGGTTAACGCAATGGGAGCTAAAATTGCATTTGAAAACCCAAGGCACTGGATTCCTCACCCATCAACTACTTCCTATGTAATTTATATCTTTCTGGATGCCTGCCATATGCTTAAACTAGCCCGAAATGTCTTTGGCGATTTTGACGAGATCTTCATAAACGGATTCACACATCCGGCAAAATGGAGCCACATAGTTCAGCTACACAAAGATCAGGTAGCTGTGGGACTACGAGCAGCAAATAAATTGTCTCTCAATCACATAGATTTTCACAAACATGAAATGAAAGTTTCGTATGCAGCACAATTATATAGCAGATCGGTGGCAGCAGTAATCGATGACGGAAGAATCGAAGGTCGGCCTGGATTTGAAAATAGCGAACCGACTGCTTTTCTTTGCCGAATATTCGATAAGCTGTTTGATTTTTGCAACTCAAGATCTCCATTGGCAAGTGGTCAAAGAGAAGGTCTTACTCGCCAAAACTACGAAGAGAAAAAAGAAGATATGATGAAAATATCAACTTTACTTCAAGGGATGTCAATCAACGAAAAGAGATTCAAATTAGATGAAAAAGGAGAAAAAATCTACTATTCTGTAAGAACATTGGTGAAAAATAGTCGTCGGAAGACTTGCGTCCTAGGATTTCATACAACTCTGCTTTCCATTTTCGCACTCGCCAAAGATCTTTTTGAAACAAAAGACGAGCCAGTTGAAAAGTTGTTGACATATTTCCTACTTCAAGATTACATAGAACACTTGTTTGGTCTAATGAGGCTACATGGAAGAGGAAACGACAATCCCACTCCGGAGCAGTGCATGTATATAATAAGAAAGCTCATCGTTCTTAAGTGTGGTGGACTAACACCATCACTCTACATGAATTGCAGGGAATTGACTCTTGATATTTCTATCGAAAAGATTGATGAATGTATTCCAGCAGAAATTTTACATGATTTACAAAGCCTATGTGAAAATACCCCATCTGACAGCCAGTTACATCACTGCAATGACGTCTTATGGAATTTCAAGAAAAGAATTGTAGCATACATAACAGGCTATGTTATTAAAGAAGAAATACCCTATATTCAAGACCATGCTCTTGTCTTAGCACTCTTAGATTCAAAAGAGGACAAGCTAGATGACAAGCTAGCAAAATTGATTGAACTGAAAAATCGGCGGGCGAAGGAACAAATTGACTGTAGGAGGAGCAGTGTAACTACTAACTTTAATATACCATCTAGACGTCAGCCATCCAAAGACAGCAAGTCATCGAAAGTTATTTTTGATGGACAGCTGAAAATTCCCTCCAGAAGCTCGTTTGAAATTGTGTTGAAAGCTGAACACATTTTCCAGTTAACTGTGGTTAACCAATCAACTCCCCCAACCTCAAATAATCTCATCGCATACCTGTCAAACAAAGTGATAAAGTTACTTGATGTACATAAACTCTTTCCTACGTTGAAATCGTACGTCAAAGAATGTGGAAATCCAGGTGCAATGGACCTGCCACATACCTGCCTAGTCAAAGTACTGGTGTCTCGATATTTCAAAGTACGATGTCTTTCTTACTGTAGAACTGCCACACAAGAGCTTCGTAATAGTGCTTCCAATAGAAATACTAGGCACAAAATTACTCAGTGGGACGGTTTGTAAGTCAAAGTTGAAACTAAATGAAAAACAAACAGTAATAAACAAAAAATAAATACCAAAAATCTTAATCTTCTCACTTTAAAACCAATTTAACTTACACTTTTCGACAGAAAATCGTCTCACACAATGCTTGACGTACAGTTGACACTGCTACCAAAACAAACGCAATACAGACGCATGAAAATCGATTGAGGGCCAAGAAGAGACGCATGAAAACCGATTGAGGGCCAAGAAGAGAATATTTCTTGGCCTTTTTAAAAGAAGCCTTTGTTGTAGCCTAAGGGGCGATGTATGCGCAAAAACATTCCATCACCAACCGGCAGGTGACGCTGAATACACCCAAACACTAGGACACTTTTTTCCCTATGTGTGACCAATCTCTCTTTTCTCTGACCTTTAGGATCAGAAATATACGGACATTAAGACCGTTAGAACTCATCTTAAAGACGGAGATGCTTCCTTTCAAGATGAATTAAAGTGGCATTGACCAGTCTTGAAAAACTTGAATTAGACGTCTAAAATCGGTTTATGTTCTGTATGGGTACGAATTCCATCGAGTGTCATTTGGTTTGACAAAAATTTTATTAAGTTCTTTTTATTGTATCTGGTGATTTGATACTTCTTGACTGTTGGTTCCAAATCAGATTTAAATCAATAGATTTAAAAGTGTTCAAGAAACATCAGTCCGTAATCTTACTTATATCATCAGTCAGGAGTAAATTGAGAGAATGCCAAACGCATCGTCTGTGAGGAGGTAAAAGACCAGTTTGTCTTCATCGTCTGAATCATTAAGGTTCTCGACCTCATTGCATGACTCCTCAAGATCACCAGAACAAAAGCTATTATGAGACAAACTTGAAATTTCATGGGTTTACTTCACTTCTCCAAATTTGGTACTCGATGTAGTTATTTTTTCTAAAATAAGTGAAATGTGAGCTTTTACGAAATTGCTGTCACTGTCCGTTACGGTTAGCAGTTCGTTTCCATCACCTCCAATTCTCTGGCAATAACATAATAACTATGTACAAGCGTATTTGGCGTTTGACTCCACAACTTTTTTTAAATCGGATCTTCCGAGTTGGTGCAGTATATCTATAACATCACGGCAACTACAAATGTGATTAAGTGTAATTCCAATTTATAGTGCCACAGGAGCTGCAATTGAGCGTGGTCGAATGTACTTGACCACTAGCTGTCCAATTGTTGCTATTTTTTTTTTACTTTTCTTTCGCAGTGAATAACATTTCTTAATGTGTGCGGACATTGTCAGGTATGAAAGGTAACATTTCTTCTTCGCTAGAAAAATCTGTCAACAAAGTAAACTCCTCCTCTTTGTTTGAAGGCAGCAACATTGTGTCACACTTAATTAGCAAAGCAGCGGATTCAATTATGTTTTTTCTTTTTCTTTGTTGGTCTGATGAAAATTACTTGACATAATGGATAAGAAAATCTTCTTTGATAGCTGCAAAATGCTTCGTCTTGAAAGACTTTCCTGGAATCCTTGTTATTATTGCTTCAAGTGAATTTTGATGTAATGTTGATTTGCAAATCCAAGTGGAAACATATGGCTCAACTTCTTTTTCTGCCATAATTTTTTGTAGTTCACTTAACGTTACATACTCTTCCGCATTTTTTTCAAGGAACGTCATTGCTGTTAGAAATGCTTAACTACTGATCCAGTCTTGGCTTTCGTGTTGCATTCTTTAAGCTACACTTTGATCGCTCAGACTTGGCTTAACCCATGTTTAGACTTGGTATCATATAGTATTGTTGATTGCACTTTTTAAAGTTCTATGATAATTAAGGTTTAATTGTAGGTGCAGTGAAATACTGCAGTGGGACAGGAGCGCCTATTAAGTCTCATGATGTTTTCGATTGAGGATGATCTCGCCAATCGTTTGTCTTACGAGTGTGTTAAGTGGGTATGCAATAAGATAAAGGCCTTCTCCTACATCGGGTTGTGCATCTGGAATTTCCAATTCTAAATTCGTAAAAGTCTTGCATTTAAGTCACGGTAGTAGTAGTAGTATTTAAGTAGGTAGTAGTGCTGCAACCCTAGTAGCACACCCCTATCCATAGAATGGACGTTATTTCACCCCGAGGGAAGAATTGAAGTGAGAGAAAATAAAGAAAAAAAGGGGAAGATGAAGGTTCGAATGGGTTTAAGCTCCTCTTCCCTTTAGCTTCTTCCCTCGGGGTGAAATCTCCCCCATCAATCCAGCAAAAATTGTTTGGCTGGTACAAAAAAAAACACAATACATTTCAAAACAGGTTTTTTCTTTGAAACTTGCCTAATATATAGAAGACGATGTAAACTATGAACTGTGCAAGGTTTAATGTGAAATCATGATTTTACAGATTTTATTACGATTTTTTTAAAATTACGCGAATAGCTAGGAGTCATATGACGGAAAGAACTCTGTTTCCAATCTTAAGACTTGGAATTTTCCGCCTAAACTATAAGTTACCGTGATTTGAAAAAAATCATGGTGATAGGTAATTCTTTTGCTAAGAGAATGGCGTTTGAAATTTAATATGCGTAACTCAAACGAGAGTTATCGTGTTAATACTGGGGACACGTTAGCCCGTAAGACGCCGTGTTTAAAACGCTGGAAAACCCCAACGTTTCCAAACTTTTTGTGGATACTGTACACATACGATGTATTTCAGGCGAGGGGTTCCCCACTCTTTTTCTGGGTGCACATCGAGAAATTTCTGGAAAAATATTTCTCATTTTTCTCAAAATTTCTCATTTTTCTCAAAATTTCTCACTTTTCTCAAAATTTCTCAAATTTCTCAAATTTCTCAAAATTTCTCAAATTTCTCAAAATTTCTCAAATTTCTCAAATTTCTCAAAATTTCTGAGAATTTCTCAGTTTTTCTCAAATTTCTCACTTTTTCATGAATTTCCCGAGAAATTTAAAGAAAATTATTATCAAACTTTTTGTATTAAACACAATTGTAGTTTACTTTTGATGACGAAAATAGATATTTACTTTATAAACTCGACAAAAAAGGTTCGACAAAGGGTATTAATATTAATAAATTTGCAATTTTAAAACATGAGCTTTGTTTCTTTACACTTAATCTATATTCAAACTTATTTTTATCAAAATCTATTTTCAAACGGTTAAAATAAACCAATAATAAGAAGTTTTCTGCCCTTTTTTCCAAGTTCCGTGTTTAACACGGCGCTTACGGGGAAACCATCTTCATTTAACTAGCTATATCTACTAAACTAATATCCCCTTCCGCTTAATTTTTAGTATTTATAAAGTCAAGATAACAATGCATTTTTCTAAAAAAAATTATCGAGAAGGGACATTTCCTTTCAGTAGAAAAATTCGTTTCAATATTACCAATTTCTAAGAGTCACACCATTTTTTGGCCGCACGGGTGTGGTATTCATCGCGCGCGCTGCAGCACAAAGCGCCACTTGGGGCTTAAAAAATGGGAAAATATAAACCAAGAATTCTAATAGAACAAAATGTCCCTTCTCAATAATTCTTTTTTGACAATTAGATAATTATCTTAACTTTATAAATTCTAAAAATTAAGCGGAAGGGTATAATAGTTTAGAAGATAGAGCTAGTTAAATGAAGATGGTTTCCCCATAAGCGCCGTGTTAAACACGGAACTCGGAAAAAAGGGCAGAAAAATTCGTATTTTTGGTTTATTTTAATCGTTTTATGATAGATTTTGATAAAAATAAGTTTGAGTATAGATTAAGTGTAAAGAAACAAAGCTCATGTTTTAAAATTGCAAATTTATTAATATTAATACCCTTTTAAATACATGAAAAAATCGAACAAATTAAAATTCAGTTTTAATAACTTTCCCGTGAAAATTTTTGGGAAGTGTTTTAACAGTAGCTTTTCCAAACAATTCTACATATTATTTTTAAAAAAAGTCAGTTTACCAGGAGTTCACGAAAAAAGCCCATTTTTCCCTATCTTTCTGCCACTATAAACTACGTGAAACTGAGAAACTCTGTACAGAGTTGTCATACATAAATAATGTCGAACAAGCTTAAACAAACTAAATAAACATAAAAACACATAAATCATACTTCTAAATCAATAACAAATTATTATTTTTATTTTAAATAATTAAAAAAATTTATTTCTGGAAATTTCTCACGAAATTTCTCACTTTTCTCAAATTTCTCAAAATTTCTCAAATTTCTCAAATTTCTCAGTACCTAGTATACCGAAGGCTCTTAAGTTTCTGATCATGTCATGTCATGTATCGTATCGTAGTATCGTATCGTAGTAATCGATACCTTCTTGGAGTTGGGCTCCAAAAGGTTTATTGTCAGTTTCGTTTTTTGCTATCTTCTTTTTTTCTACTTGACCGATTTATTCCAAATTTCGGTAACCTTCTTAACTTAATTTCTTACAGGTCTACTGGATATTTTCGTTATCTGTTTAAGTTTTATTTTATGTATTTTTTCCCGTAATCCCCATGTGTAGCTTTTCTAGTCTTAGGGCAGCTGCATATTTGGTGTGCATTTATCCCTGAGGATAAAAGTTTATCTATATTCGTTCAAAAGTTTGAATTTTGATTTTCACTCTCTGATAGGAGTGAGTAATAGTGAGGTTTTTATTGTCTTAATCTTAATTTATTTTTCTCTCTTAATTCATGTAAAAATTAGTGCGACGTGGGGTGGTGGGCGAAGCCCACCGCACCAAAGTCGCACAGCATATATCTTAAAAAAAAAATGTTTAACGAACCCGAACCCTGAACCCGAAGGCGTATACCCAAGGACCTTGTAAAATGAAATATGTTGTCAAAATCACTGATTTTTGGATGAATTAAGAGAAAATTGAACTAGCTAGGCCTAATAGTTGTTGATTTTCGAAACAACAATAAATTAGAATAAGAATGTTAAAATAATATTATAAATAAAAAAACAGCTCTTTTTTTAGTAATGACCTAGCTATCACTCCTATCAGCAAGAGAAACTTCAAAAATCAAAATACATTTGAATTTTGAAGCATTTGAAAAACATAAAGCAATTGGGTTGCATATGACGTTTCCTTTCGAACCTACTGCAGTTGCCCTAAGTAAAGGAAAATTTGCGTAAAACTACTATTAAAAAAAGTAAAAAAGATCTAAAAAAAAAACCTTCCGGGGGGCAGTAAGACAACAATTCAAGCAACTTGGCCAAATTTCAAGTAAATCGGTCAACTAGGAAAAAAGAAGATAGGTTTAAACGAAACGGACAATAAGCCTTTTAGTTTTGGAGCCCAACTCTCCAAGAGATATCGATTACTAAATCGATAAATCGATACGTGGGACACGATCAGAAACATTATTGCCTTCGGTATACTTAAAAGTATAACCCTCAGGGATAATATTTTTTAAAAACCTTTGGGCGACCATATCGGATGGTAGCCTACTCCTTAACATACACACACAATTTCAAGAAAATCCGAGAGATCACGGCGGATCGGATTTGTTGAATGCCCATTGTATTAGCCAGAGGATTTAAGCGGAGGAGGAGGAGGATCTTGTATTTAAGCGAGAAATCAAAAATATTTGAATAGATTTTAAAAGTTACATCACTCTGAAGATTGTGAGCTCCTTGATTGTACATGGGCCCTATTTGTTTTTCATTTGTCTCGACTTTATGGTTATATAAACTGGATTGCTAGATTGTATCGCAATAAAAATACTATTGTTTTAGCTTAATTGTCATCTTATATTTGAGTAAGAAACGTCATTTGATTTCTTTTGAAATTTTGAATAAGAACAGCTATTTGGTTGTCCCAGACCCTTCTTTCCGGATTTAATCCAAAACCCCAGATTTTGGTCTGTTAGACTCGCAAACAGCGAGCTAAATTCTTTAGATTTCTTAAATTTTTTTTTAACTGGGATGGGATAATAATAGTCAAACGAACGGTGTGGTACTTTCCCGGCAAACCCACCATAGTGCGCCATCAATCAATCTATTCAATCGTAACTGACCATAGTAATGGGTTAGTCGGCAGCGGTCGGCAGTCGCACAGCGGCACAGGATTGGAATGTTTATTGTGGTGTTAGTTGATTCCTCAAATCGTGTGTAATTTTTGTAACACGACACAACAAAATAAGAATGTCTGACATTGTAATAATGGGTAGGTGTAGGATTTTTCTATTTTTTCCAATACATATCTGTGATAACTTCAACTCAGCTCTTGATTTAAACAGAACATTCTTCAAAGAATTGGCTTAAAAACACGTGCGTTTTGCAAAATAAAAGTATTGTTATACCGCTTCAAATTTTCCGCGAATTAACTTGGAAATTTAACGAACCAACCGCTTAATAACAACACATCTTTTTTCAAACTGAGCTGACTGGTTGACCCATATCTTCTATTTTATTTCTCTTCGCTCAATTACTCTCAAATTTATTCCACTATCAGACTCTTTTACACAGGATAGTGACGACTATGGTGAAGCAAAATTTGCAGCAACGGATTGGCAACGACTTTTGACTCTGCAGAGTCGTAGCAAATTTATAATGGTCTACTGGAAAATACTTTCTGTTCTTATTTTAAGAGTACGTGAAACAAACTTGTATGAGCCAAGATCCATCTAATTTAATGTTGAATAAGTCAATGAATTTTAAAGTCACGGGAAACAGCCATGTTATCCTGCATTTAAAGTGTGATTGTGAAAAAGTGAAAACATCCTAATATTTAAAGATAGTGCAATCTACTAATATAGTGAATCCTTCTTTATACGCAGTACTGTACTTGAATAAATTGAATAATGGCAAAGTTTAAAAAGCAAGAGAGGATAAAGATATTGCAGGTGAATATATTTTGTTATAACGCGGCGCTTTCAGTATCGGGCACTTCTTTAATAGCCGGTTGTTCGGTGGTTGTTCGATGGACGACGCGGCGAAGGTCGGAAGCGGCCACGCTGCGAAGACTTCGCGACCTCTCAAACAACGATGGCTCAGTATATATGGGCTCACTCGGGTCTTGAAAAACCCGCGTTTGCTGCTTTTGTTGTCCTTTTCTGCCCAGTGCTCGTTCTGCTACTTCTCCTTCCCCAAAGTCAAGCTCCGTTTGCCTGTCGCCTACAGTAGATTCTGACGGCGTGCTGTAAGTATAAAGGGAATTGACATAAATCAATGTGGACATAGCATTCCTATTCACAATACGAACCGTAAGTCAAAGGCACGATTTATGAAAGCGAAATTCCTAGCTGAAGGAGTATGATGAAACAAGTTACGTTGGCGCTGTTGACCATAGGTGTTGTGACTCAACATAGAGTGCGGTGCTGTTGCATCTGCTCCAGCATTTTTAAAGTGCAGCAAACGATAGCGTCTACAGCAAAATAACCCAAAATTTTAAATCTATAAGAACAGTGAAATGGGCTCCACAGAAACTACCTGAAACAAAGGCCGGCTACAAATGAAGATGCTATTAAGATAAGCAGAATGATGCCCAGCGAAGTTATGAGGCTGTAATATTCCACACGAGACAGACAAATATCTAGCTTCTGAAGACTGACAGTATTTTCGGGAATTTCGTCACGATTAGCGTAAACCTAATTAATAGTACTCAATGTTTAATAGAATAAAATTAGATTGCAGAAACATTAATAACTGACTCGAAGCATTTCCATAACAAGTTCCTCTTCATTCGTATCATCTATAGATTTCATGGTACTGCTGCTACTACTGCTACTAGACAAGCTTAACCAAGCAGGTTTGTTCAGAGCAAAACTGGCCGGAGAATCACGTCGTTTACGACCGTAAGATTGACCAGATCCACGGCCAGGTACGTTATTGGTATTACAAAACACCTGAACAAAACATTTATTATCAGTCAATATACTTGGTGAAATAAAACTTGATAGTCAAACTGTATTTGCTTACTGGTTGACATCCGCCTCGACAGGATTTCACAGTGGCTTCAAAAACTAAAAAATTTGATTCCGGTATTTTGAAAGCGTTGAAACTAGCCTCTAAACCTTCGCCACTTCTAGCGCGATCTAAAGATGGAAATATTCCATCGTCTACAGGACATCTGTGTAATAGATGTAAGTATATCATGAACTCTTCCTGTCATGACATTTGAATCAATAAATACCCAAAACGATCTATCAGCTGAACACTCTTGCCGGTGTAGGGATCTTTTGCTATGACGTTTGTAGCAAAAATATCAGCAATAAGGTTATATCCCTGCAGTGATTCAAGCTTGAAGGTAAGAGGATCACCAACTGCTATGGTAGTGGTTGGTCGCCCTTGATACATGATAAGCAGTCGAACGCGTGAATCCAGAATATTCTGTGCTGGAAGGAATTCGATGGGAGTAGGACTTCCAGATCTAAAATATAAAGATTTGGAACCAATAATTGTTTTTTTAATACGTCGAAAAATGTGTATAATGTTTAATTACCCAGCGCCAATATATCCAGAAGTGACGACAGCTTCACCTGGTCCACCGTATAAGCAAGTGAGATTGTAACGCTTGTCTCGAGCGGTTTGAACCATCTCACTGAATTGGACAACTATTATATTGGTCAATATGTCTCCGTGCTGTTAAACATATTGCGATGCATTACTCAATAATATAATTAATTAATTATTTCTGTTTTATTCGTAGCTTACTCTCTGCGATCCGCAGTCAGGAAAACCTCTTGGACCTGTAATTCGCAAAACATTGGTTAGGCCCCCGGTACCACGAAAGAAACATCGATCGTAGAATCCGTATGTATAAATCCTTCCGGTAAACGGTTCAGGAGTACGCAATGTAAACTCCATACCGTCCTCATTGCATACTTGGCTCACTGAACATTAAAAATAAAAAATGTTTTAATTATTCAAACTTTTGCAGAAAAGGTAATACCATCAAGACAGTCAGATGTTTGAGATCTTTCGTAAAAATCATAATCGCCATTGGTTTCGAAGAAGGACGGATTACTAGTGTCCAATTCGCGGGTGGAACGATCGCTAAGCTCACAGTTTTCTCGTTCACCCCCGATCGCGTTCGAAAAAAAAGGCAAACGACTGAAAGATAAAAGGATAGGGGAAAGTTTTTATTTTGAAAATTAAAAGATTTATAGCATCGTACTAGAAATTGAAGGAAATACAACGGAAATCGCGCGCTGTCTGGCACTCACGCTCACACTGGGCTAAGGATGGAGCCACTAAGTAGCGTTTAACGTAAATCCGTCGAAGACGCATGCGCGTTGCGGCCTTTGAAATAGAATTTATTGTTGATTTGAATTCTGAAATATTAAATACTAAAAATTTAACGCACCTGTCGGAATCCATCATGTTCTCGACCTGGCTCGCATCGAGGACGATTTCCCAGCTGATTTCCTCCGGGAAGAATTCCCAATCCTGTCGATGATCCTCCCGGCAGTCCTCCTGGGCTTATGCCACTCCCAGCAGGCCATGGTCCCGCATAATATGGATCATCTACGGAGCAATCACAGAAACGTCAAATCATCTATTATTTGAGGATTGTTCCTCAAGATTTAAACCCCAAAGATATCCAAAGCTTAAAAAAAAACATAGAAAAAAAATGAATGTGTTACAGCGATGTGCGTGCGTTTATATCAACCAACCACCGGCCACCACAAAAGCAATTTACAACAGTCATGCTGTAGTAAAATCAGTATTAAAGAATAATGATTAGTATTCTGACTTTCCTACTAATGAAAAATTCAATCTTCAACCTACGATCCCGATATCGTATGAAATACTAAGTAAGGCTACAATGGTAATAAATACAACAGATTCAGCAACAGTAAAAAGTCTTAGTACCTATACAGGTTCTAGGAATCAGGAGGGAACAGATGAACCGTGTCGAAACAGAGAAACCGTTAAAGGACCCGACCATGCTGTTATTTGGCTGTATTTACAATATTACATTCCCATATTTGAGCGGACGGCAAAACTGAGGATTGTTATGAAGTGTGAAAACGAATCACAGACAAATGTCTGGGATAAAAAAAAACGTGCAGATAGTTTTTTATGAAATAGAATAGTTAACCGGATTATTAACAACAACAGCAACCGGCGCCTAGTGGTAGTTAATGCCGTCATACAGCTCATATAACTAACGTCGAGCCATATGGCTAGAACTAGATGCCGTACTCTCCCTCTACTACGTGTATGCCTATGTCTCTGGCCGTACAGGAGAAACAGAGAGATGGAATTGACTACGACAATCCTAGTCTAAAAGCTGTCGAAAAGACGAGAGAGCAGGAAGGAAAAAAACAAACAGCATTAACTACCACTATGCTATAGTTGCTGCTCAGTCTAACTTAAATGCGACTAAATATCCATTCAACATGTTTCACAGTTCTGTTCCCTCTTCAATACAGGTCATAGAAAGTATGGATAATAGCGAATAATAGTTTCTAGATAATGCTACCAACATTCAAACTGATAAATGATCTATGAACGTTAAGCTGAGGCTTAGTGAAACCTGATTGTATTTCTGGAACACTCCCTGGTGGCCAACTTCCGGCAGGAACGGCAGCACTTTCAGCGAAACCACCAACTGATGAGGAACCAGTGATATCACCGTATTCTTCCGGACGGTTTATGAAGCTCGATGAACTCTCAAATACTGTTTCGTTCACAACTACAGTGTTCCAAGTGCGCGTTTGGTGATTATTTCTTTGGTAACTTAAATCTTATGAATATTTAGTCAATATAAAAATGTACATTCGATACGTCTAACAAACCCAATTAAGCTCTCGATTTTTTGTATTTGATATTTTTAGTTTAAATTAGTAAAACGATAATTGCTAAGTGACACAATTATTCGGTGATGCATGTGTTTCGTTCTGTGATCCGTTTGCTAGCTATACAGAGCTATATTCAATTAAGCATGCATTAATAATAAGTGATTTATAATCAGCTTATTGACTGTAAATTTGTTTGCTGTTGTTTATGTATGCAGCGTGAAAAAGGCAAGTGTTACGCTTTGCAATGTTTTACATCAAATAAAATGTAAGGCAGCTTTTAAACCTTGCTGACTGCCGCCGGGCATGATAAAAGGGGGGCGGTAAGGTGTCACAAGCGACGGGTTGTAGTCATCTATCGAGCTTGGACCGAGTCCGCCACCACCAATGATGCCGCCTGCTGACGTTCAATGTTTGCTCAATTCATTTTATAGGATCTTTAGCAATAATGTTGCGCTCAGTGCAATAATAGACAAAACTCGTTTCAAGTGAAAATTCGGCTTTCAACTGATTCACTGCTATAGTCATTCAAGTTACTTGAAATAGTATAAATTGCAAATATTTACTTGTAAGTGTAAGTAATCTACAGATTCTTATGAATATAAATATATCAGATATACGATTTTTTTTTTACCTGAGAGGCTTTCATAATAATCATAATCCGGTTCATAAATCAGTCGACCATCCTTTTGATCGGAGCGACTAAGTCGACATACTCTGAATCGATCGCTGTACATCGTAGATCGACACCTGTAGCTGGTCTGTTTCATAAATACATTACATCAAAAAGTAATTTTTATCTTTATAATTAAAAATGTTAAGTACTGTATTTACCTGACGGAGGCATTCGTCGAGACATTCAGCCAACGACCTATCTGTTATTTCTGTTTGGAAATCGGCTGATAGACGTGAATTGCGGTACCGTTGAAATGCTGTTAGAATATCTCTTCGACGACCGTCAACAAGAAGTGGAGATGCTTCTCCTTCACCCCGCTGGGATAGCGGATTCACTTCATTTGCGCCTGTTTGAACCCGATAGATTCATAATAGCCATGCATTTAAAACGCCATCTTTATTTTTTTACATTTATTGTAAACATAAGTCTCTTTCTATTCATCAACGTGGTAAACAAGCATTCATCTTATAGAAAATTTCATTAACTTAATCTAAGATCATTAAAATGAAAGTTAATAACACTCGGCTTACCAAGGCCCATGCAAAGAATTTCAAAGTAGTAATAACCAGTCCCGGTCATCGTGGCTACTTCCTGGTCACTTAGTGATGCTGAATCTTCACTGGAGAGGACGCACGCTTTAGAAATAGGGTCGTAGGTCAACGAACGACAGAAATATCTAGCAAATGTAGTAGCAAAAGCGTTAGTTTTTTCACGAAAAATTTGTTCAGATGAAACAAACAGAAAGAAAACAACGAAATAGATTTTTACGTGTCTGCTGATAAACATCGTGCTTGACATTCTTCTAACGTAGTATTTAACATTATCTCATTGTCGAATGCAGTTAGCATTTGGCCGCGTTCTTCACGAACGAAAGTAATTTGTCCCTCACAGCGACGATCTTCTAAACGATATAAAATTTCCAAAACATTTGTTATTATAGACTTTTGAGCTATTCGGTAATTACGGAACTGTATTTAAAATCCAAATAGCTATAGAAGGCTATGAAATGAATCGAAAATTACCTGATAAACAAGTGTTTTCTAAGTACTCAAATCCAGGATCGTCTTCATATTGTTCGGGATGAGTGCGGCGCGTGTATCGGCTTAATGAACAAGTTCTTGATGTGCTGTCGTACGAAATCGAGCGGCAGACGAAGCTGTATTCATTCAAACATCTAATGCGAAATTCAGACATCATATTTGACGTTTTTATTCTTCGTATAAACAGCAATTAATGAAATCTTACTTATCCTCGCATTCGGTACGGTTGTTAACGAAGTATTCTTTCGAACCAGAAGGGCGAAACCGCTTGCGGGTGATACGATCGAAAACTGATTTCCGACTTGGACATTCACGCTCAATCCTGGCCGCTGCAGGAATAATAAATAACATCAAAGCACAAGAAAACTATGAATCAGGATACTACTACTAAATTGATTGAAATGTCTTTTCCATATGTAATTTTTATTATTCATTACCAATAAAGTATACCCGTCGAAATAAACATAAACATTTTCGTTCATTTTCATTCACAAGAGCTAATACGGAATGCATGTAAGCATATATAATATCAAATTGTATGTATGATTATTGGCCAGACTTACAACTTAAGCAGACCTCGCTGTATAGAAAATGACCGGGTAAGTTTACGAGCGTCCCAAGTCCTTCTGGGCGTGGCAGTTCTCGGGACAAGAAACAGACTGACTCGTCATACTCAACAGCACCAGAAACTGACGGTGACGTTGATGGAGAATTAAAAGGAGTGGCTAAAGAATTTGGAAGTGTTAGGCGTTTGCCCGGTTGAAAATCGAATGAACTGCAAGTTCGCACAAGGTTGTTGGCTGCCGTTCGATCACGAAGGCACAGGTCCTGACATCTAGTTAACACCTGCATTGGAGGAGATGCATCCCGTACCTGGAAAAGTGGTAATCATTTGAACAGTGTTTCTCTTCAGTCGGTGTCTACCTTGTAAAAAAAAGAACTAAATAATATGACGGTACCACATCGTCGTCGTAGCCTTGGAGCTGTTGATGGGGCAATTTCTCGTAGACTAATCTTCCCAATCCAAAGTTGCAAGACGTTTGAGCTACCAATAAGAGAATAAATAATAGATTATGTATTCATATTACAATATTTTTTTTTTGTTTGAGTAGAAAAGTAAATAAACCGATGACCGTCGTAATTTTTAGCGTAGAAAGTCCAAAAATTAAATTTATATTTCATTTTGACTAAGATAAAATATTCGAATCAAACTTGAATTTTAAATTATACTTTGGCTTGTAATGTTAAAAATAAAAAAAAAATCGCTGTACCCTGCTGTCATTCGTATTTACTGCCTGCTATTGGTCTATCTAAAATACTTGTTAGTTTAATTGCGTACAAACGAAATGCTCTTTTATTTATCATGCATATGCTTTTAACCTCAATCTCGTTACAAATAGGATGGCGGTGCATATGAAGGGAGAAAGGTAAAGGGTGTTATTAAAAATCTGACGGACATCCTGTTCATGCTGTGGGTCTATGGAACGACCCTCGTATCGGAACAAGTATGCCACATTGCCACTTCACTATGACTCAATCTCTCTTTTTTTAAAAAAAAGACACAATCACACAACTGCTGAATGGCCAAATATGAGACAAAACATTTCCACCCCTTATTTTTTCGTTACCACCGTTTCCACACAACCCTCTTATATTTATACGTATACCTCTCAGTGTGTACTTCAGAGCGGAAAATTCCACTCGTAAATGTCTGTTAGTTTTCCCCTACACTGAGGGATTGACAGGGATATAAGTTGGGGTCTCACAACTGTGCATATAATTACCTTGTCTCAACCTATTTTACCGTCGGTTAGTCTCATTTAATTACAGCATTGATTTATTTGTTTATATATGGTTTACCATCAAATCAAACACCTTTACTCGATTAAAAAGTATATAATAAAAAAAACTGACTTACGGAATTGAGTCTACTGATGTACTACGCATTGATGATTGTAATGAGTCTAGCAATCTAGTAGGGTCTAGTTGTTTAGATTCCGATTTGCAAGGGCCGACATTTTCAGTTAGCAACCTTCTTGCTGTGGTACTTTTTATTATGTTACGAGACTGGGCGTTGAAGCTACTAATGTCCTGATCGTCAACATTCGTCCATTGTTGCACTATATCTATTGACTACGGTAGCGTAGTTACTTCATTAGCTTAGAGTCACGGTTGATTGCTGATGGATTGATTCGCTTCGGCTGCAAATCAACAATTACACTATTGGGTTGCTCTGCCCCTAATTAGGAAGACTGTAGGACTGCGTGATACACGATTATTGCTTATCAAAAGTTATTGCAGTCTCGATCGATGCGTTCGAACCACGAGGTAAAGAGAGTTTATGCCGGTTGGTAATAAGAATGTTCGAATGAAAGGGGGAGAGAGAATGAGGAGGAAAGAGAGAAGCGGGAAATGTTAGGGAGTGTGGAAAGAGCTAAAAGAGGAGGGGTGGGGGTGGGGGGTGGGAGTAACTTCCGATGTGGAGAAAACGAGGCATAAAAGCAACAGGGAGAGACAGAGAAACAAGAGAAATGTCGATTCATATCCGGTGCTCTATTCAATTCTTCAAACAGCCCGTTGATTTGTTACAAACACACTGTCCCACCACCCTTTCACTCCCACCGATCCTCATTTCATCCCACACAACCACTCATCATCGATAGGTAAGATACATCTGTCAACCTAATTCTGTCAATAGAAACCATCACACCTGATAGAAAATGATATTCATTATGTTACTCGTCTACAGTAAGTCAGTGACATCTTTCGAATTAAAATTGTAGAAAAAAGACCCAGAACGAAAATAGCGTAAAAAAAATGTGTATCGCTGAAAGACCAGTGAACGGTCCACCTGTTGTACTTGGAACTATGAGTCTGTGACAAGGTGTATCCACGCAGAGAAAATATAGAAACTCCACCTGCTTTTGTCCTCAGTTCGGAAGCCAAGCCGGAATAATCACTTAGGCAAGAGGAAATGATAGAGAATTGTTACGACGAGATTAATAGACCGAATGAGATCGCGTGTTCTATATTTGATTCAGAATATAGTTTTTCTTGTATTCGTATTTGTATTCGTACTCTGGATCTCCTTGGCGGAAAACGATTTAGAGTGGAAAAGGTAATCACTAATACATCGATTTAGACTATAACTAGTTTAGCGCACAATTAATTCAATCGGGAGGAATACAATACTGTTGACATTATAAAAGGAAAATTTATATTTACCTTCGGTCAGCATGCGTAAGAGAGTGAGGAGAGAAATTGCCTGCACCATGATGAAATGAATTGAGTTATGAACGATGGTGAGTGATCGCATCTTGTGATTAAACGCCTGATGGGACTAGTGGTCGCCCGTCAATCTCACTCGCATGGCACCCGTGTGAAATGGTTTGACGAGTGAATGTCAGTGATAAAAAAAACAAATGCTAAGTGGAAGCAATATCGAAGTCGTCACAAATTAAAATAAAGGATCCCGTCAACTGTGTTTCAATTAAAAATGAACGACTGAACGCAAAGGTTCTTTATTGACAGTCAAGAGAATTAGAACGAGGATGAAGACACTTGAGAGTCGGTAGCAACTGTGGACGCAACGTTGTCCGACACGGAGACTTTATGGTCACTTCCACATCCCTTCCTCGTACTGTACATCCTACGTATCTGTGAACCCCTACTCACCTGTCCCTTATTTCTCCGCCCACTGTTTCAGCCTCCTATGCACTCTTTTTACTTCTATTGCAGCCACATAATACAAAAAGAGAAAGAATGAGAGAAACGGACAGACCGAGAGGAACCATAGGACTCTCATCATTAAGTGACGTCATGGTGCCACAGCAGAGCCTGGTCCCGGCATCGGGCAACTGTTGAAACCGGAAGCAGACAGCTGATAGCGGCGCAAATGCGGTGAATACAAAAAAGAAGAGAGGGAAAAAAGAAACGAGACAAGAGACGAGGGGAAATGAAACATCCTCTCGTTCCGTTTCCAATGTATGTCCACGTTCCATTATTCTCGGGATCTGGTTGCGCTCCCCGTCCAGCTTTTCCAAACTTCGTCCACGCTGGTACAACATGGAACAGACACGCAATTACATTTTTACACCATTTTTATAGCAGATCAGCAACCGCAACCCTCCCTTAGAAAGAATCCCATTGCTGGGATGTCATTTTACATCTATCATGTTCCTGGGCATTACGTTTTTTAAAAGAAGAACTCACCTAGATTTTTGCTAATTTTTTGATAACCGAAAGTTTCTTTAAAGTATAGTCAAATCACATACCATTTCAAGTGAAAAATAGAAACGGAAATTTAAAAAGCGTAAACTTAAATAGTTGTATTCTGTGATTCTGTCCTATAGAACACAACAGAGTTATCTATGGCTCTGCGTTACTCATAAGTTGACAATTCTTTTGAAATTCACACGCAATTCAGCGCTGGAGATTAATGAGCTTTTCCCTTTCCAAAACCCTTTTGTGCTGGTTAGAATTTTACCCTGAAATGAATAAAATCAAAAGGACTGAGGTGGAGGACACTATATAGAAGCTATGAACCAAACACAAAATTATATAGTACATTTGAAAAGGTTAGAATTTTGTGAATCTATCTCTATGCGGCCGGAAGCCGTGTCATGTGGGGGACACATAACTATCACTGAAGCGTAACGAATGAGAAAAAGGTGCAAAGGTTTTCAATACCAATTTAATCAATACCAACTAATTTCCATATCCGGGACAAGGTGACCGTGCCAATTAGCACACTCTCTCAGAAAAGATTTGTCACCGTATCCAATTCTTGATGAAAACATTGAAAAAGTGTAACGACCTGGAATAGAGCAAAATCCTGTATCGCAAAATTCAATAACAATCCCTTTATTTTCCATCGTCATAGAACAATAATCAAGCATAGAAACCAATATGTAATGGCACTCATTTTTATGGGAACTACAATAACTTGAAAAGCATTTTTTGGATTATCCATCACTAGTTCAAGTCTTTCATTTCAATTTGGATACAAATAGTGGACGCAGAAAGCGGTTCACCATTGCACAACAACGGGACGTGACGATATCCTGACAAAACACACAAAAAATTTCATTAATCAATATTTTCAATTTGAAAATTGTTTAGTGGTGTACTATGTAGGCTAAAAACCTACACTTACCTGGGGCAAGGCAATTGACGGGTAGGGCGTAAGATCCAATAAAACGACTGGCACCAATAGTTTGGCTATCTTTAACTGTAAAACAGATTACGGCTAACTCAGGCGCTCGTAAAAATACTTCGACTGATTCATTCCAATACGGATTGAAACCATTGTTGGTCACAACACGAGATTGAAACGTAAAGGTATCAGCTGAATGACCCAAAATTTTAATTGTGACGTAAGGGTCAACAATCGAATTTTCGTTATCCCCCACTTTGGGTAAATATTGGCCGCTGATGATTCTCACTTTTAAATATTTTAGTAATTTTTCGCGCTCCAATTGAATCGGAAATGTGTTTTTGATTAAATAATCGGGTTTTAGAACGTAACCACAGTTGCCATTTTGACGGAAAAATCCACGGTAGAGTCGCATTTCTTTGCTGTTAGTTTGGTAATTTAACGCTACGATTTGGCTACCGACTTCC
Organism: Daphnia galeata; assembly: GCA_030770115.1. Classification (NCBI taxonomy): domain Eukaryota; kingdom Metazoa; phylum Arthropoda; class Branchiopoda; order Diplostraca; family Daphniidae; genus Daphnia; species Daphnia galeata. The sequence goes on from CM061117.1 coordinate 6,357,236, forward strand.
CAATAAGGGAATGGCGAAAAATTACTTGAAGTGGTTCTTGTCGCTGCAGGATAAATCCGTACCAACTGACGGTTAGTGTGCTTAACGAAAGCATCAGCCGATTCTGCAATCAGATCCAAAGCTTTTCCCTCAGAAAAGGACGAAATGTAATAGCATTGATCTGTCGGTTTAACAAAACATAGACGCAATTAATAAACTGATTTTAAAATTTTGAATATATGTGGATATAGTTAATTAATTAACCTTTCTTTAAGCTGCGAGTAAAGCTATGAAACTTGACAGCTTCACAAATATTGACCATGTCAAATAGGTCCTTTGCAACTGGTTGCAAAATTGGCTAGAAACAAAAAATCAAGAGAACATCTAATCTGTTTTCAATATATTTGCCGTATTTTTAAGTTACCTTTTCGCTCACATCTGTCGAAGGTATGACCGGTGGATTTAAAATTGGGCTTTTCCCGTTAAGTTGCTCTTCTTTCTCCAGAATGGGAGAAGAAGATGGACTGACATTTTCTGTGGGTAAAGTTACACTAGGCGGCAGTCCACCATGCATATACTTTTTAGCTTTAATGACGATCTTATTCCGAAGTTGTTCAGGAGACGGGAGCTCTTTCATATTCTTGACGTCCATAAGACACAAAAGATCTAACAAAGAACGATTTGGATTTTTTAATCGATAGTATTCACTTTAAAAGCAAAATAGTTTCGAGCCTACCTCCTATGGCATCTTTAATCTGAGTGGCCAACACAGCCTGTTGTTCAAGGCACAGGTGATTTTCGAAAGACAGAAAGAGAGGGTAGGAAGATGTTTTGAATGCGTAAGGTTTTATGGCATCATTTAAAACGTCTTTGACTGGAAGTGTTCCAGTCAAGGTATTTCCATGGTAAATTATCGGATCCCCTTCGGGTCCATCCCAAATATCAACTAAAGCAAAATGTTTGTCAATATCATAGTGAGAAAGGTATTTAATGGGCAGAAAGGTAAAAACCGAAAAAAATATTTTCGTTTCATTTACGTTCGATGCAACGACATCCATTTTTCAGAGCTGATATGTAGGACTCTATGCTACTTTCGCTCGTTAGTTGATTTCCTGTCAAATATCTAAAGGAAAACGAGGTCCAAAGTTCTTTAATTTCAATCACATTTCGGGCAATCAAGTAATTATCAAGATTTGATAAACAAATAAAAGAAAAAGTACGTATTATGTGATGAAGCCATAAAATAGTGAGAGAGTGGTCGGGTCATGTCCTGGGTCACTCCATCACGGTGAACTTCATCCAGGACATCGAACATGGGAGAAGTCATTAGAGCCGTAAAACCTGAACGTGCGAAGAGGAGGAAATGAATGGCGTTGAATCAGTGAAAATTTGAGCGCACAAGTTAAATAAGAGACAAGCGTCATTTTCATTAAAGAGGAATTCAATTACCGGCAAGAGTCATCCTTCCCATTTCTTTGGAAGGCGATGGGTCAAAACGACGGATCAAACCAACAGCAAATTCAGCATTTACTTCTTTCATTGACTGTTCTTTTTCAAGAAATTGTCGTAATCCGTTTGGTGACATTGAAACGCCGTCTTCTTCCGAGTATCTATCAAAAATAAAGCGAAAATTCAAAGTTTTTTCTTTTCTTTTTTTTATTATACAAGAGTATTTTTGCGTTAATTTACTTTCTGAACAAAGTCTCGATTTCAGGTCGGACGAGAAGCAATTGATAAAACTGGATAAACTCTTCAGCATCAATTGCCTGTTCACCTTTGATTTTCCTCTTGTTGACATTGGCAATCTACAAACAGGAAGACACAAATGAACTGATGTAAGAGAACTGTAAGGAAACGATAGCAGACAACAATCGTTTATTCTTTTAATATAATGCATACCTGGAATAATTTCATGGCTGCCTCTGGATCAACTTTAATATTAAGTTGCACGAGAAGTTGACAACACTCTTCAAAATGCAGTGAACCTGATCCGTCTTTGTCTGCCTTATTGAATAACAGCTTTAACCATCTACGAAGGGGGTTAAAAATATACAAATACGATGATAAATAGATATTATAGTAATGGTAGTAGTGCTGACGTTAATTTGAAACAAAAAACTGCTAGCGCTAGGATTTATCTAATGGGTGGTGTTATATGTGCCTTGGATAGGAAATCTAATGCTTACTGTTGATCCGATCTCCGTTTCTCAGCCGATTGCACGACGGTTATCAAAGACTTGAATCCTCTGACCCAAGTGGCTGCAGTATTTGAATCACTAGCTACTAGGTCCAGGCTTTTATTTCCTCGGCCATGAATGATGGAGAAACAACAGTCTTCTTTAAGCATTGGCGGCCGTTGTGGATCTTTAGCGTGTTTCTTCTCAGCTTGCCGGCCAGCTCGATTGAAGATGTCTGGAATTAGTAATCCATTCGAGACTAATGACCATAGTTATATGTATCTTCTATTCAAACAAACCTGTTTTCCATCCTAGTCGAGCATCTTTTATTTCTGAGACGTCTATGTACTGCTTGGAATTACGCCAAAACGGTTTATGACTCGGTTCATAGAGTAGACGCATATTTAGGGTATCAACCCAGTAACGTCGACGGTACCAAGAATCACATGCACGAAGTTTCCACAGAACGGTACCCAAGCGAAGAGTTGCTAGGTCGGCGTCATCTGTTGATGTGCCAGTAGGTGAACTTGCTATCACATCTGTTGTGAATGAATCTTTTTTTAAAACAGAAAATAACAGGAAGCCAAACGCCAAACTTTTGAAAAGCGACTCCGCAAGATTTTAAAATAAACAAACAAAAACGAAAGTTACTGCGCCAACAGAAAGCCTCGTCAGAGATTTAGTTAAAATTAGATACATAAATCATTAAATTTAGGTTTATTTTCAATTTCCATACACTTGAAAAAAGAAAAACAGACCCCTCCCCCCATTTTGGGAAGAGTTATTGCTAGTTTGTGTGCGCTAAGTGACTTACATTAACTGATAGACATGTACAAAGCTTTCTAAGACAAACAAACTCCCATAACTTATTTTCAGAAACTAATTTAGGGTATAATGTTTGAAAGCGTTGTTGTCTTTGGACGTTTCCCTTGGCTATAGCTGAGGTAAATACAGAATTAGCCGAACAATTCAGAGCACTGTTAAAAGTTAGAATATATCGGCAAGTTTTAAGTCGCCGAAATCTTATCTTTCATTTAAGCTTTAGAGCCGTCATAAAAACCGTCGTCAATTTAAAAAATTTCAAAAACTTATTACTAAACTCTGCCCAAGTATTGCGTGTAGACGACAACCACCAATAGAAGTTTTAGGATACAGTTTATTATCGTGTGATTCGTTAGGATTTCCGTACCATCCAAACACGCAATGTAAATAGATGATTTGACATTTTTGCAATCGCACAATAGGGAATTACATAAATGACGCCTTTGATTACCCAACTCAGTTTCGTGGAAATGAAAACCATCTTACTGGGTTTCATAGCAATCGTAAGGCGTATTTCGTAACACGCCCAGCAGGCAGCAGATATAGCTAAAATTGGAGATTTGACAGACGCCCTCGTTTAGTCTATGACACACACACACACAGAGTATCCTTGATTAATCATGAATATTCAATCAGTTGGATATCTGATCGTAGTTTATGCTTCGTTACCTTGGAATTCGGGTGTTTCCTCGAGTAAGTGTGAAGGGTAGATTTTGCTCTTAGACGAGACGACGGCCATGACGTTGTTTAGTTGTTTTTTTTTATAATCTCTGCGGGTCGCACGGTCCACTGTGGTATGCTGTTCCGAGTAGTTATATCCAGAAAACGGACGTGCCAAATAAAAAGTTAAATAGAAAAGCAGCAAGCCAAAGCGAGAATATTTTGGTCGTGTCAACCGACACTGCAAAACTCCATCCGGTTTCTTTTCTCAGTTTTTATTTTCTTCCTTGTTCACGACACACACACACACACACAGTTCTCTAAGCACGAACCGACGAGAGTTCAGGTTACACGTACATGAAAGAGTTTGGTTGTCATATGTGGGTGAAAAACTGAAAACTCTTGACGACTCGTCTGGCTTACTGTTTGAAGAGATCACTCGGCCTGCATCTGAGGCAAAACAAAAACTTGTTTTGGACTTTTTGGGGTGGATGAGATGCTCGTCTTGTCTGCTGTGAAGAAATTGCCTTTGGCTCTTTCCATTCCGTCTCCCACTCTTCATGTCTCCCCCCTCTGGGTTATTTCTGCGGAATTTCAATACTTGAACGTCTTGAAGAGATATTTTTCTCTTTCTCTTTCTCTTTTGGAAGTGCCCACATAGTGATAGGAACAAAGACCTTGAATGGGAATCTTAACGATATACAAAAACCAATGACCATTACTTCCGTCCTTTGGCAATAAGTGTATAGGAGGTTCTGTTGTCATCGCTAAGTTCCGTGTCTTGAAACATTTTTAACCGATACCCTTTTGAGATTTTACATACGTCAATAATTTTACCCTTTTTTATGAAAGACGGACTGTTGATGATTCGTTGCTTAGAAACGGCATCAATTTGTTATTCTTATTTCACTAAATCGACATTGAAGAAACGATTTAGTTTCTACGGATACATTATTTTGGGCGTATATGCCCTACGTCAAGTTTGACGATCTGACAACGCCACCTGTCGTAACAATTGTTTCGTGTTGGGAAATTTGAAAAACATTCGCTGATTTCTTAGTTCCTCGTGATTCTCGCAATCTCGCTCCATGTAGCACAATTGTAACATAGTATAAGCCAAGTGAGAAGTGTCCAAAGCGATTCCAACAGAGTAATTTTGCACGTTTGATTGGATCGGGTAATGGCCATAATAAAATCAGATGGTTTTTACTAGTTGGCTATGTATGCAGTGCGTTGGAATGCGCATTGTTTTATTATTTAAAACAAAACTGCCGTAACAGCAGAGCCAGCAAAAGAAAAAAAAGAGAATGGTCGTCACGGCAGGATGCACACACTAGGAGAGTTTGATGGCAGTCAGTGCGGTCATAGGTTTATTCGGGAGGGGATCGAGCTCGTACATGGGACTAGTTTTGGGTAGTTTATGTTGGACGTGCCCAAAATTCAAGGCTGACAGCGAAATAAAATGAAATGGATGAAAGGAAAGGGGAAATGGCAGACAGGGTTGACTTTTGCTTCTTTTGTTCTCTTTTTCGTTCAATTCGCCGGTCATTGCCCGATGGGTTTTTTTTTTTGTTGGTTCGATTTTGAGTCGTCATTGACAACAATTTATGTCAAATGACCGCTAGATGTCTACCGATGAGCTTATTTCTCCTCTGTCATGCCTCTGTCCCTTTTTCAACAACCCCCCCAACACTATTTTGTATGCAGGATTGCAGACAGCAGTAGCCAGTAGGACTATAGTTCTGTATGCACACTGAAATAGACAAGAGCATAACAAAGACGACCACCACTTCATATGATTACAATTATAGCCGAGAGGAAGGGGGAGCTTTCATATGGTGAGAAACGCGCGGCATTCCGTGTGTGACAAGAAGTCAGGGCGAAACTAATCCAGTAATTGCCTTTCCTTTCAAGAGGCAATGACGAAGTAGTAGTAGTAGTAGGAATAGAAAAAAGCCTGGCCATCATCCCCATAATGAAAAGCATCTGCAAGGATGCATGATGGCATCAGGAAAGTGAAGGACTTGGGGGGAGGAAATAACAGTTGGAAACACACAAGACAGAAGATTTTCGGTACATTTTGTACTACGCACTGCACTTTTATTGTCATCTTCGTCATCAACAACAACATCACCGCACTGCTCGCCACATACACAAACAATATAAGTGGAAATCGAAACAATTTGATCCTCACCCGCGTCATCCACCCCGCACATTTTGTGTAACGCCTATGCGTAGATGTGAATACGTGATATATCATAATATATTTTATATGCATACTTGTGTATGTCACATCAACAAACGGAGTTAGGGGGGGGGGGGCGGGAAGTTAAAAAGTCAAGTCGGGCAAGTTAAGTCAAGTCTCATGCCAAACATAATATTTCCAAAATACAAAAGAAAAAAAATGAAGAGCTAACAAAAATGATGTCCACTGGCGCGCGTAAGTATCATATCTCTCCACATGAGACGAAACATTTCACGTCGACTGCGTGACACGTACGGAAGAGAGGGAACGGACTTGTGAGCAGCTCGGTTGGCAGTTTTGACTCGACACACACACACACACAATCACACACACGTATCTTGTAAGGGCTCACACTGGAACCAAACGAGAAAATAACACAGACGTACACACATAAACACACGCGTTTGACAACCATACACATACACACAAGACGCTAGACGATCCGCAGCATCCGCCAACAAGTGCAAAATCAGAACAACCCCATACACTCCATTGATTATGTAACCGTCATCACCATCATCAAGTCTAAGGTCCCCCACAGAATAAATGTTGCCCACCTAAATGAGATGGAAGGGACTGGTGTGGCCAACTGCACATCACCCAAAATCTCAAGGAAACACGAGAGGAAATGAAATAAATTGGGGACATTATTTGAATTATAGAAAATCAGAATAGAGGGTGGAGGGGGGAATAAAGGAAAGACAGAAGTCACAGCCAGAACGGTCGGACAATATTGCATCACAGAAAAGAAGAATTCAATAAACTCGGAGAGTTTAGAAGGATAGAATGGCATGATTTTAACACGCTCAAAAAAAAAAAAGGGAAAGAATAAGAATCTAAATAATGGAAACGTGAGAACAACGGTGTGTGTAGGGGAGGACTTTTGTTTTGTTTTCTTTTTTTTCCCTGTTTGTTTTTAAATATGATAAATTGAAACGTAAGAAGATCGGGCCGAAAAAACACAAGTGTCATATTTCAAGATAGGAGTTTTTGCGGGTTCTCCATCTCAAATCTATTCCCTTTTTTTGTAAACCTCGTTTCGTTAAGTTTGGTGTAGGTTTATCGTAATATTATTGTCATCATTACAGCAACATCGATTGGCGTCGTGTTTTCGAATGGTTTCCGTGACTCGATGGTCGGTATCCTGGATCCCTCGTTAACTGGATCCCTTGGCAGGTGAAAATCGAAGCGACTGCAACGGACAAGAAATAAATGATGAGTATATGGTGGCCCCGACTTGTATTATCAAAGATTTACCGTCTGGTATTTTGTGCACCATCGATCCCAAGGATCGAAAGTACGGGTGGCGCATTGCATCCTGGGCTGAGATCCGCTTTTTGGCTTCATACTAAAAGATACACAAAGGCAAGAGCAAAAACAAAAAATAAAAAAGATGTAAAGGAAGAATTTATGGGGTTGAATGGATCAAAAACAAATTTTTTTCTCTCGGCATCTTACAGAAAGGAACTTGTTCAAAAGATCTAGTCCGTCGCCATCCAGTCGAGGCGCTCTGTGGATCAGGGACTGTGGAGCGCAGTGGTCAAAGCGATAGGACAAGAAATCTTCGTTGCTATGAATACCCGGCCACGTCTCCTCAGTCGGTGTCCCTGTGGAACGCCAAAGATACATAAAAGAAAATGTGCCAGATGCAACGTCAAGTTTCAGAATACTGTACACAAGAGTTAAATCTACTTGTTTTAACTTAAATGTATTTATTATTATTATTATATATCTTACCCAACAGACTGAAAATCAACTGCAGCTGGTCCTCGACAGTTGAACCAGGGAAGAGGGGCCGACCACTCGCCATTTCAAAGAAGATACATCCGACACCCCTATACAATTGCGAAATCAAATTTTAGATGTGGAATTTCCAGCTAGTGTGCAGCAGCACACACTCGTTGCTAAGGTTTCCATAACAACGGCTTACACAATCAATAAGTCTCTGTTTGGCGACTGGCGAGGAATGGGGTTGTGATGGAACAGTGGGGTAGATAAGGTGTAACAGAGAAGGTAGCATGATACAAAGAAAGCAAGTTGCATTACCACATGTCAATAGGAGTTGAATATTCGGTGGATCCCAGTAAGACGTCGGGTGGGCGATACCACAAAGTCACTACTTCGTTCGAATAGGTTTTAGTCGGCACGGATTTAGCTCGAGCCAGTCCAAAATCAGCCAGCTGTGTGGAGGGGAACCAAATACATAAAACAATTAGTAAAACACACACACACGCACACACCTACGTAAAAATCAATGCCAAACAGCCATCTTTATTAGCAACAAATGGACTAAGCGAAAATCGACAGGAAAGCATTACGATTTCAATTTCTATGGATTTACTATAACCAAAAATCGCCAAAAATATTGCTTTAAAGCTATTAAGAGCAACTGATATATTTAAGAGATCCTCAAAGCACTTTCTAGTAGACTAAAGAAAAAAAAAAACGATGACATATTGAGGCCACTAGACAAACAAAGGAATAATAAAAGCGAAACAGGCGACGTCTTTGACGACTGCTTGGCTGTCACAAAAGGATTTGAAAAAAAGTAACCTTGAGTTCGCCCTTGTCATTGATGAGCAAATTTTGCGGTTTGAGATCGCGATGCAGGATACGCCGCCGGTGACAGTAGGCAAGTCCTCTCAGAAGCTGATAGAGGAAGACCTATAAGGGAAAATGCATTGATCAATATAACGAACAAAATTGCACGGATAAATAATAATATTTGATCTATTTGTTAATAATACTTACTTTGACGTTATTCATGCTGAGAATACTGCCGCAATCATCCATGTATTGCTTCAGGTCTTTTTCCAGGTATTCAAAGACGAGCGTCAGTGACTTCTCCGTATGTACAATATCGTGCAGCGTCACTACAAATATACGAGAGTTGAATTGGATCATCAGGGTATTTAAGTCTCAATTGGTTCCTCCTATTTCAACGTCCCCCAGTGGTCAGAACGGCAATAATTCTTTATCAGGGATTCAATTAGGGGCGGGAACTACTGACTGGCCGGTGATGAAAGCTTTTCCCGAATAGGAGATTGGGAAGTAATAAAAAAAGAAAAGTGTATATGTGAGTGGGAAGCTGAAACATGGAGGGGAGACCAAATACTCCTTCCCAGTTGAGCACCCCATGTGGAGTAAATTAGTCGGGCCCAATCAGTTTTCCTATCGATTCCTGTCGAGGTACCAACTAGTTTTCCATCCTAACAACTTTCGATCAATGAACCATAAATCAGACTTATACACATACAGAGACCTACTCACTCGATCGATAATGCCTGGACGGACAAACTAGTGAGGCTACTAGACTTGATTATAATTAGTGCGATTGTTGACACTTAACTAATCTTCTGCACACAAAGTTTGTAGAGGGATAACATTTGAAAAGAAAAGAAATGTCGTTGCACTATTCTGGACAGTGATAGAAATCATTTCAATATCATTGAAAGTTAAGTTTTTAACGAGCTCATTAGACGTGAATCATAAAGAAAACTCGAATGTTCAACCTCCCCAATTTTAAAAAGCAGAAAAAGTTTACTTTCGAAATTAAATCCCGCATTAAGTTGGATCAGGTTAGATTTTGAAGTTTTGATTTTAGAATTGGATCGATAGAGCGGCTTTTGGCCACAGCTTCAGAGACTCCTGTGATGGGTTCGTGATTGGATTCACGGAGCCGTGTTCAGCTAGAAGACGAAATGAGTTTTTTTTCTTCAAAAGAGTGTGTAGAAAGAGAGAGGGAAGGGAGTGAAAGAATGTTTCCATTTGGAGGAGAGAAAAAGCGAGGCGATTGCTTACCGATATTGGCGTGGCGCAAGTCTTTGAGTAGGGAAACCTCTCGAATGGCGGTGCAAGGAGCGCCTTCCTCGTGCTCCAGTCGAATTTCCTTGAGGGCCACCAGGTTGTCTGTCAGCCGCGACTTGCCTTTGTAGACGGTGGCGTACGTTCCCTGTAGAAAAAGAGATGCTAGATTAATACATCCCTCGAGTACCAACTGGGAGTTGGGGATGCGAACAATAGGAAAAAGACGTGATGGCCTCGAGCAGCAGCAGCAGCAGGCCAGCTGCTACCCAACTTTAGCCCAATAGTCACCTTAGGCACCCCAAAAGTAGGCAGTAAGAGTTTCTACTCTTCAAAAACCCCATCCGTCAGACTACGCAATTCGAAAGGAGATGCCCGTAATTGGTCACGAACGTGTCACGCAGTTTACATAGAATACGCGTTGAGATAGAGCGTCTGTCCTTTTCAAGGATTACCGGCCAAAAATCAAAGTTGGACCAGTTTTCCCATTAAGTTTTGTTTTCATTCTCCATTCCACTCCACCCCACTTCCGCGATTTCACCCTTCCCATGAAATCTTTATTGGGCCGATCGCCAAAAAATTCAATGGAACGCGAGCAAAGCGATCGCCACTGAAATAGGAGATGTGTGAGAATGCCATAGCTGGGGGTGGCTATAGATAGACTGGCAGGGGAACACGAAAACATGTACATACACTAACGCTTTCTCCTACACACACACACACACACACACTTCAAATGCATGCAGTTCTTTGAAGAAATGTCAAATGTTTTAAGCTGACCTCTCCAAGTTTGTCGAGTTTTGTGTAGGTCTCCATGCGGCCGAAGCCGATTTCTGAGAGGGATTGTCTCCGGTTGGTCCGTGTCAACGGTCCGTCAAAGATGGGACTACTGCTAGATTGTTTGGCCAGGAAAGATTCCGGTATCCGAAGATCCGCTGGTAACGACAAACGTTTGCTAATGTCTTGCTGCTCCAGCAATGAAATGAAAAATATATTTTTAGAAAAAAAAGCAAAAACAAGAAAAGGAAAAAGAGATTAACACAACTGATAACAAACAAATAGAAAGAAAATATCAACAAACAAACCTCGCTAAGACGGCGATTTTTTTGGCGCATTTTGACTGGCGACGTTACATCCGGGTCCGAGGCCAAAGAAACTTCTTCAGATTCGCCATCGGAACCAATTCTGGGATGCTCATGCAACACACCTGCCGATACAGAGAATTTTTAATTTTATTAAATGAATTATTTAGAGGATTTAGAAGTCTTAAAAACCACTGTTGAATCGCGGGTAGTAACAGTAACAGAGAAGGTCAGTTTGCTAGGTCACTAGCTACCGACTACTACCAGCTCTAAGACTAATAATAGTAGAAAAAGAAGAGGGGAGATTTTCTCTCTCTTTTTCTCATTTTCTTTCTTCCGTTCTTTCTCTTTCTCTTCTTCTTTTTTCTCTCTTCCTTTTCTTGTTAACGAGCCACCATTCACAGAGGCCGAAAATAAACGCTCACAAAAGGACTCGTCTGGATGCATTTTGTGGAAGCCATTGGCTTTCACAAGTAAAGAACTCGGAAACTCGATGATGAGTTCTAGTTTATTCCGACAAAAGATGGTCAATAGCTCGTCAATGTGCTGGGCGTTACGCCTGAATACAACCGCCTCCCCCCGTTGCTCTTGTACACACACGAAGATGGACAAACGCACGAACAATTCCGGTCATACAGTTAGAGGAACCTCCTGCCTTATCAACGACCCATCCTCAAATAGGAAAAGTTGGACTTTAACTCAACTATGTGACATCAAAACTTGTTTATTTTCATCAACTAGCAATCACGCAATGGCCTGAAAACGGTGGTCGTCAATTTCCGAGCAACGACATCAAGAAAATATAGATTTCTCATCACTTAAAAAACCGACTGTTCCACTTAAACGTGATGATCAGAGATGAATCTCGTATTAACCCGTTATGTACAACTGTACGTCGTCATTTTTGTAAATCAAACAATTATGCCCTAAATCAATAAAAGAAAAAAGCGTCAAAGATCCCAACAACAAACGAATCAGCAATAGATCCGTCATGGAACCCAATTCTTCTTCTTCGTGTATCAAATATTGACCGTCTCGATGGACAAGAAGACCAACAGTATTGAAGCTGCTTTTTCAACGGGATATCAAGAGAGAATTTTGTTTGCTAGGCAGTAGGCAAACAGATGCTACTGTTGACCAAACACAGCAGTCGTGACGTCCATTCGTCCAATAATAAATCGCGCTTGCTAGAGATAGATTTTTGGCCTTATTCCCTTCCACTATTTCTCTTGTTTGGATATATATTTCCCTCTTTCTCTCTTTCTACTCAAGCACGAGGAAGGCGATAAGTGGAAGAAGCCTGGAGAGAACTGGGCCAGCTGCGATGTGTTAGTACTGGCCGGTGTTTCTCATCGTTCACAACCCCTCCCACCATTCGAAAAAGCTCTCGAAAACTACAAATAAAATTGGCTCTTGGTCTTCAATTTCACTAGAGTATATACAAGTATTGCCATTCGGGTCAAATGTGTTTCTTGGCTGCTGTTAGACTGCTGGAAGAAATCGATTTCTCGTTTCCCAGCATTGACAGTTTACACTGCCTTTTTCTTTTGACAAATGTTGGGTGGACGCAAATAAATAAGTGGAACGAAACAGGACACGAAATGACACACACCTAAAGGAGTGGCATCGTCGGGGGAAGGCGATGTGGACGAAGAAGACGAAGACGATGAAGTACAATCCATTCGTTGTTGCTGGATAAAGAGGGCGAGGACACGTTCTTGGTAATTGTAGCAAGAAGGAGAAGGAGAAGGCGCTGGCGGAGAATCCATTTGGCTACAACAATCGTCAAATTCTTCTGAAGAGGATCGGCGAGAAGTGAGAGACAAAGTTGACTGGGTCAATTTCGAACGAGAGAACGAAAACATGGTCACTCGGTCAATTTCGAATGCAATACTGAACGAAGCCAACTGAACCACTCGTCTCTTTATGCTTTGAGCCATGTGTCAAAAACGGTGAAACCAATCAAGAATTGGGACATCACGAGGCACCGTCGTGTGCTCTCAAACACTAACAGTCTCTAAGTCTCTCAATGCACGTGAAGCACGTTTTCGTCACTTTTTAAGGTTTCCCGATGGACGGTCGTTCTGTCAAAGTGAAACAACACGTGTGTGTGTGTGTGTTGGCCGTGCTGGCTTCACACATGGTACATGAAGTTGACTATGTGTTTAAATATCATCTAACGTCTTAAAACAACTGCAACTAATCAGAAACCGAATAATACTTTGGCAATATTTTGAAGCCTGGATTCATCCGAAACGAGTCACAAGAGCATTTTGTATTCGAAGCAAGTCATCGATGTTGATTAGCCTTATGGATTATCTTTCCACGCACGTGAAAAACCCATCACGAGGCGGAGTCAAAAGCGTCCCACGGAAATCCAGAGTCATCGAAACACGCGGATCGCGAAAGCAAACATTAGGGGGCGGGGCCTTAGGGAGTTGAAAAGAACGACACAAACGATTCCAAAGTCAATACGAAACATTTCTTTTTCAGCAAAATTTCATTTTCATTCCTTCCATCTAGTCATCTCGTCGTGAGTCAATCTGTTTTTAGTCGGCAAATATTATCGAGCAGTTGGATGACTACTCCTCCCGCGACTTATTCAGACATCAACAACATACACACACACAGAGGAAACATTTGCATAGCGGAATGCTGCCTAGGCTGTGACAAACGCTGATGGATCCTGCTTTCTTTAAAGGGGGAAACTGCATTTGGTATGCCCGTGCCGGTTCGTTTGACGTCATCATTGGCTCAGAGACGCACTTACGGCCGATTCTCGTGCGGCACGTGATTGACGGCTTCGAAAGAAAAAACAAACACACACACACACACACACACACACATACGGATCAAGTCCAACCATGCCAACATTGCCGGACAGGAGATGGAAAAGCGTGTTGAAACTAGTCAAGCAAAACCACTTGGCATCCAGCCATTGGATGTCGATCGATCCTCCCCAGAGTGTCATCAAACTGGAAATTGCGCGCGCTATGTCTCTTACACAGTACACACACAAACGCGGAAACTTCCTTTTAGACTCATTGGCTTGCCTTTGGAGAGGGAAGCATCCATCTTCTCCTTTTATTTTAATAAAGCAAAAAGCTTTGGGAGCTTTTTTTGATGATCGCCTTTTTTGTTTATTTTTAAATTTCAGAGTAGACTCGAAATCAAAACACACCGAGTTGGCGCCCGAGGCAAATTTATTAAACACCAGATTTAATTATTGAAAAAACGACTGGATGGTAATCAAAATGTCATCATAGACTTCAAGGAATCTACCCCCTTCTTTTGAGCTTAAGACCCCGCCTGAAAAGATACAATCCGCAATGAATCGTGAAAAGTTCTTTGAGCCTGAGAAACTTTTCTCTTAGTTGTATCACTTTTCGATTGCTCGACAAAAATCCACACAGAGATAGATCCTGTGCCATTTGCACACAAACCCATTTCAGCCATTTCCAGGTCATTAAAAACATTACGAATGGGGAACAAAGCAAATGGAGATGTTAACAGACAAACAGAAAAGGAGCCACAGAATATACTGTATGTAGTTGAATAGAGGGATCGATGAAGATTCGCCCAGAGCACGTACAGTACTTCTGTGAAGGGTGAGGTAACAGAGAGGGCTTGGTAATTGAACGCAATATAGCAGTCGGCAGCAGAAAAAAGAGAAAGGCAAAGGAAGAAGAGGAAAAGTGAGTAGGAGAGTAACCTAATCCAGGAGAATAATGATTGTACTCGCCAGTCAGACACGTACTCTTTTTCCTCCCCCCTCCTAACTATTATACAGTTTTATATTTCGTGTATATCCATGAATTTAGTAGCAAAGGGGAGAGGTCTTGAGTTCCTTTGGGCAGTGAATAAATACTACGGATGCGAGACAAGTAAAACAAACTGGATATACCATGAAAGAAAGACACCAGATACAAGACGTTAGAATGTCCCTTCATCGACGTCACAGTCAGGTCCGTCAACGACGCAGAACAACAATGGCGCAATTCAATACCGGGGACAAAACTATGAATCTACGTCTTTGTCATTCTAGATTTTCCGTGACGTCATTTCTAACTTCATCATGTCGACGACAGCGAGGCGAGAACGCCTGTGGAAAGGAGGGGAGAAACGAATTCAATTGTACTCTAAGGGGAGATTTACAAGGCGCCAACACGAAGGCGTCGTTACAGTCCCCCCCCACCCCACCCCATCACCACCCTCATCTCAAACAACATCCAAAACATCTACCTACATCTCTCTACGTCTCTTGGTGATTGAATGACACATCCGAAATGAGAGTCAGGAAATTCAATTTCACATTTCAGCGTCGAGAGAGTTGACTTTGCAATCTCCATGTTTCACATATATGCATTCAAGAATCAGGATATACTATATTATACATCAGAATGATGATCGATTTTCCCATGCAGTCCCCGTGTATAAACACTGACATCATCTTTTTCCCACACCATAATGACTTTGGGATTTAAGGGGAGCGTCTAGTCTGGTTATAGGCTACTAATATGTAGCACCACAAAAGTGAAAAAAGTATTTAAAATAAGTGAAATAAAAATAAAATGAAAAATAAAACAAAATAAATAAGTAATTTAGAAAAGATGGATGAGTTTCAGGGTGTGGCGCGTCAGAGAAACCGGATGCTTGTGCTATCACGCGTTACTTTAGGTTCGGATGTGGCTCTATCATCTGGAAAAACTTTTTCTTATCTGTATTATATCTTCATTATCTAAAGCGGCCTTTTACTTTGAGGTTTCTTGAGTCCTTGGTCTCATTACCCCCGACTCATTAGCAAGTACGAACTAGAAAACTTGACTTTGTCACTTCAAAAGAGAACAGAACGTGTGGGTGAATGTAGTACAAAAAGCCAGCCATTCACAATTGCTCAATGTCACCTTATAACCTAGCAAACGTGACTATACAAAACCGATCTACTGCAACAACACAGCGCGTGTACAGGGCTACGCGGCTATCGATTGTGTTCAGATTTTTACAACACTTTTCTATTCATACCCTTATTTTTCAAGCGACGACACTTCCAATTTCAAGTGTAATTTGTTACATCTATCGAGTTTATTGAAGATTTCGCATGTCAGTTTGAAAGTAATATAAGTGTATGTAGAACTTTGCAAGTCCAATAACATTTTTCTATTGAATGATGGGAACCAAATCTTTTTGTCGAAATCGGCAAAAAAGTGAACGATTCTTTCTTTCTTACATGCTCTCATTCCATTCGGATAATCAGCCTAAGGGAGTTATGTCGTGTAGGACACTGTATCATTCCAGTCGATCAAGTTGACGTCTGACACTGTCAGATCGTCTCCGGGCTTTTCTTCCGTCTTCCGATATCATCGGAGTGAGGATGTAGCAAAAACACACAAATTCTATCACACAAAAAAAGAAAATAGGGTATCGGTTCTCTTCCACATCAGTAAACATCAATAAAGAAAGAAAACATATTTCAGCGATGGTGTTTGCTTTCATTATCAAAGTTTACCTCCTACTCTTGTCAGCAAAATATTAAAAAAAAAAAAAATAAAAAAAATAGCGCAGGCGACAAATCAAAATTAGGACACGAAAACTCTTATCTGAAACGCAATGGTCGCCCATTAAGCACTGCACAAAAAAAGAAGGAAGGGGGATACGAGATTAAAGATGCCATTGTACGTTTATTCCTATCGAAAAAATAAGAGCGGGGATGATATCTGTGTCGTTGAGGAACGAAGCAAGTGCTCTTCCATCACCCATAATAGAAAGACGTAAAAGAGATAAACAGTGTCGCTTGGATGATTAATGGGATCATTCGGAGGGGGACATACATGATGATGATGAAAAGGATCAACTGCTGCAACAATTCCAACGAATGCCAGGTGGATTTTGATCCGAGTATCTTTAGGTATCGACAAAGGATCGATATTCCCATTGGGACAATAGGGAAACAAAAATCTACACAAGGAAGTAGAAAAAAAAAAAATAACGCGAGAGGTAGTTGAACCTGAATAACTGTGCAGAGAGAAGAAGCAATATCGTTTGATCGACAGTACAAAGAGATGCCTTTGTCTGAGCAGAAACTCGCCCATTTTTCCAGATAAAAATACGCATAACGTATATTATATATATTTACATATACATATACATATACGATGTATGCATGTGAGTATATGTATTTATATTTTCCTGTTTGAGTCTGGTCTTAAGCTTGGGTACGAGCCTTGAATACGAAAACTGCTTATGCCATGGACAAAACGAGGCTCAATAAGACCCCCATATGAGCAGCTTATAGAGAAGCTTTGAGATGCTGCTTGTAGCCTCGCATGGATAATGCTCGACCACGGACCGTCGTCGTGGTTCTACCATCAAAGTCCATTTACAGTCATATGGTAATCCGACTTGCCATTCCATCTAGTTTCTCTCATAAGAAATGAGACCTAGTGTCAATAGACCGCCAGAACTTTACCAATGATAATATTGCAGAAGAGCAGATTCCAGTTTCGACTCAAGTTCCTTGACCGAGATGCAGCGAATGACTCTTTTGACGAACTAGTACATGCAACTGTGTATAACTTCCGTTTTCATTCGATTTTTATTCCAGGCTATCTTACTTTACTCTACTGAAACTGGCCAAGCCGTGAAACTTTGCCGAAATAACAAGAGGTCCTCTTTTTCCTCCTGACTAGGATAAACTTTTAAAAGAACTTCCACGTTTTCTAATGAGAAAACCTTTCATCCTCCTCTCTCATTTCTCTTCCTTCTACTGGAATCAAAAGAATTTTAAATCTCATTCCCAGAGAATTTAAGCTTTTGCCAAGAAGAGGGAATGCGGAATTCCGTACAACCATGCCAAACCGTGACTCTTACCGTCTGTTTTCCCCCTTTTTTTTATAAATAAAAAAAAAAGAAAAAGGAAAAAAAAAGAGAAAAAGAAACTCAGACAAAACCTTAGCAAAACCGCATCAAACTGGAGAGTATGAGAGAGCGTAAAAGGCAGCGAGCCGACAGCGAACGGTAAATCGAAAGGCTTTCGGTGTCGTTTCGGTCTCCTTGTCTTTTATAAGATTTGTTGTTCGTAGAAATTTTCTTTACTTTTTCTAGCGAAACATAAATAACATGGGTATCGATCTAAGCGGCTTATTCCAAGTGTCGGACCAGACCTTAAATCGTTCCTGCCGAGTAACGCCAGATTAACCTGGCAATCATCTTACCGAGAGTGAAGCTGCGAGTGGTGTTATTATTGGCGACACCGTTGTTGGTAGAATTAGCGGCAGCAGCAGCGGCGGCGGCTACGGCGGCAGCTTTACGACGCCCGCGTCCCCTGGAACCCAACGAGGCGAACCAGTGGCCGATCTTATGGCCACCCACCGTTGACCACGACATCTCATCCATGGCCACCACTGACGTGACGACGCTGACTTCCGCCAGTTGAGGCATGTCCAGATGTTATAAAATTCACTTCAATCCTTAGCGCACGATGTCTAATCATCAGCCAGTCGATAAACAGTAGTAGTAGTAGTAGTAGTAGTAGCAGTAACAGCAACAGTAACTTTTGTTTCGCGCACTACAATAACGATTTGTTTTCCAGCACTTAAAAGTCTCTCTCAGCCAATAGGAATACGTCCTTGACCACAACTATAATCGAGAAAAAAAAGTCAAATGTTGTTTTTCGACTACCAACATGTGACCTTTAGACTGAGCACGCTACGCTACTCTAGTCTCTCTACACGCACGAGGCAATGTGATATCGATGGAGGACGATACTCTCCCAGTTGCAACTGGCATCTGGCTCTCCCTTCTCAAAACATCTTATACAAGAAAGAGAGAGCTACAGAGAGATGAAGGGGAGGAGTTTTCTTCCGCGGAAGAAGACCACGACACGCTACCCCGCAGCGTTCCGTACGGGCGTATCTACACGTTGCCGACAGCCATCTAGTGGGAAATCATACGAGCAGGACTTGTGACGACTTGGTAAATAAATAAATAAATAAGAGAGAAAAAAAAAACCACGTACTAATGTTTTAAGGTCGTACCTGATGATAACTTCTCCTTGACTAAGAAAAGAATACATTTTGTTTCCTCTCTCAAGGTCGAACGAAAAATCTGCGGTTTCCGTTTTCAGAAAATCGCACCGGTTTACCCTCCCTCCAATGACATCACACGCTGATATTATTACGAAACATCGTCCAGCGTCCACCCTCAAAGGTTGATATGGTCAAACGACCAGCAAGAAATCGTTTCAACGTTAAACTATTTGAAAATTGACGTTGGCAAATGATGGGGTTACATGTTTCTAGAGACCTTTTAAGCCGGTGCACAACCCAATCTTGTGAT
Source organism: Daphnia galeata (assembly GCA_030770115.1). NCBI lineage: Eukaryota > Metazoa > Arthropoda > Branchiopoda > Diplostraca > Daphniidae > Daphnia > Daphnia galeata. The sequence continues at coordinate 6,376,339 of CM061117.1, forward strand.
CTGATTATTTTCTGTACATTTTTCATGCGTCAATACGTTGTCACTATGATTAGCTACTAGAACTTTGCAGGATAAAGCAGATTGCCAGCAATAAACGCGTGAAAAGTGGTTCTTTTTGTAAGATAACATTTTATCATAGGAGGATTTCTGTTGGACGAGATTGGGACTCGAACAAAATAAAATGGATCACACCCTCTTTTGCACCGAAAACGCTTGGCCTCGATACGGAATTTCAACCCGGAAAATACCAAGGGACGGAGAAAGACATTTCAGTGATGATATGCTATCTGCTAATAAAACAATAAAGCTTTTCAAGTTTAGTCTAAAAGAACTTGATATTCTGACATTCAACATTTTCAATTGTGTAGCCATTTGCAGTAGATTTTAATTTGAAGTGGTATATCAGAAATGGTACATGCTCAACTCATTTTAAAATTTTTCAGAGATGCTTGTCACGCAATACCTTACTACAGTAGGGAAGGTTCAAATCAATAAACTGAAAGGCTATGTCCTTACCTGGCCTATGGTTGACATCAATAATTCGTGAGTGAGAGAGTGAAAGCCTCCTATGGTTTTTTGTGAAGGTTGACGTGTGGTGCATGCCTGAATGAAGAGTGGGCAAATTTAAACCTTTTATTCCTTATAACTATTGCAATTATAATAAAGATGTAGAATATAAATTATTACCATTATTTTTTACTTCGCCATTGCTTTCTTCTATGGTCAAGTGTTCAGCTAACTCTGATAACGAGCTCTCGATGCTGAAACGGAAAGTCTGAGAAAGTCGTCGGCGTATCTTCTTGAGGCTCATTGCAGCAATCTTCTTTCAACACAGCCAAACACAAACCACTCGGAAATCACGAATAGGAGAGAAGCAAGAATATCTCACTAAACTACAAAGAAAACAGAAAATTTCCTAAACTTTACTTGACATATACAATGGTAATCACAGATCTGAAGTCAGAACAATAATCAGCATTCAAGGGCATCGACATGCTTGCAGCACTCACTGTTTATTCAGCCATTTGCCTGCTGTACACTGCCAACGATGACACCTAGCGACTCGGTATGTATTTAGTTGTGTGCATTTAGTTGTTTCCCTCTATTAGAGAAAAGGGAGAACTTTAGACCTATTTAAATAATTAAATTGGGCTCCTTCGGGATTTAAGGCTAGTTAAGGATTTTTCATATACTGTAACTTGGGAATTTTTCAATTAAAAAACCAAAAAACATCAAAATTGACTCTGCAAAATTGTTTATTTTTGTTTAGGTCTTCTACAAAAAGACCCTAACTTAAGCTCCACCCATCAAAAATGGCTAAGAGAGTGAGGGTCCGTTTCAAAATAGGAGGAGCTTACATTTAGACATACATGGGTTTATTTTAATATATTTAAAAAATATAACCTCGAGAATCTACAGGAAAAACTGAATCTAGGCCTATCTATGTATTTTAAATCAAATTCAATTTTTATTCAACGACTGTAGAGTGTAGACTGTATTTCTATTTCGTTAACTTAAACATAAAAGTGATCAAACTATATGACACCGTTAAGAATTATTCTGGCATTTGAAACAGTAAACCCTCCCTGCCATAAACAATCAGCCCTATAAATATTTTTTTCTTATTCAGAATTTTAAAAAATAGATGGCCCTACATGTTCTAAAAACAATACCTAGACATGTAGACAACATAAATTAAAAACACGATTTGGTTGCTTAAAATATTTTTTTTCAGAAGTCAAGTTTACCTACTAATTTTACCCTCTATAAACTGTCTAGCAAGGGATAACAATTTCATAATATAGTAGTTTATATGACTCTGTTCTGGCAGAGATATAGATTATTGAACCCTGGTAGCGCGAGCGAGCGCGACTGCCTGTTAATTTTTCCCCATCTTTCCTCTCGGAGATTTTCTCAAAAATGCAGATACTTTTTGAATCGATAATGCGAAATGGTCTCAACTCTCAAGTATCAATGTTTTAGCGCCTCTGATCAGCGCTATCAGTGACCAACTGACCATCTTCTGACACTGCGTAATTATTTTTTTTTCTATTTTCATCGCTAAAATAAAAAACAAAAACAAACTTAAAACCTTTTTTCGAAGGTCTAGGAGATTTTTTCTTAGAACATTTTTGGACTTAGAAAAGAAATGACGAAAAAACGTTTTCCAACACACCCGCTGTGGCGCTGACCAGAAGAGCTGGGAAACACTGTTGATATCAGCAATTGGCAACACCGCATATATTCCCGCCAAATTCCATTATTCACTCACAATTCTCTTTTCCTTTGTGGCTATCTGTTGCTTCCTTCTTTATCTGGCGGTTTGGATCTGTTTATTCTCTTCGTCATAACATTGTTTTTTTTCCGCCTATTTTTTGGTTTTTTCCCACTTTTGTACAAGTTTCGTTGCATTAGCTCTTGCTTTGTGAGATTTGTCAAAAATCATGTCGGTAAGTTTCGTTGTTTTTTTCAAATCCTTAAATTGTATAATGATCATCTTCATGAGTAGGATTATAATGTAACTTCCCCTCCACCAATGAGTGTATCATCATTGGAGCCTGCCACTCCATCCAGCCGTAGAGCAGGAAGAAGAGTTAGATCTCAATCACGAGCCTCTGCTACAAGTGTTGAAACTGGAATTACTAGTGGAGGAGCAGCTGGCTCAGTTGCAGATGATGAACTGCCAGAATTCGATGATGAACAGGATTTGGGTAGAGAAGATGATGACAACCCAGCTCTGGAAGAGGATGAAGATGAAGGAGAAGAGCTTTTTGGGGATAACATGGAGGCGTAAGGATTTCTTATATTATTCAGGCATATAGGTATTTTTTATTGTTAACTGCAAATGTTTTAAAACAGAGATTATCGTGCTATTCCTGCTTTGGATCGTTATGATGGAGGAGAGCTGGATGAATCTGACTATGATGCTATCTCAGAGTCAGGCCGTAGGGAAGCAGAAAGAGCTATGCGAAAGAGAGATCAAGAAATGGGTGTTGGAGATATGCGAAGAGGATTGTTCTATGGTAAGTTTTCATTAAAAATTGTTTTGGCATTAATTCAAATAAATTGTTATTGGCAGATGAGAGTGACGAAGATGATGATAGTCGGCCGGCAAGAAAACGCCGATTGGCAGAACGGGCTGCTGAAGGAATGGAAGTGGAAGATGATCAGGTTTGAAGAAAAATTGTAATATTTTTAGAATTTTGCTGAATTTTTATTGAATTATTTTTTTTAGGTAGTTGAATCTATTGAGAATTTGGAAGATATGCAAGGCTATTCAGTTAGTGAATGGGTATCACTCCTAGCTCCACGGATGGAGATTCTCAACCGTTTTAAGAACTTTTTGCGTACTTATACAGACTCTAAAGGAAACGCAATATTTAAAGAGAAAATTCGACACATGTGTGAAGGTTTGTTTTTCATTTAATTTAATTTTTCTCTCTAGCTAACAACAATATTTTCTGGTGGTTTTAGAAAACAAAAGTAGCTTTGAGCTAGATTATAACAAGCTTGCATCTGAAGAGCATGTACTAGCCTACTTTTTACCTGAAGCACCACTCGAAATGCTGGCTATCTTTGACGAAGCTACTAAGGATATTGTGCTGGCAATGTTTCCACAATATGAACGAATTTCGAAAGAAATTCACGTTCGTATTACCGATCTTCCTCTGGTAGAAGACATCCGTTCGTTGAGGCAGTTACATTTGAACCAGTTGGTTCGTACTCATGGCGTTGTCACGGCCCAGGTAAATTGTAAAATGCATAAATTTTTCCTCAAAATTGTACGAAAATTTGTTTCAATGTTTCTGCTAGACTGGAGTATTGCCACAACTTTCAATTGTCAAGTATGATTGTAACAAATGCTCATATGTTTTGGGACCATTCTCTCAAACACAAAACAATGAAGTGAAACCCACTTCCTGTCCAGAATGTCAGAGCACTGGTCCCTTTCAGGTAATGTCCGAGTTGTGACTCTTGCATATTTTAAAAATGCATCTTAAAATGTGTTATACTTTTCTAGATCAATATGGAGCAAACAGTATACCAAAACTATCAACGATTAACAGTCCAAGAAGCTCCCGGGAAAGTGGTAGCTGGTCGTCTTCCTCGAGCAAAGGATGCAATTTTGCTGGGAGACTTGTGTGATACTTGCAAGCCTGGTGATGAAATTGAACTCACTGGCGTCTATACCAACAATTACGATGGGTCGCTTAATACTGCTCAGGGATTCCCCGTATTTGCTACTGTTCTATTGGCCAATCATATTGCCAAAAAAGACGGAGATGCATCTACTCGTTCTTTAACTGACGAGGACGTCAAAGCCATTATGAGCCTCAGTAAAGACGAACGCATTGCCGAACGTATTGTTGCCAGCATTGGACCCTCGATCTATGGTCACAATGTATAGCTACTTTTCAATGTTTGCATTCCTAAAAAAGCATCTAAGTCTAAATTCTGCTTGCCTTACAGGATATTAAAAGAGCCCTTGCCTTAGCTTTATTCGGGGGGGAATCTAAAAATCCTGGGCAAAAGCATCAGGTGCGTGGTGACATCAACGTGTTAATTTGTGGTGATCCTGGTACGGCGAAATCTCAGTTTCTGAAGTATGTGGAGAAGATTGCACCACGAGCCGTTTTTACAACTGGGCAAGGTGCTTCAGCTGTCGGTCTGACGGCTTATGTCCAGCGTTCACCTGTTACGCGCGAGTGGACTCTAGAGGCCGGTGCACTCGTTTTAGCAGACAAAGGTTTCTGCCTTATCGACGAGTTTGACAAAGTATTCCTATGATTTGTTGTTTAAAAATGTTATTATACCATATTTGATTTCATTTCCCCCTCACTAGATGAATGACCAGGATCGAACTTCTATTCACGAAGCTATGGAGCAGCAAAGTATTTCCATTTCAAAGGCTGGCATTGTTACTTCTTTGCAAGCTCGCTGTTCTGTCATGGCCGCCGCTAATCCATTAGGCGGACGCTACGATCCGTCAATTACTTTTTCCGAAAACGTAGCAAATTACTTCCGGCATTTCAGGCTATTCGTATTTAGTCATATCTGTTTGTTTGTGTAGGTTGATTTGACAGAACCAATTTTATCACGTTTCGATATTCTTTGCGTTGTGCGTGACACTGTTGATGCCGTTCAAGATGAATATCTTGCTCGCTTTGTTGTGAACTCGCACATTCGGCACCACCCCAATGAAAATTTGTCAGATCATCAGGTATATTATTTTTTTTTATCCATTTTTCCAGCATCGTTTTTTTTAAATTCAGCTGACTGTTTTCTAACCAGGTGGAAAGCGATCCCGTAGATATTAACGATACGAACCTTGCTGGTGTAGAGAAAATTCCTCAAGATCTTCTGAGAAAATATATCACTTATGCTCGTGAAAAGATTCACCCAAAGTTACATCAAATCGATCAAGACAAAATTGCCCGTATGTACAGCGATCTTCGAAGAGAATCGATGGTAGGTTTTCTTAACTCGTCTCCCTATTTCTATCTAGTTACAATTAATGGTATCTAAATGCAATCTAATGTGTCGTTTAATTATAAACCTATCATATGCTTCCATCGCCACGTAGGCTACGGGCAGCATTCCTATAACTGTTCGTCACATAGAAAGCATGATTCGAATGGCGGAAGCACACGCTAAGCTTCATTTAAGGGAATATGTAATCGATGACGATGTTAACATGGCCATTCGGGTTATGCTTGAATCCTTCATCGATACCCAAAAGTATTCTGTCATGCGAACAATGCGTAAGGTAAGACATTCTTTTCAATTAATTAATTGATTTCAGTTTTTGTTCATCCTTCTCGCTGATATTTACGTATTTTCTTACGTTTTTAGACGTTTGCTCGTTATCTGGCCTACAAACGCGACAACAACGAATTGCTCTTCTTTCTTCTTCGCCAATTAGTTCATGAACAGACAGTTTACTTGCGCAACCGTTTTGACAGCGAACCGGATACAGTAGAGATTCTAGAATCTGATCTCGTAGATCGGGTACGAGCTAACTGAAATCATTTTCTACATTTATAAATGATTCGACTGATGGGTTTCTTTTTTTTCTAAAGGCTCGTCAGATTAACATACTTAATCTCAAACCGTTTTATGATAGCGAAATTTTCCAGGCAAATCGATTTACCCATGACGCTAAGAAGAAAATGATCATTCAGACCCTTTGAGTTCTACAGCATGTAACATGACATGCAAAATTTATGGTGCCAAGCAATTGTCTCGAGTGTGTAGATATAATTTTGACAAATTGCAGGTTTTCCGTAACGCCTATAAACAGAACGTGTTTTCTGGTCTCATCATCTATTAAAATAATACATCGCTTTCTTAATATTTTATTTTTAACGTTACATAAAACGGTATAAAAACCAATACATTATGGAATTCTATAGTCAAGTTAAAGAAATAGTTACATTCGGGCCTATGGCAATCCGCTTCAAGCAAATGCACTAATGCAATTCACTAAGGATGCACCTGCCACCTATTAACGACGTCGATCGTCGCAGACTCGCAGCAGCTGAAGTCACTTTTCGTCTGCTACTACGTAATTTTCGGAAATCAATCTTATTTCCGGCATTTTAATTTTTCAATTAATTAAAATATTGTTTGAATAAAAAGCGAATATAAAATAAGGTTCATTTAAAATTTTGCATTTGCTTACATTCTTAAACTTTCGCCGTAGCAAACGAAAAGTGACTTTCAACTGCTTTTTAGCGATCGAAACAAATGTTAAAAAAGATGTCGAACACTCGAACAGCCCTAAAGCGGCTATAGGAACACTGGTACCTGCTGGTACAGTAAATGATGCAATGAAATCCCAGGGGCGAATTTTTTTCCCCACTCTCATCTTTTATTGCTGTTGGTATTTATGTTTGTTAGTTTATCCGTTGGTTTGGCTGCCATGCCTTTGTTCCCCCATGTTAGTTCTCCTCAGAGGGGCCGCACTGTTTGGTCTCTGGGAATGCGAATACGTATTCGTCCGTTCGGTTTTCAAGATGTCCCGGTTCATAATAGACTTAATAGTGGAGTAAAAATAACTTTTAACGTCGAATAAATTGCAAGACGCAATTTTTTCATGAACTTTGTTACTATTGACGATATTAATCTCTGTTTAAAACCCTTATAGTTTTATAGAAAATTATTATATAGACCATTTTCACTGTGAGAAAAGCAGTATTAATGTACTCCGGCAACGCTGGAATCCGCCATTTGTAGTCCAACTTTTCAATTTTTTTTGAGCTAAAATAGGCTACAACATGTAACTTTCGACACGATTTTAAATTCTCTTAGAACAAATAGTGGGAGGAATCGTCCCTTAAAGTTTTTAGCCGTAGTAAGGGCCTAAAGCAACAAAAGGGTGGAAAGGTAATGAGAGGGTGAGAGGCTCCGCCTCCTCTTGTTGCTTAAGGTTATGAATTGATACACCACCCTAGGCTGAATTACGCTAGGTGAGAGTGCACTTTATAATAAAAAAACAAAAGTTAAATTCTGAAAACAAGTTTATGTGAAAAAGGCATAGAAAAAAAATACTGTGGAAAAGAAAGTACAAAGTAGGTAGTGATTTTCCGTAAAATGTTTCGAGTACTGACTTCCATACTCGAAGAAATTTCACATTTTTGCCAGTTGAAATTGAGGAGTCAACCACGAAGGTCGCAACTCTTAATTTCTATTTACTCTGATCTTTACTTTTGTCTTAGTACGGAATTTCGTGCGCCCATTTCTTTCCTTTTACTTGTTTTTTTTTCTGCAACAGCTACTTGCGGTGAACGAAATGGGATTAATCGAAATAATGCGTAAACGTATTATTTCTTCTTTGTCTACGTGTTGGAAAATGTACATATTGGTTCTCCTGCCGCTGATCCTTATACCGTTACCGGTGCTTGGCAATGGAAAGGTAAGATTCATATTGTTCAATCCGTAATAAGAGTGAGAAGAACAAGCATTACAAATAAAAAAATTAACGAGAGAAAGTTTTCAAATTCCATGAAAATGTCTGAACTGAAAATCAAGAAGCATATATGCGCATACACAATGTTTATTCCGTTACATTACCAGCATTACTGTGATATCACATTATTAGGATTTAGGAAGCCAGATAATAACAATTCGTTGACCTCGGGAATTCGAAAGCAGCCAACATGTCCATATATAAAACGTAAACTTTTTCTTTTTCTTATAAGAAGAAGAGAGAAAGTATTATTGCCAAACTCCATCAAAAATTTTTCTTTTTTCAAGCATTGTGATTGTCGGCATGTCGCCGCAAGACGATTTTCTAAAAACGCCAAACGTATGCGATGGATTTTATCAGTTACTAGAAATGAAATATCCGATAAAGCCCATTACTTATAGGCCTACTTCTAAGGACAATAACTTAAGCCTAGGCTACACTGGGGCGTTTTTTAAGGCTTAACGTAAATATTTCTTAGAAAAAGCTTAAAAATTTCTTAAAAATTTGTCTGACTTCGCGTTCACACTAAGAAATTTTTTCACGTAAAAGATATTTTAAAGAAATATTTACGTAAAAAAAAAAGCTTAAAACAAAATTCGAAACTTGAATTTCAGCTTTTTTATGCTTAAATATTACAGTTTTTTAGTGGAAGGATAGAAAGGAGGATTGCTATAGAGCAGTCCAGCATCCTGCGTTGCCTCTCATTTGTGTCCAAATGGGACAATCTGATTGGCCGAAATCTCATTTGTGTCCAAAATGGTCAATTCTGATTGGCCAAATGAGATTTCGAGAATTGACGACGCAGGATGTTGGACTGCTCTATTAAGGGATGGGATTAACAAAGTAATTGTTGCCAGAGTTTCTGCGCGACAAGGTTTTTTAGACAAAGTTTTTTACCCATTACACGGTTTGAGAAGTGTGGACACTATTCTTAAAAACTTACATCTTAAAAAAAAAATTCTCTCATATTTACGAAATATTTAAGACATTTTTAAGTTTTTTAAAAGAAATATTTACTTGGCTTTAAATGGCTTTAAAGAACACCACAGTGTAGCCTAGGCTTTAATAAAAAGTCCGACAACCACATAAAATAAATAACATCTTATACGCACGAACGTTATTGATTTTTATAGATCAAAAGCCAAAAAATGGGTCTTATTATAGATCGTTTGTAATTATTAAATTACGGAGAGACTATCCGTGATACGGGACCTTGGCGAGTGCCACGGCAAGACTTTTCCTAAAGCCCCTATTTCTAAATTAATTTGCCAGAATACTGTTTGTCCAAATAGATTGAAATTTGAGTGTTATGTAGAATAGACCAAGTAATTGTTTTATATTTTTAAATAATCATTTTTTATTCATTTACGTGTATTATTATGGATTAAACTTAAATAACATTTTCTATTACGTATTTGAAATACTTAACTTAGGTATTTCAAGAGGAGTAGTATTTTGGAGGAGGGTTTTATACAGTATAACAATGATTCATACATAAACAACGATTCATACATAAATGATGATTACATTAATCATAGTAAAGATTACTAGCATTCATATAAAAATATGTAAAATATTGCTTCTTGCAATTTGTTCTAGGTTACCCCTTATTTTTGCATAACTTTACTCCACTATTAATGAACTTTTACTCTTAGCCATTAAGAACTTTCGACGCTGGGATTCAGGGAATTGTCATCAAGGTAGTCAACGTCGAGTTAAATAGAATTATTTTAGCGTCAATGGGTTCTGGTCTTTTTCTGGGTAGGAAAAGCTGAGAGCAAAATTAGCTGACTATTTCAATTGTAATAAGATTGTTTTGCAAACGATAAGAAAGCAAATGTTTACTTGCATTAAGTTATTTGTAAAGAAATAAAATCAATGCTGAACGAATTTTCCATTTATTATCCGTTTTACGGTTTTAATCATATAATTTGAACTTAAGCAGAAGAGTTCAACATTGTTATAATTATATAGTCTTGAAGCTGGAATGCATCCGAATTTCTTGGTTTTATTAACTTATTTAAATTAAATTCGTTAAATATAGAGTTAAGTATAACTCCCTCCCCTAAAATAAATTTGTGTCTCACCCTATTAATATATAATTCACTGTAAACCATATTGATAGAAAACGAAACTACTTATGGTTTTAATAATTTTGAGTGAATTTCATGATAATAAAGCATGAAGAATGAAGTCTTCTATAAATAATACCGTCAAATATGATGTTCCATCAATAGTTTATTTATAAAAACTGAATTCAACTAGTCTTTGTAGAAACGAATAAATATCTTTTTCCTGCCTAGGAAGCACGAACAGGATATGTAATCATCATAATGGCTGTCTACTGGATGACTGAAGCTTTACCGGTAGCAATCACGAGTCTGCTTCCTATCGTTCTTTTCCCTTTGCTAGGCATAATGGATACTGGAAAAGTTTGCACAGCCTATATGAAAGTATGCATTGCATTTTCACACAAAATCTGAATAGCATTATATATATGAGGGGAGAGAAGAAAATCAGTGCTGCTTTTTTTTATAAATTGCCCACCATTTTTTTTCTTCAATGGTGCTTTCAGAGAAACTAGCGGCTGAGTAAGGGCACTATTTAAATCAATCTCTGTATTAAGACAATTTTGACAAATGGACACCTTTTTAAAGTTGCTTCCGCTCTGCAGAGCCAAAGTGGTGCGGCTAGTCGACTGGTGCGCACCGTAACTGGAGTGATAGAGGGAATGGTGGCGGCAGTGCAACCCTATGTCTTGAAATTGATCATAAGGCTTCGTCCGAGCTTTATTCTCTTAACAGGGTGACACCTTGGAGATTTTTTCAAGAAAAGACTCGAGAAAAACTTTCCCCCTCGCGCAATTGTCAAATTTCCTAAATAGTTATCTTCCATTTCGTAGAGGGGGGGATGTAACTTTATTTTTTCTCCCACTTAGGAAATTTTGCATTGGGGCGAGGGGAAACAAAGGGGAAATTTTCCTAGAAATTAGAACTTTGAATTTTCAATTCAAAATTGAAGTGATTTTTCATATGGCATGATATGCAACAACACATATGGGGTTATAGAGCTAACGACGCTCTTTAAAAAAAACCCCGCTACGTGCGCACTAGTCAACTAGCCTCACGATGTTTGCTTCTGCGGTTAGCTGATGCAACTTTTAAAAAGTTTATATACATACTTAGCCTAAAAATTGTTTAAAAAAATGATAGTACGATTTCAGACAACCCTTCAGGCAGAACTAAAAAGGTTCCTTCCTCAGCCACTAGATGATGTTTTTTGTTGTTTGGGAAAAATAGCATCTCAATTAAGTTTCTCTTCTCCCCTTTTCTCTTTATTACGTCCAAAGTAGCAAAACATCAGCTTAGTTAGTTATTCTAGTAAAACGATTGGTTTGATGGCCTACACTAGCCCCACCCTATCGGGATCTAAAAATCTTCAAAAGGTTGCAAAATTTTACCACTTCAAAATAATCGTTTGAATAGTTGAGTTGAATACAGAACCTTACCGGTACCTAATAAATACTGTCAATTTGTCTTATCACTTTTCCCACATTCTTCAGCAAAAATGTAAAAGATTACTAAAAGGAAAAATCATTTAGAGTCGTTCACTGAACAACTTTCAGAAAAAGAATCGTTTCGCATTACTTTCATAAAGTTTGCGTTCTCATTTTTGCGTGCTGCCAAGTTTGTAAACAAAAATCGTTTTTAGCCAAAGAGACTAAAGAGTTTCATCACGTGAGCCTAACAAAGCTAAATTTTTCCTACTTTAGACACAACTGTGGGTGTATGTCATTCGGGCCCAAGCTTCCTACGTTCAGACCCCACAAAATGAATTTTTATCGTTTTAATCCTTTTTTAAACTGTTTTTGAATAGGTGAACAAGTCAACGATTCAAATAGGCCAAAGGTATCAGCTGTCCATTTTTTCAGAAGGGAATTCGGGAAAATAGTTCGGAATAGGTAAAAGTTGCAGAGAAAGGTGATTCAAGCTACCCAAAAATGATCCTTTATTCTGGATCGTGATATATTTATCAAATTAAAATGGAAAGGTCCCCTAAAGTTCTCTTGCGTCTCCTAGAATAACATTACGTTTCTCCTTTCATAAAGGTAATAGAGGAAAACTAACTGAAACAAATGTCCGTTGGCCTTCCCTATTTTTGAACCGAGAATGATTTTTGAAAATGTTAAACGATTGCCAAGATATAGTATCCCTCTACTCTATCTATTACCTCAGTTTTGAATTATTACCTTAATATTGCATCAATTTCAAGTACTCGTGGCAAAAAAGGGTAAAAGAAAGCGATTATGATAGCGACAGACAGACATTCCGGATTCAAATAAAAATACTGGTGTCGGCAAACTGGCTTTTTTGAGTCGTAGATTCAGTTTTAATTAAATGACGTTAATACATATAAAGCGCAAGCTGAAATCTAACTTAATTTATGCAAAGGGCTAAAATAGTGCGTTTTTGCCTAAAATGTCCACCAGCTTTGTCTTTGGGAGCAATACGTCACCTGTTTTTCGTTTTTTTTTAACCCTGCCCACTAAGTCTCTGTCAGTAACAAAGAGTTATATTCACCTCTTTATATTACGTCGCAAAGTGCTTGAATCTTCACCTTTTTAATAATATATATTTCTCAAAAATTTGAGTTGGATTCATTGCAATGGTAAATCGATCAATGGTGATTGATGCTTCTTAAATTTGGTTAAAAAAATGGAAAACACGGATTTTTTTTATCCGAGAACAAAGATAAAACTTGTTTTTTTTTTGAAAAAAACAAGTTTTGTTTGCAAAAAACAAGTTTTGTTTGCAAAAAACAAGTTTTGTCCACTAGAGAGCAGCGTCGATAGGCATGTGACGTGAAATTTGTGACAATCTTCGTTCCCGCGTGTCGCATCGCATCACATTTTTGTTCCTCCTCTCGAATCGTGACGTATTTGATGAACGCTTAGACGTACTCTCAATGGAATGGTATCTATTTCTATGCGCAAAATTATTTTATGTTTCTTTGCGACGATGCTTTTTCGTCTTGTCTCTCATAGGCAAAAAACTTTTGTCTGACTGTTAAATTATAGGGGCTGATCGTAGAGAACTGAATGAAGGGCTTGAATGACGGTATAGAAATGGGGTATAATAATGGGGTATAGAAAAGAATGTTGGTTAATTTGAACATTTTCTGCCTGAAGGATGGAAGACGCTTTCTTTTTGGTATATTCCTTTCTCTTTTCTCCCTAACACCGAGGACCAAGATGGCGCTCGATGAAAAGGAGCGATGTGAACAATATGTAAAAAAGACTTTCAGAGGCAAACAGATCTTTTCTGGAAAAGCTGCGGTAATAGGGTACGATCACTTAAATTCACGATTTGTTGTGATTCTTTTTCAAAGAGGGTGGTTACCTCGACAAATATATGTTTAAAGTTATTATATGTTAAAGTTCAAATAAGCCCACCAGAAATTGGATATTCAGCCATCTTTGGCAGGAGGAGCCTAATTAGGGCCCCAAACAATGCGGAAGACACCATTAAGTTGTTGCTTACTTGCTTTCTTTGTAAACAAAGATTTGATCGACAGTTTACAATGATAAGTTATCACAATAAAAAGTTGTATTAGAAATGTGAAAAACAAAAAAATCGTGAATTTAAGTGATCGATCCTATTTGGGGTGAAACAGAAGTTGCTGTTCTGTTTTAGTATCAAACCGTTAGGTAGTGATGTTACGTTATACGATTTTTCAAACGTTTACGTTATCCGTTAAATTAACGTAGCTGGGAATTTTTTACGTTAAGTTAATACGTTAATTAACGCGTTATCCAGAACAGCACGTTAACGTAAATTCTACGTTATTTTTACGTTACGTTAATAAAAAAAAGTTCTTGATTAGCACATGTATAGCTTTTTCCAATTAATTAAAGCTCCAATTTAAAAATATCAATTTTCTCGGTCTTGAATATGCAATTTTCCCCTTGAATTCAAAATTCCCCTTTTTAAATTAATTATTTCAGTTTTTTATTAGCTGTTTATCCGCAAAAATAGCTGCATTCCAAAAATACTTGATACACCCCACTAAACTACAAACATAAACCCTTTATCTTACTTTGTAAATTAAGATTAAAATTTCCCTGTTGAATTATTAATTCAGAATTTTGAAAGCTTTCTATCCGGCATTTCAAAAATACTTAAATTTCATACGATTTCCAGCTTTTTTCCATTCTTTATAGGTCAAGTTTAGTAATCATGAAATGGTGCATGGCTTATATTTTGAAAGGGAAAAAAATTGGAAAACAAGAGTCTATTCGAGATTATTTTTGGAGAAAACATTAAAAGTTCTGAAATAATTAATCCAATAAGAGGAATTTTTAGTCTTAATTTATAAAGTAAGATAAAGGGATCAGTAGTAAAGAGAAAAAATAATTCATTTGTGAACTAGCTATGTTCAGCGCGCTACCTTACGGTTGCCACTTGCATACTGTAACTTGACAATTTCTATCACCCCTATGCCCGATCGTAGTCTTTACCTCTTAGCCTTTGCTAATGTGGTTTACAGGTTTCTTGTACTTCAGTAATCCTCATTCAAATAGTGGTCAACCTATACAGAAATTTAGAACAAACGACGCAACATTTTTTTTTAAATAACGTCAAAATTAACGTCCAAAAAAAAATTATACGTTGACGTTATGCGTTAAGTTAACGGACCCCAAAAACAGCACGTTAACGGATGTTTTACGTTATACGTTAAGTTAAACGTAACATCACTACCGTTAGGGTGCTGGTTGGGTAAATTTACACCACAACGCCTGAGTACTAAAACTAATCTAGAACTATGTTCTAGTGGTACAGATTCCTGCAATGAAACCTGATACGTACTTTATCGCAATAGAAATAAGTCAAATTTGAGCGTTAGATGTCTAAGCACTAATACGAACAAAAAAAATAATAATTCAAAAAGATTCCACGTATTTTACTTTGTTTTCTGATGGGTTTGAGGTTTTAATTTTAGGGAAGAGGCTGGTTTCTTATATCTGCCTAAATTATGTAAGTTGTTGGTTTCATCAATACATATTGGCGGAAAAAAAACGGGAAATGGGACTTATCTCTGGTTTTATGAAGAATTTTCCGCGCAATCCGTAGGCGTGGCTATCATTACTGGAAACATAAGTTCCAAGAGTTGTCAACTCCCTCCGAAGGTGAATAGTTTTAAAAACATAAAAATATTTTTTAGTGTTCCAAAGTCGAATTTTTAAAAATCTCTATTTGTTAATTCAATCACACAAATACGGTTTGACGTAAAACAGTCATGTTTTTGGTAATATGATGTTGTTTATGTCAAGGTTTCATTTATTTATTTTGAAATATTATAACTATTTTTAACTCGGTACTTGATTAATTGTTAGTAAGACCGGGGCTATGTCGGACTGTTTATGGTTTTCCACTGCCAAAGTTTTTGAAAGATGAATTAAGAAAAAAAATTACGGGAGTAATTCCCTGTGATTTATTTATGTTTGTTATTGATTTTATTTTTTCGTAAAACTATAATTTGATAGTTATTCAGTAAAATGAAAAGCATAAAAATGAAGAAAAAAAATATGGTTGAATGGGACAGAGGCAGGGGCTGAATGAAACAGCATTTTTCTCTGCAACGGCTGAACAATGTTTATTAAAACAAGCACTGGTAAAAAGGAATTTCCTTTCTCTTTCAAAAGTGCTGTCTCTAAATTTATTCCACGAAGTTTAAGTGGAGTTAATATAAAAAAGTAAAAGATGTCTTTTTTTCGACCTCTTTTCCTTGTTTTTGTTGATATTCATCTGCTAGCATACAAAACACCAATGCTATTTTACCCCGGTTAAATATGTCCCATTCAACCTGGGGCCAACCAACATAAAATAAACTAAATTATGATATACTTAGGAACACATTTTAAAAAATAAAAGTACCAACTTAAGCTAGAAAAAAAACCTTTCGAACAGCTATCTTTTTTTTATAAAAGAATTTCGAAAAGTATCAAAAACATGAAAAACTAAACGTCCGAAATATTTTTTCCGATTCCCATTTTTTTTATTTCCTATAAAACTCAAAAAAATAAAACAGAATTTGAAGAAAAAAAGTTTATAGGATAAATATAACATAATTTAGCATACACTTTATTTATCTCGTGATTTTTAAACTAATTTTACATATTTAAATTGCTCTGTTCATTATAGCCCAATGTCCCACATAGCCCCGGTCTCCCCTATTCCTATTACATTTTTATTACTATTTCAATATCTAATTCAAATTTAATGATTTCCTATAAAGGTTTTGAGCAGTGATAATTATCTTTGAAAGTAACAAAGTTCATGAAAATATTTTATCTTGCCATTTGTCCAACGGAAATATTTTTTCTTCAATAGACTATAGACATGGCGAGTTTTTTCCTGTATCCATTAAAGCGGAGTTAATGCATAGGATCAACACAAAAGAAACCCCGCAATATTTTTGGCTTGCGCATTTGTTACGTTCGAAGGTCGCCCCTATCAAGTTGGGTCCGAGCCCTTAACACAACTTAAGTGGTTCAGCTCTTTACTCCGAATTTTATCATCAATATCCTTGCGTTATTAAAGATATGCAGGTAAAAAAGGAAAGCAGTTGTCTATGTTTTCTTAAAATTGATAAAAAAGTAAAAAGAAAGCCGGGAATATGCCAACCTTGTTTTTTTTTGCGAAGCTGTCTAACGCTCAAATCTATTTTTTACTTTTCCTTTTTCAAATGACGGGTCAGGTTTAATTGAGAGGTACTGAACCAAAGCGAAACAGCCACTTTGGTCCTTTCCCTTCTGATCTCATTACCAAAAAAACATCCATGAAGGAAAATAATAGAGTTAACCAAACAGCACTTTCTTCTATGCCTCTGAACATCCATTATTCGATAATAGGGAATGAACGGAAAAATTATTTTCCCTTGGAAATGATTCCATCTTGTCAAACTCATCGAGTTAGAAAAGATTGTGAATCATGGTCGGTCTAAAAAATGGTCGGGTGACCGTTTTTCGAGAGGCGGGCCTTATACCAACTTTAAACTTTATTTACGGCTAAACCGTGCATTTTCCCTATAGAAACATGATTCACAATCTTTTCTAACTCGATAAGTTTGACAAGATGAAATCATTTTCAAGGGAAAATAATTTTACCGTTCATTCCCTATTATCAATTTGAAAAGACAATTCTCAATAATAATATTTTACCTCTTTTTAAAATTTAGGAAACAAACATGATGTTCATAGGTATGTATTTCTTACATTTAACTATCAATTAGGTAAGGTATTTTTTTTTACCTAACCCAAGAACGTTAGAAAAAATACCTTTCACACCACGTATACTCAAGACAACCCTTGTTACCCGCGTTGGGTAAGAGACCCCCCGCGTACTATAGGCTCGACTGTATCAAAGCGAAACAGCTGATTTATTCCCAACCATGCTAACCTGATAAAAGAGTGAAAGACTTTTCGGTTGGAAATTATCACATTTAGGTGTGACATCCCATATCAGAAAAAAACCCTTGATATTCCACTTTTTTGTGGTAGAGGTCTGCATAAAGAGTATGACTCTTGAATGATTCGAATAATTTTTGGTTGGGAAAATTAATTCTAAAGCAGAAATTTAATTCGCCCCACGTTTCAAAGCTTTTTAAAAAATATTTTTTTCTTTCCTCGCCTCTGCCGACCATTGAATAACTAATCAAGGGAATTAAAGGTAAAAGAAGTATATTATTATCAATTGGGAATCGATCACCAAGTCTATTGATGAGCTCCGTAATCGTATAGGTATTATAATATAGCAAATAGTATTATAATAAAGTGTTTGAATAACTAAGTCGACCTAGCTAAAAATCAACGATTTTCCGCTCCAGTTTTTTCAGTAATTTGTGTTTCTTAATCAGTTTTTGCGTTTTAATTATTTGCCTTCTTAATTAAAACCAATAAAAAAAATGTAACAATGTTTTTTTTCGCCGACATTTATTACTGAAAACAAGTATTGATACAACCCATTACAGAAACCCATCAATATTTTTTTACTTAACCTGCGATGGGATATTTTCTGGTAAATGAAACTGTTATTAAAATATTCATTGTCAATTTGGCCCACTCATTTTCGTAAGGAAATTCCCAAGCTAAAAAAGGACGAAAAATATCCCGCTTGGAAGTAGAGTCTGAGTTCACCATAGGGGAGACTGGGGTTATATGGTACGCTGTACTATGTGAAACAGTGAGTTAAAAAATACTTAATGTAGTTTTTAAATTCTAAAATTAATACATGATGTTGTTCAAAGGTATCTACTTTGTTCTCTAAAAAATCATTACTTTTGTACATTAAGTTTTTTAGTTTTTTAAGAAATAAAAAAAGCCCCAAAATATTTAAAAAAAAAAAAGTTGTTTTTCTAAGAATTTCTCGAAGTAACTATGTTTTTTTAGAAAAGTGAGATAGCAGAATGATAGTTTGGTCTTTTGTCAATAATTCCCCACAAAAATAAAATTTTTGAGTTGAAAAATGAGCTAGTTATAAAAGTTTCCCCAAAAACATTTTTTGTGGGTTATTTGGTACGGTTTTGTGGGGTGAATTGGTACTAATACGGAATAGCCGATAGGCGGAGCTCAGTGCTGCCAGTGGCAATTCAGAGAACTTTTCTCCTTCAAGAGAACTTTTTGTTTTTTATAAGAAATGTTTTTAATTATACGAGTATACCAAAAACCTTAGCGAAATACAAATACTATACGAAAAATTCTATTTCACGATATTTTTAAAATTAATTTATCTTTATTCTAAAGTGGAGAATTTAGTGTGTTTCACATAGTACACCCCCCTGTCCCATATAAACCCCGATTTTGTCCACGCCCACTTTTTTTTTCGCAACTTTATAAATCGGTAGAGGGTAAACTAACGACTCAAACATAAAATAAAAAATACTGGAGATAGACAAAAGTAAGACGAATATAATAAAACATTTATTTTACAAATCGGATGATTAGGAAACGGCCTACACGATAAAAACAAAAACCGGTCCAAATAACCCCAGTCTCCCCTATCACCTCTGATCTTCGAAAATTATTAATCCCTAGTCTGATGCTAATTAGTTCCCTTCCCAACTTGGGATTCATCTGCTGTTTCCTGTATCAATTTCCAAAACAAAAATAAATGTAAAATGTTTCGGGTCAATTTAGCCTATTTTTCTGCGGAATCCCCAACTAAAACCTTGATTTTTGGGTTTTGTATGGGTAGAAAAATTTACGATTTTTCAATGGTGGTTAATGGCCCTGTGGGAAAAATAAAGTAAAAGGCAGATAATCGCACTTTTCTCCTTATTTTTAGTTTTTTTCAGTTTAATTCTGCTGGTCCTCAAGAGAGATGAATAGACACCCCTTTCTTCATTTCTCTAACTGAAAAAAAAAAATAAATAAAAAAGCTTTAAGTTTTGGTGGCTGTAAATAAAACTAAATAACCAGCGACTGAAACTACACTCTTCATTACATAATTGCATAACATTACACTTAATTGAATTATTATTGCCTTTTACTATTTATTTATTTTTGGGTCATAGGAGGCTTAATGGTTGCTCTGACCATTGAGCACTGCAATTTACATAAAAGGACGGCACTCAGGGTTTTATTATTTGTCGGAGCTAGCCCAAGATGGTTTGAAAATACAAAAAAAATTTCCAAGATAAAAATCTTAATAAAAAAGCTATTGAATTTTTGATCAAATATCTAGGTTAATGTTAGGGTTCATGTTGACTACCATGTTTCTTTCTATGTGGATTTCGAATACGGCTACAACTGCTATGGTATAAATATTTTCTTATGATACATCCCACAACAACTTTGGCTAAATCTGTTGTTTTAAAATAGATGGTTCCAATTGTTGAAGCTGTCCTTGAAGAACTTTTCAAGGTTTATTCATTTATCTTTTAATAAGCGATTAGTTGCAATCAATATAGTTAGAATCAGTTTTTCACGGTGATTATCAACGTATTTTAATTTTGTTTCAAAATGAAAAATTCTATGCTTAATTGTTAATCAAAGTTGAGATAGGCTCCTTCCACTCCAAGATGGTTCCCGACATTTTTCTAAAATTTGTGCTCTTATCCAATTATTTTTATTTAAAAAGAGACATGTTTTTAGCTCTTCACTATTTCTTCGTTGATTTCTACTATTCAGGACCAAACATTTACGGTTCTTTACATTTGACCAAAAAAAGGTGGTCTGTTCAAAAATGGATTTGAAAATGAAACAATGGGTTGAGTCCACCAAGAGTACAAATTCCATACAAATTTCAAGAGCATTAGCTAAATTTTTCAGATTTTAAGTACCATCCATGAAAACTATGGGGGGGGGGGGGGTAGGTTGTGAAGTGGGAGGAGCCTATCTTGATTTTTTAAAATAATAACATATCGAAGTTTTAGTTTTTATAACATTTAAATATATTCTACGAATAAATGTAAAAAACTTTTTCTAGCTACATTTATTCCAGTCAATCCCTTTTTTATATGCAAAGACCCATTTATTAATTTCCTTAATATTTGAAAACAAAGGAAAACAACGAGGAAATCAACCCAAGCGCGAATGAGTTTCCAGTGTCTTTCTCTAATAACACTTTAGTCAACATTGATCTTAGTTCGCTTTTCCACTGGTTCTATTGATTCCGTTGCTGATGTAACAACGAGCCACTTAGAACTAACAGCATCTGGAAATGCTAGGTAGCCTATGCATATATATATAAGTTACATAACATACGTTTGTATGTTTACAATTACACACATTCGTATATTCAAAGATTAAATATTAATCAAACATTAGAATTTCAATTATTTAAGGTTATTTATACCGAAGATTGTTCATTATTGTCTTATTAAAAGTTCAAAAATAGATTTTTTTGTACCGCAATTATTATTGAGAATGAAAGGCTATTCTTCCGTTGGATGTTTTTATAGTACCATGTCTACTCTTCCGTCACAGGGACACCTATAGCTTAATTCCAATCCAAAGTTATTCGTCCGTCGAAATTATATATACAGTAGGTACCTAACGTGGATAAAAAATCCACCTCCCCGTGATTAAAAAATCACGATAAAGGTAACCTACATGGCTAACTGTATACCAAAATTCGTTGCTTTCAGACGAAAACTCGATTAATGAGAGCGCCGAGAAAATCACATTTTTCCATAAAGTTCTCTCGCGCGTTCCGATACTTTAGGAACCTACTGTATACTTAATAATTATATAAGGCGAATCAAATTGATAATCGAATTGATCAAGGCGAATCATCTTTAAAACCGGACACTTTCAGGAGATAATGAAGAGATTTGATGAAATACGATAAATCTAGATCTAACATTTTAACGAGTTATTTTTTCAGAAGCAAAACACCAGTGTTCAGGGTAAAAAAGGTCATAAAAAATAATGGGTTTTTTACAATCAATTGTTTGTACGGTCAATCATTTCTTCAACATAGAAATTGTTGCTAACTTAGCTTTGTAAACAATCGATCGAATATTTGTAAACAATCGATTGAATTTTTGTTTACAAATATTGCAAGTATGGAACAACTTAATGGTATCATCTGCATTGTGTGTGGCCTTAATTAGGCTCCTCCTGCCAAAAATGATCCAATTTCATCCTGCTGAATGTCCAATTTTTGGTGGGAGGGGCTTATTTGAACTTTAACATCTAATAACTTTTAATATAAATTTTTTCGAGGTAACAACCCTCAGTGAAAAAGAATCACAATAAAAAGTAGTTTTAGAAAAGTGAAAAACTAAAAATCGTGAATTAAAGTGATCGTACCCTTTAACTATTAATTATTGTTATTCATCTAGGGTTCACATTTAACTAGATTTAGCTTGGGAATACAGTAGGCTGAAAATGAGTCAAACCTTCCTCATTAAAAGATACATACAGTAAAGCCCGTAAATTTCTTTAGTATGTAACTGACTTTGAATGTATGTATTTTAAATTTAGGAAAGGAATAGTCAACGCCCCTTTACCCATATCTTTTTCCTTTTTTTTCTACTATTCTTTCCTTCACTCTTATTTACGTTTCCTACCAGAAAGAAAGAAACAAGCAAAACATAAAGGGGCAGTGTATGCTCAATTGTATGGTTTTTCACCAAATTCAAAAATAACATTTAAAGTCATTTGGCTGCTTAAGAAACTTACAGGCATGACTGTATAAGTTCCTTCACGATAGAGGAAAAGCCTGTAGGAATAGAATTTCGTTACTAGTACATCAAACGGAAGAATGGACCTGGTACTTCATTTTCGATCGGAGGATAAAACAGATTTCTCCAATAGAGAAAGGGTGTTTGGTAGACTCATATAAAAATTTTGTTCCCTAGAGAAAGTGCAAATCATCCGGGAATCAAAAAGAAAATTCGCAGCTGTATTTTCATGTCTATTGCATACGCTTCAAATATTGGAGGAACTGGATCTCTGATTGGGTCAGGCCCACAATTGGCTCTAAAAGGAATATTAAATGAGTAAGTCGGAGATAGTAATGCAATGCTACAGAACAGTCAATAAAACCTGACATCTCCTATGACAAAGCAAAAGAAAAAAAAATGCCTTATTAGAAGGCTTGATCTGTTGTACGAAAAAAAGCGAAAGGCAGATTCCCAGCCTTATTTATTTGTTTTCTTTTCTTTTTTATGAAAACCCAGACAACCACTTTGACTATGTTTGTAAATAACACAGAAGTATTTTTGATCAAAGTCGGAGTAGAACGCTTATCCCATCTTGCCCACCGAAGCTTTGATCGCCCTAACTTTTATTATGACAAAGGACATGTCAGGTAGGGTGTTTCATTCCCGCACTTTTTTTTTGTTTTACATCGGGGTTTGCAGATCGGGGTTCCAAATAATGCTAAACTTCCCTGTATTTTTTATTTCACGCGAAAAAAAAATATTTAGGGTTCCCACCGCGTGAAAACGTGAAAAAAACCCAATTTTTTCGTGATTTTTTTTGGAAATTCACGGTACCCCTTCGAAAAAAAATTATGGGATTCAGAGGGATGATTCATATTGTCCTTATCTATGTTCCATCCAAAAATCGTTTGAAAATAAATATATTTAAGGGTCCCCACTCGTTGAAAATCCACCGGGATTTCTATAAATAATTAAAAAACATGTGTTATCTATCAATAGCGGCCGTCATTTTTACGCTAGGGCAGTGAAATTTTAACTAGAGCTTTCCCAAACATGTTAACTACCTTTGCCTAAAATATTTTCAAAATTGATTGATATTTAAGGGTCCCGCGGTCAATTTTATTGTCCTGATTCGTATACGAACTGACTTCAGGTCTTCATATCGAAGAAGCAACAAAGATTAGATGGTTGGGACACACAGTGATAAATGTCTTATAATGAAACATTTCCAAGGGAGGAATATTCTTCCCACTCGGTTCATGTCGAAAACCGAGGTCCGCCACTCCCGCGGTCAATTTTATTGTCTATATAAATTCGTACTCTTGCTCGAAGAATCAACATTTAAAAAATTAGTGCGTCATTGACGAATTGTCATTTTAAACAAAGATCTCTAATAAGCCTATATTCTCCCAAAAACAATCTAATACTTTGGTGGGATTGGAAGTTATGTATACCGAGAAGAAAAACCGAAAAAATCAAGATATTGGCGCCTTAGAGATAAGGTAAAAATCGTAAATCAATTTCTATGATCGTTGGGAATATTGGTTATATACCTTGGATCAAAGTTGGTCAGTCGAGAAATTGACTAGACGAGTTTATGGGCCATCAAGGATCTTGTATATGAACTGAATTCTTCTTTCCAAAGTAAAGTACGACGTTCTCTTCAGTTCAATACCATTGACAAATGACGCTTGCTAGAAAATCGTAGAAAATAAAACGGCAGATGAAATGTTTGATTTTTCTTAACGGTAGAAAATCATTGACTCAATCAATCTAAGGTCGTCCAAAAGAAAAAAATCTGCAATCCGGGATCGGAGAAAGTATCGAGTGAAAAAAGCGCAATGAACCAGCCATATCTTGTTTATTTGCGCCGTTCTTCAACGCTTCAATTGACGCGCTCAGACAGAAGCTCAATTTTCAGCAGATAGTGCGTTTTCGACATGAACCGAGTGGGAAGAATATTCCTCCCTTGTAAATGTTTCATTATAAGACATTTGTCACTGTATGTCCCAGCCATCTAATCTTTGTTGCTTCTTCGATATCAAGAACTGACGTCGGTTCGTATACGAATCAGGACAATAAAATTGACCGCGGGACGCTTAAATATCAATAAATTTTGAAAATATTTAGGCATAAGTAGTTAACATGTTTGGGAAGCTCTAGTTAAAATTGCACTGCCCTAGCGTAAATATGACGGCCGCTATTGATAGAGAAACGCATGTTTTTTTAATTATTTATAGAAATCCCGATGGATTTTCAACGAGTGGGACCCTTAAATATATTTATTTTCAAACGATTTTTGGAGGGAACATAGATAAGGACAATATGAATCATCCCTCTGAATCCCGTAATTTTTTTCTGAAAGGGTACCGTGAATTTTCAAAAAAAAATCACGAAAAATTGGGTTTTTTTTCACGTTTTCACGCGGTGGGAACCCTAAATATTTTTTTTCGCGTGAAATAAAAAAATACAGGGAAGTTTAGCATTATTTGGAACCCCGATCTGCAAACCCCGATGTAAAACAAAAAAAAAGTGCGGGAATGAAACACCCTAATGTCAGGTGACATTGCGAGATACTTTAATAGTCAAACCATATCGCTTATACTAGACATATATTCATCTAAATTGGACTAACAATCAAATCAGATAATATTTTTTCATAGGTTATATGGGTCTGCTCCTGGGTTAAATTTTGCTTCATGGATGGCTTTCAATGTTCCAGGAATGATTATCAATACTTTTCTAGCATGGATTTGGCTACAGTTTTTGTTTATTGGATTTAAGCGGTAAGTAAATGAACTCGGAATCAGCTACTGAAATAGGCCAAAATACCGTTTGCTGAAGGCCCCGCTTTCCAATAAGAATTCGGAAAGGGAGAATTAGCGTAAATAGCCATCCTCCTATCCCATATATAAAAGTTTTTCTTATTTTTTTATTTATTGATGGCTTATGTATGACTATCATGTTTTCATGATGGAACAACTTTTGAACTTTTATTCTACCCTCCCTCTCCTTTATTTGTTTTTTTTTTTCTACCGCCTCTATCTCTGATGTAACGTTGCTGAGCTATATGATTGCATGAGAACATGCATATTAATTTTCATTCAATTTTCCAAAAAACTGTATAGCATTATTGAATAACTTCGTAAACGGCCAAATATTTTAGGGTTCAAATGTACCTGTTCTTGATTTCTTTTGTCCCGTTTCGAATTCCTTTCAGAAAATGGAGTCTTTCAATAACGGCCTACTCGAATGGTGGTTTCAGTGTGCAAAGCTATAGCTTATTATTTAGTAGATTATCCATGATATGAAATATTTCTTGCATATAGGACAACTTCTGCTGAAAATGGAAAAACAGCAGTCATCAAAAACTTAATAAAAAGAAATTACGAAGAATTGGGTCCAATGACGTTTCATGAACTTGCTACATTGATTCTTTTCATTGTGTGTGTCCTGCTGTGGTTTTTTCGCGATCCTCAGTTCATCACTGGATGGTCCGAATACTTCAACACAGTGTAATTTCATTAATATTATAACATATAGTTGTGAAAGAACTGATTGTTTATAATTTCTTTCTTTTTATCTTTCCGTAGTGAAGTAGATGACGCGACTGCGGTAATGGCAATCGTTATTCTTCTTTTCATTATACCAGCTAGACCAAAGTTTTGGTGGTCCAATAACATGGAAGAAGGTTGTGTGAAGCATTGATTAGAGCTTTTCAAAATTATTATCATGATATCATAGTGAACAAATTCTTATGGCTCTCCAAGACCTTTTTTCTGCCGTTTTATCTGACAACGCAGCATGGTGACGAACTATCTCAAAGTCAGAAGAAGAAAGGGAGGGGAGAACGTACTCGCTACGACAAGGGAGGAGCTTCTTAGAACGTGTACGTTCTCCCCGCTCTTTCTTTGTTTTAATTTGAGATAGTTCGTCATCATGTTTTCGTTTCCAGATAAAATGGAAAAACAAAGAAGGTCCTGGAAAGCCCTATAAAGAATACTATATAACATATATTTTCAAATTTATGTACATAGAGACCCTATCATGCGAAACAAGTCTTTCTCTCTTGGAATGGAAGTACGTACAAGACAAATTACCCTGGGGAATCGTTCTTCTTCTAGGTAGTTTTATGGAGAGATTTAATAAATATTTGAAAATATATAGACATTTCTTAAGGAGGCGGCTTTGCTTTATCCGATGCTTCAAAAATATCCGGTCTTTCCACTTGGCTTGGATCTCAGCTAGCTGTTTTGAATGTCTTACCTCCGTTTGTCATTATGTTTTATCATTTTGCATAATGACGGCCGCCGTTACTGAAGTGTAACTATTTTTTTATACATAGAGATCTCAAACCTCCAACGTTGTCAGTTATTTATGGCAAAATCTTGTTATACAAGACGTCTAATTAAGGCTGTGGCCCGGGTTTTCGACCCGAAGAAAGCAAGCGAAAATCTTCGCGGGGTTTCTCCTTACACACAAATCTTTAAAATGCACTTTTTTTTTCTTTGACAACAAAAGTGATCAAGAGCGGTGTGGTGCGAAAACAAAAGCGATCAAGAGGGGTAAGGTGCAAACAGAAATAAAAGCTGCGAAGATTTCCGCTTGCTTTCTTCGGGTCAAATACGGGTATCCGGGCAAATAGTTCCTTTGTAAGACGCCTAATATTGGTTTAAGATATGATTAATTGCTAACACTGAAAAAAACCATAAAATTTAGCCATAAAGTTAAAGGAGCGGTTTGGATCTAGCATACTCAATTTTTTGGTTCTGTTTACATTGTTCGGGGACAACTTTGCTCCTATTGGCCAAAAGTGTATTGAAATCTTTAATAAAATCATAATTTAAAACCTAAACGTTAAAAAAATCTAGTAATAGTCTAAAATTAAAGGATTATAAATTTACCAATAAATTTCAAAGCGGCTCTATAAATATACATGCTACAATTTCATATTTATAGTGCTAGAAGTCATTTCCTATTAAGGCAAGGCAGGAACTCTTACTTCTACCAATGCTAAGTCAAATGGCAACGCCGAAAAACTCCCGATTATTTTGTAGTTGGTTTTAAGCCCTATCTTCCTCTCTGATTCGCGCTACCTGCCTATTTTATATCGTGATAATACCTCGGATAATACTTTTGCTCCGTCTGACGAATAAATAGTTTCTAAATTTTAAGGAACTGGTAATGCTGGAAGAATTAATCCTTTTGAACATTTTTATTTTTATTTGGGGGTGGTCACTGAATTTATATTATTGACACACACACCAGCGATAAACACTAAATATGTTAGTTATCAAAATTTTGATTCCAACCTTAGCTTTCCCGATTAATGCTACATTTCCAAATTTAAAAAAAAAATTACTATTGAAGTGAGTTAAGTAATAACAAGTTGACCAAAAATATTAGGGCTGTATGTAATATGGACTTTTCCAGAATTTTTTCTGATGAGTATAAAGAAGCTCATGAGAGCTTTTATGACGACTCCTTTAGATAATACTTTTAAAATTTCACTAGCAAAAATATAGAGCTTTAGTTTGATAGCTGCTTATCTTTTCTGTCAGTAGGCTACAATGTTAATCGGGATATCATACCTTGTCTTCATCCCAGTTATTTAATAGATTCTCACCGGAGATCGAATCATTGAAATTACTCGTAATCATCCTAATAGACCAAAAAAAATTTGTGTTTCCGAATTTTCCCGATAAACATCACGAAGTACTATCACGATTCTTAAAATGGAAATCATGATAAAATGTATGTTTATATCGGATACGTTAACTTTAATGATTTTATTAAGTTTGCAAAAACATTGTTATCGTCGTAGTATTCGTTGGTACAAACAAAAGTGCACTGAAGGTTTGATTCCCGAATTGACAATATTTTCGATTTTTCACAAATTTAAGAGAAAAAAAGTTTCCACACTTTTTAGTGGTTTCATCTTATTCTGACTTATTTAAGTGATTTATCGCTGCTGTGCAGAAAGCGGTAAAAACAATTCAATCAGTAGCCAACTCCGTAACCATAATTTTATCGAATAATTCTCTGATATTCGATTTCTGATATTAGAGCGTCTAACACGGCTACAGCAAATATTCTTTTGCCCATTCTCGCAGAAATGGTAAGCATAAAATACAAAAATCATCTCGTTAAATGCTATAACTTTTTACGAAACTTTAAACAGGCAAATACTGTAAAAGTAAACCCTCTATTTCTAATGCTTCCTGCTACAGTTACGTGGTAAAAATTTAAATTCTTTCAATAATTTTGTAGTGTGTATTTAATCACAATTTTTTTTGAAACATTATTAATTGAATTTAGTTCCTATGCCTTCATGTTGCCAGTCGCCACTCCTCCTAATGCAATCGTCTTTGCTGCAGGAAAAAATGGATCCAGTTGATATGGTAACTCTAATAATTTTAAAATCGAAGATTTAATTATTTAATTCACAATTAATACAGATGAAAGCAGGATTCTTTATGAATATAATATGTGTGTTTTCGATATGTGTTTTGACTGTAAGCTACGGTACTTTTATGTTTGGATTTCATGAATTTCCGGAATGGGCGCTTCCCATAAATGATACCATGATTATAGCATCACTTCATGAAAATAATTCTACGTAGTATTTTTTTTATTTGACGAATATGAAGGAAATTTGTTTTTTTATTTGTCCATTTTTGTTCAAATAAACTGTCATTGATGTAGTCCTGGTAGTAGTTCACAAACTCGAATAGATATTTATTGGTAAATCTAAACAAAATCAACAGATTTTTAGTGTTAATTCGATCAATTTAATTAACATTAGAAAGTAGTTTTTTTAATGATTTGAAAAGTCCACCCAATTTGGGTCCATTTTTAGCTTGGTATTAATGGAAAGATGGTTACACCCTTCTAATTTCGACCACAGGCCAAAATGATAAAAAAGTCATTCATACTACATCCAAGATTCTCCCTAATATGAATCAAATCAAGTATTTATAAAGCTACTATG
The DNA here is from genome assembly GCA_030770115.1 of Daphnia galeata. Taxonomy (NCBI): domain Eukaryota; kingdom Metazoa; phylum Arthropoda; class Branchiopoda; order Diplostraca; family Daphniidae; genus Daphnia; species Daphnia galeata. The sequence continues at coordinate 6,405,468 of CM061117.1, forward strand.
TCACTAAAAAAAGGATTGGTAGGCAACAATATTTCCGCCTTAGGGTATCTCTCATCTACCTATACTAATAAATATGTTTAATGAAAATCTAATTGGATATCCGTTAGGATATCAAAAAGTGGCTAAATGGTGGTTTATGAAATATCCACGAGCCTTAAAGAGTGAATACCGCAAATATCCATGTCGAAATCCTTTGGATACCCTTAAAATGTCACTATCACCAGATGGGAGGTTTGCGATATCAAAATTAGCTTCCACATTTTTCCATTATTTGAATGAGTCAATTGCAGTTTTCGACACGGGATCGTTGTTTACTGTGTAGGATAATGAAGTTTAAACTGTGCCTATACAAATATTAGCTGTTTTATTTAAAAACAAACAATACCAAACAGATAAATAGTAAAAAAACCTACCTGATTTTGAAATCCATCATTTTTAAGTGGTTTGATAAGAGGAAATAAGCCAAGAGGATAAGCGGAATCGCCAATTGTGTTTTAATTGGTCCCAGCTAATCTGTCCTTGATGACACGTATAAGTGTTGACAAATTGTAGATGCAAGCGTCTTGCATGGATCCTAAACATCGTACACTGTAATCAATTATTGGAAGCACCATCTGGATGACAACCTGAATGTTTACACGTTATTTATTTTTTTTTGTGGTCTTGCACCGTGCCTGCTTTTTTATAAGTTGTGGTCTCGCGTATTATTCCATCCTTTGCGAGATACAGGGAGTTCGCATTGTCGTTTAGAAAAAAAACAAAGCCTTGTTTTCGTAATTTGTTTCTTAAATAGAATAAATTTTCCCGAACTCGTTTTAAAAATTCAATCGTTGAAAAAGAATATGCTGGTTTCTTCTTTTGAAAAAAAAAAACAAACAAAAAAAACCCGCACCATGCACACTCATTCCAAAGGGCACTACTTAGCACTACTTATAAGAAAGCGAAATGGACACCGCAACTTATAAGTAAAGAAGCTCTACTTACTTCGTAGCTCGCGCTACTATCAAGTCAAAGGAGATGATCTACTTGTCTACAAGTAGCGAGTGCTAGTTAAATTGTATGGGCAGCATGCTGGGCTGGGCCTGGCCGGGTCTGCTTCCATCCGGCCTGACCACCAGCAGCCGGTTGCTATAGCCGGCCTTACCGCTGTAAACTCCAGTTGATGTTGAGACAAGTTGCTCCATGTTAGGCTCAGTTGGTGTTGATATTACAGCATGCACATAAACTCCAGTTGCTGCTGAGACAAGTTGTTGTGGGCCTCAGTTGGTGTTGATGAAGCAGGCACGTAAACTTCAGTTGATGCTGATGCAGCAGGCACAATACCTTTTGTTGGTGTTGTGGCAGCAGGCCCATCTTGAGTAGGTGTTGATGTAGATAATTGAAAAAACTGGTGTCACTGAATCAGGAGTCGAAAAACATTTGCACAGGTTCTGTAAGAAAGACAAGGGTATTTTTTATGCCTAGTTTAGGGTATTTTTTCGTGCCTAGTTTTAAGGTGAGCCCCATCTCAGACAAGTCTTTTGCAGTTATATCTCTGTTATTAGAACACATCCATCAATTCCTTGTTTAAAAAAAAATCATAATAAGTTGATGATAAATTAATAACCTTCAAATGCAAATAGAACCTTTTTTAGAAAGCAATGCAAATGCCTACGTCAAATCGCTCTCTTCCAATGCCAGAACTTTTAAGACAGTCCCAGAGATATCCATGTTCTGCATCACAATATAAGCTTTAGTACCTGCCTTCAGTGAATTTTTCGTTCCCTTGCTTTTCAAACCCTTTTAAACCATTTCTTTTGAAGGAAAAAAGTGTTCCACCCACGCTCGTTATAATAAGGAGATTAGGTTTTCAATCACCGTTCTTGACTCAGATATAATCCAGTTCATTTCACCGCCTTTTTTTTGTTTCTTTTCCTTTCTTTCGTCAGCAAAATAAAAAAGAATTTTAAAAGAAGCTTAACTTTCTCTTATTCCGCGTGTGTTCTAAAAAAAGGGCGGCCCTTTTTTATGTTCTTTTATCAAGTCTTTCCCCCTCATTAGTTTCAAAGAAAGCTTACCGACCCACCACCCACTTTGCCAGCGGCGAGTGAAACCTCCCGACGAAATTCCTAAATATGCTACTCGAAATACACGTCTTTATTTCATTCATATCATATAAGAAAATAGCTCAATTGTTATCAAAGTATGCTGCTGATTCAAAGCAGTAGCATTCCGGGTTAAATCCCCGGGTCGGGTTGGATGAAAGATAGAAACCAGCAATAAACTAAACGAAAGAAGAATTACTTCTAACACCGAATACGCGATTCAAATGAGGCCAAAACCCAGGGTTTTTGGGGTCTCATTTTTTTCGGAAATTGAAACTAGGCATCAGATTAAATAACAATTTGCACCAGTCTGTTTGAATTTTTCCAAAAATTCAATGAAAAAAACGGCGATTTTCTAGCTAGTGTAGTTTTTAAGGAATATCAGTTTTTAGGGAAACTAAAGCTTTTAACCAAAAAACTAATTTTACTGGATGAAAGTTAAGGTCCTGAACTACGGGCTATTTTAACCGTTTTATTATTTTCGGCTTATTGGCCGAGTTATTAACGATTGAAATATGAAAAAATTTTCAGGCCATTTTCTGTCATTTTTTTGCCTTCATCCCCATATGTCTGGTTTGAATAAATAAACATGAAAAATTTATTAGAGTTATACAGCTAACAAAGCTCTATAATTTAAGACTTTTCCCGTCATCCTAGCTTTAGCCGTTTATTAGATATAAAACGCCAAAGTAGCCTTATTTCCATAAGGCTCTCTCGCGCGTTCCAATACTTTTAAAACGAATCAACCCCCCCCCCCCCACCTTCTCGTGATTGAAAAAATCTAAAAAAAAAATCACGTTAAGGCTAACCTACATGGCTAACTGTAAACCAAAATTCGTCGCCTTCCGACGAAAACCCGATTTTTCAGAGCGCAGAGAAAGTCATCTTTTTTCATAATAAGGTTCTCTCGTGCGTTCCGATACTTTAGGCGCCTACTGTACATACACCGATTTTATCAACGTTTCCATAAAACTAAGACTCAAATTGCTGACGACAAAGATGGAAGTTACAAGAAGGAAAGGGAAAGCTCCGAAGATGACGATCCCCGGAAGGAGAACGGGAATCACAGTTAAAATGAAACTTCTATCGAAAGCGACACAAGTCATGATTCAGATATAATTGACTCTTCTGTTCACTCCGATAATTAACATCATTTGTAGAGGAAAACATACAGGATTTGGTGAATGCAATTTGTTGTGTAAAACCCGAACCAATACTGTATTATCCTCCCTGCAGGCTTGGAAGCGGTACTTTCAAAATCTACCGCGGTCCTGGTAGTGCGGTATTTTTTTTTTTAAATCAGCGGTACCGATACCGGTACCGATAAAAGTACCGCGGTGCCGGTACTGTCAAAACTCGATGCTTAAAAACTCCTTCTTATTTCCTCTTTTCTTAACTCCTTCCTTCAAATAACTTTTCAATGCTGTGAAAACCCCTCTTTATTTCTGAATAGATAGCCTGCCTGAGTATTTTCTATCACAGTTTACTGTTTACTTTAAGAAACAACATCTTTTCAAAGTTTGTAATCCGACAATCTGCTCCTAGTCGGACGGAAGATACTTCCACCAACACTAAAGAGTCGCTCAACAGAAAATAATTCCAATTTTCCCACAGCAAATTGGAAAAGGATCAACATCAATTTCAAAATGTTCAATAGAAAGAATCTCTCTACACGTGTAGTAGTGTTATGAAGTATCTGATGAGATTTTTCAGCATCATCTAACTCGGGATGATGAATATGCAAATCGATCGATTTTTATTCCAAATCCGCCGGAAGCCCAGCATGGAATGCCATCGCACACAATATAAAACTGCCCATTTTGGCAGGAATACAATTCTCCTTACCCCCCGTCCAAACCTTTTTTTTTAAGTTGAAATCCATTATATCTAAAACATTTCCCATCATCTTTGTTGTCAAAGTTGAGTGTTGAACGTAGCCAGAAGGGACGAGAGGAAGGGTTTTTATTTTGACTTATTAGTTATTTGATAACTAAAAACAAGAAGAGAGGACGAGTTGCGAAGAACCGCGAAGAACAAACGATAAAATAACGAATAAACGAGGAAATAACAAGAACAGAGAATATAAATACTTTCTTGTGTAAATATAAAATCAAACTTGCTTTTGTAGGCTTTGTGACATTGTCCATATAATAGCACAGACTGAAAGCGATAAAAATTCACTATTTCTTTTCAATTGGAGTACTAACCATGCGGTAGAGTATAAAAATCTCACTGACACTGTCAGTGTAAGTTTTGTCTGCTAAAGTATTCGCCTGAAAGGCTTTAAAATTTGACCGCTAGATGGCAAATTGTACCAAAAAATACCGGCCCCGGACCCCTGCGGTAGTACCGCAGTAACGCGGTAGTACCGCGGTAACCAAGTAACCGCGGTGATGCCAAGCCTGCCTCCCTGTTTGGGGCGTCAACGGTTGTGGTCAAACTCAGTTCATTTTAGCCATTCACTTCTTCAACTGTTTCGTCGATCGGGCCTTTTTAATCAAGAGTACTGTTTGAAAAATGGTCCATTTTACTAGCCACAGTATCGATCACATAATGTGAAGGTTACTGAACTAGTCATTATTATCAACGTGTTGAATCCCCCTTCGTCTACCAAGACATTTTTTCTCAATACGCAACTGTTTTGTTATTTTATGTGTCATCTGTTAACTAATATATGTGATATGTTCAAGTGGACAATATAATCAAGTTAAGTCGCTTTCCGTATAATTTAATAAAATATTATAACGACCAGCAGCAAACAATATTACAGATGAACAAAAAAGACGAATAAACATAGAATATTGGACAATAAACCCTCTGAATTTTACCCCAATAACCTATCCTCTATAATAGACCCTATACTATATATAGTATGGGTTAAGAATATATTCTTAAGGACATTTGTATAAATCATTTTATTAATTTAGGATATAAAGCTGCCTGATCATTCCTGTTGTGAGTAATTTCAATTTGCGTAGAAATAACGGATACTTACAGTAGTCACCACGAGTATTAGAAATTTTTCGAATGGCCATAAGCGGCCGTGTTAATGTTTCGCTGAATTGCGCGACAATTAGAGGGGCTAGATTTTTTTTGAAATTTTGGCAGAAACCTGGAAATTAGTAGAAATTGTTTTTTTCCCTGTGCTTTTCTTATGGCGGGATCGTTTTTTCGGCGGCCATATCTTTGGTTCGAATCAAGATATCGAACTGTTTTTTTTTACAGATCGGCCTTCGGGTATTTTAGTCCGTGTGAGGGGTTTTATCGTGTTTCATCAACCCCTATATTTTTTATTCCCCCGGGAAAAGTTGCATATTCCATTCACGGAGCTAGAAGATGAGTACAACGACACTTTGCCTTGTCTGAAAAGAGCGCAACAATTTCATCGCCATATATATAAGCCGAGCTCTTATTCATCCAAGACAAAAGTAAATAGTGCGTCCCTAGTGGGCAAAATTCATCCACTTGAGGATTGAGTGTTGTTGTACTCATCTTCTAGCTCCGTGAATGGAATATGAAACTTTTTTGCTCCCGTTTGAACATTTGCGTATGAGGCCCCTCCAGACTGGCACTTTTAATAAGGTTATGCCGTTATGCCCCTTATGTGAGGCAAAATAAGCGCAAAATTTTTGGCTGTACTCCTCAAAACTATGTCGCGATGACTTAAGAATATTTTGTTCTCTTTTGTAGGAGTTTCCTGACGCAAGATCGGGCCAACCAGAAGGGGTGAAAATATCTGTGCTATCCCGGCCCGTTAAAGAAGCGCACCTATAACAGTCTGAGAAATTACGGTTACTTTGGAAAACCAAAATGATGGGACGAAGGATGTAGTTGGCTCCGAAAATGAGTCAGTTGCTCCTGAACACCTGAACTCAGAGGTTCAAAATAAAAATACTGAGGAAAGAGTAGACAACATGGAAACAGATTCTGCTTCCTCATCTTCTTTTCCACCCTTACCACAAAGTAAAATTCCTAGAAGAGTTGCACACACCACTAGTGCAAACTTTTTAGCTGCACAGGGAAAACCTAGGAAAGGAAAAAAACCGGATGCTTCTCAACAGTCTTCTGCTGGGCCACCACCTAGAAAAACTTCTAAAACTCAATAATGAACCATCTTAGGGTAGTATCTATTAATATTAACAGTATTCGCTCTATCGAACGTCGTCGCCTTCTATTGCAATTTTGTTTGGATGGTAAACTTGATATAGTGGGACTCCAGGAACGATAACTCGCTAGCTTGCTAACCACTACGCTATCTAGTTCGTTGTACGTCAAGAAATTATATAGCAAGATTATATCAAACGGACTTTAACTTTTTTCCTTAAGTTACAGTAAATGATAAATCTTTAGAAAATCCTGATAGAGACAAATTTTAAACTCTTTTAAGATTACTTAAAGAGTTCTTATATCCGCTTTATATTGATGTACTAAGACCGATGTAATCGTCAACAAAAATCGATTAATATCAAGCTATAAATGGTTTTATTTGTAATATCTTGTTGGCATCTTGAATAGATAACTTAAAGTCGTCTAAATTTGATATCTCTTGGAATGATGGGTAAAAGCCTTGTTCAAGACAAAATTTTCTATCTGGGTTTTGGTGGGAGAAAATTTTTAAGCTAGGTGTCAAAAGAGTAGCGATAAGTTACTGCAAGGATCGAACAAATCTAAATAAAACACAACATTGTTTTACCAAACATGCATCCAGGAAATTGTAAACACTAAACCTTTGGATTGGATTGCTTTCAAGGAGTTGAGGTCTTCCTCGAAGTCCTGGGAGGAGAGTCTTCTCCAAGATTTCGGTGTAAGGTAACGTTTATTTGAGGGTTCTGATGCTGAGGATGCAACTGTGTTTCACGTGAAGAAAACACGAGAGAACTTTCGCAATAGCACAGTTGACACTTTAATTTCCCCTTGTGGAGAGGAAATCTCACACATGGATGAAGCATATAGGACCATTGTTGAACATTTCTCGAAAACAGCTGACGAGTGATTGTGGCACTCGAAGATTTCAAATCAATTAGTTCTCCAAAAGCTGAACCCTTAGTATTTCTTTCTTCACGAAGAAAGTCTCCAGCTGACAAATGAACATAATGGAATTTTCGGAGAAAAGAAAATTATTGGTCAATATCAGATACTTCAATCACAAGGTTGAATTAAATTTACCTCAACTATCTTTGCGCATAAGATTACCAGTCTTATATGTGAAACACGTTTGTAGCTATGTACAGTATTTAATAAATACAATGTTGACTTTGTAAAAAAAACAGACAAAGGATCATTACTATATATTATTAGTATACAAATAGCAACATGGTCGCAGACAACTCGTCGATCATTAGCGACGAATCGCACCGGCGCTTTTCTAATGGTGAACGTCGATTCTTCAATGGGCAGTTCCCTACCCATTGGAACTGCCCGCTACCCAATCGACTCTTATCGACTAGTCGATGCTTATGAACTAGTCGATGCTTATGGACTAGTCTTTATTGCTTAATTATAGACTAGTTTATATTATGTTAATTATTCGTCACTAAGAATCGACGAGACATCTGCGACCAGCCTGACAAATAGAAGGTTCACCTTCAGCTCTCACAAATTAAAAATAAAACAATAAATATTATCTTGAAATATTGGGGGTTAGAGAATCAACAAAAGGGAACAAAAAAACGTAAATTTAATAAAGAGAACAGAGAAAATTATTTAGTAAAGGTATTTTCTCGCCAAGTCTACCACATCCCGAATGATACAAGCACACCAAGGAGATGATCAATTTTTTCTTGTTGTGTTTCAGAAACTTTGGGAATAGTAAATAGAACCATCAACTAACCCCCAATTATCTCAACGCACTGAAATAATGGACAAATAAGATAAACAGAAGGAGAAAGCAATGAATACTAAATTGAATTAACGAATAAGAGATTAATCAATCAGAGTATCTAAATTTTCATCGTCGACGTAACTGTCTTGAGAGGTCGTATTTGAAGCTACCTGAGGATGTTTGTGCGCCAATTTCAGTGTTGGGGGAGGCATTTTTAGTTTACTTTGGTGACGGAATGGCGTCAAACGTGCGTTGGGAAATGGTTTCAGCAATGGTAATTTCGCGGGACTTGTCAGAGGTCGTACTTGCTGCTGCTGCTGTGGCAGAGATTGTTCTTGTTGAGTTGGCTGCTGCTGTAGGGTCGTATTTGAAGCTACCTGAGGATGTTTGTGCGCCAATTTCAGTGTTGGGGGACGCATTTTTAGTTTACTTTGGTGACGGAATGGCGTCAAACGTGCGTTGGGAAATGGTTTTAGCAATGGTAATTTCGCCGGACTTGTCAGAAGTCGTAGGGGAGACCGGGGCTAAATGGAACATTTTTTCATGTCTGCCGTACTTCTTAAGATTTATGACAAAATAGATACATTTTAAGATTTTTTTTTTTTGTATTATTAAGCAACATCTTGGCTACCCACTGATTTTTTTTTGTATGTTTTTGTTTAAAAATAAACGAGATATGAAAGAAAATATAACTAAGGTTTTTTTCAGCCGAACTCCACTCGATCAAAAAAAGACGGGGTGAAATGGAACAGACCCCGGGGTAAAATAGAACGCGATTTTTCTCAGCAATGGCTGAATATAATCTATTAAAAAAACTGTAGAAAAATAGGAAATTTCTTTATCTTCAAGAATATTACCATGTTTGCGTAAAACAAGTTAATTATTCTTGAGTAATTATAGTTTTAAAGTGGGACTATTTTTTCTTCAATTTTTTTGACTGAATTCTGGCTTTTCTTACAAAACCACGCCTATTTTCATTAGTCAGTTGTTTTCGCCCCTCTCCCGCCACTTCTGTTCAAGAAAAAGGGAGGGCAAAGATCTCAATGTGTCAAAATGGCGTCTGCTTCTTGTTGGGGAATTTCTGCATTTGCAGTTTATGCAACATTATTTCAATAATTGATAATTATTATCTGACAAACACAATAAAACCTAATATTACTTTCACTTAAAGTGAAAATTGCGTCTTTGAAAATGATTATTAAATCACTTTCCTCAAAGTTTGGTCTAAATAGAACCCTTTTTAGCCCCTCCCTAAGCTCCTCCTACTGACGCTACAAACTGTTCCATTTCACCCCCAAAAATTTGTTCCATTTCACCCCGCAAAAGGTTGTTTCATTAAAATAGCTTTTTCTCGGTGTACAAGTGAGCAATTTTTTTTTTAAAACGCCATAAAATAGAAAAAAGAAAAATCTTTAAAATGGCTATCTTAATTTATTTTTAGTTGAAACACCCTGCTTTAAAACTTAAAAAATAAAACAGTATTCTCAAACATTTTTTCCAGTGATTTTACTTTTCTTATGATAACTTGAAAACTATTTCAACTATCCTAAAAAAAATTTACCCCCATGAAAGAAAAACCGGTTTCCCATATACCATCAACGATTTGTATTTTTTAAACGAGTTTTTTCATATCAAAACTCGACTGTTTCAATTCACCCCGTGTTCCATTTAGCCCCGGTCTCCCCTATTTGCTGCTGCTGCTGTGGCAGAGATTGTTCTTGTTGAGTTGGCTGCTGCTGTAGGGTCATCACTGGCGATTTGAGGGATCCCCGACATACAGTGGATGGATGATAAGGTTGACTATTGCTACCACCATGACTAAGATTACCGTGACTGTCAGTACCAGAACTCATTTCGTCTACTATCTCGACCTCGGACTGTTCTGCTGAGACCTGTTGTTGTTTGTTTTTGACGGTCGGGAACGTATTTTAAATTTACTTTGCCGACAAAAAACTTATTTTTTTTTTATTGTGTGCGATTTAGTTAATGTGGATGGTGGCGGTGGTACACTGTAATCTACTGGATCACAAACATCTTCAGGCTTCATCTTGGAGGCGCCGTGAACGTTATCCATTTTTTTTTTCTGGGACCTTTTATATTCTGCGTACAAAAAAAGAAAATGAGCATCAAAATTCCAGTAGACCACAAAAAGGAAATTCACCTGGTCTTGTAATTTATCTGCAATGGCTGTAGCTCCCAGGAGAACTAAATTGTTCTCGATGAGTTTAGCCGCATTTGCCAATTTCTCTTCACGGTTCTGCATGGAGACGAATGCCTGGTGGTAAGTGTGCTTCCATTCCTCGTAAATATCGTGCGGGATTTCAGCCAATGCGCAGCACAATGTTCGCAAACCTTCCCGAACGAACGCTTCCAAATGATTGGTCGTCACCTATTTGCAACCAAAAACAAAAAACAACCAATGAGAAGACGCCAGATGGTTCCCCATCGAAAAAAAAAGAAGAGATTACCTGTCTGATGTGTTGTTGATGCTGCTGAGGTCCCGTAGAAGCAGCGCTTCCCAATCTCTCATAGATGACTGAGTATGCTCCTTTGCAAAACAATTTAATCTTTCCGGAGGGCATCCGGACAATGACCGACGTGCGTTTACGATCGCAAGTGAATTCTAGGATGTGAATTAGTTGATAACGATGTTCAATCCCCTCGGCGGTGATCTAAAAGCATTCCATGAACCAATGAGACTTGGATATCAGTTCCCCTTCCGGGCGACGACAATTTCAAAAGAATAAGACAACAAAAAATTAATGCAAATGAGGAAAATGTACCGTTAGTGTCTCTGGTGTGCGTGACGACAATCAGAGCTCTTTCATCTGATAAATATAAAAAAAGATTCACGGTCGAAAATGACAAGAGAGAAAGAATGGAGGAGAAAAGTAAAATAAAGAGAATACAGTGCCATAGAAAAAGAATCATCGCGAGTGTGTAAGTGAGAACGTGACCAAGTCTATAGACATGTAGAGATAAAAAGAAGAGGGAAGAAATAGTCAATCGATTATTACCTGGAGAGACGGCATATTGTTGTGTAGTATTTCTGGATTAGTTTCATCTTTCTCCGGAATGACCGTATGGCAAACAACCAATAGTGTGAGGAACTCTCGAATTTAAGGGGTGTTCGAATGTTTGGCCGTCAAGTCTTGAACCATCGACGAAGCCATGCCAGAACTGTTGACAACAACGTCGCTCTTGGCCGAGTAGATGATACCACCGACTGAGCATTGCCAGAACTCCATCACGTTCTGAGTCAACGTGCCCGTCTGGTCCGAGAAAACGTACTTGACTTGACCCAATGTCGGTGGCGGAGAGGGCGTCCGATGACGCTGAGGTGAAATAGAGACGCTAGAAATCGAGTAGGCAGCGTTTTTTTGGTAGCTGGACAGGGTTGGCCGAATCTCCACAGTCCATATTATGATGATCCAGCAACTCGTTAGTGTGGCAGTGACGGCATATCCAACACAAATCTCGCGCGGAAAACGACTCAAAATTTTCGCGAGTAATGTTGACGCAGCTACCGTGGAACCAGTTCTCACAGCCGACACAGCGCAAAGCAAACGGACTGCTCACTAGGAGTTCTCCGCAGTCTTGCTCCGAGCAGCGCATATTTTGCCTACGCAATAAATCGTGATCCTGGTGAAGTGGAGAACAACAAACAAAACAGGAAAAAAAACATACATTCAAAATTAATATAATAAAATAGAGACATTTAGATTGTGACAAACTCACCATCCTCTCCACTTGCGACTCTGTCAACCTGTTTTGCTTTACAATTTTGTTTCGGCCTTTCCGCGGGGCGTTCTCACGTCAAAAAACTCCTGGGAAAGTATGGGAATTAAAAAAAGTTATTTGATGCATCATTTAGAGAGCGATGGGTTTTGAGAGAAGCCGAGTTGTTATACCTTTCTCAGCTGCGAAAAGAACTGCCGAAACGGCCGAACGCATACCACACCGAGGCAAACGCTCACGAACTGCCAACCGCAGTTGGAGCCCGGAAACAATAGTTTCATATTTTAGTGTCACTCCTTTTTCAATTTTTAATCCATAGAAGTAAAAGAAAATACAGTTGTACGGAATGCCGTGTAATACAGATCCTTAATGAAGTCATCCTGTTGATAGGCAACACAAAAAAATTTGAAAAAAAAATTAAAAAAAAAAAACAAAAAACAAAAAATTTATAAATTTATAAACAGCGCAAGAGAGAGCCTTGCGCAATGTCGCAACCTAACTACGTCTTGATGGCCTACGCAGAAAATCGCTTGGGTGGCTCATAGCAATGACAATTATGTCATCCGGGTAATACCAGGCAGTGATGCAATCCACCAAGCGACACAGAGTATACACGTTCTTTGGTTGATGGCGAGTTGGCATGTTCATACCCCACAATGGGGACCTTGCGCTAGCTGCGCTTGCGAATTTCCCAGCAACACGCCACGGCCTTGGATATCCGGGGCGGTTTTCCGCCGAAAGGTCCAACATTCCTGTCTACCCAACAAATAAGTTAGTCGTCGAAATCACCTTACAAAAAATAGAAAAGAAAGAGTGTAGTTGTTTTGAGCGAAAGACAAAATAAAAAAATAGAAAAAAACGAAAAAAAACGAAATGAAAAAGGTCGCAACGTACTTTTGACCCTGAGCAATGGACTCTTGTAATTCTTCAACATTTTGTTCATTAAAATCGCCACTAATTCCCGAAAATCGTTGGCATAAACAGTATAGGGCTTCCGGACTTTAGCCACTTCTAACGTCAACCTTAAGTGAATTGTTCACCACATGACCGCGTTTAGTCATCGACATAGGGTAGTAATCACGCGTGATGTGTCTATGCAATGTAACGTACCGCTGTTTTTCAAGTTTCCATATTCCTGTCACGCAACGCTCGCAAGTTAAACAATATGGTCCACTATTCGTGTCGTAGCATTTTTCCAAAATGACCGTTTCGGACAGCTTAATCGGCAATAACCCAAAAAATTGGGTGACTTTCCTGGAAGGGAATGTGGGAAAAATAGGACATTAAATTAAATAATTACAATAAATAGTAATAGAATTACCAACGCAATTTTTCAATAAAATATTTCAGCAGTTTCAAATTGCTTTCAAATCATATTTTTTTTTCCATCCATACAACTACGAATTTCGCTCCAATATTCCGCACACTGCCGACAATGTTCATCTGTGTGAGATTCCCCCTCGCACGGACAATAGAAGGCATAGCATCCATTGCAGGGAGGCATGGGGGCAGCTCGTCGTGTTGTCGGTCGTACGCAGCCAATCTCTCTGTCACAACGACCAACTCCTCTGCAATTGCGTCGTGTTACATTGAAATAAAAACACATAAGTAATACTCATATACGGAACCTTTACTTACCAGCCGCAGACGAGCGTGATCCACGGGCAGAGAGCCAACGAAGGTAATATGCGTCGGTTTCAGACATAAAAACTTGACTCTGTTCAACGGGAACCTGAGGAAAAAAATAAAAAAAATAACAATCCCGATTAGACTTACATCATTGAATCCTACTTCTGCTGGTGAGTGCCCAAATAGAACTTCGTTAAATGGAAAGATATCAAGTTTCGGGCGTAAGAGACCACCTTTTCCAAGCGTCGCTGTAAGATACCGGAAATTCTTTGGAAGACGAAGTCGGAACCACCAGCATAGTAGAACCATATCCAGGATGAGGTTCCGGGGTGGTTAAACTCTGACCATCGATACATAGCCGTGTAATCTTTGAGACCAGTGTTGACATCTATTTCCTTCTCTTCCAGAAAAACATTACGTGCGTTTAGCGACTGCGATTCCAGTGCGTAGTGTAGGGCAGTTTTCCCTTGGAATTTTGGAAATTTTCCGAAAAGGTGCACTCATCCGGAGCTGAAAAAAAGCCAAAATTTTGGCAAGGCGGCATACAAATAGCTGATTGACAATATAACGAAGATATAAAACCACGAATAAGAATTACATTTTTCTTCAAATAAATTTGAATTCAATTTACGTTCGCAATCGGGTATTTTCTCCGAGTCACCAACTTTCCAAATACCAGGTGTCTCGCAGTGAATTCGTATTTGCCTCAATTTCTCCGGGAAAAAGAAGTTCTTCAAGCACTTGACATCGCACTGACCACTTAGTTGAAGTTAGATTACATGTAATATATCGGTAGTATTTTAAAATTATTAACACATGAATGACGTAGCGCAAAAATGATGGCTTCTCCATACATCCTAATGTAAAAATAACGGGATTATTTATTCCAAAATTCACGAGCTAAATTTATTTTGCGTTTCTTTACGAAGACTTTTGGGAAATGAGAAAGTCATAACATCTGTATATATGTATTGTTTGGGTATTTTAGGTATACGAGTCGGCAGGCTGAACCTCCTTTGAAGTTGAGCGCTGCGGATTTGTTGCGCGGGGTTTTCATTTTAGTAGAGACGACGGAAGATCTTTCATCCGATAAATGGGCGAATGCGTTCCCACTATCCTTGGATGATCCTTGGGTTAAGTTCATCCTTTGGGATTGTTCATCACTCGGCTGGCATAGACTTCGGCTTGTACCTTTATTCAAAGCCATCAACTTGAACAAACGTTCCGCTTTCTGGCGTGAACCTACATACTGTAGCACATAATTCTCTCCTCTGGGTCTATTTAAAAAAAGATTCAAACCATTAATTTAAAAAATTTACGATCAAGCAATAAAATAAGGTGTAATCTAACCTTTCATCTTGTTTATAGTCTTCATAGTCCACTAATTCGTTGCTCTCTTCATGTATGCTTTGAGGTGCGGCATTCAATGACAACACTAAGTTAAGGCTAAACAACGAAGTCACGAGACACTTAACAAGATTCATGACAATGAATTAGTGTCCCAGTATTTGTCACTACTTCACCAACTACCCTTTAATAGTTTGAATGGCGCGACGCGCCACACAATTTTTAAAAATGAACCATTTAAAAGATAATGCTTACCCTGGTGCAGATATAAGCGCAACCACTCCAAGTGTAACCTTTAAGGCAACTTTCGAGAATCTTTTTGTGTGTCGCGGTTGTACCGATGATCATCTCCCTTGTGTTATTGTGTCCGTCCAATTTACTCCTTTTGTGCCGAGCTTTCTAAGTCGTATTTTTTCCTTAACGAACAATGGCGAGACGGTGCCCAGCGGGTCGAAAACGGTTGCCACTCGGATGAAATCAAATTTTGCTGGTCGATGGATTACCTTGAAGCCGATTGTATCCGTTTTGGTGATCCACATGATTCCCAGAACCATCTCTTCCGGATATGGTGATAAAGAGTGGGCTGGAGGCATCGGAGACGGTCCGTCCCCCCCTGTCAGCTTTCGAATAAATTCCGAACAATTAGAAATCCATCGCTGCAACTTCAAATCGGCGTTGAGTAGACAGTCTCGGACGAAAGAGGCCTCGGGCCCTTCTTCCACGTTGCGTAGATGTAGGCAGCCGCGAGTGCGAAGGAGGGAGTGACGGCTGCGTCGACTGATGAGGAGGAATTGAGGTAATCGTCCACGTACATACTCTCCCGGACAGCAGAAATAATTGGATCACTCGCGCCAGCATCCTCCATAATCCGTCGGAGGGCGTAAATAGCGACGAGCGGCGAACAACTGGCTTCGAACGGCAATCGGTCTATCCGGCAGATATCAGGGCTGGGCGCTTTCTCCTTCCCCCAAGGGAAACAAAAATAGTTCGCGTCCTCTTCGGATAACCGGAAGCGGCTGAACATAGCCTCCACATCGGAAGCCCTGGCTATTTAATGGGCTCGAAAACGGGTGATGACCGCAGCCAGAGAAGTTTGTAAAGCTCGGCCGGCTACAATGGAGTCATTCAGGCATTTTCCACGAAAAGTGGCAGCGGCGTCGAACACCCCACGAAGCTTCGGTTCTTTATAAACGCCGTGATGGGCAAAAAAATATTTGGCATCAGATGATCTTGGAGAACAAACGCATAACCTTGTTCAAACGTCTTTGTCATGGCCGCTCTGTAGTCCTTTTCGAAGTAGGGATCTAGATCAAAACGACGCAGCAGGCTCCTCCATTGATTCGTAGCCATTTCTTGATTGTTGATTAAATCAGGTTCGTCCACACGACAGGTGATGGGCACTTGATACCCAACATCCAACTTTCGACTTCCGGGTATTCTTTGTCACCAACTCTAGAGCGCGTTTGTTATCCGGTGAGAGACAGCCGGATTGGAACTCTGTTCCAAACTCCTCCGTATCGCGAATCTACGTAGCTCCACCTTGATATCCTCCAACAGAATGGTGCTGACGGCTCGAAAACTACGAACGGGATTATGGACCGTTTCTGGTATGGTCACTCCTCAAATAATCCATCCAAACTTAGTGTGAGAGGCGATGGGTTGACCAGCTTCTTCTCCTCTTGACTCTCTGACGACCAGCAGATGGGCATAATCTAGCCCTATCAACAGATCGATGTTGCCGCCGACTTCTTTTACTGGAAGATCTGAAATATGTGGCCAGTTGAGCTTCTTCCAATTCACGGCAGGGGCTGGATTGGCTACTTTCTTCATCGTTGATGCTTCCATCTCGAAGTGATCTTCGGAATCTTTGATCAAAGTAAACTGGACCGTCTTTTACTTGTGGTGAGTGATTTCACCTCCAACGCCATCCACTTCCAATGTGTGCGCCTTTTCTCACAAACTCATCTTTCTTGCGAAAGAACTTGTCATAAGCGTCGAGTCGCTTCCCTCGTCTACGAGGATGTTCACGATCAAAGAAGATCTCCCATCACCTGATCGAATCTCCAAACGTATCATCCCGAGATTGACCTTTTGTCGACCAGATCGGGCTGATGAGGGTTTTATTGAAGCATGGGCTAAACCTATAGTTGGCGGTTGCATAACCCCATGATCTACCCATCCTATGTATAGTCTCAGCAGACGACCCTGATATAATGTCTACGTATTGATATAGTGCGTTCATACTGCCACACTTCCTATTAGGACACTTCATGGTAAAGTTACAATTTATTTCTGTATGAATGCCATGTATATTGTAGATATGATACCAATACCCGCTGTACTCATTTATTGTCGCAACAGGTTATGGGCCCAGATTATACTGGAGGTTGTAAAGTTCATCAAGCATACCTACTTCAATCATGGCAGCTCAGTCTAACAATGCTTTCAAGGATGTTGGACATCTTGTAAAATTCAATGGAGAGAATTATAGTGACTATCGGTGTGAATTTTTGGCCATGATGGAACAACTTGACTTGAAGCTCATGCTCGATGCCAATACAGATGCAGGAGAACAAGTAGAAGCACGACCAGCTGAGGTAATCTTTTTCTGCCTCAAAATTACGTAGAGTTCTACATATAGTTTGCATGGTGTTAACACACTCAAACTTATTGTCAAGACCTAACGTTTCATATATTAGTTTGCTTGGTGTCCATACACTCAAACTGATTGTCAAGGCATAACGTTTTCATTAGTTTGCTTGGTGTTCACACACTCAAACTGATTGTCAAGAATTAACGTTTACACTACCCACATAACACAAGTCAGTCCGGTGGATGTCCAAAAGATGTCAATTTCGGACATTGGTCCTATCCTTTGGATGTCAGTTGGAGAGCCTAGGAACATCCCAACAGCCGAAACGGAGATCCAAGGGATGTCATTTTTTTAATTTTTGTCCGCCCTAGCCAGCGCCACAGGATGTTCTACCAACATCCGAAACAGACATATTCCGGATAAAATTACAACATGTTGAGGATAATATTCAATACGTCATTTCTCTCAGCGTACTACTTTGTTATACATAGACACTACCAGATTCGAACACTGAACCTTTGTGTTGCCAAGCCAGCTTGCTAACCACTAAGCTGCTAGATGTTATTATTAAGGGACAAATTATATATTGACATTATATCTATCAGACTTTAAACGTTTTTCCCAAGCTACGTTAAATGATAAATCATTGTAAAATCCCGATAGAGAAAAGTTTGAAACTCTTTTTTTTTACCCAATTAAATAATCATTGCATAAATAAACATAATTGCACAACAAAAAAGCTATTTTCGGACCCTTAAAAACCCAGATTGGGACTCATTTATTAGACTGACAAAAGCAGTCTTTTATCGGACGGTCAAGCAAACAAAGTCTTTTGTCCCAAATAAAACCAGGTGTGTTGTCTGGGATAGCACTGTATAATGTTGGGGAGACTGACTGACTCGCTGAAGGTCGAAAAGAGTTTATAGAGAAAATAGCTGATGTTCACTGGTTCTCTCGAATAAATTTAACTTTATTTTGGTGCCATTAAAAACTCTATCAGTAGATTTTAACTTAAGTATCACAAATTTTCAAATATTGCTACATTTGTCATTGCTATAGAGTGTATGCCGTGCTTCCCTAACCGAATAGGAGCATCATTTACTGGCGTTTTTTGCGCCCAAATTATGTTTGATTTCTTCATTACATTCCCATAGAGTGGTTCGCGATCGAAGGAGGAACAACTCGAGGAAATGCTTGGGACGATGTCAGTTTTGCCTCAGACATAGTTACGCCTACTTCATTCCTCCCTCATGCTTTCCACTGTTTCTCTACAAATACCGTGAACCACTCTAAAGTCTCATTTCTATTTGTACAACATGAATTTTCCGTAAATAAACCATGTTTTGGTTCAAAAAGTGTTATGTAATCAATATTTTTCGGTGTATTTTTCATTCATTCTCATCTAAGTGTAAAAACGACATATTTGGTTGCTTGATAAATGTAAAGTCCTATTACGGACTTCTGTATAACATGAACGGGCTGTACTTATAGGGCCCTCTAAGGGACGTTCGTTTAGTTCATCCGATGGATGTCCTTTTGAGAGCCGCAGATGGATAGGCTGTTCCTTGGCTGATCGGCTCTCATTCGGACATCCAACGGCTGAACTGTGCTATGTGGGTAGTTTGCTTGGTGTTCATACACTCAAACTGATTGTCAAGACTTAAAGTTTTATTAGTTTACTTGGTGTTCACACACTTAAACTGATTATGACTTAACTTATTATGTAGATCATATACCATTCTTTTGTCAAAAAGTAAAGATGTACGTTTTCTCCTAAACTAAATGTAGCATTTTTTCTCTATATTTCTCTAAGACCCTGGCGAATGCAATAGTAACCAATCAAGCTGCGATCGATCGATGGAAGAAGAAAGATGTTACATGCAGAAACTACATCATGGCGACCAACGAGCCTAGTCAGAAGAAGAACATATATGGATTGTCAACTGCAAGAGAAATGTGGCTCAAGATTGAGACTCAGTATGCATCCAATGCGGCCGATCTCGAAGCCAACTGCCTGACAAGCCTATACAATTTCAAACATGACCCTGGAAAAGACATCATGTGCCACATCAACGGAGTTCTGGCCTTTACCAACAAACTTCGTGAAATTGGAAAGCCCATGGCAGAACTTCACATAAACATCATAACATCTTCTCTTCCCGAGTCATACGCCAGGGCACGTTCAATCTGGACTTTGGTACCGGAAGCTGAACGTACTGTGAACAACTTGATAAGCAAGCTGAAGGCAGAAGAGACTATCATTGCTAGCTACCTCCAATCAGCTAAAGAAGACATAGCCCTTCATGCTTCGGAACAACAAGCTGACACTGAAAGAACCACAGGTATATTCATACATATTCAAAAAAAAAAAAACTTATACCCAACAATCAATATTTGTCTATCACAGATAAACCAGGGACGCGCAAAAGGAAAAATACACCGATTGTCCTTTTCTGATGGCAGGAGAAAGACATACATCATTGGAGAATTAATCCACTCCGACGTTTGTGGCCCAATGTCTTATACATCAATTGAAGGTGAGCTCTACTTCGTCATATTCAAAGACGATTTTAGCGGTTTTGTTGCAGTCTACCTGATAAGGAAGAAATCAGAGGTTTTTTTCCTACTACCGATTATTTGCTGCACTTGTAAAAACCCAAACTGGGTGTGATATATTGACATTGAGGTCTGATGGAGGAGGTGAATACGACAACAACGATTTCAAAACTCATCTCGAGGAAAAAGGCGTCAAACATGAAATGAACTGTCCATAACCTTCTCAAAACGGGGTCTCAGAACGATCAAACCGTACTGTCATGGAAGCCGCTCGTTGCATGTTACACTCAAGCAACGCACCACTATGGCTCTGGAGTGAATCAGTCAAATATGCTGCCTATATTTTGAATCGTGTTCCATCAAAAGAAAAACTAAAAACGCCATATGAACTATTTTTTCGCACAAAACCTAACGTGTCAAACATCAAAATTTTTGGATCTAGAACCTTTATCCTTGATTTGGGAAAAGAAAGGAAGAAAATTGATGACAAGTCCCTAGAAGGCATGTTAGTAGGTTTTGATGAAGACAGAAAGGGGTATCGAGTGTACGTCCCTTCCAAAAAGAGAATAATCGTTAGTGCCCACGTCCAGATAGACGAGAATACGATGTACAGCCATAACATGGAAAATCCCGTCATTTCATCACTAATTGACTCCCCACTCGACCCGTTCAAAGAAACAGACGACAATCAAGATGATGACATGGACGAACCAGAACATCAAATTGTAAATAACTTCCCAGAACCGAATCGTCAACAACAGGACTTCGTTGAATTGGAAGCTGGAGAAGAAATGCCAATGGTAGATGCCGACGTCCCACTAGTTAACGACAGAAATGTTGCTAACGCACAGCTAGTCGGTATTCATCCAGAAGCAGAATCCGAAAGTGAAGGAGAACCAGTTCCCCCACAAAATAATGCCGAGGCTCCCTTACGCAGATCACGCAGGACGCGCAAAAAGGTGGAACGTCTTGGTGTGCTGGCATCCGACGAAGAGGCCATGAGTGCAGTGATGCTTGATCACGACCCGTCGAAGCCTTTCACCCCAGTGAGTGTCCTCACAGTTGAACGCCATATTCCAATGAGCTTTAAGGAAGCTGTCTCATGCCCCGAAGCTCAATTTTGGAAAGAAGCAATCGAAGACGAACACCACTCACTCATGGAAAACGAGACGTGGACCATCGTGCAGCCTCCGATTGGAAGAAAGGCAATCAAATGCGTGGGTACTAGACTACAAACCAGGATACAAAGGTGTCGATCCCCGTTACAAGGCGAGGTTAGTGGCATGCGGATACGCTTAACTGTTTGGTGTTGACTACCTCGACACTTACGCTCCTGTTGTGAAACATTACTCGATCCGGTTAGTTCTTGCCATAATTGCTTTGAAAAACTTAGACATGATTCAACTCGACATAAAGACATCATTCTTGTATCTACCTTCAAGAAGAAATCTACATGATTCAGCCTGAAGGATACATTATCACTGGCAAAGAGGAACACGTATGCCGATTGTTGAAACCGATTTATGGCCTAAAGCAAGCCAACGCTGTTGGTACAGTAAGTTCAACGAAGCCATTCTCTTACTAGGATTCAGCCGATGTCTTCACGACCCATGTGTGTACTATCGATTTACTGCAAAAGGAGAGTACACTATCATGGTCATTTACGTCGATGATGGACTCGTCAGCAGTAACATCCCGGGTGTGCTAACCGAAACAATTGAGTTTTTAAAAACTCACTTCAAAGTTCGTTCTTTACCAACCAACCGGTTCGTGGGGCTCAACATTTCTCGAGATCGCCAAAAACGAATGCTCTCCATCAACCAATCGGATTTTATCAAGAGCATCTTAAAGAGATATGGGATGGCTCAATGCGATCCAATCAACATTCCAGCTAATCCAAACCGTCGGCTCAAACCAGAGATGTCCCCCAAGACAGAAGAAGAACGGAGCAGAATGAAAAAGGTGCCATACCGGGAATGCGTTGGATCGTTAATGTACTTAATGGCAATGACAAGACCGGATATCGCTTTTTTCCGTCAATCAAGTCGCGGCTTATGTATCCGACCCGGGAGAAGAACATTGGAGTGCAGTTAACGATATTCTTGCCTACCTTAGACGAACTATTCATCATGGTATATGTTATGGCGATTGCCACAACTCAACTCTACTTGGCTACACCGATGCCGACTGGGCTGGTGAACTTGAAAAACGAAAATCAACCACTGGTGTCCTATTTCTCTTCAATGGTGGACCAGTATCGTATGGCAGTAGACGTCAACGAGCAACAGCCTTATCTACCAGATATGCCGAGTTTTACGCAGCATGTGAGGGAGCCAAAGAATCCATCTGGCTGAAAAGTTTGCTATTAGAGATCGGTTTTTGATGTTGGTCGAGTCTCAATCCGATGCGATAGCAAATGTGCACTGGCGCTAATCAACGGTGAAGAGAGCAAAACAGCAAAATACATCGATGTGAGGTATTTCTTCACTCGCGAGCAACAGGAATTAGGAAATATTCTGGTCACCCACATCCGTGGGAAAGAACAGCCAGCCGACATATTTACTAAACCTCTACCTCAAACGACGTTTGAGAACTATCGAGAACAAATTGGAGTTCGACACATCACAGAGGACAACTGAAACAGACCAGGCTAATCACAGACCAGACAGACTACTTGACCAGACCAGGCTCCCCACAAGGGATAAACATGTATATATCTTGTCTCCGTGCTGTTGTTTCCATCATCCTCTGTCACGTAAATTATTATTTTTTTTGGTGGTTCCTGTTGAGACCAGGAACACAATCTTAATGTAACAACAGGAACAACACCAACAAAATTCAGTTCCAAAAATCCAGTTTTCACCAACAGTCATCGGGTTTATTTTTTCCTTATTCTTTTCCGCCAACTATAGAGACCAAGTATTGAAGCATGGGCTAAACCTATAGTTGGCGGTTGCATAACCCCATGATCTACCCATCCTATGTATAGTCTCAGCAGACGACCCTGATATAATGTCTACGTATTGATATAGTGCGTTCATACTGCCACACTTCCTATTAGGACACTTCATGGTAAAGTTACAATTTATTTCTGTATGAATGCCATGTATATTGTAGATATGATATATTAAATGTGTGCTGTTACAACCAATACCCGCTGTACTCATTTATTGTCGCAACAGGTTTAACCTTCCGGTCCGGAATCTGGCCGGAGTCGTGTAGTAATTCGTGATTTGTATAACGGCAATCTGCATGTTTGCACGGCTTCTTGATAGGGCAATCACCCAGGACGTGCTTGGTGCTAAAACAGAAAAAGCAAAGACGATGACGGACGCAGAAGGTTACTCTTTCCCCAATGAAGAACTCCTTGAACTCGTTGCACTCGACTAGTCGATGTTCCTTTTCGCACATGAAGCAAAACGGCTTGCTGGATGATTTCTGCTTAAATCCGGCTCTCGACGTTCCTTGATGAGTGTGGGCGTTTCGACGAACATCCCCTCGGGTATCAGCATTGTTATTCGGGAATGACGTCGACTGATCCACAGCGATACTGTGGGCATTCTGGTATGCAGTAACTCAGTGACAAAGCCAACTCCCGAAATCGTTTAGACTGCTGGTGTTTTAATTGTCCCCATTTCCCTTCATTCCAAAACTTAACGGTCGTAAAGAGATAAACGTAGGCATACCTTCTCTATTAGGTCAGCTGCTGAGGTTTCACCGCTCCTGGTGAGGTCGAAGAAATGAGTCCGGATTCGCTCGGCGTAACGTTTGAATGACGTTGGATCTTGTTTGAAATCCAGCTGGTTAATGGCTTGAATGTGGGAGGAACGCATGACGTCTCGACGTCCACAAGATTGCTTGAGGCGGACGAGTGCTTCCATGTACGCGGCTTCACCACCACCTAGACCATGAATGGCGTCCAGGCTATCTCCCATATAACGGCGGAGGGGCCTTAAGCAGAAAGTTTCAACTCTCTTCCTTCTAGGGTTTTCGAAGGTACTCCGAACTGGTAGCGAAATAAAGAGTTCCACTAATTCGAAGGGGGTGATGCTTCGAAGCTCGACGATGTTTGTTCGAGTACCCGTCTACGAGCCTTCGAAGTATCCGTTCGAATACCCAGCTACGTCGGTTCGAATAACTCCATCGAGTACCCACATAAGGTTACTCGTAGACGGGTCTACGAAAGCCCGTTTTCACTAGCTGCTTATAGCACAGGCTAAACTAATTGACAAAATAAAGCTAAATTCTACGGATATTGAGGGCTGAAACTTTTAACTTCTATTGCTATCATGCCAAAGGTGATAAGATCATTCGTCAACAATAATGAAACAAATAAGACAAGAAAACACAGAGTAAACATTATATAGAAATGAAGAAAAATACTAATAATGTTAGCCAACATCTATAAAGGCGAAAGAAAGTAAAGGCATAGAAAACATATAAAGAGAAAAGGGGGATTCGTTTAAACGTAGGCTATGTTGATTTCAAATATTATTCTCACAATTTTGCCCAAACCTATTTGTGTTGCGGAAACCCACAACTTCCCAAGGTTTTGTTAAAATAAGATTAGTGAAATGAAAAATACGTGTAGTGCTTTAACAAATATATTTTCTAGAACATATGAGTATTGCATGAATATATATATATATGTTTAAGGGAACTTACAGCAGCAAATAACTCGCAAACACTAGAAGTGTAGTATGACAGTAGCGTTTAGTTTTGAATAAGAGAGAGTAGGAAGAGCTAGAGTGTCTTCCTTATATCACAGCTGTCAGAACATGGTGGGATAGAGAAATAGGGTTAGGCAACAGTACAACGAGTTTCAGTAACAGAGCCCTCTAGCTTGAGAAAGAGTAAACTCGTCAGGTTTGACGGTCTCGCACTACCGTCGTTTGTATTCTCTTTGTCTCTTCACGTGTCCTGAACTGGTTGTTTACCTGTCTCTAATAGAAAAGGTGACTTAGCGTTTCGTAAGGAGCGAGTTAACCTAGTTGTTAATTTACCCAGGGATTAATACAGCAAGTGCTATTCAATACTTTGTATCTTATTTCTGGTAGCTTAACTCCAAAGTTACATCCAACAGGATACTCATCTAGCATTCAATAGCTTTTAACTTTGACATCATGGTATCAGTTGTAAGGGTAATGGTAGATTTGACGCAGAATATCAATTCTTCAAAAAACTTGTAAAAAGAACTGATATATAAGATGGCCAATGAACTTTAAAACAAAAAATGAAGAAAACAAAACTTTGAAAGCATTTTCGGCATTGTCACCACAGTGGATAAAAGACTCGTCCACAATAACAAAAAACGATGATAGCTTTTCTGTTACGCTGCTTTTAAGACATAACAAAAAAAGGCTGTTTCAAATGGTCTGGCCTTGCTGACTTAGCAAATTCTTCAACGTCAAAGTTTTCCTACCTATAAACGTAATATTTAAAAAAGATTAGATTGTTTTTTTTTTTTATAATTTCCTTACACTTCGAAATCGAGTTTTGTTTACCTTCTTCGTTCGTTCCCAGTTCAATAAATCCCTCCCTTACTTTGTCTGTCAAAAATTCAAGGGCAGCATTGCTCACATTATGTTTTGCCTTCAGTTCAAGCCTTACTTGGGCAAGAAAATCTTTAGTTTCTACTACATTGCTAATCGACACTGACAGAAACGAAAGGGACTCTGAAGTTAAAGAACCTGAATCAAATTCAGAGCTAAGTCATGGCATGCACATGACGTAGATGCTTCTTTAACCTGGAATAGTTACCTACAACAATTTTTGAACAACGGAAGCACTTAAAGTTCGTACGAGCTTGGGCCATTGTAAATGGGGAGAAATGATCTAACTTATGATTAAAGCAATGGCAAGCTATAGATCATAACAAGGATAACGTTAAAACATACTACCTAACAGCTTGCAGCAAGTGGAATTATCAAATCCTTTGGATGCGAGATGTTCACTCAGCTCAGGTGAAGAGCATTTCCAAATGTGTGAAAACTCTTCAGAATCCATTCTAGAATTAAACAAAACAAGTCGGTTATGCTAGAACTTCAATAAATAACAAAATATAGTGTAAAGAATATGGAAGACAGCAGAACGATGAGAGTCTGGATCTGTTGACGTGCGTCAGTGACAGCAGAAGACGTTGAATTGTTTTCGGTCGGTTATCTGAGAAACGGAGTCGGTTCTGGAATGCAAGACATCCAAAAATAATTCAAATATGATTTCAAATTACAGAAACTTCGTTTAAAATTAATACTAAATTCAATTTACCAGAATATTGTTTTCAAGTTAACATTCATTACCTTCAGATATATAAGTGCAAATTGGGGTTTCGATGAAGCCTTCGGCATAAGCTGGCCTTGTCTTTGACGACTGTATTCCAATTCTTGGTAGTCATGCTACGTCTCCGAGAGATGGCCTTCAATGACGTCCATAACTCGAATAGGATATTCGATAATTTCGAACTATTTGGGGTCACCGAATTCGAAGCAAGTCTTCGATAATCGAACTATATGCATGAAACCCTTCGAAGCAAGTCTTCAATAATCGAACTATATGCATGAAAGTGTAAAGGTCCGCTCCATTCGGAAGCCGGACTTAACAATCAATTAATAAAAGAACTCGGAGGCTACCCACAGCGCCGATGTATTTAGACTAAGACTAAACTAAGAAAGTACATATATTGTTGACATACCGTTCTGAATTTATCCAATAGTAGAGTGAGAAGAGGAGAGAGAGAGAGAGGGGGAGAGTAGATCAACAGAGTAGAGTCACGAGAACTTTCACTGTAAAGGCACGTTAGATCATAAGGCGAAAAGCACACAGAGCAAAACACAAACTTATACTTGGCACAAACTGATAGAGAAAACGGGAAGATTGAGAGAGAGAGAACAGTCGATAATGACGGCTAAAGCCGAACTGATTTTACTTTCGTCGCTCATTTGCGACGAAAGCTTACATGCAGCTGGACACATCTGCTCTAGCACAAAAGCACATTAATTATTCTTAAGTACTCTGTGTAAAGGGTACCCTCAAATACGTTGACGTGTGAACTGGACACTTGTCAATAATATTCTGGGGTAGGCCTAACATTATGGGAAACTAGTCGTTAACTAGATTTACGGGTTGCTACTCTAGACTACTCTTATTCTAAAATGCGGGTATAATATTACTGGCGCCGGACGGCGTCACTTGACACGCCTCGACGGCCGGAGAGGCGGGATTCGTTACATCACCCCGGGAACCGTTGGATTACGACCCGTAATGCCGAGCTCCAAATCGTTTTGTTGCCGGTCCGCGAACTGGTTTGCAGCATCTCCAGATGAGAGTGAAGTACAGGAGGGTGGTCATTTCAATTTCGAAAGTCACGTTCTAGGGCGTGCATGTGATTAGCACGGCGGTTTTCCCGAACGAGTTCAATTTTGCACAGAGTGGGAAATCAAGCTGAGAAGCTGCTAGCCAGCCGTTGTACTGTGCGGTTGATATTGCTCGTTCTTGAGTTGCCTTCCGTGAATCACACTGCAGAGATGCGATGTTGTGAGCGAGCTCGTTTTCGTGATCGATGAGTTTATCCCGCATGTACTGAATGTTGGCGAGGACGTCTAATCTGTCCGCTTCGAGTGTATGTCTGTGCGCCTCTTTTAGGGAGATATTTTGCGGCGTGACTGGAGTCGTGATTATGAATACGTCGGCTTGTCCGATCACGTCGAACGCTACTGTCTTCCGAGTGCACGGCAGGTGCGACGAGATGCAACGCGGGTTGGGCGTGAGGTGGAAAATTAATGTGTTGAAGTCATCCGTGAGCCGATATTTCCCGGGAATCCCGATATATTTCAAGGCGGCTTCACCTGTTCCAGCTCACGGGCTTTCCGCTCCGATGTTTGTGTATAAGTCTTGTCCCAGATGAGGGTGATGTGGTTATGCATCAGGCCGCCAGATGTCGCTGATGCTGTACCGATGGGTGTGGAGAAGTCACTGCCTTCTGTTTGTTGATAAAGCGGCAATCTTTCTAAAACACAGTTTACTTTTTCCGTGATAATAGTTTGAAGCCAATAACCAGATTCACTAGGCTCTTCAACAAACACATATTTGTTTCCCACCCCGTTTCATTTGCTGATCGTTGCACCGGTGGCTTTCATACATAATTTGACACTCGATGAGGGAGGTGTCTAAAGCAATTTTGTCAGTCACGACCACTGTCAATCCGAAAAAGTCCACTGACACGTGTTTTTGAATTTTACATCGTGCACAAAGTTGTCCGGGAAATTTTGCTTCGGCCCGTTTTTCGGTGTAAACGACGTACGTTACTGGAAGAACTGACGCAAGGTCTTCTTCCGGCAATCCTCGTCCGAGAATTGAAGGATGCCCATATGGGCCGGTGTGGTGCAATCACACACCGTAGCTTCGATGGCTACGGTAGCCGGCGTGAAGCCTAAAGCAAACGCGACATATACCCACAGCATGGTGCTATGGTAGGGGGTGGGAGGTTGAAAAAAACAAGGGTCACGTGGCGGGTGTATTGGGAGGATGAGTTAGACAACACAGCGGTATATGAAAACATATACAGTACCCACCAAACTATTAGGTACACCCCCCTTTTTTCAGTGCATTCTTATGGCACTACGTGTCCTAGAAAAAATGCAATAGCTCTTGAACCGCTTGGGCTAGATTTTTTTCCTTTTTTCCCTGAGTAGATCTAATGATGATCTACATTTTTTCTACACATGAAGTTGTCGTAGGATTAACCCCCACGGCGCTACGGTATCGTTCAGTTTATTAGGTACACTTACTTTCCCCCATATGCGCCATGTTAAAACCGGCTTTTTCAAAAATCGAAAAAAAATACTTAGCAATAAGATAACGAAATCTGGTTTGCACACAAAGATAAATTAACATTTAATTAATAATACTGATATATTTTCATAAATTTAAGGCATTTTTTAAAACCCTCTCCGTATCCCTCAAAGTTTTCGAACTAAAAATTTCTCAAAAAGGGGGAATTCTGCCTATCTCCCCAAGGTTAAGCCGTCAGCCGGACCCCTCTTTTTGAGCGAAAAAACTTCGAGGGATAGGGAGAGGGTTTTGAAAAATGCCTTAAAATTATAAAAATATCTTAATATTATTATTTAAATGTTAATTTATCTTTGTGTGCAAACCAGATTTCTCTATCTTGTTGCGAAGTATTTTTTCTCGATTTTTAAAAAAGCCGGTTTTAACATGGCGCTTATGGGGGAAAACGGGTGTACCTAATAAACTGAACGATACCGTAGCGCCGTGGGGGTTAATCCTACGACAACTTCATGTGTAGAAAAAATGTAGATCACCATTAGATCTACTCAGGGAAAAAAGGAAAAAAATCTAGCCCAAGCGGTTCAAGAGTTATTGCATTTTTTCTAGGACACGTAGTGCCATAAGAATGCACTGAAAAAAGGGGGGTGTACCTAATAGTTTGGTGGGTACTGTAGAGGAGGGATATGCGTACGGAAAGATTGGAAAGAATAAAAGAGGCGATACAAAACATGAATATGTAGCGTGTGGGTTTTTTTGTGAAACATTTTTATTTTCTTTCTATTTATTCTATACTAATACTTGACATGGAGAGAAAAGAAAGGATATGGGGAGTAAGCGGGAAAGGCTGATAGAGCATGGGACCACGACGAATGGAGGGATAATCGGCTTATCTCTCGCTCTCAAGCGACTACCTGCGCTGCGAGGTAGTTCTATAGCGTTCATGTGGCTGCCTATTCCTATTTATTTTGTCGGCCTTGTAAGGGCTCATATGGTTGCCTGAATTTTGTTTATTGTACTTTATTTCATTTTATTTTTCATTCATCATTTTTTTTCATGTTTCCCCCTATCCTTTTCATCTCACTTCCTTATACGCTTTTTTCTTGTTAATAAAAATGAAAACATGGTGAATTTAGAGAGGGAGAACTTTATTTTTTTTCTAAAAAAATTTAATACTAGCGGCCATTATGGGAAAGGGAAAAAGTCGAACATTAGAAATGCAGAAAAAGAAATAGCCGGGTGAAAAAGAAAAAAAAATTTTGTTTTCTTCTTCGGTTACTCTTCTTTCTCGGTTGCTACGGCTGGTGGCGAGCAAACCCTCCCCCAGTCGAAAGCCGGGTCAAACGGATGGAACGCCGTCGAGCTGCTACTGGCCGTTTCTTCTTCTTCTTCGGAGGGTTCTCTCTCGGGGTTTGACCAATCTTCTGGAGTGGGTGGGCGGTGTGGGCGGTTGAGGGGGTCGACTGCAAAGATATCGTCGATGTCTTGCTGCAACAGATGCCATTCTTGATATGCGATGTGTCCGATCATCCTCCTCTGGAATGCGAACGTTCGGGCTTGTTTGACTTCGTCGGATTGGCAGGCCAGTGCTTCAATAAACGGCTCGCCCGGGCTGTAGATGACGGTGTCGACGCATTCCGGGTACTGGGCGTAGAATGCCCGGGAAGATCCACTAAAAACATCCCACTCCGACATCTGACGTGGTAGCTCGATGATTTCGCCGGAGTAGGACCGGACGGTCCTTCGCCATTTCTCTCTGGCAGCCGCTAGTTCCAACGGGATGATGGTACCGTCGGGACTAAAGAGAGTTCTGAGAAACGACAATTTTCCCTCTGCTCTCCACTGAAGGAGCTGGCTAGCTTCGGGTTGAAAGTTGACGTCCATGGTGGGGAGAGTTGTAGTGTAAGTGAGACGTGACGAAAGAGAGACTTGGAGAGAAATGGTGACTTATAATTTTTCTGTTCCTTTATTTATACGAGATTTGTTTCTCGTTTTGGCCAATGGAGTTCTTTGTTTCATAGGTTCAAGGGTTATTCCCAATTGATCCAAATGTTCGTCAGTTACTCCGTCTTTATAACGTGTAGGCTTCGACGAATTCTTTTTCCTAGATATTCCGTTTTATTGTCGATTGTTTCAGCTGTTGGATGAAGTGGAGTGTGTGAGGGGGCTGCGGCTGGGTCGTCCCGGGACAGTCGAGTTGAGGGGGTGGAGGGTGGGTGGTGTGGGGAGGTGATCGGAGTGGGGGGGATGGTCGTTCAGACTGTTGAGATGGTGGGAATTTTGAGGCTGTGTTTTCGCCGTCCGTGATTTTATTAGAGGATGCAGATGTGGATGGTGTTTTATGATTACTGGTCGTGACGTCTCTTCTTACGTGTCCAGATGTAGGGGGGCAATTTGTTTCGTCAGTTGAAATTTCTTCGCTGCCGTCGCTGCACGTTTCCCAGTCGGATTCGTTGTCATCAGTGTCGCTAGTGGCGCAAGTGGCGCTTTTGCCGTTTTTACCGATAGGGGTGCTTTCCTTTGCTTTTTCACCAGCAGTTTGGCCTTGTACGGATTGCCTGTACCATTCGCCAACATCATATGTCGATTCAAAGGGGGAGCGTGGCTCTTGTTGCCAGAGCATAGTTTCGTAAAGGGGTTTGAGGCGATTGACATGTACGCATTGGGAAACATATGTATTATCTGCTATATCTACTGTTTTATTCGAATACACCTTAATAATTCTAAATGGTCCTTTATATTTTGAAGTAAATTTTCTACTGTCACCCGTTTTTACTACACGGATGTCTAACAATACTCTTTCTCCTACTTTGTAATTGAATTCTTTCGCGCGCTTGTTGTATTGTTCTCTTTGCCTTTTTTTTTGCTTTGGCGCTTTCTTCCGCCACTCGCTGAAAAGAGAAGTGAAGGCGGTTGACTAATCCTCCAACATAGTCCGAAGGGGATTTATCCGTTTGAGGGGCTGCGCTGAGGAATTCGTTTATCGGTATATTTGGGTCTCTACCATGTACTATATAGTACGGAGATTCTTTAGTTGATGAGTGTATAGATGACCGATATGCAAATAAAAGGGGTTCGATAAGCTCCTCCCAGTTTGAATGAGCACCGTCCACTAGTTCTTTTCTTAGCATAGTCGTGAGCGTTCGGTTAAATCGTTCAGTTTCTCCATTGCTTGCTGGGTGGTACGCAGTTGTAAATTTTTGTTTCAATTGTAGTTTGGTACAAAAATACCGAAAAAGTGATGACGTGAAATTTGTCCCGCGGTCGGATACAATTGCTTTTGGCATGCCGTGACGTGCAACAATTGTCTCAAACACGCATTGCGCGGTCGTGAGTGCTTTTTGATTTTTTAACGCGACTGCTTCTACCCAGCGTGAAAAATAATCCGTGATCACGAGAATAGGTTTATTCCCGTTGTTGGATTCGGGAGTTATTGGTCCCAAAAAGTCAATCCCGATGACCTGAAAAAGTGCTTTTGCAAGGTCGTGCGGGTGTAAGTATGCTTTCAATGTTGATTTGGAATTTGCGATGCATATTTCACATGCTTTACAATATTCGTGAATGTCTTTCCTCATATTTGGCCAGTAATGGTTGTTTTTTACTTTAAGGTATGTGCGTAAGAAAGCTAGATGGCCTCCCATTGGTCCGTCTTGCATCTCTTTCAACACCAGGGGCGGAGCAAGAGAGGCAGTACTAGCTGGTGGTTGACTTCTGCTCTCCTACTCTTTTTAGTGACGAGCTCTCTGCGGTAGAGCGCGCCCTCTACAATTTCAAAATATCAAATTTCTTTAGCCCAGTCTGGCTTTTTATTGTTATATTTGTCATGCAGCACTCCATTTTCCAAATAGTTTCGAATTTCTTTACAAAGTTCGTCTTCGTTTTGTTTTTCAGAAATAAATTTTATTTTCTCAGGCATTTCAAGTTTTTCAATACAATTTATATTGGAAATTTTTAAACGAGAAAGACAGTCAGCGTTTTGATGAACTCTTCCCGGTCGATATTTAATTTCATACCCCGCCAGTGCGATTGCCCAGCGCCCGAGGCGACCTTTTCCATCTTTTTGATTTTTCAGCCATTGTAGGGCGGCATGGTTGGTGATGACCTCAAACGGCTTATCTTGAAAATAGTGTTTAAAATGTTCAATAGCATAAACAATGGCCAGTGCTTCTTTTTCTGTCGTGTGATATCTTGTCTCAGCATCTTTTAATTGCCTGCTGGCGTATGCAATGGGATGTTCTTTCTCATTTTGTACCTGCGAAAAGACCACCCCTATCCCATAGTCGCAGGCATCCGTAAATAGTAAAATTTTTTTCATCAAAGTTGGGATAAGCAAAGATAGGGGGCGTTATTAATCGATTTCTTAGATCTTCAAATGCTTTTTGGTCTGCTTCTGTCCAAATAAATTTTTTCTTTGCCAAATCTTTATGTGTCTTCAATGTTAATGGTTTTGCAATTGAACCAAAATTAGGGACAAATCTTCTATAATATCCAATTAAACCCAAAAACGAGCGTACTCCATCAGCAGAGGTTGGCACTTTATAATTCACAATCTTTTCAATTTTGGCGGGGTCCTCTGGTTTTATAACGTGACCCAAATAGTTGACTGATTTTTGCATAAATGGACATTTCTCTAATTTGAGCTTAAGTTTGGCTTGTCTAATTCATTCAAACACTTCTCGGTTATCCTTTGCGTGATCTTCTAGCGTGTCGGAAAAAATTAGGACGTCATCCAAATATACTAATGCTTTCGTTCCTAAGCGGTCTCTTAAAACATAATTCATTAGTCGCTGAAATGTCGGAGGGCCATTACATACGCCAAATGGCATTCTCGTGAAATGATAAAGATTATTTTCTACTACGAAGGCTGTTTTTTCTTTTGCGTTATCATCTAATTCTATTTGATAATATCCTGAAGCTAAATCTAGACTGGTGAAAAATTGTTTTCCATGTGTAAAGCTTCTCTCCTTTCGGAGGCGAGACTTTACAATACAACGATAATAAAAGAATGAACTCTTGAAGAGAATGAAACAAACTCTTGAAAGAATGAACGCTTTACCCACAATGCCGATGTATTGAGTAAAACTATAAAACTAAAGGCTACAGGGAAATGAGAACATACCGATCTGAGTGTTATCCAAATTGAGAACAGAATAGGCAAATGACGAGTAAAATGGAAAAGGGCACGTATGGAAATAATCACTGAATGATACACAAGCGTTACCAAAACGTGAGAGCACGGGCCACATGATTACGTAGAGAAAAACATACTTAGTCACAGAACTGGAAGAAGAGGAGAGTGAGAGGAAAGAAGTGGTTGGTTTGACGGAGAGGTAAAGACTGCTTCTCTGTTCGTCGCTCATTTGCGACGAAAGTTTCCATACATCTGGACCCATCTGGTCCAGCACAAAGGCACATTATTCAATATTAATTGCCCTGTGTAAAGGGTGTCCCTAAATGATTTGACGCGTGAAATGGACACTTGTCAATATTATTACGGGGTATGCCTAGCATTATGGGAAACTAAATATTAACTAGATTTACGGGCTGTTACTCTAAGCTACTCATATTCTAAAAAGGGGTTATAATATTACTGGCGCCAGGCAGCGTCAGTAGACACGCCTCGACGGTCGACGAGGTGGGGATTCGTTACACATGTAATTTATCCAATGTTTCATCGATACCTGGCATTGGAAATGAATCTTTTTTCGTGATACTATTTAATTTTCTGTAATCGATACATATTCTTAATTCGCCATTTTTCTTTTCTACTAAAACTACTGGTGCGGCCCAGGCGAATGTTGATTCAATTATCCTGCCTTTTTTAATTCCATGAGCTGCCGCTGCAGCGCTATTGCATGTCTTCGTGGGTGTCGATAGGGGCGCTGTCTAATGGGACCTCTGCCTTGTGTATCTATTGAATGTCTAACTAAATCTGTGCATCCTAGTTGAGAATTTTTCTTGGCAAACAAATTATTATAATCCTGAATTATGTTCGAAACTATTTTTCTATATTGTGG
This sequence comes from Daphnia galeata, assembly GCA_030770115.1. Classification (NCBI taxonomy): domain Eukaryota; kingdom Metazoa; phylum Arthropoda; class Branchiopoda; order Diplostraca; family Daphniidae; genus Daphnia; species Daphnia galeata. The sequence continues at coordinate 6,440,037 of CM061117.1, forward strand.
AGCGACCCTCGCTGAGTGTAGTTGTAAGATCAAGTTTTTCTTCCTTTGTATTTTCATCTCCCGTACTACTGCATGTGATTTGTCCAACCACATTGCAGGCGACCTCTATAGTGCCTAATTTAAAAGTCCTCGGTAAACATATATCTTGATGAGACTGATTCTCGATAATAATTTTATATTTTCCATTGTCTGATACTTATCCTTAAAAATGTTGTTATCTGGTAGTTTTTCCGAAGGGGTGAACATAAATGTAGCTAACGGGGAGACATACGGGAACGAACCATTAGTTCTCGCTTCCACCACCACCGCAGTTCGGCGACATATAACATGTCGCTTATGCAAAATGATGGATATGTGTGGTGCCCGGAATGTGCTTGGCCAAGCGTTTCTTTAGCTAAATAAATACTGTTTGTCTCTCCGTCTATTGTGAAACCATGTTTACGAATTGCGTCCCATCCTAAAATGCATTCTTCTGATATCCCGTCTGTAATAATAAATTCTTGCATCAACATTGACTTCCCATACTGAATAGGCAAAGTCACTTTTCCCAATGTATTTAATTTCTTATAGTGAACGTCATAAAGATCAAAGTCGAGCTTACTGCAGGTATCTCGGCTTTGCAATGGGAATTTTTTGAATAATTTCTCATAAATAGGGTTGTGGCATGAAATTCAGAATCGGCTGAAAAATACATGGTTCGACGTAGTTTTTCACGCCGATTCTGACGGTATTTTTTTTTAAAAGGAAATTTACATTCACATTTAGGAATCCCCTAAATGTGATCACTTTCGTCTTGTGTTTATTATCGATTATCGATATGTTTATGATCGACGAAAGTGATCACATATTTTTGTTGAAAAGTAGGCGAGTCGTCTGCTAAATTGATCACATTTTAAGGACCTCCCACTAAATATGGCGGGGGGTCCGTTTTAGAATGGGAGGGGCCTATTCAAACTTTAAACCCTGATTACGTACCGATAAATTGATTTTAAAATTAAAAAAAAAATACCGTCAGAATCGGCGTGAAAAACTACGTCGAACCATGTATTTTTCAGCCGATTCTGAATTTCATGCCACAACCCTATTATACTTCAAGCGGCACCTGTGTCGAAAAGAGCTTGAAAAGAGGTCTGATAGCTTGATAATGGAATGCGAGGGGTCGATTCATTTGTTTGAGTTGTTAACCTAGCAATTTGTCGGGTTTTACTATGAGGCTCCCTATCAACTGACCCGAAGCCGCAGTTGATATTTATTGGTTTCCCTGTGGCCGTTGCTGCGCTGGGCCCGGTATATTGGAAACAATTGGCAGGGTTTTCTTAGGACATTGAAAAGATTTATGGCCAATTTCTCTGCATGAATAGCAGACTGGGGGAGTGCGCCATCTAGTGTGTCTCGTTGCATTTTTCGACATTCCTCTTTAACGTGTCCATGGCGACAACAGTAGTCGCAGAATTTATGTGGAGGGGTTGATGGGTAGTGGGGGTGAAAATGCTGAGGGGGCGGGGCTCGTGGTGTGTAGTGTTGACCTGCTGCCATATTACCAAAAGGCTGGTTCTGTCTATAGTATGGCCGCTGCGTATAGTTCGTGCTATGTGGAGTGTGATGTTGAGGGTGGAAAGAAACTGCCTTTTGTGGATGGTGCTGGCTCTGAGAGGTGGAAGGTTTCTCCTCGCGGCGTAAAAGAGTTTTAACTGCTACTGTTATTGCGTTGACTGTCTCATTCTTTTTTTCTATGAGCTGTTTCATCTCCCGCATAGTGTGTGACTCACTTGTGTGATTGATAGCATTTACAAACTCCTGTTTTTCCCTGGTGTTCTCTACAGCCTCCATTCGAGCTAAATATTTTCTTGCGGCAGCTACCAAATCATCGAATGTATTATAGTCTTTGTATTTAACTTTAAACTGTAATTTTTCGTCGAGCCCTTCAATAAATTTTTCTTTCAGAATAACTTTAAAAGAGTCTTCTGCATGAGAGTCTGGATAAGCATGCTTAAAGATTTCCTGTAGCCGGATTGCATAATCATAAATTTTCTCGCCTGGCTTTCGATGTGCTTTCTTATATTTTTTCATGTATTTCTCGACTGTTTCATCTCCGTGAAAATGATCTAAAATTTTTTCTCTTATTGTATCATACTCATTAGGATTATTATCGATGATGTATTTAATTACTTTGTGTGCTTTATCAGTCAATTTTCCTCGTAATTCTAATATTACATCGTCTTCTGAGAAATCAGATCGTGCAATAACAGACTCGAACGATTCTAGCCATGATTCAAAACGAACAAGAGGATTTCCCGTAAAAGGTGGCAAAGCCTGTAAGCTGGATCGTATGTGAAGATCTTTTTGAAAATCAGCTAGCGCTGGATAGTGAGCGGATGGGGGGTGGCCGTGTGGGTGGGGGTGGCGGTAGGAGGGTTATCAGGTAGCGAAGGCCCAATTGCGCTGTGTGCAGTCGATCCAGTTGTTTTGTCTTTCCGTGTGGTATGAGCGGCCAACGGAGGACCGGGAAATCGTTTAATTTGGAAAGGAGGTTTTGTAGTTCCAGCACCTTGCTGTGAATGGGCTTGATTTTGTATAGACAATTGAGAAATTTCGTCAGAGTCTGAATATTCGCTAGGAATATCTTCTGAAAGAGATATAGCTGATCTTGAAGGAAGTCGGTGACTCCGTCGATTTGGATGGTTAAATGTTCCTGATACTCCCCGTTCTCGTCCCTGTCTAAAATGTCTCTTCGCGGTTGAAACCCAGAAATAATTCGCCTTCTTTCGGAACGTACTTTAAATGATCTTGCAAGCTTAGATATTGTCCCAGGATTGCCGTCAAGAATTGTCTCCCAAAGTCCTCGAATATCCCCGTCAGTTCCGGGATGAAAGATTTGCTCTTTTTTGATATCCTGGGTTCCGTTTGAGTCGATTGGATTCTCACAAGTTTGAGTAGGCTCTGTATCGAGTACAGGGCTCGTGTTATGTCGATCGGTTTCGGTTTGTCGGTCGTCTGCACGTGAATACAGTAAAGAAGTTTTTATAGCTGTTTCCATACACGCAGCTACGTAGATCACGGCGTCTCTCCTTGAATGTCCTCAACGACAGGATGGGAAACGGAAGTTGGCTGGTCAATGGTGGAAAGAGAGAAGTCGATGACTCCTTCCCGTCGAGATATAAGCGGAGAATCTGCTCGTCGACCGGATTTCCCATCCGCTGAACGCTGAACGCTTCTCGAGATACTGAGCCAACGTGGTCGTGAGTCGACCAACTGGTGTTGCGTTAAAAGTGCGTGCTGGAGAAAGGAGAGAAGCCAAGCGCGAGAGAAACGAAGGAGGAGATGGTAATAAAGGCTTTCGGTCTTTCTGTCGCGCCCAAGATTTACGAGGCGGAGTTTTGTCTAATTTATCTACTGACTTATAAGCTGTGTTGGATCGTAATCTACTCAAAATATTGCTTTTACTTTTATTATCGGCAGAGACGGATTCTATCGGATAGAGGGGAGAGTTGGTAGCTTCGTCGCGGTTGTAGGGGGTCGTAAAAAAAATCAGGGATAGGCTGTGAGGGTGTATGGTGTGGTACAGTGAGAGCAGATGTATCAATTAAATTTTCAGTAAGCGAGGAAGAATGTAAAAGTTGTGGTTCAAAAGCGTTGTCAAAAGCGGGATTCGCAAAAGAGTTGGTAGGTGTACGCGGGATTTTAGGCTTTGCTCCAAATACATCAGCATTCAGCATTGTGGGTGAGTTAAAAAATCGCTGCCACCACTATCTAAAGGTCCGCTCCATTCGGAAGCCGGACTTTACAATATAACAATAAATTAATAAAAGAACTCGGAGGCTACCCACAACGCCGATGTATTTAGACTAAGACTAAACTAAGAAAGTACATATATTGTTGACATACCGTTCTGAATTTATCCAATAGTAGAGTGAGAAGAGGAGAGATAGAGAGAGGGGGAGAGTAGATCAACAGAGTAGAGTCACGAGAACTTTCACTGTAAAGGCACGTTAGATCATAAGGCGAAAAGCACACAGAGCAAAACACAAACTTATACTTGGCAAAAACTGATAGAGAAGACGGGAAGATTGAGAGAGAGAGAACAGTCGATAATGACGGCTAAAGCCGAACTGATTTTACTTTCGTAGCTCATTTGCGACGAAAGCTTACATGCAGCTGGACACATCTGCTCTAGCACAAAAGCACATTAATTATTCTTAAGTACTCTGTGTAAAGGGTACCCTCAAATACGTTGACGTGTGAACTGGACACTTGTCAATAATATTCTGGGGTAGGCCTAACATTATGGGAAACTAGTCTTTAACTAGATTTACGGGTTGCTACTCTAGACTACTCTTATTCTAAAATGCGGATATAATATTACTGACGCCGGACGGCGTCGGTTGACACGCCTCGACGGCCGGAGAGGCGGGATTCGTTACAAAAGCCTTCGAAGCATTATAATGCTTCGTTTTTATAGCAGTTTAGCAAAATGGAAAAAAACGAGCAAATTGCGTAGCAGATATGGCCGAGTGGTTGAGGCGACAGACTTGAAATCTGCTTCCATCTTGGAGCGTAGGGTCAAAACTTACTATCTGCGATCAAATCAGAATCTCATTCGTGATGTAGCGTCGGAATAAAAGTATGTAGCGTAAGGGAGTTGCAAGTAAAGCAAACGTCTCGTAAGTGTATTTTAAAATCTCCTATCCCTGTCATTATGTTCAAGCGACGTATAGTTTTGGCGCAAACAGCCAAAAACATTGCTCGTATTTTACCTGACGTCAGGTAAATAACGGCGTAACGACATTTTAAATGCGAGTCTGGAGAGGCCTTCAGCAGAAAGTTCAGACGGATGAAACCTCGGTATGAAGAAGATTAAAAGGCTATCGAACAAGGAAGCCGGAACCAAGTAGAACGTTTGCCAGATAGTGTGTACACTCGCTTCCATAAATATCTAGTCCACCGCCCGCGGGTTTTACCGCTTCGAAAATACCTTTATGGTATATTCGTCAATCGAGTAGGAAGGGGTTACATGTCCATCCCTTAAGTTTATTTTCTTCCTTTTATAAGCTTTAGTAAACTTATCGTAAAGGTATATTTGAAGCGGTAAAACCCGCGGGCGGTGGACTAGATATTTTTGCAAGCGAGTGTACGAGTGGTCTAAGGCGCTGGTTTTAGTCACCAGTCTCTCATGATGCAAGGGTACGAATCCCTTCACTGTCATGTTGTAAAAATCATTGCTTAATTCTTTGGGCTATGTCAATGTTCATCTTTTAACAAGTGTGAGGCCTGTTAGATCAGCTGGTTAGATCGCCGTGCTAATAACGGGGATGTCATGAGTTCGATCCTCTTATGGGCCACAGATGGGATCATATTATTAACATTCTTAATTAACTTTGTCTACCAGTCTACTGACATGGAGATAAACAAACAAGGGCTATGTAGAAGATATGGCCGATTAGTGCTTCCAATCACACTTCATTTTGCCTTTCGTCAATTTTTTTTAGGCTTTATACAATTTTTTTACGTATTCAATCGCCAGGAAACAAGATAACTTTCTTCTTCGTTTTTCTAGCAGTCTAGCAAAATGGAAAAAAACCGAAAGTGGTTTCCGTAGCAGATATGGCCAAGTGGTTAAGGCGAACGGAAACCATTTTCGTTTTTTCCGTGCGACCATCACCATTCTTTTACGCTCTCTCTGACACCATTCTTAGCGCTCTCTAGTTTCCGAGAAGATCGGTACGTGAATGCCAACATTAGCGAAGCGCACCTCGTTTCTGACGCAGAACCCTTTTTTACTTCTCTTAATTGTAAATTAAGCACGGGGATGGATCTAGAAAGCCACTCACCGAGCCTCCCAACTAGCTTGTTAAAATTAAGCACTTTACCGAGCAGACCATTGATTTATTTCATTGACAATTTACAAATTTATGGGTAATTTGGGTTGAGTTTTAATTTTGGGCAGTGCGTTCACAAGCAGGGGGAGGTACGCGATAGTCGCTTTCTCTATTTCGGGAAGCCATCACCGCAGTCTTACTGGATGCCGCCGTGGACTGTGGCAAAAAATCGGACCGTACTGGCGAATGAGTTAGTACTTGTTGTAGCATGCTGGCGTGCCAACAAGTGCCATTTCACGTTCCGTGCTGGCGCGCCAGCTGAGACGAGGTTGCCCTTTAGGGGAGACCGAGGCTATATGGGACAGGGGCTGGATGGGACATTGCAGTTTTCTGCATGTTCCCGTAACATTTTTTAAAATAACTTTTTGTACCATACATGGGGATTACCGGGATTAGTATAACGCACACTGAGAAAAAATTTCAATGAAATCGTACGAGTAGTTCTTTAGTTATAAGTAAAAATAATTTTTTTGTTTTTTGGGGGGAGGGGGGTGGTTTAATTAAAAATATGCGGAAAGTCATGCTGGGTTAAACGGGACACATCGATTGGGGGCTATTTGGGACATGTTTAGGCCAGCCCAAAAGGGCGGAGTCCGACAAAAAATGGCCTTTACGAAGACTTTTTTTGTTTAACAAATTTCTACGTTGTACTTATATTTTTACACAAAATATTTATAACCAATGAATAGGAAATAAAATTTGCTATACAATGGCTATCTCAGGTTTTTAAATATATTTCTTCATTATAGCTTAAAAATAACAAAATTTAAATGTCCCAAGTACAATTAGTTTCAGACGTTTCCCATGCTACTTTCCATTCTTAGGCAAAGTTTACTAAATCGTTCAACGCTGTATGGCTTATATTTTCAAAGGGAAAAACTGGAAAACAAAGTATTTTTGGATGACGGATAGGCGTTTTTTAGGTCTAGTTTAGCTAACCAATCCCCTTCCCTAACGGTGTGTCTGATGGTGCTAATTCCTTCCATTTTGAATGGATGATCGACTAGAAATTTGTTTAAGTTCTTGAGGTTGATGATTGGCCGACGCCCACCTGTCTTTTTCGGGATAAGAAAAATGCTACTTATAAAGCCCGGCCCGACTGCTTTGACCGTGGCACCTTTCTTGAACAAGGAAACGATTTCTTGGTCGCAAAGTTCCTTTTGCTGACGAGACATTACGGCATTGGACGTGAGACTGATACGGGTCCGATAAAAACTCCAATTCAAAACCTCTACACACTGTCGCCAGGATCCAAGGATCTTGCGTCAGTTGAGACCATACATGTGCGAATCGCGCAAGACGGCCCCCGAAAGAATCGGAAAAGGCGAGTCTAGTTTGCACATACCGATTCTGAGTGTTACTTGAAGACCATCTACCGGAAGATGTAGATGGTCTCGGTTGGCTGGGTGGTGGAGCTGCTGATTTCCCCGCTTGGTCGAGTTTGTTGAGGGTGTTGACTTGGTCCACCAGAGCGTCCACAAATTTTGGACCGAAGAAAAGTTTGCCGCCCACTGGCAAGACACCTTTGTTGTCCAAAAGCCCGATGTTTTGGGGATATATCTGCGACAAAATGTTGCGGCGCCTGGCTGTAGTGACGTCGTTGTAGAGCACTGCCCACAATTTTAGAGCTGCACGAACCGCGAGCGTATCTTTTCGTGACTTCTTCCTCCTTCCTATGCGGCTTGCTAAAAACATAAGAGGTTTTACTGCGTCGATTAGTTTGTAAGTCTGGTTTCGATACACTTTTTCCAGTGGGTCGATGTTGTTCTTGGCTGCGGCTGAATTCTTTACACTCTTTAGACGAATATAAAACGCTTCGTCTAACGACGGGTTAGTTAACAAGCTAGAGTTATTCTTAATTTTAGGCTTGAAAATCTCTCTTGTTGACTTAGCTTTAGCTTCACCTAAACCTGAAACGATCCATTTTGACAAACCTGTCGACTTGGATTCGCTGAATTTAAATTTCACCGAGGAAACTCTGTCTTTTCCCGAAGAAGAAGAACTTGATGAACTTGAGCTTGATGAAGAGTCGGACGAACTAGAGCTTGAGTCCGACATGATGTTTGCTTAGCGATAGCTAAAGAAGATCTGGAATGGGACGGCGACGATCGCCCCTTTTGACAAATGCCCCCCTGACTTTGCTCCAATTGCCCCCCGACTGTTGCCCCCAAAAAATATGACTGTTGCCCCCGTAACTAAAGCCCCCCCATTAACAATAACAACTGCCCCCCCTTTTTTCAAAATAAAATATTTTAAAGAACCGCGTGACATTGTCTTGTCATACGTCATATTGTCTTTGTTATATAAATATTTGACAATAACGCATTCATTTAAATTAGGGGAACGGTAAAACAAAGGAATTTTGGGGCTATTTAACATTCAAGTTGCGCGGAAAGAGAACAAAAAATTGGTATGTGGGTATTAACGCCCCATTTAATCTTCACCAAGTTTTAGTTGACGAAAGTAATGTCTCTTGCGTCTCTGGTCACCATTTTCGACATTAATTAAGAATTAAAAAATTTGTTCCTATCTTAATCAGTTACCTGGCGATTATCTGATTAATATTAGATCTAGATACAATATTTATCATTGCAAGTATGATGCAAGTGATTTATCACATTTTCATTTAATTTATTCTTCTTCGGAATTTCTATGTTCTTTTTAAATGTTATTATTTTTATAACGTTTTTGACCAAGGGGTCAGTTGTTATTATTCAAGGGGGGCTTTAGTTAGGGGGTCATTAGTTACTGGGGGCATTTGTTTTTGGGGGGCAACAGTCGGGGGGCAATTGGAGCAAAGTCAGGGGGGCATTTGTCAAAGGGGGCAATCGTCCACATGCCTCTGGAATAGTTAAAGTACGCCTACCCACCAAGAGGGCGCCACCCGTTTATTTTGGTTACCCCTCTTTTTGTTTGCTGAAAATAAGCTAATAAAACAAGGTCAACACAGTCAATGTCGAACGTAATTTACATGACAATCGGTAGTGATGTGACGTTAACTTTAACGGATAACGTGAAAATTACGTTAACGGACGTTTTTTGGGTCCGTTAATTTAACGCAATAACTTAACGTTTTGTAAATTTATAGACGTTATTTTTGACGTTATTTATTTTTTTTAAGCTACAAAATACAGCTTTATCAAGATATTTTTTGACTGTTTTACTGTAAAACAATCTCATTTTAGGGCTGTAGCCCCCGGCTGCCACCCTCATTTTCGACCCGAAAGAAAACAAGCAACAATTTTCGCGGCTTTTTTTCTTGTGTGTAGCTTACCCCGAAAAGCCGCGAAGATTTTCGCTTGCTTTCTTTCGGGTCGAAAACGGTTAAAACGGGCAACCGGACCACAACCCGGGTGCGTGTAATCTGTTAGAAATGAGAAAAACACATGGACACATAGTTTCAAAAACTAGAAAAGACGTACGTCTACTCGAAACAAGTAATATTGTTCCTTCTTTAAATTTTAGTAAGAAATAACATTGAAACAGAAAGTTCAAAAGGTTTATGCCTATCGATATGCAGGAAAAGCAGTCAAAAGTAGTTTTCCGTTTCGGGTGGTAATAATCTGGGTTGAAAGAATCGAACAACGGGAGAAGCTTTTTCAGCGAAAGTGTTTTTCACTTGCAACAATGATCTTTTGCGCCCCTTGTTTTCATATTTATTTTTTTCGGATTCACGAAAAAAAATTAAATATTCATAACTGGGAACTGCAATAAAACTAACCAAGAGTACAAGACCATGGTTTTCATTTTCTTATATTTTTAGATACAATTTAAAAAAAATAACGTAAAAAATAACGTGAAATTCACGTTAACGGAGCGAAAAAATTAACGCGTTAATTAACGCGTTAACTTAACGGCAAAAAGTGAAGCTCCGTTAACGTATTGGATAACGCTAACGTTTCGAAAATCCACTAACGTCACATCACTAACAATCGGATAGATAGGGAGAAGAGAAAAATTAATTCGTTTTAGAACTAGCGTTCCGCGCGTCACCATACGGCATGCGACGCGCATAGCTTCAAGAGATCTATAGCCCTTCGTCAGCCCTTCGTACTTCGTAGTCTTTACCCTCTTAGTCTGTGTCGTTATTAAAATATCTCGGCTTCTGAGCCGAGTATTGAAAAAATATTTAAATGATTTGAAGAGATTGGCTATCTCATCATTTTAAAACAATTAGATTATTTTAAGGTGCAGCAGTTGACGAGAAAACTGCTGCACAAAAACTGAAAAAAGTCAAAATTTCGGCTACCTCCTCTCAGTTTTTTTGAATATCTCCCAAACTACAATAGCTAGGTGATTGCGGTTTTTAATCAATCGACTTAGCGAAAAATTGCGCACAAAACCCATCTATTTGTTCATTTGTAGGACTAGGACCCACAGCGATGATTTCCGCAAAATCAAAAACCCTCAAAACGGTCTGTTTGAGTGGCGGAAGCCGGACGGTTTGTTAAGTCTCAAGTATCGTTCACACTACAGCGTTTTGGAATGTTACATAGGCTATAACGCGATTTCGCAACCTTTTGTGAAGGCAACCCATTTTTCTTGTGTAAAACCGTTGCTTAAACGGAATTAATATGTTATACGTAACGTTCAAAAAGCAAAAACGCTGTCGTGTGAACGTACCTTGAGGGGTATTTAAAAACTACTTATGTGTTATACATTTTTGTATTATTTTGCTCATGCTGAGAAGATGAGTTAGGTTAAACTAGGCTGATCTTAGTCACTTAAGCAGACCTAATAAATAGAGACTTCAGGGATGAAGATTATTTTATTTAAGAAAATTAGACCACACACGGATTTACATTTTATCATTGTAAAGAGAAGGCATGTCATAAATTCCATAAATTTCAGATTTCAGTATCCCAATCTTTGAAGCTCTTGAAGTTGTTTATGAAGAATCTCTTCTTTTGTCTTACGAATATGACTTTCCTAAGTGATAAGGTTATTTTACATGGCATTCTTACAAATTTATATGGTTCTGAATTTCTGATACCGTCCTAGATGTTGTGTATGAGCTCAAAAATGCATCAACATCCATTTGACCAGAGAGAAACACTTCTGCAATTTCCTCACTCTTTTCATCTGTCTTTGAAGCAGCTTGCTGTAAACTAGCCTGAATTATTCATTTAATAAAAGTTTTAGGAAATATTCACTAGTTAAATAAAAAATTATACTTCTATATTATTAGGTATATAGCGTTGAGATAAATTTTGGTGCTGAGTGCTTAAACAATCCCAATCCTGTTTCAGTTTATTAAGCATCTCATAATGTTCCAGTATTTGTTGTCGTTTAACATTCCATGTTTCTTTCAGATCACTAATAGTCCCTATTTAATGTTCAATTTTTCATCAAATACATGTAATTTTTATTAATCTAATTGTTTGTTTATAAGTTACTTGCAATCTTTTCAACATTATCCATATGATTTTTTACATCTTTTGCTATTGCTTCTGCTTGAGGAAGTTCCTCGACAAACTGATGCAATACATTTTCATTTTCATTTAGATTCTTTATCTGGTTTTTTGAAAGACTCTCCAATTCAGGAATGAAGGGAGGAATTGGGAAATACTGCTGCTGACTTAGTTGACTAGATGATAGGAATGTTTCTCTGTTGCTACTTGCACCATTTGGAAAAATGTTTGCCTCTGGCAATTTTTTCAATTCTCTGATTATTGCATGCACAATTTGACCCAAATCTGAATGTTCTGAATAATTCACCAACCCTGGTGACATTATACGACCATTGTCTGTAACCCAGTTGTGTTGGATCGCAGGAATAATCCAAATTAAAGGCTTCTGTGTTGGGAAGTCTGTTGGAAGTTGAATTTTTATTGTCAGCTCCCGATTCCCCGAAAGGAACAGTACGTGATATTCCCCTGGGTGAATTTCTTGAACACTGTTAATCAAATCAAATTGCTTAGTGAAAGTGTCTCAGTATATGTTTAGTTTACAAATAGATAATGCGACTGAAGCAGTCTTACTCTTCTATGAAAACACGTAGAGACTCAATTTGCTTCTTTTTTTTCAAATGCACAATTGAAGGATTTAATGGAAACACAGTAGATTGGCTCATCTTGACATTATCATAACCTTATTATGACAGTGGCCACAGACATACTTGTTTACAGGAATCCACAAAATTCCGCGCAAATTATATTACATCATGGAGGAAAAAGAAAGCGCGCGAACTACTAGATATTTTGAAATCTTTCGTAAAGGCGAGAGCGACCTACAGGATGAAGGTCACATCGAGTTTTTCTTGGAGAATTCAAGCACTTTGTTATAGAAGATAAACGTGGAGACGGTGAGTGAATTTCAGGCAACGGAGATTTCAGAGAATTTTTTATAATATTCACTCTAGCTGGGGTTTTCAACCTATCAAAATCAAACAAGAAAAATTATAAAACTATTTCGTTCGAGTTTGTACTTATTCTAAAATCTTACATATTTAGGTAATCTTCATTATATTGCAGCATATTTTCTTTCCACATTGATATATTCGGATACTTTAAAAAGTCCAATTCGACGTTTTTCCAGCACTCGAAGGACATCAACATCAGTTTTGCTTGCCTGTGAGCTATTTAGAAATTGATTATATCAATTATGTCTGAAATATGAAATGACAAAAACACACCCAAAAATGTAAAAGGGTGATATTTCATAAAATATAGCAGGCGGTGTAGATGGAGGAGTAAAATATTCTTCTTCGTTTCCATTATCTTCTACCTCGGGAGATTGAAGGTGAAGTTTACTCAGTTTAATGCAAAGATCTGACAAAGGGCTAGCCTGAAGATTGGGTATCGACTGTCGAGGTTCCTCCATCTCAGTTCGTTTTTCGCGAAAATAGTTTTCAAGTTTCTTGAGTCCTTCACTGGAGCAAAGATCGCAAAATTCATCTATGTATTGAATAATAATGTATTATATATTTTTAGAATAAGGATGCATTATATTCTTTAATTGTTACCAAGGAATTTCCAGTATTCACTCCATGGTACATTTAAGTCATGAGCAATATTTCGGGCTATTCTTTCGAGGCCCTTATCAATATCCGATAATCTACTCTCTAACATCTTTTTGGGTGTCATCTTTTTATCACTAACTCGGTTTTGATAGAACTTGGGTACAGGAGGAGTTTTCATTTGTTGATAAAACATTTCGGCTTCTGTTGGCGACATAGGTCCTGCAAGTGCTTGCAGCATCATTTGTGGCTCTACTGGATATTTATGATGGCTCTATAAATGTAAAATTCAGGTTATCGAAACTTCCATCAATATAATCGTCTTAACAGTGTTTAGTTTTACCAAGGGCGAATTTTGTATCAAAGTCTCTGGTGAATTTGGTGTAACATCTGGTGACCAAGGCTTTCCAATACGAGCAGGTGACGAAAAATCTGATGGTCTCAATACTGGTATAAAAAATCGTTGACTTAGAAGCGACTTCATATGCGCTTCTAATTCTGGGGAAGGATTTTTACAAGACGAACAAACAATCTAAAGACAAAAAAGCTATTATTCAACCTGTTGAATCTTAACTAAGTAGATAAAATAATAGTCAATTTATAATTACGTCAATAGGTGTTTCTCCTCTAGTATTTTTACGTTCACGATCGCACTCCGGAAAAGAAATGAATAGTTCTAAAATATCCAGTGAACCAAACTTGGATGCAAAGTGAAGGGGGGTTTCATTGAGAAATTTATCTGGTGTATTCAGATAAGTGTCTAGAAGGTAAAACATTCTATTCTTGCGGACCTGTTCTGCATCATTCCTATTTGGGTTATAGTTATTTTTTTGTTACTACAGAACAATTTCAAATAAAACTAGATATTTTTTTACTTACACATACAAAAGCCCTATGAAGCCAGGATCAGTTATAGTATCTAAAAGTGCTTTGCAAATAGTAAATGATTTTTTAAAGGTTGCCAACAAGAGGCCATGGTATCTGTACCGTTCTCTAATCATTGTGGGGGTATCACCGGCACTAATCAAGAATCTGAAATACTCATACATGAAATAGAATTTTTCTAGTGCAATGCTTAATTAATCTTATAATACCTTGGATTCTTCCAAACAGTAGACAAAAATTCATTAGAATTTCCTGTTTCAATAGTCCTTCGAAACTGCAACATTTCTTGGGGACTTGGTGTGGGAAATGGTAACTTCTCACTTGGTAATTCTTTTATTACAACATCAGTCTCAGGCTGTGTTTGCTTTGTTTGCGTGAATTGAACAGCTTCATCTCGTTCTGAAAAACACTTAAATCGAGCTCCTTTGAATTTCTTGCATATTTTTAATGCTTCGACTCGATCCTCGAACACTAACTCAGTCTGATCCCCTTGTTCTTGACCTTCCAGTAAAGAAACACCGTAAAATGTACTAGTAGTAATTCCACTCATTGTAATCGATTTGCATATTACTATCTTCAAGTAAAAAGAAAATTACAATAATTATGGAATACAGAGGAATATTTCTTCGACACTTCTCAATTTTTCAAAAAGTTTTGTTTCATATGAAAATAGCAGACGCTAAACAGCAAACTTATTTTTATTTTAATGTGTGGCTGTGGCTAGGCAGGGGCGCAGGGGTGTGTGATTGAATGTATAAGGTAAAATCTATTGCACTCCGGAGTCCGGAGTCCTCTAGCGTCAAAAGTGGCTATTGCACTCCGGAAAGGAAATATGTAATACTTTCTTTTGAATTCTGTTTCTGTGTTTTGAAATTTGAATGGTTTTGGCATGGTTTTGATTTGAATTCATTCAAAATTCAATTAAAGTTAATGATTTCTCGTTTTTTTTAATTTTAACATGTTTTCATTGAAAAAACCAGTATTTTAAAATTAAAGTAAAGCTATATATGGTATATCATTTATGGATATTTCGTAAGATTTTCGTGTCATGTCTATGAATGAATAATTTCTGAACTTGTTTATCGAAATAAAATTTTTTTAAAACGCAACGCATTTTTGTTTTTGTTTACTTTGTTTATTTTTAACAACACAAAGTGAGTCACCCTTTGTCACCCCCTTACCCCTTACTTGGCTGAAGGTCGAGCCGGAGTTCTCAGAACGGGGCTTCGAGGGTTTGTTGGTGACCTTAAACTCACTATTTCTGCTGATTGATTCACACGTAACATGTGATTCAGCTGATTTCACGCTATATAACCATGCAATGACCGTGCATTCTCTTATTCCGATTAACTAACAGCTAAACACATCTTTCATATCTTGAAACAAAACAATACATAACTAAGTTAACATGCAGATGCAGTTTACTTTATTAAAGATATCAAAAGACATGTTAATTGAATTGTGAGTCCGAAAAAATATTTGGTGAGACTTGGTGGACGGCTGAACGGCTATACAGCTGTTGGTTGTTGTACTGGTTGCTGGACGGGAGGAGTTGGATTGAGAAGTAATTGTGCGATATCGTCGCCGTACTTGACTCGTACAGCTGTTTCATAGTCGGGAGCAGGCCGGTACGCCGGTAGTAAAGCACGTAGATTTTGTTGAGAGGCAGCAAGTGATCCAGCACCTAATGCAAATCCTCCACCACTGCCAGCAGTACCGGCTAATAGATGAGTTTGTGCTTGAGCGGGATTTAACTCTGTTAAAGTAGGTGATGAAATTAAATGTGGTAGAGCTCGAACACTTCCTAAACTATCTATGCGATATTCAGCCATTGCACTGTTACTCCTTGGTCCTGCAGATTCAAACATTGAAGCGGATGGGACCAGATTGCTGTTGACGGTGGCATTATTCGACTCCAAGTTTAAACCAGCTATTCCCATGTCTATATCTTTGTCTTCAGTCGCTTGAGATTGCAGGGATTGGAGAGTTAACAATGTTTGTTTGTAGAAGGTATGCTAAGAATCAAAACAATTAAAATTAAGTATCTTCGTTTTTCTTAATTAGGTAGACTTACTTGAAGGACGGCTAATTTCCAGACATAGTGCGCTGCTTCAGGATCATCAAAGTAAAAATTGACATTTTCTTCGCTACGCTGACATTCGATACCAAACATTCTTTTCTGATTCAACAGGTTTGTAATATCATCCCACCTAGAAAGTTTGAAAACTTGAAAATGCCGTTAAGAGAAAATAACACGATCGACGGCGCTACCTGTAAAAAACAACTCGCTCCGTATTGTTACGCATCACCAAAATTCCTTGCAACGACGTGGCTACCAGAGCCTCACCCGCTGGTTCTTCCTGAAAATACAAAATGGTGAAAGTTTATAAAGCATGCATTCAAATCTCCATTCGTGAATTTGAAAATCGGAGTAATACCTTTGCCAAAAATCGTTCCTGGCCGTAACCGTCAAGATGTTGTGCTTCTACGATGTACCAGCATTCAGCTACAGGTTGAGGAAATCCAAGTAGTTTAGAATGTTGCGCAGCTACCGCTTCTGTTACGGCATCTAACTGACTTTCGTTAGTCACAAGATGCTGCACGAAAAAATTTCAATAAACAACACCGCTAACAAAAATATTTAAATAATCCCATTACTTAAGGAACAAGGACAAACTCTTTCAAATATTGCAAAGTATGACGTTCCGGGTCATGGTCTCCAAATTCAGCTGAAACAGATTAATTATTTTATTAAAAAATCAAAAATCAAATTTATGTATCCAGTTTAATACCTTGTAGTCTGTAACCAGCAAGAACAACAGCTTCATTATAACTACATCTCAACCTTCCTTCCATGACATCTGACTTCAATTGCAAGAAATAATGGTACCTAGATTTTTCAAGAATATAAATACTTATTCATTTTCAAAATGTACTGTGTTGTATTAAAGTACCGAGTCATTTCATCCTCCAAAAGGCTATCATCATTTACATAGTACATGATTCTTAAATATAGATAGGCTGATAGGCTTCTTGGGCATGCTTATCCAATTGCTTCTTTTAAAGAGGGCAATCAAGTTCAACCCAGCGTACTCTGCAACCCCAAAAAGAGTATTTGTTAGCAAAAGATTTATGTTTACAATAAGACTGGAAAAAAAACATACCTTGGATAAGACTTTTGACTGACATAGCGTAATCCAAAAAATTCTGGCTGTAAACAAAAAAAAAGATTATTGAATATTGAATGTTTCCACTTGTACAATTTAACAATACTAACTAAGTTCCATCTTTTATACTGGCTATTTGTGGTTATTTTATTAGTGAAATTTAAATATATATCTGATTGTTTTAAATACATTGGAAATTTATTTCTTACCTTTAATTGAATTTGTAATGAATTTAAAACCATTGTAAAGTCAAAACACAGAATCAGTCGTTATTTACAATTCGTCGCCATAAAGGCATAAATGAAGTACTACTTCCTTTCCGGAGTGCAATAGCCACTTTTGACGCTAGAGGACTCCGGACTCCGGAGTGCAATAGCCACTTTTGACACTAGAGCGCTCCGGACTCCGGAGTGCAACAGGCGTGACCAATGTATAATACAAGGTCCTTGGGTATACGCCTTCGGGTTCAGGCTAAAGAATTTTTTTTAAATGAAATATGTTGTGCGACTTTGGGGCGGTGGGCATACGCCCACCACCCCACGTCGCACTGATTTTTTTATGAATTAAGAGAAAATTGAACTAGCTAATAGTTGTTGATTTTCGAACAACAATAAATTAGAATATGAATGTTATAATAATATTATTTAAAAAAATAGCTGTTTTTTTAGTAATGACCTAGCTATCACTCCTATCAGCAAGAGAAACTTCAAAAATCAAATTACATATGAATTTTGAAACATTTGAAAAGCGTAAACCGTAAAGCAATTAGGTTGCAGACGACGTTTTCGTTCGAACCTACTGCAGTTGCCCTAAGTCAAGGAAAATTTGCGTAAAAATACCATTTAAAAAAGTTTAAAAAATCTCAAAAAAAAACCTTCCGGGGTTGGGTAAGAAAACAATTTAAGCAACTTGGCCAAATTTGAAGTAAATCGGTCAACTAGGAAAAAAGAAGATAGGTTTAAAACGAAACGGACAATAGAGGCTATTCACTTCGCGGTTTCGCGTTTCATTTGTTTTGGTGTCCGCCATTTGTACTGGTTGTTTTTGTTCTATTTCTCACTGTCTGTAAAGGGTGACAGTTGATTTTATGAATAAAAATTGCAATTTGTGAATCACCATCTTCCTTTTTTGGATTTATTTTCTCACCACTTAATTTCTACGTTTCTTGGTTAGTATGTGTAACAATTTCTGCCCCCACACCATAGTTTTAATATTTTTAAAAAAATGTTTTGTCTTGGGCTGCCATGAGTGAGACAGTATTTAACGCAATCCATCCATGGGCATCCTCATTAATGCTGTACCAAAGATGGTAAAATTCCTCTGTCATGTCATAAAGTAAGCATCATGTTTGATTGTTTTTCTGATTTTTTACTAACTATGCTTTTGTTATTCTAGCCCGCTGATGTGCTCTCACTAAAATTGCATCAGGCATATCTGTCCAGACCAGATAAAATCGATAAGATCTTATATCTCAGATAAAATGCCACTGGTAAACTATATTGGGTGGCGGTGGGACTTAAATAAATAACACAATACTTATCACTTATCTTGTGTATTTAACTTATTAATATTACAAAAAAATTAAATATTTAGGAGTGAAACAGACTGACTGAAATACAAATACATAAACTTTGAAAATTAACTAGAACAAAAGTATTTTCAATTTCTGAATAGAGATCTTAAGTCACTAGGATTGGTTAACAGCATATGCAGAACAGTGTCTTGTTTTCTTGAAACACGAAGAATTTTTGCTAAGTATCTAAAACCTGAGGTGAGATCTGCATCGGGTTGGCAAAAGAGTTTTTTTAGCCATAACTGGATGAGGTAAGCCCAACAAGTAAATGAATCCAGCCACAGCTGCACACTCACAACAGCTTTGGTCTGGACAGATATGCCTGATGCAATTTTAGTGAGAGCACATCAGCGGGCTAGAATAACAAAAGCATAGTTAGTAAAAAATCAGAAAAACAATCAAACATGATGCTTACTTTATGACATGACAGAGGAATTTTACCATCTTTGGTAATTGGTACAACATTAATGAGGATGCCCATGGATGGATTGCGTTAAATACTGTCTCACTCATGGCAGCCCAAGACAAAACATTTTTTTAAAAATATTAAAACTATTGTGTGGGGGCAGAAATTGCTACACATATTAACCAAGAAACGTAGAAATTAATTGGTGAGAAAATAAATCCAAAAAAGTAAGATGGTGATTCACAAATTGCAATTTTTATTCACAAAATCAACTGTCACCCTATACAGACAGTGAGAAATAGAACAAAAACAACCAGTACAAATGGCGGACACCAAAACAAATGAAACGCGAAAACCGCGAAGTGAATAGCCTCTATAGACCAGGTTCGGATGCTGCGTTGCCAAATTTTAAAAAAATCCAGGAGGGTTTCGATTGCAGGGGGAGATAGAAAAAAAGGGGGTTTTTGATTTATTTACCCTAGTAATACTTTTCCAATTAAGGAAATGTTCTAGAATACTACACTTTAAGACATGCTGCGTCTTCTCCAGATATTTTAAATAATTAATCATCCCTAGTTTATCCATGAAAATTAATTCAAGCTGATTCAAGTCAAAAGCTAGGATGCTGTTTAGTATAATTCACTTGACTTTTGAGTTTTGACAGCTATTTTATTATCACCAGACTTCACCAGAAACGAAAAAAATACTAAATTGTCAGTATAATTCAGTTGTTAAGTATAATTCACTTGACTTTTGAGTTTTGACAGCTATATTATTATCACTAGAAACGAAAAAAATACTAAACAGCATCCTATGATTCCTTTCCTTGGACTTGAATTAATTTTCATAGATAAACTAGGGATGATTAATTATTTAAAATAACTGGAGAAGACGCAGCATGTTCTTCATTCTGCAGTTTTTTAGTGTTTTTTCTTATGTTTGCAATTCAAGACTTTTTTTTAATTGCGCCTTATGCTGCCAACATTGTCTTAATACTCGATTCCTCGACTAGCCAATTTTATCAAGAGACCGACGTTTACGACTGACTTGCAAGTAAACGCTTTAATAAACGGAGTTAACAGACACTGCTTAAACAGCGAAGACTACACTGACAGAATGAAGAAATAAATGAACAAGGCAAATTTTTCATCGGTTTTCACTTTTCAGCGGAAGTACTTCGAAAATTGACCAGTCAAACAACATTTTCTTACTAGCTTAAATTTTTTGAGCCCCTTCCTTGTCATGTCAAACATGCATTTTCATTTCTTTTCTTTTTTCAAATGAATCTTACATACCTGGTTGTATAGAAATAAACGTGGGAAAGAAATATCTGGAACCAACCCGTCGTCGTTACATTTAAATTAATTCAAATTAATAAAATAGCGAAAAAATAATAAAGCGAATTTATTCGAGAAAAAAATAAATACCGGTAGCCTAGTCGTAACCTATTGTTTAGAAGGTCCAACGGCCATATCGGCCGGACTTATAGAGATTGTGAGTATTTATATTTGAAGAGTAAACACAGAACAAAATTCATTGAAAATTACTTTTACAAAAATGGTTCCAGATTCAGTATTGTTCCACAACCACAACTAATAAACTAAAGCAGATAAGAATAAAATCCAGAAACGCATGGCGGCATGGGCATTTTTTTTCATTAATTTTTAGTTTTATCAGCTGGTTTTATATTTATTTTGTAGTTTCTAGTTTGGTAATTGTTATTTGGTTTTTCATCTATGGGAGCGTAGGGAGCTAGCCTATGCAATATGCATGAATGCTATGCGGCTTGCGGCTATGCCTGCGTCGTATGAACAGTCGGATACTAGCAAGAACGACTTCAGCAGCCCATCTTTACTAAAGAAGAATTGCCGTTTTTCGTCGTTCCTAAAGTGTTTGTGCAGTGTATGTATGTGAATGTGTGAATGCAAGAACTTTTATAAGCGCGGTCGTTCGGAAATGGCGTGGCGATGGTTGTGAAAATTCGACAGAGTTATTGTACATATCAACGTTCTGCCAATAAAGTGAATCGGTGGCCATTTTCCGGGTGGTGTGAGAAGAGACTCCACCACTGTTGTTGACGGGTGGAAGAACGAAAGAAAAAAGTGTAAACTTTTGTGAAAGATAGGACCCAGTGTAAAAGACACGTAGCCCAGAACCAAGAGTCAGAGCTAATCAAATGAGTGAGCCCAAACGGATAGCCCTGATTCCGCTGGCTGCTTCAGCAGCAGATGCAGTGCAAGCCCCATTGCCAACTACCAAGAAAGACAAGAAATCTGCAACCGTGATTGTCAAAACGCATCGTTTCTCATTGACGTTACCAGATTCGACCGAAAAATCTTGCCCAGAGTTCAACTTTGCAGATCTCATATCTTCTCTTACGGTACGACTGATGTTATTATCTTTTTCAAGGTGTTTTATTTGAGTTTAGTAGGAAACCAAGAAAACAATACAAGTATTTCGATTGACTCTCATGGGTTTATGTGACGATGCAACCTAGTTTTATTACCAATATGGAGGGTTCTTTTCAGTGTACTTGAGCATTTGCGGCCACTAATCTCTGTTTAACCGGTATGGGGAAAAAAGATTTTGAAACTGACAGCAGGTCGCCATGTTTTTATTCAGAAAGGATAGAGGACAGTGGCCTCACTGGGAAGAGTTGGCGGTGCCGCTTCTGGGGTTCTTTCTTCTTGTATTTTGTCTTTCCCACTTTCATCAATCAACCAAACTTTAGAGTAACCTTCATTCTATTGATTCAATGCCGTTTGGATAGTTCGATTATACACATAGAACTCTACTTTTTTTCGCCAGTTTGCGAAGCGACGGGTTTTTCAAGTCGCTGGCATCGTTGCCGCATTGCTATGTCGTTGTCGTTACTTGGTAAAGGACGCCGTAATGACCAAGCCAAGGCAATAGCAATTTCTCGTTTTTTCCAAGTTCTTACGGGGTTTGCTGTTGTAGTTAGATTGAGCGCCATTTTTGTCTCTTTATATTTATGCACCTCGCTTTTATGATGGCGCCTAGCGGACGACTAAACGCGATGAGTCACCTCGATCTCTACTGGACCATTCATTTTACGTTTATTCAAAAACGAAATATGTTTTGTCGTTGTACACTGAAATTATTATTAATAGGGTAACATTTAATGACAAGTAATTATCTCAACTAAAAATTGGTTTAAATAATTGGAATGAGTGGAAAAAGTTAAATTCTCTAACAAGAATAGAAAACGCGAAATAATTTGCGGAGCATTAATGACACAGTTTAATTAGAACCGAACAATATTATCTGGAAATAAGAGTTATTCTTAACAAATAGGGGTTTAGGGGAGTTTATTTGAAATGAGGGTTGTTAACAAATATGTGAGTTTAACCTGAGTTGAGCTTTAGTCAATGTGTATAATGTCTTTCGAATCAAATTTTGAATGCATTCTTTTGTCGTTGTATCAAGCTTGGGGTTTCTAATTGCTCTTTTTCAGAGACTTCTTTCATTATAATTACCTAAGATGTTGTAATATGGTTTGAAAATAACTCAATGTATTGATATGCAATATCTGTCTCAAATAGCGCGTGAAGGTCACTTACCCACCATTTTAAGAGTGCTTCAGCACTTGATCGAATTTCAAAAGCATGGTGTAATTGATTACATAAGTTGAAGGTTTTGATTAATGATGAAATTTCTTTTTCCTCGTTTAGAAAAAGAAAGAGGGCCACACAACAAATGGTTCTACTCCTGTGGCCACCGGGCATCCTCAGTTGGATCCGTTCGCTGATGACGACGAAGACCAACTTCGTGGCATAGCAAAAAAATTTGAAGAAAAATATGTAAATATTTGAAACCAATTAATAATATAGACGTTTATGTATTGGATTGATTTTTTACCGGTACGCTGTAAATCCTTAGGGTTTGCCTGCTTCGAAAAAGAAAAAATCTCGGAAATACGATGATTATGTCGATCTAGGTGCTGGTTATGACGAAAACGACCCTTTCATCGACAATACCGATGCGGTAAGTCGTAATGGGAATAATAGAAGCAATTGTCTTTAAATCTGACTATTTTCAATGCAGTACGACGAGATAGTTCCTGCTGAAGTAACGACGGCACACGGTGGATTTTATATAAATTCAGGAGCACTTGAGTTCAAACCAGTTGAAAAGCGATCCGATTCGGAATCAGAGTCAGAATCTGAAAGTAGTGAGTCTGAATCTGAAGATTCCCTCTCTGAAGCTAGCACTACTCCTATTAGTACAAACAAAAAACGAAGGGTAAATTTCAAATATGATATAATTACTTACTAATAAGTGTAAACTATTTTTTTTTTTTTATGTAGGTGATAGAGTCGGATGATGAAGATTCGCCTGAGGAGATCCAATTAAATGGATCAGAAGGTGAGGAAGCAGAGGCCAAAAAGAAAAAGCTTCGATTAGATGAAAGTAATATTGTTCAACAGGCGAAACGTAAAAAGTTATCGCCTCCTCCTGAAAGTGGAGTCATTAGTGAAACGAGTTCAGTTTCTGTTAAAAAACCTCGAACTAGTGTGAAAGAGCTTTTGCAACACAAGCGAGAACTTGAAAAGGCTGTAACAGAAAGTGTTGAAAAACCTGCAAAAAATTTTAACAATAATGTTTCAGTTCCTCCAACAGTGGCAGTGTCCACACCGCCTCCAGTGAAAGAACAATTGCAATTGAAACGAGATAAAGAAAAAGATGTTGTCGATTTGTCCATTGCAAGTAAAGTCACTGTCGAAACCAGTGTTGTCACAACCGACTCATCGTCGGATTCCTCTGATTCGTCTTCTGATTCTTCGGAATCTGAAAGTGGTGGTGACGAAGATGAAGACGGTAGAGACGCTGATATGATGAAGGGTGAAAATGATCCTGATGCCAAACTACCCAACAATTTAACAGCCGCAACATTGGCTGTCATTGAAGATATAAAAAAAGCAGCGGCATCATCCGACCAGCAGGGCAAATGCCGTTTCTTTTCACCTGAGATTAATCGTCTTCTCTTAGCGTAAGTTTGTAAATTCTGCTGTAATTGTAATTAATTAATTGTAGAAAACGCGTTTTCTATTTTCGATCTTCTTCTACAGAATCGAGTTGCAAGCGCGACAGTATTCTTGCAGTAAAAGACAGGCCATTTATACTCATTTGACTGGCTTTCTCCCTTGCACCAAACATACACTACTCAAACGAGCCAAGAATCTGGTTTTGGAGGATTTCGAATCTCAATTGAAACCGGCCATCCGAAAGTAATTTTTTTCCTGAAAGATTTTGCCAAACCTTGTTTTATGAATCTGTTATTAATGGGGGAAAAAGGTTGCAGCAGTCTGTCGAAAAAGTCATTGGTGAACAAATTGAACGACATGCTACTCAGTGTCAACGATTAGCCGATGCCAAGTAAGCTATATCTGTACATTTATTTACGATTACTCTTCTTGATGTGGTTGCCCGAATCCGTTTTGTTCTGTTCAGTCTTAATAATTTATTTCTTATCCTTACTCGTTCACCTCTCGTTGATTGACTGTTCTCCGTACAGTCCGGAGAGGTACCTCGAATATTATCGCTACGTGTGGTAAGATCTTTTTTGATCACTCAGGGTATAGATTGCAAGGCCTTAGGTTGACTTGTGACCTGGTTGCTTCTTTCGTGAGCTTTTTGGGGCGTGTGTATTGCACTTTGTAGAAATCACCGAACGCCAAGACTGTATGGGATTCCAAGCTAATTCATTAAGGCATATTTCTTTGATAATCCATGATCTACAAGCTGACCTTTAATCAAATTTGAAAAAAAAAAGACTAATTTGAAGAACCGACAAATTGACTTAGGAAACTAAAAGCTTCGGGTTAAGGTTACTAATGACAAAATAAATCATGAATATCTGTAATACGTTTTATTGCTTCACACTCCCCACCCTCTGTATGTGATGGGTACTGTTTTGGTTTTGTTTTTTTAAATCTGGACTGTGGCATGGCTTTCTTTCGTGTAAAATGTGAGTTGCGGAAATTTAAAGCTTTGGGTTGTATTTGTTTAATACGAAAAATTTGTATGTTTGCTCGCAAACATTAATTATCATGATCTATTTAGGGATCCGGAACTAGAACCGGCTGGTGGAACAGACGATGAGGATAAGAAGCCCGAGAAAAGCAACAAGACTCCTCAACCTCGCAGAAGATTCCTGTGGAGTAAAGAAATGCGGTAACACATTTCTCAGTTTGAAATTCTAAAGATCCCTGCTTGAACAAACTATTTTTTCTAGGGCTATTTTAAACAAAGTAGTCTACCTGAAAGCTGATTGCTTCAATTGGTCAAAACTACGCAAAGAAACTGCCGCCGATTATTTACTTCGTTTCTTAGACACTGAAATCCGTTTGCTCTGGCCTAAAGGTTGGATGACGGCTAAGATTCTTTATAAAGAAAGTCAAGAAGCTCATTCGTTTGTGACGTGAGTTTAGCATGGTTTTAGCTAATAATAACAGTGGGTGTTAATAACAATTATTTCTTGTGTTTCCTTTTGTTTTCCTATTAGATCAAAATCAAAATTGAATCCGACTTTAAAAAAACCAAGCATTCCTCGCTCGGGACTAGTTGATGCGTTGGCTCTACCGGTTACTCCGTCCGCCCTCTCCCTAAATGCTGCAAGTACTCCAGTTGGGTCATCCTCCATCTCTAAGGAGATCAAGAAATCTCAGCTCAAAGATCGGATGCTGTCGGTAGCCGCACAGCCTGTGGCACGACAAGATTCCAACTCTGTTCATCATCGAAGTGATTCTGCACCCAATTTAAGCTCAGGAAAAATCGACAAATTTCGATCAGAAATGGGTATGTCCTCAACTAGAGTAGACAACGGTGTCAAGTTAGACACCTCCAAGCATCGGCAGCGTGCAGATCCCACTTGTTCTGCCGCTCGAACTGAAATTCATCATATAACAAAAGATCCTAACAAATCCAGTTTCCGACAAAGTGAAATTTCTCATTCTACCAATCACAGCAGGACAACGGATTCTAACCCTTCAAATAATTCGAGATCAGATCACACGTCTGAATCTGTTAAACCAAGAAGTGAAACACCTACATCTAAAGGAAATCCAGTTCAGGTCCGATCCGATTTGGGGATTGTTAAAAATGATGCTCCCACGTCATCTTCAAGGTCGAATAAGGTTGACTCCATTAAACCGCGCCACGATTCGAATTTAGCACGTGGGTCAGAGGGCAACAAACAATTGCGGACAGACAACACGGCAGCTTCATCTGACTTGAAATCAAGCTCAGGTCTACGTGGAACGGAGAACAAGCAATCGCGATGGGAAAACATCACGTCATCTGAACTTAAAAATCGCTTCGAGCATGTGCAGAATGCTCCAAAAGTTGAGTCCACCACAAATAAACTTGATTTGAATTCGTCTGAAGTAAATTCAGCCAGCAATTCTAAATTGGGAAAAAATAGCAAAAGTACTCCAGCTGCTGTAGGTCCATCTCTCAACTCTCTCGCCTCATTTGTGGACTCAGGATTACGTTGGACGGAACCAGGATGCGTGTTGGATCTTAGCGATGATCAACAGCAACCTCGACAGACGTTGAAAACATCCGAACTTAGTGTTCGAGCGGATTCCATTATTGTAAAGGACTCTGTTCCTAAAGTGGAAGAGACAGAGGATGAAGAGTCCATGTTGCAACGTGATTTAGCTATGGTATTGGAAGAAATCAGCCAAATTACTCGTTTGGTCGAGAACAAAGATCTTACGCAGGCGCCGCCACAAATGACCAAATCTTCGGACTCCAGGACCAAGAGTGTCATTAAGACAACAGGATCGCTCTCTACCTCGCATTCACCTGCGTCGGCGCCATCATTAACATCTAATCCTTCTTCCAGACAATTGACGACAAGTGGCTCGGTTCTGCCCCCTAAATTAACTTCAGCTACTCGCACACCACCACCGCCGCCGCTAACCGTCTCCACTCCTGTCAGTCGGATTAGTAATTCACCAACTGGTGCCAACACCTCAGTTAATTTGATCTCGCCAACTCAAACTCATTCGTCTAGAACAATGTCTCCCGTTTCCAGTGATCATCTCAAATCAGGCGAGAAAGTTTAGAAACATAAAATACAAATAGATCAGTCAATTATGAGAACGGCGTTTGTAATCTATTCTTTAATTATAATATTGTTTGTCTCGCACATTAAAATCAGGTTCTGGACAAGTAAAATATAATTCTAGTATAAGCAAATTGCTTTCCAACGAGTTCATGACTCCACCCACAGCTCACTCTTCCAGCAGACATGCTGCAGGAAATTTCTTCAACTCGGAACATCTTAGTCCGGAGAAGAGAAAGCCTGACACAACGTCTACACAGCAGCCATTGCCACCACTTCCCGCTCATCAGCAGCATGTCAGCACCAACTCCATTCCCAGAAGCTCACCCAATGCCATGTTCAGGTAATATACAGTTGAACGTCAAGAAATTAACCCGATCTCAAAGTTGGTTTTTATCGTTACCTAGAAATTATCCATCTTCGTCTGCGCAAGCTGTCTCGACGCCTACAATTAGTTTGACAATGAGAAATTCTCATAGCATTGAATCCTTGATTCAGGTATAACAACGATTGACAAAGGTGTACGTATGTTATAAAATGGTGGACGTTTTTAATCCCTTTTTCTCATTGACCGGGGATCTGTAGACTAAAAAAAGTCCAACCGAGTCTTCATCTCATCGATCAGCAGGAAATGCCCACCCAGGGCAGCAAACAGCACAGTCTCAACAGTTACCCCAGCCTTCCGTGTCCAAACACGATCCTCTCTCCATCTTCATGACTCAAAAGAATTCACAAAAGAGTACTCATGGAGATTACAATTATTACACTCAACCTGGTAAAACATTCAAACACTGTAACCTTTAAATGAGTTGAATTGCATTCTTTACTTTTTTTAGGCACGGGTCATCATCAGCAATCATCCTAATAAATGCCTTCTGAAATCACGGTCAAAGTTGCTCCATCCGTATCGTGTACATAAGATGAATTTTTGACTCAAATGTTTCCATTTGCAAATATTGAGTTCTAAGAAGATTAGTAATGTCACCGAATCCTCAAATTGAAGTCTTCTGCCTTGCCATTGTACATTTCTCTGTACATTTCTAATAAAAACATTTCGTTTCTTCTATTTTTGGAAATTGATTTTTCTTTGAAATAAGTACAATGAAGTTTCTCAAACAAGTTTCATTCAAACCCAATAGGCCTACTCACAATGTCAAAGAGTACGAAGATTTAGAATATTGCTTTCAATAGACTACAAACCATTTTTCTTTAACGATGAATTAAAACGCTTGTATTACCCGCACGCGCGTCTTTACTTTTAGTAAAACCACAAAAATATTCGAAACTCTTAATTTTAAAATTACCGTCCACTCTCATATCCAGGGAAGACAGCGTTGAGGGCACGACAAAGTTCTTCATTTGGTTCCATTATCATGTTCTTTCCCAGTTCATGGCGGCAGCTAGGACATGTAAACACTTTAGCCTTAAAAGAACCTTGCAAGCACACAAGACAAATATTATGGGTGCAAACTGTTGTGATAGGCTTGCACACAATTTCTTGGCAGCAAATGCACAAAAACCTTTCTTCAACTTTAGAAACGAATTTCTGTTATAAAATATTGTTTAAGTTCAGGTAGCACGTAAAACTTTAAATGTATAAGTTACTTGTTTTGTGTCATCCAAACTTTCTTTACATTCATCCCACAATTTTCGGTTTAAAACATCCTTCTCGATCAGTTCAGCAATTTCAGGTTCTAATTGATAGCCAGATTTTTTTGCTTTTTTGGCAGTATTAGCGTTCTCTTTATTCTGCAGTAGCTCGACAACAGACTTCCTCTTTCCACCATTTTTTTCCTTCTCTTGTTCTTTGGCTTCTAGAGCTTCCAAATGTCCCTCGGGATACTTAAAACAAACGACAGAAATTGAGAAACGTCCAATGTTGAAATATAAAACACTGTCACTTACAATCACTTGATCTAATCCAAGCTGTTCGATTCGTTTTTTTCCCTTCCTCTGTCCAAATTGGAGGGGTAGAGTCATCCCGTTGAAGAAAATAACGCCAGACTAAAAACCCAGACTTTCCTTTTTCAGGCCAATACTTGACAATCTTGTAAATTCCGTCGTAACTGAGATGATTGTGCCCGTTAGCATGACGTAATAACTAAAATAATGCTTTAAGAAAGAAACACATACCGGACACCGATTTCAGGGCCATAAGAAGACGCATGTTTTGCTGCTTTACCCTTTCCTTTGCTGGGGCCTTTCGCCAGTGATTTTTCGTCAGCGTGTCCCTTTCGAAGAACTCGAACAGGTTTGCCTTTACGCCAGTCCTTTGCTTCAGCACCTTCCGTTTCGTTGACCGTAGCGTTACAGTTAATGGCCAAAGCCCTAAAAACAAAATGAATACATTTTTAAAATCAAAATAGCAATTATTTTATATTACAAATTCATTCGAGTGAGCGTTTGGTCACAGCTCTGCTCAGCAGTTCGCTTGTTTCCTGTCAAATCTCTTCCACCAGATCCTGTATAATAAAACGAGTCGCCATTGTCCATATCATCTTCGTATCCACCGCTGAGAACGATACTGTAAGCTCCTTCTTTCTCACGACCATGAATGCCTCCGACTGGTGGCCGATGTACGCCTGCTTCGGAAGCCTATTTTATTATTCAAAAGTATAAACTATGAAGAAATGCAGATTGAAGTTTGAAGACGAATACCTGAAATCTAAATCGCCAGGTAGTTCCCACATCGACACCAGGTATGGGTCCAAAATGGTTCGAAGGAACGATTGTGCACTCCTTAGCTCGGCCAGCGCAAGCCATACCTCGTCCCCAATCGCGAGTGGTGTTTTTGTTTAAATTGGACGGAGCTTTAGCTTTTTTCTTACTTTCTTTAAGCTTTTCTCCTGCTTTCACAATCTGACTACTGTCAGTTTTGCATTTTGGACAATACCTTTAACGATGCAACATCACAATATAATTTAATGTAAGAAAATGTTATATTTAAATGTTCAAATCGATGACTTACCATTCTTCCGATTCGTCTGGCATACAAGAAAGTGGCGGTTTCAAGCAATAAAGATGATAGGGTAGATCACACTCGTCACACATAATTTGTTTGTCAGGATTTTCCTTACTTCCACATTCATGACACCCACAAAATTTGCACTTACGCCTTGGATTATCATTGCAGTGATGACAGTACGGTGCACTTTCCCTTTTGTTCGCAGGGCCTTTCTTTAAAAGCCGTGTATCTTCGGTGGTTTGTTCGCTGCGCTTTTTTACCTCTGTAATTTTCATAATTTCTTTAACAAAATAGATCGAACAGTCATTGACTTCAGTTTCATTCTCTTCTCCCATGATGAGCGTCACGACAATCTTTCTTTTAGTTCGGGACTGAAGATCCACTTTAGTTAACTTGCCATCATACCTAAATAATGCAAAAGTCAAATTAAAATAGATTTCTTTTAAATGGGATAACTAGCATTTACCACAATCCCCTTTCCTTGCTATCTTCCATGTTATAATTTACTAATACAATTTCTCCAATCTTTAAATCCTGATTTGAACACAACTCTTCTGCTCTTGGCCTGATTTGCTTGATTGTCCGTGGAAGAGGAATTTCTCTTTCATGTCTGGAACAAATAGAATATGATGACATGAAGTAAAATTATATGCAAACAGGAAGTCTTCTTACCCTTGAAATAATACATGATATTCCAATTGATTGTCTTCTTGGTTTTTTGTAATACGGACAATTTTAGCTTCAACCCAAGAAGAAGTAAAGGGATCTTTTGCATCTACTAAATCTTGAACCTACAATGAAAGTTTAAAATTTTTAAGATAAAACTGATTAACAATCATAAAAATTTAAATCTTTACACTTTACTTCATAGTATTCACACACAACATCAGCAAGAGCCTCATCTCCACAACTGTTTGCCTCATTCTTCCCTTTATTATTCACTTCTTCTGACTGTTCTTCAGTGGCTTTTTGAATAATATTAGCACTTGGAATAGGAGCAGCACGAATCATCAGCTGAACCACATCATTAATGTTGATACCATAATCAATTAGACGGTAACCATCTTCCATCTATAGATAACATTTGTACTTTATAACTTTAATTGATAACTGAAACTTTCTTAACCAGTTAACCTGTTTGCCACGAAAAAATAAACGTTGGCATGATGGCTCTACATTAAGCTTATCCTTTACAAGTCGACGAACTTCTTCAATCAATGACATTTTAGAGACGGTCAACATGACCGACTCTTTTCCGTCCATTGTTTTAACTTTGATATACATTTTTTAGAATATCTCCTTCTTTTTAAAATGAAACTAAATAAAACCAAGTAAATTCGATAAAATGATCACTTCTGTATAGTTAAAAAAGAATTTACTGAGACTGAAAAAACACGTAGTTCTCTCTTGACTCTCTCAGTCTCTAAAAAAATATTGGCGCTAAATTTCTAGACGTTGCCACATATTAATATTTTTACTAATGTTTTAGCGGTTTTTGGCGGTACTTACATACTATATATATTACATACATACTTATACTTAAATACATACATTTATATACTTATCATACTGTATATTACATACTACAAGTTTGATCCTCAATCAATGATAAAAGGGGAGAAACAACAAAAGTTACTCCCAGTTGTAAAAGACCTGGAACCCAGAAACAAGCAGATTTGCCACCACCGGTAGGCATGACTACAAATGAATCCTGATTATAGTCTTGCATGCTTCCACAACTTGCATTTGTTGCTCAGCTAACAACCTATAAGAAAAGGTAAATTTATAGTAGCAAATAATATAAATTCACAAGTAATTGTAGCAAAACTAGAATGGATAATTACTGAAAGCCAAGGGAGTTTAAAACAGTTGAGATTTCCAATCCAGAAAGAGCTATTGGAATATTTGAACTAACTTCAGCTGAATGAGTAGCTTCTTGCCTTCTTCAAAACTAGTGAGTTAAATGATTAACATCTTAAATACATTAATGGAACTAAAATATATTATAAAACGCGACATACCCAGAATCAGACTTTAAATCCAAATCAGCAAAATAACTGACATCAAGTGACTCTTGTTCTAGTAAATAAGCTTTCTTCTTAATTAAATCATTTAGCACATCGATTTCCAAAAAATATCTTTGTACATTAACAGGGCTTATAGGAAACATATTCAGCAAAATTTGAAACATGTAAGATTCAACTTTGGCTAAAATTGATTTCCTCTCCTAAAAATACATGAAATGAAATACATCAAATTGTGCTTTGTTTTAGTGTTAACTTACATTGCAGTCATCACTTAAGGTACTCTTTAGCCAAATACATATCTCACTACATAATGCTAAGCGTTTGTCAATTGTGCCCTGGGACTAGAAACGATAATTGTTTTGAGAACATAAGTTTAATTACAAAACAAATCATACAGTAAAACAGTAATTCATACTAGACAAAATCAATCACAATACAGAGAGATAATAGAAAACAGAGTAGTTCTTACCTGAGAATCAGGTACAGATTCTTGAGAGTCTAGTATATCCATTTGTAATGCCAATTCGGAAAAACGAATGTATCAAGTTGATGTCTAACTTGAAATTTCAGCGAGAAACACTTTATAATGCCAGCGAGCATAAATTATTAATTTTATTAATTTTATTATTAATGTTTTTTTATTAATTTTCATTCATATTGGTGGTAGCCTGCGGGAGTTATTGGTTTACGACACTTTTTTTTTAAGGAAAAAAGCGCAGTAACTCACTTACCTTAACAGGGCGGACTTTTTTCCAAGGGGGCGGGCAGTGCAGCTTTGTCAACATTTTTGGAAATTTCCCCAGCTCAAAAGGCAAAAAGGGTATAGTCTTTGGTATCTTTGAAAAAATTGTTTTTAAAAAGGGGTAAAAAGGGAGAAAAGTAAAAGAAAAGTAAGAATTGTACGGGGGCGGGAGCAAAAAGGAAAGGAGGGAATTTTACTTTTATAGCCTCTAGCTACTTATTGCTAAGAAGAACCGCGATGGCGCCCTTAATCAAAACAAACCAATAAGTCTGTCATAACCGATTATGTAACAATCGATTGGTTGATAGATTAGTTAACTTAGTAGTTGATCGATTAATTGATCGAGTAGTTGATAGGTGCTGTGCAACACCTATTTGTTTGGTTGCAGAACCATATAAATTGGAAGTTTCCCCAGCAAAAAGGGCAAAAAGGGAAGTTTTTGTCAACTTTTGGAAGTTTTATCACTTCCCGCTCGATTTTGTTTGTTTTGTCATATTTATTTCTCAGTGTTTTTAGGGGCGGCTTTAAATGAAATTTCCCCCTGCACTGCCCGCCCCCTTGCTTTTTTCAGTAAAAAATTTGATCGCTAAAAACTAAATACCGCAGGCTACCACCAATATGAATGAAAATTACACCTCTTACTCAACTTTTTACGCTGAATCGGAATATCAGGTCAAAATAAGCCTAAAATGAACATACGCATGTGTAATTGTACAGCAGAATACATTCTGCTCAACCCTAAGGGTGTAGACCTATTTTATTTTAGCATTTTCAAAGTTTTGAAGGTTAGGTAACCTTCCTCGGCCGCGGTACGCCCCCTTTTCTTCAGACTTATTTTTGCTCTGTTGCAAGCAACATCGTTTTTCAAGCATGTCTAGGCCACCAAGTGATTTTTTTGGGGGCCGTTTCTACGACCCACGTGCGGCTTTTTTCGATCAGCCGGTATCTGATCTAGAAAGGATTCGTGAACGGGAGATGCGTAGTCGTTTACATCCCCGGCATCTTGGCTATCAGTTAAGGGAAAGATCCCCAGTTGGTTTTCCTCTCACGAGTCGCATTGGGACAGTAGTGGGTTTGGTTTTTTTCCATCATTCGATGACCAAAGAGTTCGTTCTTTCGATCAGAGTGCAGAATATCGTGGCGGTTATTCACGTGGTCCAACGGACGAGTTTAATAGGCAACGCCCCAGCGGTATGGGCTATCAGGGCTATCACTGTGGTGATCAAGACTTTTATTTCTTCAACGAGGAAGACGGCCTCTGTTACGACGCGAAGGGCTACTGCTATCAATTTGAGGAGGATGGTTTCTTTTACGACATTAAAACAGGCGGTCGTTATGACACAGGCGGTTTTCCGTGTGATGAGAAAGGTGTACGGATTCTTGACATGTCGGATGTGTCGGATGAAGATACCGGTGCAGGCGAGCCCCATCCGGTCAATAAAACGGTCCCTCCGTCAAGTGATAAGTCAATTCATCCAAAGAATAAGGACAGCGGTTCAGTTTCTCGTCCAAAAAAGAATAATATTCCTCCTCGCAAGGAGAAGAATATTCCTGTTCCTGGTGTTTCGCAACGTCAGGGGGGAGAGAATTCGGACCAATCAGATAGAAACCGTCCTTGGCTTCCATTTTCGGCCAGTTCATTGGCACAACAAGAAGAAGAGGCCGGGGCCGTCAATCCCTGTGATGACGTCACTCGCGTAAAAGAATGGACGTCGAGAGATGTTAAACCAATATGTATTCACGGTGTAGAGTAGGGATAGACGAGGTGACGGTATCACTCGTGTGACAATTGAATGGAGACTAGTTTAGCGGGAGGTAGGGAGGCTGTCAGGTAGCCGACGGGCAATGCACAGTTGCAAGGTCGCATAAAGTCATCACACGTCCCTTTTTTTTTAGTTAAAGTGTAACTTTCACTTAATCTTAACATGTAAATTATACCATGAATGAATTGAATTTATGAGACAGATACACGCAAATTATTTAGGGAAACGTTCGGGTGGTTTTGTCTTGCGTGTCGATCGTCTTGGTGCCTCATTGATGTATGTCTTTGCTTTGCCTCGTGTTCGACGGGTTGTCGTGGCTGGATTTTCTTCCGGCGGAGGCGATTGAGCAGGGGCTGGTTGAATAGACGGCCCCGGAGTTGATTTTCCTGGCATGACAGGAATTCGTTTCCGCAGCATTCGTCGGTTTCGACGGAAGAGGCGACCGGCTGGCGTCTTAACGATGTAATCCCGATTTGGGCCAACTTCCGTAATGACTGCTGGGGTTGCCCACTGCTTGGAGATGGGATGTTGAACTATCACATGATCTCCTACTTTGAATGGCTGAAGTGGGTGAGCTGTACGGTTGTAATGCTCGATCTGGAGTTCTTTTGCTCTTCTTGACCTTTTTTCCAGTATGTCAGCTTTCTGCTGCCATTCGGGTGCAAATGATCGGCGATGGGCTGGTAGAGCGTCGCGTACTGGCCTATTGAATACCATTTGTGCTGGTGAGGCGGCACCTGAGCGAGGGGCGTTCCTAAAAAGAAGAATAGATTTTGCGAATTGATTAACGTCGAAGGAGCCTTTTCTCCATGAACCAGCGATGAGTTTCTTCATGCTGCTGATTGCTGCCTCGGCGAAACCGTTTGACTGTGGGTAATGAGGGGCTGAGTTTCCGATTGAAATGCCCCAATCTCTGGCAAAATCTTTAAATTCGACGGCATTGAACTGGGGCCCGTAATCACTCCAGAATTTGACAGGGGCCCCTGGACCTCGAATAAAAAATTCTCGAACTGCGTCGACAACACGACGGGCTGTTGTGTTTTTATTCGGGAAGGGAATGACGTCTGGCCAACCACTGTATTGGTCAGCAATGATGAGAAAATCGCGTCCGTTGATTGTAGCTAGGTCGGAATGTAGCTGTTCAAATGGACGTGTTGCTGCTTGATGTTGAATGAGCGGCTCACGTGGAAGCGATGGAAGTTTTTCGGTGCAGGACTGGCATGATCTAGCGGCGTTCGTGATGTCAATGTCCATTCCTGGCCAATACACGGTTAATCTTGCCCGCTGTCTCAGTTTTGTAGCACCTTGATGCATGTTGATTAAATCTTGGAGCAGGGGTTGACGGCATTCAGCTGGAATCACGATTCTGGCTCCGGCTACGATCATTCCGTCTTTCTCGTCAATCGCTAGCTGAGATCGCATATTCCAAAACGGACGAAGAGAAAGAGATAAATTACATTTGTCATTCGGGAAACCGTTAATGATGGTTTCCCTCAACTCGATCATCTGTTTATCCTTTTGGGCTGCCATTTTGATGCGTTCTAGCACGGGATCCAATACTGATGCGTCGGATCCGCTGATGGCGCTAATGAGAGATAGTCTGGTGAATGACGAGGCTGCTCCTTCTGCTAGCTCGTCTTTTGCGGATGCTCTGTCTACCGTCGCTCTGGATAAGGCGTCTGCGTCGATGTTTTCTTTTCCGGGCACCCACCGAGCTTTAAATTGGTAACGCTGCATCTTAAGTCGAAGGCGGAGAATACGGGGGTTGTCAAGCTTGTCAAGGCTGTGATCATTCAGGATCGGAACTAACGGTTTGTGATCTGTGATGAGCTCGAACGTTGGCAGGCCTTCGATGAACTGGCGACATTTTTGCATCGCCCATGCTGCTCCTAAACATTCTAACTCGATCATTGCATACCTTGACTCGGCTTCGGATAAATATCTGGAGCCCGCTTGAACCATCAGCCAGCTCCCGTTCGCATCTTTTTGCTTTAAAATAAATCCCAGGCCGAAAAGGCGCGATGCGTCGACATGCAGAGCTGTTGGTCGTTTCTGGTCATAAAATGCCAGATCGTGAGTTTCGGACAAGGCTTCTCTAGCTTTGAGGAACGCTTCTTCATGCGTTGTCGTCCACTCCCACGTCAGGTCTTTCTTCAAAAGGGGTGAAAGCGGTTTCAGCGACTCAGCAACTTTGGTAGAAAAATTGCCGACCTGTTGACATAAACCATGAAAAGCTCTTACGTCTGTGATGTTTTTTGGCTGTGGGAATTCGCGGATTGCTTTAGTTAAATCCGGATTCGGCTGGAAACCTTGGGAGCTCACAATGTAGCCTCCGAACTTCGCCGTTGGTTGAGCAAACACCATTTTGCTAACGTTGATTGCGATGTTGTGGTCTGCCGCTCGTTGAAAAAGACGACGCACCAGCTTCAAATGTTCTTCATAAGTAGCGGAAAAAAACGATCACATCTTCGACTATTCTTCGGCTATTCTCGATGTCGTCGAAGACTTCGGAGACGCGACGGCTGTAGTCGTCTCCTGCATGAGTTATTCCGAATGGAAGCCGCAAATATTGATATCGGCCAAACGGAGTTGAAAACGTCGTGAGTGCTGACGATTCTTCGTCCAGCTGGACTTGATGATATCCTTTCAAGGCGTCGATCACCGTGAAGAATTTCATTCCTGGAGGAATCGTCCGAACTGCCTGGAACGGTGTGGCCGTGTCGAATCTCGGCCGGATGATGTTGTCGTTGAGGATTGTGAAATCCACACACAGACGAATGTCACCGTCTTTCTTCATTGCTATCACGATCGGATGAACCCACGCTGTTGGAGCAGTCACCTTCCGGACAATTTTCTGCTCCTCGAGATGGTTCAGCTCTTTCTTCAATTTTGGCAAAAGGGGCTCTGAGACGGGACGAGATCCCCGGAAGGCAACTGGAATCGCTCCTTCCTTTAACTCGAAATGACATGCCGGGCCCACCATGGGACGACAAACTCCGTCAAAGATGTGAGGAAAATTGGCTGTTAATATCTTCCGATCCTCGTTCTTCCTTTCTTCCGTCGGGTTGACAACGACAGACGCCATGAGATGTGGAAAAAATTTGGAGCTCAGATCGTTCACAGGCTCCTCCTTGATTGCATAGACGCTGTCGTGAGGATAACCCGCTGGTAACATTCCAAGTGCCTTTTGAGTTGACTTCGAAAGCACTGGTTGCTTGAGCCCTTGTAGAACGTGAAAAGTTGTTTTGATTGATTTACTGATGTTACCTTTCGGCCAGCGTATTGTTGCTTTGAATGTTCCGTCGCTGACGATGGGGCTTCCGGTAGCTGTAACGGCGTTGGTGCCCCTTGGCAACAATTTGGCCTCGGTGATCTCATTTTGGTACATATCGGCCGGGATGGCGTCGATTTGCGCCCCTGTGTCTGGTAAAATTGAGATGATAACTTCTTTCTTACTTCCACTGGGCTGAATTCCTGCTTCGATGAGATCTGTTTCTTCTATGCCGGCGATACGATGCGGAGAACTGGAGTCGAGTGTGATGCATCCAGCTTGAGGTAGCTTTGTACTTTTCTTGGAGTTGCATAGTTTTTCGAAATGACCGATCTTGGTACATTTGTTGCACTCCTTTCCATTCGCCGGGCATTGTTGACGTGAGTGGCGCGTTTTTGCCGCCACAATTCCAGCAACCATCTGATTTGTTGTTCTCTTTCGACTGGCTTGGCGATGGTTTGTCTCTGGCTGGGTGATGAGAAGAGTTTGAATTATTCTGCTTCTGTGTTTTACCTTTCTTGTACGTGGACTTGGGCAGTGCTTGAATTACTGCCGCGTCGCCTGATTTCAGATTTGTCGCTTGTTGAGAAGCGGCTTCTGCTACCCGTAATATGTCGATGGCTTGATCAAGGGAGAGAGTTGCTCCTCTCTCCAGGAGTTTCCGTCGAATTTCGTCATCGTAAACTCCATAGACTAACTGGCCTAAGATGCGTGTTGGTTGACAATTTGCGCAGCAGTCGACGGCGAATTCGCATTTGCGAGCGAGTTCACGGAGATCACACAGCCAGTTGTCGGCTGCTTCGTTCGCTCGTTGTTTGCTCAAGGCGAATTGTTGGCGCCAAACATGTCGATTTCTTCCTGCGTTGCAGCGTTCACGCAATTTCTGGATGACAGTCTCGTGGTCTCCTAATTGGGCATCTGTTAGTCCCATTGACATTACGGCCTGTAGAGTTTCCTTCGTTAGACAAGAAAGTAAAATGTTAGTTTTGTAGGCTGGGCGATCATCCTCATCGAGCACTGTGTCGATAGTTGAAAGCGCGAGGAAGATTTTCCACTGTTGGTGCCATAACTCAAATGAGTCCTTGTACTCGTCGAGATCGAATCGCGGAGGGGACCCATAAGGCTTGAATGCTTTTGGCGGCATGGCGATCACGTGGTCTTCTTCTTCTTCTTCTTCTTCAGCCGCGGCGACTTGTAAGGAATCGCTTTTATTAGCGTCTCCGAATGTTCTTGCTCCACCGTTTTTGTGCTTAACCATAGATGAGTAAACGAGCTCGTTGGCCGACGATAATGTTCAAAATGGCTGTAAATGGGGTTTTGCGATTCAATTATACAAAAAACCCTAACCAAATGAACTTTCGACTGATTGTCGAGACCAAGAACACATATACACTCGCAGAAAAGAAAAATGGCGCCACACGTGTGAATCAGAAAATATCGAGACAAAGCGCTGTCCAACCGCGCGAGATCACATAAAATGTGGACCCCTACAGACTAACAGTAATTTGAGATAAATGGCAATACTTAAACACCGTTGATGTAGATTCAAAATACCAACTGCGCCATGTGATGACGTCACTCGCGTAAAAGAATGGACGTCGAGAGATGTTAAACCAATATGTATTCACGGTGTAGAGTAGGGATAGACGAGGTGACGGTATCACTCGTGTGACAATTAAATGGAGACTAGTTTAGCGGGAGGTAGGGAGGCTGTCAGGTAGCCGACGGGCAATGCACAGTTGCAAGGTCGCATAAAGTCATCACAATCCCCACGAAGAGGCATCACCGGAGGTTACCATTCTCGCGGAAACGGGACCAATGATACCGGCGTTGGCCGTCCAAGGGGTGAGTCTACCGGGTGGTTCAGGCTCTCAGCCCCTTTCAGTTTCATTAAATATCTCGGAAGAAGTTACATCATGGATGACCAAGGGCATTCCGACCGAGACCTCGAAGGCCATTTCGAAAGAATTCCCGCTAGAGTTCGTAGACGCCGAGTTCTCTCTTAATTCTCCTAAATTAGACGGCTGGATTTCTCGTAGAGCGCCTTTAAAAACCGACAGAGGTGTGGTTAGATCTATTAATGCGGCGGAGGAATCGTTCACTAAAACGCAATTGAGGATCATGGATATTGCTCCACCCCTGATCGATCTTTACGCCCGTTTGGACTCGTTGCCAGATAGTGAGTCGCTCAAACGGCCGGTGCAGGCTGCGCTGCAGCAGTGGGGACGGGCTTTTCACCACATTACTAAAGAGCGTCGGAGTGCGGTGATTGCCCTCGCAGAGCCGGGATCGGAATATCTGCTCCGTGATCCTGAGGCTTTTGATTCTGGGAAGGAGGCTCGTTCGTTTCTTTTTACAGACAGATATTTACAAGCCATGTTGACTGACGCCAATCAAGACAATACCCTGGCCCAGGCAGCTAAAGCGGCAGCGGCAGCAGCCGCTGCCCGCGTTCCGAGGCGATCGAGCGCAAGGCGTGTTCGAGTAGACCAACCAGGCTCTACATTTCCGCCTCCGAGGTATGAGGCAGACCAGATTTTTCGTAACGGAAAAAGTGGACGGGGCAGGAGAGGCGACTGAGGTCGTGGACAGCGTGCCAACTCCTGGTTGCAAGGAGGAAGAAGGTATGTCTCTAATGGTCCTAGACATTCAACTCCTTGTGAGATAGCCCCTGAACCTCATTTGACACCTCATTCGATTGGTTTTCCGTGTGCGCAAGCGGTGGCATCGAGACTTAAAAATTTTGCAACACGTTGGCCTTCTGTGACGTCTGATCAATGGGTCTTGGACGTGGTCCGCGAGGGTATGGCTATTGATTTTATTTCTAAACCGGTTCAAAAAGTTGCGCCACCTCAGATCACAATGTCCGCCGAGATGTCAGCTGTTTGCGATGCAGAGGTGCGTGAGTTGTTGTCAAAGCGCGCGATATCGGAGGTCACAGATGGATCATCCGGTTTCGTTTGTTCTTTCTTTTGTATAAAGAAAAAGCAAGCAGGCCAGTTCAGGCCCATAGTAAATTTAAAACCGCTCAATAAGTTTATTCGGTACCAACATTTTAAGATGGAGAATTTGGAATCCGTTCGATTCTTAGTCAGAAAGGGGGATTGGTTAGCGAAGGTGGATCTTAAAGATGCCTATTTCACGGTAGCAGTCAAAGAATCGCACCAAAAGTATCTGCGATTTCGCTGGAAAAATAGAGTGTTTGAATTCAACTGCATGGCCTTTGGCCTCTCCCCCGCTCCCAGAATTTTCACTAAAATTCTTAAAGTGGTTATAGCTTTTTTACGGCACGGGGCATTCGGCTTGTCATTTATTTGGATGACATTTTGATTTTAAACGAGTCAAAAGAGGGGCTGCTAGCGGACATCGATATAGTTATCGACCTTCTCCAATCGCTGGGTTTCCTGATCAACTGGGAAAAATCAATTATCGTCCCGACTCAGACGATAGAGTATCTAGGATTGATCGTCGACTCGACCGATCCGTCCTTTTCTCTTCCGGACTGCAGAGCAGCAGCAGTCAAGAAGATGTGCGCGTTGGCTTTATCTGAAGATAGAGTTAAGTTGCGTACGCTGGCTTCGATACAAGGAAATTTTTCTTGGGCGATTCCGGCTATTCCGTTTACGCAGTCGCATTACCGTAGTTTACAGCGCTTTTATATTTCCAATGCGCAACGGGTTGGCTTTAATCTGGAGAGTAAAGTTCGTCTGTCACCAAACGCCCGTCTCGACCTTAGTTGGTGGGTGGGAAATATTGAAAAGGCAAATGGTAAAATGTTCTTTCCGCGCGAACCGGATTTGGAAATTTTTTCCGATGCTTCGCTTACAGGATGGGGGGCTGTGTGCAATGGGATTACTGCGCGGGGTCCTTGGACCTTGCAAGATAAGGACAAACACATTAATGAGCTGGAATTATTGGGAGCGTTTTTTGCGATCCAGGCATTCGCGGCCAATCAGGCGGGCATGGCAATCCGAATATTCTTAGACAATTCAACGGCC
This sequence comes from Daphnia galeata, assembly GCA_030770115.1. Lineage (NCBI taxonomy): Eukaryota > Metazoa > Arthropoda > Branchiopoda > Diplostraca > Daphniidae > Daphnia > Daphnia galeata. The sequence goes on from CM061117.1 coordinate 6,481,760, forward strand.
GTCAGTTACGTGAACAAATGTGGAGGAACGAGATCTGTAGCTCTCACGGCGACGGCCAAAGCCATTTCCACCTGGTGTGAGGAGAGAAAAATTTCGCTGGAAGCGGTTCATTTTTCTGGCGAGCTCAACACGATCGCGGATCGGGAATCTCGTGCCGAGGCCGATGCCAGCGACTGGCGGCTGGACGTGAACACGTTCCGTTTAGTTGCTAATATATGGAGGATGGATACCGATCTGTTCGCCGCTTCTTGGAACAGCCAGTTACCTAGATTTATTTCATGGGGACCCCAGCCTGGGGCCATAGCGGCTAATGCTTTCTCGGTTAGCTGGAAAGATGTTCAAGGATACGCGTTTCTCCCCTTTTCCTTGATTTTTAGATGTATTGAGAAACTCCGTCGGGAGAAAGCATCAATTGTATTAATTTGTCCCATCTGGACAGGCCAGCCCTGGTTTCCGGTTTTGTTGGAGCACGCATGCGACATTCCCCGGCTCCTGCGACCGTCGCCAGTGCTCCTTGCGTCAGCGCAAGGCGAATCTCATCCGTTGCTCCGGTCCGGCGCTCTGATTTTAGCCGCCTGGAAACTCTCAGGCGATCGTATGACTTGCAGGGATTTTCGCGATCGACTATTGAACTTTTCTTGGCGGGATGCCGTAGCAATACAAACGCTGCATACGAATCCGCCTGGGTCAATTGGAGAAATTGGTGTGTGGAGCGGAATAGCGATCCCTTGCGTAGCGATCTAGCTTTAATATCAGCCTTTCTGGCCCAGCTTCATACATTCGGTAAATCTTACAGTACGATAAATTTGCATCGATCGATGCTGTCAACAACTCTGCCATCCATCGATGGTATTCCGATCGGCCAGCATCCGCTCGTAATCAGGCTTTTAAAAGGCTGCTACAATCGTAATCCCCCAAAACCCCGGTACGATTCCACCTGGGACCCGTCCCGCGTCATACAATTTATGTCTTCGTTGGGCAATAATGAGCTTATTCCGCTGCCCAACTTATCTGGAAAATTGGTTACCCTTCTCGCTCTTGCCACTCTGTTAAGAGTATCGGAGTTAGCATCGATTGCTTTCTCGTCTGTTAAACTGTCTCAAAATTCAGTCAGGTTCGCCCTTTCAAAGCCTCGCAAGGCTCAGCGGAACGGGTCGTTGCAAACGTTCACACTTGCTGCATGCCCCGATCAAAATACTTGCCCGGTAGAAACATTAAGATCCTACATAGATCGCACGAGTGCCAATAGGCCGCCAGGCCCTGATAGTATGCTGTTTATCTCTCTGGTTGCCCCCTTTCGGGCCGTAACGGGCAACTCAATCGGAAGGTGGATAAAAACATTTCTCAAATCGGCCGGAGTAGATACAGAAATATTTAGCGCTCATTCAACACGAAGTGCGGCGTCATCACTGGCCGTATCCAAGGGCATTTCAATCGACAAGATATTGCAGGCGGGCAATTGGGCCACCCAAACGACGTTTAGCAGATTTTACAATCGTGAACAAACGACAACATTCGCAGCATCGGTTTTGGCCGATGCTTGAGCTTTAAAGTCACCCTTAGGGTTGAGCAGAATGTATTCTGCTGTACAATTGAAAATTATCAGAGTGATCGCTCTGCGATCACGATAGATAATTATAATTGTACTAAGAAGGAATGAACGAGACCCTAAGGGTCTCCATTCCCATCCCTGGACCCTCCCTCTCATTCTTCTAATTTTTCTTAGCTTAATGTTGCCGTTTTTCTGTTCCTTGAAATATCCCAGGATTCAGCCAGAGAGACATTCAAAAAGGGGCCGTGCAGGAGCCAGTACCGTTTAACGTGAACAAGCATCCTCCCGCATTGTTCGTCACCCTATTATGTTCCAAAATGTTCCTCTCAATTCGCTGAATTCCTCAGTTTATGTTTTTGAACCAATCGGCTTTTTCTGACATGCTGTCAGTTTTTTATGCCTAGAGAAATTGTTTTTTGTTTTCATGATTCAATGTTTCTTCATGTGAATTTCTTCTGTCAATGTTACTGATTTCGGCACGCGGCCGCCACCGATCTGAATAAGTCTGAAGAAAAGGGGGCGTACCGCGGCTGAGGAAGGTTACCTAACCTTCAAAACTTTGAAAATGCTAAAATAAAATAGGTCTACACCCTTAGGGTCTCGTTCATTCCTTCTTAGTACAATTATACAATTCACTACGAACGAATTTTTTATTTTCACGCACGCTACTAGGCGGCTGACAACCAAAATTAATGAAATTTACAACTCCGACTCAGCTTTTTACGCTGAATCGAAATTTGAAGTCAGATTAAGTCTAATATCAACATAGGCATGTATAATTAACTACGAAATAATTTTATTTTCATGCGCACTCAGATAGGCCTATAAGGATGACGAATAATGTTAATGAAACAAATCAAAAACCTCATAATTATACTTTTACTCCCTTTCATCAATAGCTCCATTTCAAATGTAACTACAGGATTTGCATAACTATATATAAGAGAGTTTTAAACGATCGATATTAATTGTTTCCTTCATTGCCCTCGTCAGCATAGTCTTGATAATCGTTTGTCTCTTCGTCGCTGTAATCCTGGTAATCAGCAGTCTCCTCTTCGCTATCTTCTTCGTATGCTTCATTTTCCTCGTCACCATCTTCTTGAATGTTATCTAATAGAAGGTCTTCGATGCCATTTTTCAATATCGAAGGCGAACGTGTTCTTTGAATGGGAATGAGAATCAGATTTTCCGGCTTTTAATGTGGAACCACCACATGTAGCGTTCCCTTTAGTCTGAAAGAAAGATAAATTTAACATATGTACCGATTAGGATTGTGGACCAGCATACCTCAGGAATGGCTTTGTTAACTTCCGCAACAAAAGCTTCTACATCATCATTTCTCCCAATCGCCACGTTTTCCAATAGCTCTTTCGCTCCATGACTAGACAATAACAGGGGAAAGTTTTGAAAAAGTGGAGTAAGGACAACTTTATAACATATGTTGTTTACCCTTGAGCCGATCCACATCTATAACATTTCATGTTGCCGTCAACATGACAAGCTAGCGGTTTGGCTCCGCAAGCTTTGCATTTCATGTGCTTTACCCTTGATATCTCTTTTTGAATTCGAATACGATTAAACTCGTATTCTCTTATAGCCATGAGGAACTCGGTGTTACTCAAACTGGTGCACTACAAATATAAGGGTGTATAAATTAAAGAAATAGACAGAAACAAATTACAACTTACTCGATTATGTTGTTCAGAGATTTCTTGAATAGTTTCTACAATTTTGTTCATGGAAATACCAGGCATTTTGTGTTGAAAATGCCGGCACCAGTCCAGAAGATCAGTACAAATGAGATAGAATGAAGTCTCATCTACAGCGGATGATGGCTGAAAGCCAGAAGCAAAATAATCTTCCGCTTTTGCTTCGAACATTGCACTCCACAACTGTTGACTTCATATCCCAACGACCTGAAATCGAAATGCACCGTAATTAAGCGAAATCTGTTTATATATCAATAACGCTGAAGTTGCCCTCATTTACCATTGGCTGTAACTACGGCTACGTCTCTTGAACCAGGTTTCGTAGTACACGAATGACGGCTTTTGCGTTCTGGACAGAAAGGGACACTAATACAAGATAATTATTAATCTACATATATAATTCAAGAAAGCGCTATTACCTTCAACAGTGATGTATCCATCTTCAGATATGAACTCGTTTTGGCGTAAGAATTTTAAATTTTCGCCATTCTCACACACATCCCTATTGTGTAGTACCAGTTTGCGGTGAGTGATCATATCACATTTGCTGCAGAAATCTTGCTTGCAAGTAAAGCAACAAACAGACTTTTTCACATACACCACATTTACTTACACTGTAGGAACGGGAGCTAATGTAGTTTTGAAAGACAGCATCTCTCTTGGAATCCCAAGCACCTTCCTTGTCTTTCATGCGAGTTTTCCACTGGCTTTCTTGATTGGCTTCCTTTTTCTTCTTGTTTAATTGTAAAATGCTTGCTTCAATAATGTCTTGTTCTAGTGAGACTGAATGAATGATATCCTGTACACCACTTCTTTCTGTAAACAATAGAACATTTGTAATCGTAAACTTGAACACAAACTTTGATAAACTTACCATTACTGGGAGTTATTTCACTAGCACCTTCTTGGTTAGAAACTGCTACAACTTCATCAGACTGGGTAACTCGGCCTCGGCCTCTGCCTCTGCCAAAATTACGGAAAAAGTTCCCTGAACGTTTAGGTGAAGTATCTTTTTTTCTTTTTTTGGCTTTGGTTCTGGCTTTATGCCTGGCCAGAGAATCTAACTTCAAATCTCTACCTGACATACTGTGAGAAACGGCACTAAACCTGCAACAAACCTGAATTGACACTTTTGAACTGCTTTGTTTATTTGACGGTTAAATCTATTACGCCGTGGAGTCCACGGCGCTCTAGTGTCAAATAATGCTATTGCACCGTGGATCCACGGCGCTCTAATGTCAAACAATGCTATTACGCCGTGGATACCAGGGGACGCGAGTGTAGCTTGTGTACTGTACTGTGTAGGACTTCAGATTTTTCGACGCGTTAGGGTTAGATCAGGCACATGTCGCACTATGGGTCATACAATTTAGCTTTGCGCATGGATATTCTCCTTTTTCCGTTGATTGTTTTTTTATTCTTTTCCCCAAATCGTGAACATAATGGTTCCCATTCTTCTCCCCATTTTTCACGTAAATTTTTATTTCGATAATAATATTTTAGAAATTAAATATTCGTGGTTTGTAAATTCAGAAAACCTTAGCTTGGGAAACTAAAAAAAAATGTATTCTAAGTCATTTCGTAAGCAAAGGTCAGAAAACAAGATCAAAGCATTTTTTTTATTGTAATGAAAAGCTAGGGAAACGTACCCGTCATAGACATAGAAGTTAAACGGACATTAACGGCCGAAAGTGGCATAGTTAATAGTTTAATACATGTAGAAGTTTTGTTTTCGCTAGGTTTCCGTTAACTCCCCGGCGCAATAGCATATTTCGACAATAGAGCGCCATGGATCCACGGCGCAATAGCACTATTTCACACTAGAGCGCCGTGGACTCCACGGCGCAATAGGCGCGACCTATATTGACAGTATGTAGTAGGAGAGTGTGTTGTAGCCCTCCGCCACCACGAGCGCTACCGTGCCTACGGTCGTCGGGGCGAACCCTACCGCCTTAGATTGTACCCTGAAAAGCCGGTAGGGTTCGCCCCGACGACCGAGATCAAGTTGCGGTACACCAGGTACTTTTAACAGGGTTGTAGAAGAGATCTCTTCTACAACCCTGCTTTTAAATTCACGTTCAAGTTTTTCAGAGATATAGAATTGGCCTGATCAGTTTTCGGCTATATAAAAACTTCCCAATATCTGTGGCAGTTTTTTTAGTCCGTTTAGTTTTAGACTTTTGGTCCCTGAAATTTTCGAAAGTTTTTTAAAACTTCAAATCAGTCAAAAAGTTGAAACTAGGAACACGGAAGAGTTTTAAACAAATGTGATGCCTTTTCTTTTTTTTCAATTTCAATTTTACACTATAAAGAAATGTATTTAAACCAGGCCTGAGTATAGAGCAGAGGTATAGAGATCCCTAGCGCATGTCTTTGGTTTCTTTTAGGGTTCAGTTCAATAAACCACTGGAAAACCCTAGCTTTGGAGTTCTTTTTGGGTTTATTGTCCCCTAACTGAAATTTTTTGACAAAACTTTTTTTATACAAAATGCACATGGTTAAATCTAAGGAATAAAATAGTTTTTTTGAACCGTGTAACCCTAGCGCCTGTCTTTGGTTTATTTAGGGTTCAGTATCAGTTCAATAAACCACTGGAATACCCTGGCTTTGGAGTTCTTTTTGGGTTTATTGTCCCCTAACTGAAATTTTTAGACACAACTTTTTTATGCAAAATGTACATGGTTAAATCTAAGTAATAAAATAGTTATTTGAACCGTGTAACAGAAAACTGATGTTTTTACGAAAAAATAAACAAAAAGTTCAATGGTTTAACATCGGTTTTTTGCGAGTTTTTTGAACCCACTGAAAACTTGGCAGGCGGTGAGAAATAGACAAAGCTTGCCGCCTATTATTGTATTTGTAATAATATACGCAATAAATACTTATACCGCTCAATCAGCCGGTTTCTCAATTGTTCTACGGGCTTGTTTCCTGAAATAATATGAAACCGAAAAAAGCCTTGAAAATTTTCGAAAACATATGGGCTTAACGACTCTATTCCGCACTTAAAATTTGAAACGTCCTCGGGTAGATAATTTATTGAATAGGTCGTTGGACGAATTGAAATTGAAAAATCCATCAGTTGTTGTACATACAACTTCAAGGCTCGAGTTGCTTCCTTCACTGTTAAAAAACGTCGCGATTTTTGGTAATTTTATGTTACCGAAAACTGTTACTAGGTCTCGTAAATTGGTAGGCACTGTAAAACCGTAAAAGTCCCTTAAAGAAAAGTCTTCAAATTGTTTGTGATAATATTGTATCTATTGGTGGTGTAGTGTTTAAGGCGGCCGGCTGTTAAGTTTGGGTTCCGTGGCTCGACTCCCGGCCTAGACACTTTTTCTAATTTACTGAATTGACCTAAATTATAGGGTTTTTATGAGGTTTATATGAGGTTTATAAAACGGTTTCCTCAGAGAAATATAAAGGTTTTCTAACCCAAGGAATTCGGGCATGCACCATTGGCACGTGCTAACATTCTTCCCTTTCACTTCGGAAAAATCTGAAATTTACGGTTTTTCAGGGGTAAAAGATCGCGGAAATGGGGGTTTCTGGCGGGTACATTGAACCGGTTTTTAACGCTGAACCCGTTCAATAAACCCGTTAAAAACCGGTTTTGGAACTGAAGACATCTGCTAGGGATACTCTTTATTAGATCACATAATCTATTTTATTTTGTTTCTCTATTTTATGTTATTATATCTGAAAATACATTTGTTGATTCAACTTTTATGTCATAGTTAAGTTTTTGGCACAACAATTAACGATCTAAAAATAAAAATCAGTTTGGAAAGTACAAAACATGAAGGTCGTAGATGTTTTCTTGAAGTGCTTACCAGCTACCTAGGCATACCATGCCCACATAAAGGCAGAGACCGACATGACTATTATAGCGTTCGTATTAACAAACCTAGAAATAATTACCAATATGTACAGGATTATCAGGTTGCACAAATGTGATATGCATAATATTGAACCGAATACATACTTGTACCATTTTGGATCCTCTTTAATAAATTCACTGGCCAAAATGGCTTCTTCCTGAGGATCAATAATCGCTTTAGGTACATTCTGCACCTCAGCTTTCTGAGTCTGAACGCCACATAGGCAATTAACCGCCCTCCTCCAGACCGGTAAATTTACTGTGATGAGAATTGGGAAAAAATCGCAAAACACAGAATATTACCAAATCAATACTTCATTAGGGTCTGTAACCACTTCAAATACCTGTTAGGTTGTTACTGGTTGGATCAGTTGCAAAGTTGGCTGCTGAATCATTGCTTGCTGTAGCCGAAGAATCCGCTTCGGCCACGGCCGTCACCAAATTCGATGTCGAATCGGATTTATTGCTGTCTTTAAGTTCCAGTCGAATTTTAGAGCTATGGCGGGTCCAAAATGTCAGACGATATAACTACAAAAAGGGAATTTTTGAAATAATTATTCAAACACAGGAATTGACTAAATTCCATACATATTTTTCGTCGATTGGTTCTGTGATGAGGGAAACGAGTATAGCCGTTACCAAGGAGATCACAAACAGAATACAACCAAAATGTAAATAGTGAACATTGCCCACAATCTTTTTAATGATCTCAGGTCGAGGATCAGGCAAACCTATCATCGTAACATCAAATCATTTTTAGATTATCTTCTAGACATTCTGAACAATATCAAAAATTTTTTCACAAACCTGTTCCACAAGCTGGTATAGCGTAGCCAAACTCCAAACCAAAGCGGATAAGTCCAATAATCAATCCAACCATCAAACCCCAAAAGGCTCCCTAAAAAAACAATAGAATATGTAAGACAAAAGTAGAGAGGCATCAAAAAGGTTAAATTTTATGTCATTATTGTGTCTAGATGATGTGTAGCGTTTGCAAAAAAAAAGAATTGAAAAGCTTTGAAATTGGAATTCAGTGCTTGGATGCAATAGCGATAAAACCGGAAAGATAATTTAATGATGGCCGTTTTTGAAGCATTAGCTTGACAGCATCAAGCAATCGAATTATTTTAATTTTTAAATTACTTATTTTTAATGCGCAAAATGCAACTGAAGCAAAGACAACGTCTTTTTTTAAGATAGATAGTGTAGCCGTGCATTGATATGATGTTACTAAATATGCAAATGTGATTATAGGCTAATGTTTCATGTACAATAAATGTAAGGGATGAATTCGAATGATCAAGAAACCTGTTCAGTAGTACGTGGGACGAAAAAGGCCAGTAAATATACAGCACAAACGGGTGGCGCTAAATAGGATGTTATGTTTTGAATGTAGACGAAGAGTTGGCCTCCTTGAGACGCTTGAATCACGGGAATCCACAGAATGCTTACGGCCACTAAGACCAGCACAAAGAGTCTGTAGAAATTATGGTAATAGAAATAATAATTAAGCAAAGAATCACAAGACGTATCGTATCCGGAATTGCTGACTTAGATAGCCAGGGAGTTTACAGTTTACCGTACATCCATTTAGAATTATAAATATATTTTTGTTTTGCACAACGTAATCAATGATGAATGCAATTGACGAAATCTTAACAGATCGCAAGCAAATTAAAATTTAAGATATTTGGTAACTTTACTATGAAACAAAAATAAAATTATTTTTTACGTTTATTAGCGTTCCTTGGCGTTCCCATCACCAAAGTTCCACTATATACGAATATAAATAAACCCAAACTGCTACTATAAATGCAACGCATAATCTTTTAACTTTTTTTTCCCCTTGTGTGCTGTTTTTAAAAAATTGGCCTTTTTTATTTGTTTGTTTGTTTTTTGCAGCGAGAGAGATGTGTGTTGTGTCACTTGTGTGTTGTGTTACTAAGCATTGCAGAAATAGAAGGAATAATGAATGGCAGGTAGGAAAAATAAGCAAGCTCTTCAATTTCATAGTATTACAGACGCTACCAGGAGTACCAGCAAGGTGAGTATTTAGCCGGGGCTGTGGAGAAATTTGTTTAGATAATCATGCCTTACTGGTTCGTTGGTTCGAGGCCAAAAGACAGCCAGCAAAAATACAGCGCTGACTGGTGGTGATAAGATGTTTTGGACTTGCTGCATGTAAGTAAATAATTGGGAGCCAGCCACATTTTGAATGATTGGAACCCACAACACACCGATAGCCACCAGCAGCAAGCAACTCACTCTATGATCACAAACATGACATTCAAATGACATTGAATGAAAGATATGTCGTGACGTTTGCGGTCTTATCTATTTTCCTAAAATTCCCTTATTGCGGAATAACATGCGTGTTTATTTTAAGATCATACCAAACTAAAATAAATAAGCTTAAACCAACAAGATAATAATTCCTCAATCAAGGATTTCCCCTTTTCATCATCGCCTGTCAGCTGTCACTCAAAATAATCTTGATGCTTATTGTCAGCAATCGATCGGGGAATTGTTTTAGAGCCCCACTTTAACCCGCTTCAACCCTCTTAATCAACTTTGCCAACCATTCAAACTAAACTTACAGTCCCCGCCTCCTTTTCTCATCACACGTGTCTGTGATGATGGCAATGTTTATTCTAGCTACGTGACTTTTTCTAACGGTATCTCGTTTGGTTTACTACGTTTCAAAAGAGTTTCAAAAGACACAGAATTAGTCAATAAGGGAACTTACCTTCCGACGATAAGCAGTTCAATATCGGACGGATTTTTTCGAATCCGAGTCCAAATATCCATAGTGAAAATGGTAGATGACGAATTAAATATTGAAGTTAAAGAGCTCATCAAGGCAGCCAGCATGACGGACAACATCAAACCGGTCAAACCTAAAAGTTAAATTTTGATTTTTTTTGGCATACAATTAATAGGATTCATATATTTATTAATTTGAACATATATATTTTATACCTGTAGGCAAAAGATTTATCACAAGTTCAGCGTAAGCAATATTAGTACAACCCGCTTGGCTTCCGCAAACCTTTTCACACACAGCCGGATCGGCACAGGCAACGGTGTCAGTGTAGAGCACACGCGAAGCCATTCCAGGAAAGATGATGATAAACAATGGAAGAATTTTGAGGAAACTGGCCATAATGCAGCCTCCTTTTGCATGGGACATTGTTTTGGCTGCCAAAGTTCTTTGTACGATAACCTTGCAATATACGAAATGAACATGATTTGTAATAAAGGGGGTTGTTGATTTCGAATCAAGAAAAAGAGACTTTAAACGATTCGTGATTCCTGTTATATCTAAAAAAATGTGATTCGATCAAAAGAAATCACCTGATCTGAACACCAATACCAGATGGACGAAATGGTAACACCAAAGACGACGCCAGTCCACGGTAGTTCGGGTGATTTTATGTTTTTGAAAAGATGCATGGCATCAGCGGGAATGTTTGCGCAAGATCTGTTGTTCAAGTCATAAGCCGTTTGGTTTTCATTGGGGTACGCTTTAAAGAATTTGTGAATCAATTCGTTGTAACCACCGACTTCGTTGAAAGCTGATCAAAGACAAAGCAAATTTTAAATCCAATTATAATCTATAAGTTTGATTTATTTCATGTATATATTTTACCCATGCCCATCAAAATGAAAGATCCAATTAACATGATAATGGTCTGTACGAAGTCAGTCCAAATGACAGCCGTTAATCCACCTGTGATGGTAAAAAGTGCGGCAATGGCTAATAGAATCAAGATAGAAATGTAAATCCCAGCATCTCCCTCCAAGCCCATGGCTTGTTGGATGAAAATGGCTCCCGAAAACAGATCCGCCTATAGAAGAATATTTGAATTTCATTTCAATTTGTGTGTTACAGGGATAATAGAAGGAAAAAGAAAAGTATGACGTACCGAAATTTTTGTAAATACATAGAGAAGTAGGGCAAGAACGGAAAGATAAACGCGAATTCGCTGTCCACCGAATCGTAGCCTAAGATATTCTGGCATAGTGTATACACCACTGGCTAATGTGTACAAACATGAATTAGAAGAAAATCAAATTATGTCAATTATTTATGTTTTGCAGCAAACCTAAATTTAAAAAAAACACTTACCCATATAGACTGGAACGAAAACATAACCCAAAAGGATAAGAATAAACATGGCCTTTTATCAATAGGATTAAAGAGATGGAAAATTTATTGTCATTTTTTTTACTGAAACTGATAGATTTTTTTTTCATTAAAAAAATTGTATTACATTTAATTCAAATGCTGCATTGCCAATTCCAGATGCAGCTCCCGATCCTGAAAGCCCGACGAAATGACCAGATCCAATATTACTAGCAAATAGTGAAGCTCCAACCTAACGACATTAAAGTTTGATCTTATTTTAACTGGCCAACTAAAATGTAATCAGCAATTTAAATTACCGGTATCCAGTGCATATTTCTTGAAGCCAAAAAAATACCCACTGATGCTGTCTTGTTTATTAGAACGTCCAGACTTTTATAAAATGATACATAATTAAATTATAATGTCAATACGTTTTAATGGGTGTTTAATTAAAAACCTACTATTTGCCTAAACACATAAACAGAACAAACTGTAAGCTAAGATGTATGAATTAATATCATACAAGTTATATAAGTTATCTACAAGATTTCCCAATTTGCTTTTTAGCGCAGTAGTCTAATGCGGTACCGTTATTTAATATTTACTTGACTTGCGCCATAAAATTTTATTTTTCAGATATCATAAGGACGCAAACAAAAGATATTACGGAAAGCTTTACTTATTATATTAGCTTTCACTGGATTAAATATGTTCAAGAAGTAAATAGTGAAGGTACTCGCACACAAGTACCGACAAAACTTAAGATAAAATAAATGACGACTAATCATGTCGGTGAAAAATGGTAATCTTGCTGTGTGGTGACATCAGCAGTTTTTAAAGTCTTGGTTAACATCAACGCAAAATCTGATCAGGGACTTTCCGTTCAGAATTTCGAAACAAAGATCAAAAATCAATAAAGTTGAATGTCGAAGGGGAGGATACATTATGAAAACATTGTAGAAGTTCAAGAGATTACGGGAATTCACCGATATTCGATGTTGGGATTAGCACACAATGCCAAACACCAACAGAAAAAAAAAAGATCCCCCAAAAGATAAAACAATCAGCAATTTACTCATGTTTCCGAACTTATTGCATTCATTCCCATTGTTGTTATTCGGGTAACGTTCTATAACCAATATTTTTTAAAGCGATTTGAAACAATGATTGAAATGTGACCCAAGCCTGACGCCAGCGCGATTATCCAATGATTGTTTCAACCTCCAAGACATGGGAAAACCCGATCAAATTTGTTGAACTCGGAAACCCCACTTAAGCAACGGCGTGAAAGTTGGGAAATTTGAGGAAAACATCCAACCATTGCCATCTTTCATTATTTGCCTAATAATAATAACTCTAGTTTCATATAATTAACTGACAATCAGCGCAAAATCTTACCCAAAGTCCGACGCCAAGGATTCCGATGAAGTAGACGGCTGTAAAATAAGGAAACAAAAAAATGAATTGACTATACCGTATTGAATTTACTGTTGTCAAATTTTGGTGTGAGGTAATGCACTGAGTAAAAATATTTTTAGAATATGTTAAATAATTACCAATAACCACGTAATCTGGCCATTCAAGAGAAGAAGATTCGGCCTCCTTTGAAACTGCGTTCATTGCTTCCATTATTGGATTATTCAATCAGTAATTTTAATTTTTCCGATGACACAAAGAGTTTATTCCTCACCTAATAATTTAATATAATCAACTTAGCACAAAAAAAAAATCTTTGGCAAGACGGCGCACGGGCCACAAAATGAAAAGATGAAAAGACTGGTCGAATGAAGTGAACGAGTGTTGCATTATATAGGGACATTCGGCGTTTATGTTTTTCAATTCGTAGCAGCACGCATCCTAACCCACACTAGGTAAACTGCATCAAGGGGGTGGGGCGTCGAGTGTGTACATATGTATAGGTTACCTGTTGCATGGTTGCTGCTGCAGGGGCTACGAAAAAAAACTCGGGAATTCAGCTGAAACTTAGTGAAGGTCGACCAGTGTCTACTGTCTTAATAGGACTGACGTCCTTGTCCAACTATGCTTTGGGCGAAAACGGAACGTCGCACAAAATTAAAAATTGTGTATTTCACTACTTTACATCCCTAATATTTAAAAGACAAGAGTTAAAAATAAATTTGATCATAAAAAAATGTGTGTACTGCAAATCGATTCACAGAATGGGTTAGTTCGCTATCAAGGGTCCCCTAAACCAAATGAAAAAGACAACCGCGCAACCATAATTCTCCGATCGTTTTCAAGGATATTGGAAAGTCCCTATATTATGAATTTTCAACCCATCTCTACAAACAGAACAATGCTGTCGTGTAGGCTACAGCCTTTGAGCCTTACGAAACGAATACCGGATACAAATTTGTAAAAAGATATATGATATTATTAATTTATTTTTTTATATTATAAACAAATCTAAATATTCGACTTCTGCTTAACCATATTATTATTTTTGTTCTCGCTTTTTGTGCTGGCATATTTGTTTCAAGTGGCGTCATTAACAAATCGTGATTTAGTTATAGAAAAAATATGAGTAAATTACATTGTAAAAATCAAAAATAACAAAATATCATCACGTCTGTTGTATATTTACAATGTATACTAATGCTTTGACTATACATGACGCTGTCTGAACAGCTTTTGTTTGAGATAATTAGATTTTGCTTCAGGAGTGGAGAGAGCCAACGAATTCCAATGGTGATGTGGTATGCCCACAACTCTGTAGCCAAGGATTTCTAGTTGTCGGTGACGTAGTAACGACAATCCCATCAGATATCCGTGATTGGCGGTAAATAAACTCGGTAATAAGGCTAAAATAGCGATTCTGTTATTTGAAAATAATTTAAAAAGAAAAAATTTAAACTATGGACTTTATTTATTTATTTATTAACAGTTAAACACAAATAAATAAACAATAATAACCAATAAATGAACGTTACTTACTTGTCTTCGTGACTGTTAAATCCTTTTGACTCTGCGGTGGACGGAATGACCGGTTTTAAATTTTCATTCAACAATAATTCGAAATCTATCAATAAAATAGTAGAGAGTTAGTTACTCATCACACAGTGAGAACGTTACATAAAAGAACGTGCCTATAAGATGATAATACGGGCTGTATGCCCATCTTTTAATGAACTTATCACAGCCCAAAATGTGCACTAAACATTGGTAGATATCCTCGTGAAAGTTAGTGGAAATGGGAACGTCTGTTAACATGAAAAAAAAAAAAATTCATGACAATTCCTTAATAACAAGGTTTAAAATCCACGAAACAATGAAACACATTTGTTTTCTTCATTTATACACACCTGTATGTATTTGTTCTTGGCAATATTTCTCGTGAAACCAAGGAACACCGGATTCAGGCATGTCAATACAAACGCTACGGTTGAGTTCCATTAACGCACGCCGAACTCGACTTGGGTAAGTAGCCTGGATAAAATGAAATATCAACGAGACATCAAATGGAGACCACGAGGACGTAAACAATTAAACATACTTTAGAGTAGCACGCTGCAACTTCAGAATCCAGTTTGTCGAGAAATCGGACGGTGAAGATGTCATTGATTAGCTTGGCCGACAATTGGTTACTATATAGCAAAGCTAAAGAAGCCTCCAGGACATACAGGCCAAACATTCCATTTTCTTTCCTGTTTTCTCGAAAAGATAAAATGTATAATTTTAAATACATGAGAAGATATTGAGAACCAATAAAATAAGTTAGATAAATATTTTTAAAAGGAAACCAACTTACGCTTCAAGTGACTTTAAGGTTACAGGAGCTAAAAGTTCAAGAGCTTTGGAACTGTATCCTAAATTAAAACAAAGTACGAAGATATTGACAAGGATTGAGGGACCTAGATGGTAATTTTTTTTCAGGGCGTAGTCCACAATCGAGTCGATGATTGGAAAATGCAAATAATGAAATCGCTCCAGGAAGAAGACCAAATCTCGAGTTACTCTTGACGTCATCTCGTTTAATTGCGTTTCGCATTTTTTCAAGGCACTTTCAGTAAAAGTGAGTGAACTACTAATAAATAATTCAAAATAATGTCATTTGATTTCAAACGAGAGATATTCTTATGGAAATACTCTACCCATAGATTTCTGCATTTCGATAAAGAGCAGAATGTAAAAGTGTCGTGGTCAAACTCAATGTGCATGATGTTGTCGACGAAAGAAGAACACCTGAGCGCCGATTCAATATTAAAAAAAGGTCGCCCATATCACGCTGCATAAAGTGTTGTTGCGGTCGTTTGAGCCAGTGACGGCCAAGCTGAATCCCCCGTGATCTGCAAGCAAGAAGAAAAAGGAAAAATGTATTATGTTGTTTCTGGTTTAACACATTCATTTTTAAAAGGTGTTACAAGTAAAAGATGTCTTGTATTGTTAATTGTTCTTCAATGTCGATCAGTTTCTCCAATAAACCATTCGGTGTTGGATATCCTCCGTATGCCAGTACAAAAGCTGTCATTCGACAGAAGAAACGCACATTTATCACGGGTTGACTCCAGCTTCCTTCCATCATTTCATCAATGCAATTCAGTAGATGATTTTCAAAGACTTTTGATCGATATGTGCCTCCAAGATTGTTGTTGAAGAACATGTACCATTGTGCGGAGTCAAGAAGAAGAGAGACGGATTCCTCTTTCTGGACATAACGACGGTTCAAAGTGTTGAGCACGAGATCCCAGTAAAGATCTACCAATTTGGTGTCGGATATTTTAGCTGCTCGGATGATACGAAAGATTTGTTTTAGATGCGGCTCAATTTTAAAATGTGGCTCGTTTTCTAGAATGCGTAGTAAATGTCGTTGGAGTTGTTTTTTACGATCAGAAGATGTGTCGTGAATGTGTGAGACGTTAGATAGCAAACTGATTTGCTCTATATGAATGTCCAATTTTTCCAACAAACTGCATGAAACTGCCTCCATTTTACGGACCAAACCGATAGGTTCGCTCACCGTCTCCCACGACTTTCGAATCACATCGAAATAACCCACACATGATGGATTGTTCATCTCAGGCGAATTAAGAAGAAGGTAGAGGATTTTCAAGGTGGCCGACGAAGACGATGAATTGTTTTTAGCCACCTGATACAGAGCATGCAAAACCCCAACCAGAATGGATAACGGAGTGTCTTGGTTGATGACGTTGGTATCCAGCAGAAAATTGGCGCGATCAACGAAAATGCTCGCAGTGGACCCCGTTTTATTAATTACGGAAGCGATGGCAACAAAACAGGTAGCTAACATTCTAAAATCAGCTAAGGATTGGCACTGGTTTACGTGCTTGTGGAAAGCTGGAAGGGCAGCCGGAAGAGCCAATCTACCGCCGTAATTCGGCAGGACAACTGCGGTGCACCATTTACACAGAGCGTTTAGTGAAAATGATTCAATACGTGAAAGGGAGTTAAGCCAAGTGGATTTTAAGCAAGGATCCCATGGTGAGATTCCAAATTTTTTCAGACAGAGTAGAATAGAAGTGAGAACTTCATCTGACAATAGCAATGAAGATTTCTCCACACACTCCACTGCCGACCAGAACTGTGGGTGACTTTTTACAACCTAGATAAAATCAATGGAAATATACTAATATTAGTTAGGAAAACAATTTGGTGAAGTGCACTGAAAATACCTGAATGAAATCCTCATTGTCTACTGAATTTGTTGAGGTTGCATCAGACCCCAAGTTGCAGTAAGCATTCTTTAACACCAACAAAGTAACAATGGCTTGACTAGCATATTTTTCATTGTTAGGATGACCTTTGATGAGATCAAATAATTCTTCAATAGTGCTAGCATTGACTATCAACTCAAGAACTGGGTCATTTTCAGCATGTATCTCTGGGTACAGACGGTTGTAATAAACTTCCTTGATACAACAAGGAATGTTACTCAATTCAGAAAGTGGTCTATCCTCCTTCAACAAATTTTTATAAACGTTATCTGTCGGTTCACAATTGAAAAAAATAATGGCTATCATTTTTAGAGTTTCTCGTAAAAATAGAAAATGTCCGATAGCTTGTAGTTGTAGCAAACAAATTATAGTGATAACCTCGAATTCTACTTTTTCTGAGAATATTTCCTATATTTGAAATAAGGCGGTAAGGAATCTGATGGCACATTTCTTCAACTTTATTAACTGGAGAATAGATTGATCCATTCAAAAAAACACTTTGAAAAATTGAAAACTCACCAAACACATGTCATTGTCACATTGCCATATAGCAGACGAAGCGAAGAATGAAAGGTGCGTTCGTAAACATTTTGCGTATTTTACATGATTAATTTAAATCTGATTAAATTGCTTGTGCAGTTTTTTTGCTCATGCAGCTCATCTCAGGATTCTCAGCATCTGCAAATTATGCATGGCATACAATAACGGCATATAATAAAGGTATAATAAACATAAGGTATCGGCATTGCCTAGTAGAAGTCGGTTCTGGCGGTTCTGGTTTACCCTTTCGATTCTGATGACAATTTTAATTGTTTTCTTTTTCCGTGTTTGCCTTTCCTCACGAGCCATCCTTTTGAAGGCATTGTGTCCACTGTATGGCTATATTGGCGCAACGGTGCATCACACCAATTAAAAGTATAAGTCATTATTTGAAATTTGAAATGAAATTGAAACCGAGTGTTTCAAGCATAGTTCACCTAGACTTCGGGTGAATCGACCGACGTTGTTGGATATCAATTCTCGTTTTACTAAGATTTAGTTTTGAGTTAGCATTTTTTACGCGATGCTTCCAAAGTTACCGTAATTCGATACCCAATTATTAGGTAATTAGAAACTTGGTAGCAGGTCGTTGGGATTACTTGTATACTACTGGTACTGGATACTATAGTTATCCTCATGACAAAAAACCCTTTTTCACTTCGAGCAGGATTGGCATAAATTGGGAAAGAGAGCTCAGCTGGCCATGGCGCGGAACATCCCGTCTTTTGATTTCTTATTATCGTAATCAAACAGGCGAGTCTTTCCTTCTTCTTATTTTCCTATACATCAGATTATTGGCCAATATAAGCGGAGCTCGACAGCTATTATTCGAATGTTCTTCCAATCGATCGGCTATTCGATCCGCAAATCATTCGAGATCATTCGCAAAAGATTCGAGTCTGCTGTTGTTGACAACTTATTCATGGGAAAATGTTCTCACACAAAGAAAAATAATCGTTGCTCTCCATCTCACTCATCCGTTTTCACAGAATAGTACGTAGGCTAATACATTGCTTCTTTTATAGTCTGTAGAAGAAGTATAATAAGCTCTGCGTCATTTTTCGTTCAACTTTTTCGCCTTTAGAGAAGAAATATATAGTTAAATATATACTCATCATGTTTACGTGTATACGTACACTCATGAGTCTCTGTGTATAAGGGATAAGAGACTCGGATTCATTAGAAACCAAACTGTTTTTTCTATTCTATATATTTCAGTTATGCGCCATCACAGGTTGTTCGGACACACGAAATTGCTTTTTACTTCATAATACAACTATATGTTGCTTCAAAGATGAAAAGATTCTCTTCTTCATTTGGTCATCGTCTCCATCACATACTGATGTGTATAGCTAGTCATCATTTCCGAAGTTGTGGAAAAGAACCAGTGATTTATTCTTTTCCTTTTCGGTTGGGAACCAACATAGCGTCAAGTTTTGATTAAATTCATCGATGCGACGCATTCATACTTTATTCAGAAAGAAGAAAGCTATGGGAAAAGACAGCTGATGTACATGATGGAGCTAGGCTACTTTTCTACTTTGAAATTTATCGATTCTCTTCCAAGGTAATAAATGTGTGTACGCAGCAGTATAGCGATATTATATAAGTATACTGTCATATCGGATCTGGAAAAAAAAAACTGCATTCTTGATAACGCAAAAGAATCTGTTTCTAACTAGTGAAGGGAAAAACTTATTAGTGGAATGTACAAAAGATAATATTATATGTGCAAGGAGTATGTATCGATGCATACGCGAGTATAGGAAGTATGTATACAGTATATAATAAGGCTATTACATACAAGACGATGCAGTACATTTCTATATCGATGCATCCGCGACTATATCGTTCTGTTGTTGTCTTTATCGAATCCTTGTTGCACCGCTTGAATAACATCACCCTGGAAAATCTATCCATTCAGTACACTGTGCCTCTTCAAAGTCTTCATAGCTTTGAACTGATATAGTAATTCGTGAAGAAATCAAAATGTTTACGATTTTCCACTACTTGTTTGTTTATTCGAAAAAATAGAAAAAAGTTTTATTCTTGTACTGTCGGCACGTGAAATTTGTTTGCCTCACCAATAAAGAGACTAAAAGTCTAAAATATTGAAGCCTATAATAAAGAACCGATTTAAAAATTATGAAACATTAGTACCAGTCAAAATGATATATTTGCTGGTTCATTTCTCTCAAGGAGACCTACCATTTTATTCAAATCTTTTATAGATGCCGACTTTAAGACAATTGCTCGAATTATGTTTCCATCCTTATAATAGTTCTTTTCTGTTTCCTGTCCAAGTCTATCGTTGTCGTGTATCTTTTTTATTCTAGGAAGAAGTAGAGAATAAGCGCATGGTGGGCCGGATATTTATTAGGCCAGAAATTAATTCACTGTTGTGCTCGATCTCGATGTGTGGACTAAAATATCGTAGAAATACAAGATACAAATAATAAAACTTTTGTTTTATATACAAAGAACTTTGGGAGCATTCAATAGATCAAGAAACGCAACAATAACAAAAGAGTCGTACAAAACAAAATACTTTTCGATATACGATAAGAGCCAGCATTGATATAAAGATCTCCAACGACTTCCACATATTATAGTAAAGCAAGTTGATGTCGGACTAAAGTGTGTACGTATTTGCCCGTAAACCGTATAGTATAATAATGCTGCGCTCTCAATATAAAACAGCTGAGTCAAATGGCACTTAAGCCAAACATCTACAGGCTCATCGATAGAATAGAGATCAATATAATAACTTCTCAGGGAAACCTATATAAGAACTTTTTTCTGCTATATTCAACTCCTTCGTAATAGAAAATATCTTATAGAACTACTATACTTTGTCAGTATAATACTTTAAATGGTTTAAGGATTCGATGCACGTCTATACATATTACATTTGTACTTTTGTTGCACAGATTGTGTAGTTCCGATGTATATACATATTATTATAGATATAAGAGATGATTCTGCTTTTATTTTATTTTCTCCTTTTGAGCTCAACGACCCGGCAGTCAAGACAGCAAGTCTGCAGATTCACTGCTGGTAGGGACCATCTCTAATGTTACGGCTTTGAGTGGTAACACAAATTTCACATCGAGTATAAAAGACTGGAAAAAGAGACGAGAGAAGAAGATGGAAATAGAAAAGAATGAACCAAGAGCCTCTTTATAAGACTATATGATCTTAGATATAAAAAAAGGGAAAGAAAGAAAGAGAGAAAGAAAAGAATTGAACAAAAAAGTAATGCTGGAACACGAAGACAGCAAAAGCCATGCATATATGAAGCAATCGATAATACTCGCTGGTTTTCTTATTATATACGATACCCTTTTCAAATGTCTATGCCCAAATTTTCAGAATGTGTTGCCCAGAAATTTGCCTTTCCTCTTATTCAACTTTTATTGAAAGGGGAAAAAAAATTCTCTTCACTTCTTGCATAATAAAAAGATGTATAGCGCTAGACTAAACGTAGTCTATACAGGCAAACGCTAAAAGGGTGAATAAAGTGAAAAAGTCTTAAAAAGTTTTCAAAGATTTTACACAGCACATACATGTGTATAGGTATACATATGAAAAATTCTCGTCGTCTCGGAATTACAAGTTGAATTGCCTCTCGTTATCTATTTTCTTCTCTCGCTTTCAGATTCCATTATTTATTTGGCCACGTTCCAATGGGAATCAAGAGTGTGCAGCTGATTTTGCCATAAGTTACAATGCAAATGCTTTTTTAACACAGTCTTCGGTACAGGTAATGTGACGAGGAAACAAAATGAGGGGAAAATCTACTTGGTGTTTACACTTGGTGCTCGCTATTATCATGTACGGTAATAGCAATATGGGCATTGCATATATATAGCGGTGGCGTGGTCGATGACGATAGTAATTACGCTCGAGGTCGATATTACCGACCTTGTCTGATAAAAAAAATATGCTTAGGTAAAAAATTGGATTAGGTTAGTGACAATAATGTTTTTACAAGTCGTATATTTCGGTTGTGATATATAGGTGAAATGATGAGAAAGCGGGCACCACGCATCGCATAGCGAAAGAATCTTTTTAGACATATCAGCAGCACAGATATATATTTTTTATAGTTACATAACATGTAATATCGAAAATGTACAAGAATGAAACAGCAATCAGATAATGGAGGAAAAGTGTTGGAGTGTTAGTGATGGCAGCCTCCATTACAATTCGTAAATATCGCTTACTCTCCATGTGGCACCGTCTTTCAGCTGCGTATTGTGTGTGTACAAATTGTCCGTGCGCACGAGAGAGAAAATTTAAAAATCAGTTTCAAAATATTATAATCAACAACTCATACTACTAAATACAGTCAAATCATTGGTAAACTAACCTGCCGGTATAGACGCACTACAGTTCCTATAACGAGAATCTATAGTAGAAAACAAAAATTGTTTTTAAAAGATTATTAGACTGTGTGTGCCCGGGTATAAAGAAGGATGCATTTCTTACATTGATGAAAGTTTTCGATAGGAAGACACCAATCTCAAAGTGGCACAACTGATCAAAGCCCTGCACAACACGTCAACATCAAAGTGAATCAATCCAAATAATCAGCATAAAGGTCTTTCTTTTTCTTTTAGAACAAAAATTTCGTTTTTTTTCTTCTTTTTTTAAATAATTATTAAAATGTTTCTCCATCAAGAACTGTGACGGAACGTTCAAAAACTTTGAAATTTTGTATGGACGATAGGCAAGACATTTTTAATTAATAAATAATGAATTTAATAATCCAAACTCCGATTCTTTTCTCTTTGATTTGTTTTTCAATAATTCCGTACCTGATTGATATGATCACGAAGCACATTGGAGTAGACTATGGCTAGGGCTTCAAGAGAAATGGAACCAATGAAGCCCAACACCCACGGAACCATCAACGAACAATTTTCCTGTGAATTTAAGTATCAAAAACGATCGTTGTTACAATACTTAATTTTTCGTCTTATTTCATTTTAGTCTGTATAGCCTATTTCAAGTCTATTATTTCAAACATCACGTATAAACCCTCGTATAAACCTCTATTATGTTAGACCACGTATTGTTATTTATATACGTGCAATACTGCCGGCTGTTTGTGTTTTTTTTGGGTTGATAGTAGAAAGAATGACCAGCGACACCCACCAGGATCAGTGACAGCTCGGACAGAGAAGAAAAAGAAATGAATAATAACAAAGGTCTGTTTATTGGTCTTTTTACGACGAAGAGAAAGTGCACGTCTGTTTTTATCATGTGACCAGAAAGCATCGTTCTATTGTCTTTTCTTCTAGGCTACTCTTCTTCTATTATTGCTGTAGGCCACTGTGCATTAAGAAATGCGACCGCATCAGACGAGTGAGAGAGACAAATAGTTAGCTCATGTAGTCCTCCAGTCAAAAAGCCATCCCGAGTGACTAAACATTCGCAAAAGAGGATATTATAAATACATCCGGGCCCAATATAAAAGAAAATGCACACAATCACGGAGGACTAGGCATATCCACACAGTATTCAGAATGAATGTATTTGTACTGAGCTTTGGCTGTCTGTGTGTTTCTTTTTCATTCGCAAAAAAAGGGAAGGAACAATGAAAGCACGTACACATCGTTCGGGTTTCAACGTAGGCGTCCTCCTCCTCCTATATAGTTCTTTATAATATAGCCGACGAATCAAAGGATACAAGATATCAAACGGTTCGCATTTCTTTCCATTTTCTCCTCTTTATCTGCGTGTACCGCATGCGGCTTAGGTGCTACAGCTGACGCATATCGTCGACTGTCTGTATGCAAGTCACTGAGTGATAGCAGCAGTGCAGTGCAGGATATACTACAATTTCGTTGTCTCGCCACCGAAATTGATTTTTAGACTTTTCGTCTCTTTCTGACGACGGCAGATATAGTATAGGCACTGGCAGTAGGCTGAACAGAAATCATCAAAAGCATCTCTCGCCTCAGACCTACCATCACCACATCAGTCGCAGACATTCTTGTCTATTTTCTATGCATGCCTTTCTCTCAAAAGCGGCCCGGATGCACTCTGCTCTCATAGTCTCATATAGCCTACAAAAGACTGCCAATGAATTTCAAAGAATTTCAGTCATGTTTTGCCACTTTAATTACATCATCCTGGAAAACTCGAGAGATTTTCACGTTGAAAGAGGCTTGATTTGTGTTGACGTACGTTCCTACAATTCCGCATTGACTGAATAATGAAAAACAAAATGCGCATTTTTTTTGGTTTAAATTCACACTTTTTTAAAATAAGTACAGCGCTCTAAGAGTTAGTGTCATCACCTCGAAGCGATAAACATGCCAACACGTTGCAGGTTTTCGTTTGTATAAGCACACAAATGACGCGTCTTTTATAGAATTTTCAAATGGCTTGAACCAACGAGTGATTTGACGTGCAGTCGTATATTATTAGATAACACATTCGTTCAGCAACGTGTTACTATTTAGTATTTGGTTGGTGCCGTTCCACACTTTCGAAAATGATGGCGCATTTATTGATTTTCGACATCTGCCGTCTGATATACTATACAGTATGTATATTGAAAAGCTTTTTTAAGCATGGTGATATGAAATTTTTTTAATTGAATAGCTAAACACACAACATTTTTAAAAAAATAATTGGACCGTACTTCTTTTACGGAGTAAGTCGATTAATGTACAACGCGGAGAACTTTTTAGTGAATATTTGAATTCTTTTGAAGGATTTTTAAAATGAAATAAAAGTAAGTTGATTGGAATTTGATTGTATTCACTAACCTGATAAATAGCGATCAATAAAGTGGTAGAAAGACACAGAGACGTTAGTTCGGCCATCATGATGGCCGAATAAGAGGCTTGCACTCCTAAAAATAGTCAAATGAAAGAGCCAAAATGACCGATGATTAGTTTGCACGGTGCATCACGTGTTGACAATCAACAGAATAGAAAAACGGTTATACCACGTACACACGAAATCTGTTCTTTGATGAGGAAAAATAGTCTAACGATTATTTCCTTTTAAAAAGGATGATTAATCGGAGAGCCAATTTATTTATAGGCTAAATAAAGTGGACCAAGTCACGACATTGGATGAATTGATTAGTAGTTCATTTTTTTTTCTCTCCTCCTTTTACTCTCTTTTTGGTGCGTGTTGAAAAGGTCAAAGGAATGTCTGGACTGTCCACCCGCACGTGCCTGTATGTAGTCACACGGGGAGTATGAGTCAGAGGCCCTAGCAGTCCTATTTATTAGCCTTTCACATTGAATGACAGCATACGGATGAGGGAAGTATATTATTGGAAAGCATCACAAGTTCCCATTTATTGATGTTTTGTAGTTGACTAGACTATTTATTGCAAAGGCCATGTCATCCCACGAGAATTTATAAGGAAAACTTTGTTCGTTTGATCGATTTTCCTTCATTTCGATTGAGACTATTTCCGTTCGTTCATACATGTAGAACGAATTGTGAATTATTGAAAAATTGAAATCTATATTCTGTAGAGAGTTTATATGTATGTTGTCCATCAAAATATGCGATTGCGTGACCCATGCAGCTAGTAACTTTTGGGAGTTGTTATTTATAGCCGCCCAAGAAATAACAAGACGAGCTTTATAGTTGCTACTACATCTTTTTTGACATTCTCGCTAATATATAGTATTCCTTTTCTGACTGATTAGGGAAGGCTCTGATAACAAATCACTCTGGGGACCTCATTTGCCCATTGTATTTGCAAACTTGTGTGATGGTTCTGAGTTATGATGATAAGCTTTTCTATTCCCAAAGCTTCGACATCAGTTGAATACTAGTTTTGCATGTATTAAGGTAGGCTAACGACTCCCGTTTTTTTTCAAACTATAACTTTAGGATGCATTTTGAGATTCAAATGCGGGCAAATTTTCTTTAGTATAACAAAAATTGAATTTTGTTTCAGCTCCCACAAAATAGAAGACAAAACAAAACACGGGAAAAAAAAGAAAAGATCAAAGAAAAAAAGAATCTCACCCCAGTAAACGTCAGCCATGTGTTTAGCTTGATAAGAAGTAGCAACTGCCAAAAAACAGTAGCCGAAGAAAGTCACCGAAGATGCACACTGTAATAAAGGTCAAAAGATTGCAAAAGGAAAACCAACATTATTAAACATGAGATATTGAAGGAATAATACATTGGAAAACAGCTCTTATAGCGCGCAAACACATGCTACAATAAATCGATACGTGTATAGTTGTATACTGTACATAGTTACATACGTATATATATAGCCGTCTGTATACAATAGGTGGGAGGGACAGTATATAATCAAGTAAAATGGGTAGCGTCTTGAATCGCTATACACTTCATTATGAAACCAACTACTTTACAGACTATTTTTGTCGTTAAACTTTTTCATTTATATCTTTTAGTTGAAGGCAATAGCATCTCCCTATAGAGCCAAGTTCCACGACGTCTATACACACATCACAGGCAATAATACAAGGCAAAATACGCATAAAAGGAACGTTGATTCTCTTCAGGCTATCTTGTCATCTCTTTTGGGCTCGATTGTTGTTGTCTGTTGAACGATAAACAAAACCGCGAAATACGAAACAGTCTCAGAGAAAAGTGATGAGAAAAATTGAAAGAAAAAGAAACGAGAAAGTGCTGCTGTGGAAAGACCAAAAGAGATTGAGATTAAAAAAAAAAAATGGAAAAAAAACAGAAATAAAAGAGTACAGTGCTACTGCTGCTGCTTTCTTCATTTATTCGTCGCCGGTCGATTTTCTTGGACTCTTTATACGCCATGACCTAGCTGATTGTATTCCCTTGATATTTCTAGACACTTACACTGTTATAGTCTTTTGCAATACTATACGCGGGGGGTTCTTTCCATTCTCCAAAGAGTCCATTTATACAGGACTCAGTTTCTTTTACGGTTTTACTTTTTCCTGCTGCTGCTGCTCGCAACACTAGAGCAGTATAGCAGCTATACATAGTCGGCTTTACTTTTCTTCACACCTCGTTTGTTTCCATCACAATGAAATCAAAGCCGCATCAGGATAAATGTCTACTGAAATCCTATATATAGTATAAAACTAGGAGAGGTTGAAATTGCCTGACGGTGATTGATGATGAGCTCGCCGAATTCGATACGATACGGCTATACGGTGGCCAGGGGAGATTGTATAGGATCATAGGCTTTTGTGTTTTTTTCTTTGGTGAATAAAAAGTGGGACTAGAGGAAACGACAGAGTGCATTACAGAGTATATTATAGAAGAGAGTCTGCTGCTGAGCTGCAAACTTGTAGATAAAAGAATCGAAAGAAACTTGCTATTGTGTAAACGGTGGCGGCAATGGCAGCTTGGCGATCGTTGAGTACAAAAGTAGAAAAATAACAATTCTGTCGACGAAACGAACGGCCTTCGTAGATGTCTAAGCTGCTGCCTTCGATCAAGGGCTGATTGGCCGCCGTTGATGGTTCCATTTGCTGATTATTATTAGATCTATGATAGTTATTGACCAAACAGTGTGATGAACAAATATTATAAGAAAATTTGAGCTAAAATTAGATCCAATCCACTTACAAGTTTCCGTTATAAGTTGTCGATGGAGGTGCCGAACGAAAAACAAGTTCATCAGGTGTAATTCCTCTACAGCACTTATTACACAGTTGAGAAAATCCTACAAGTCCTAAATAGATCTATATACGTAGTAGTTAACCAACCTAACTGTTAGCCGCTAATTGGTTTCAGTGTGTACAAATCGGAATGAAAAGTAAATTCATTGTTGTTCACATTGTCTTGATAGAACAAAAACTGAACGTTGACGCACAACTAATAAACGAAGGCAAAGGCCGTCGGGATCTAGCAATGAGTTAGCCTAATTTATGTCAAGAAATTCACACCACTGCAATTTGACGACGGACTAACGAGCGCAATGATTTCATGTTTATGAAAATCTTTTGATTATTTAGTATGCCACTGGTATATACTCTTTTGAAAAAAATGAAACGTTTCGATTTGAATTACGACTCGAATAAAACGGCGAATAAAAGCGGGAAAATGGGTGTGATCGGAGAAAATTGCACGCAACTGAACGGACTGCCGACATATACGTGACTGTCTGACGGGAAGTAAAAGTTCCTACTCCTCAGTGGTGATCTAACGTCAATTGGTTCACGATAGCGTGAAACCTCGTTGCATCCCCATTCTGCTCGGGGGCACCTTGCGCAGTCGCTTTTCTGGTGTTCTTGCTCATGGAGAGCCAGCATGTAGTTCCTCTTCTCTACATGAATACACTGTAGTACGACGACTATCATACCATGTACGTATTTATCTGCCCAAGTGGAAAAATAATACAAATTATATGTATACGTATAGCGACTGTTTTCATATGTTACGGTATCTGCATTTATTCGTTAACTGATTTGAGTAACGGCAATGAGAAAATAACTCGTCATTTCTATGTGCTGCCTTTTCCTCTATATTTATGACGATGAGCGCTTTGTAGCCTGCATAGATATGAAATTGAGATGATATGACTCTTTGATGACGAGTAGCTGCTGTCATGGAAATGAACCGAGTATCGATTCTTTTCAATGTATAGATGACGTTCATAGAGTTCACACTAAATAATACTAAAGCATTGCACCACGAATATAAGAGATTGCATACAGCACATATCAGGGAAATGAATAGTCTATGACTTTTTTCCCCTTTAAAAAAAAAAAATCTTTTAAAGGGGAATTTAAAAAAAAAAATTAAATAAGATGCTTATGTATGTATGTATTATATGTATTCGATTTACATAGCGCCTTTTCTACTAGATTCACTAATAATCAAAGGCGCTTTCAGTTTATCAAGATGTGATATACACATCACAATATATTTAACGTCGTATTCTTGAAAGCAATCAAGAATCCTGTGTCATGCATGCTGTCGCCAAGGGCGCTACTTACAGTTTTAAGACGGGTTCAGCTGGGGTTTGAAACCAGAGCCTCATTGCCTTTTTTCAGAGCCATGACGCTCTAGTCCACTACACCCCACATCCCCAATACAAATGCTTATAAAATAATAAAATAAACAAGTATTTGTTCGAGCACGTAGGACGAACAATACAAGCAAAACTGTACTAATTACGACGTCACGAAAAAACAAATTGTCCTGTTTTTGTTTTCCTTCCTTTAAAAACATGTGTGTCTTTGTCATCCAGAAAATTGGAAATATCGTATTTAAATTTTGTTTTAGATTTTCAGAAGCGACAGCAAGACGAGTTAGACGACGTCGAGTTTACTTGATCCTTGAAAAAAAAAAAACGATTTTTCGTTCCCTCTTAGCTCATTACGCAGTATTAATTGTCATGCCACTCAGCAGCACTGACACTGTGGCACACGCTTCAACGCGTTGACCTTTCAATCGTTAAAAGGAAAAAAAAGGATCAGGAAAGAAAAGTATTCCTAAACAGTGGAGATTGCGAAGGACCAAAAGAACTTAAGGCAATCCTGGATGCGGGGGATATACTGGACTCGGGAGTTGTATGTAGGACAGGGGACACGACAAGGTCTAAGATACGATTTTCTGGAGAAGGAAGAATCCGTAAATTGGATTCGCCTGCCAAACAAAAACCGGGTGAAAGGAGGTAAGACTAAGAAGAGAGCGAGAGGAAGTTAATCAAGAATCGTAGCCTAGCAACTCTTGACTTCCTTCTCTTTTCGTCATGACGGGCATGCAAGGGGATATATATTTCCGCTCTCAATCCTCTCGAATTGATGCCATTTGCTGGTCTTTGCAATAAGTGAATCCCACGTAGTCTGATACAAACCACGCACCACCACAGCAGTATAGACTTTGCGACTTAGAGATCTTGGAGATCAGGATTTATATTGGGGTAATATCAATGAGCTTCCCATGTCCAATAGACTAGCAAGCCTTTTGGACTTATTCCTGTTAAAAGATTGGCTTTTTTCTTAGGAAACAATTGCCAGAAAACAATTCGTGACATACACAATACAAAGATTCAGTAGTCACGAAATACTTTAATAAGAAATAGGCCTACTTCTAATAAGAATCGTATACGATGTTGGTAAAACACGCAGCCGGAGAACGATATCACATATCAGACATGATGAACATTAAGACTCAAACGCAATAGCCATAGTTCATTTGACAACAACATTTTGGAAAGAGATCCCATTAGGGGGTTATTACGTAAAAAGTTTTCAGAAGAGAGAAGTAAATGATTCATCTATAATTCTTATTCTATTTTTTAGATTCACACATGATCAGATTCGCAAAGATCGTGACGTAGAACAGATGAGGCTAATAACATGGTACGCTATTTTGTTTTTCTTCGATCGAACAATGACACCCCATTAAATAAGTACACTACAACGGTTCGTCATCTCATGTGTCCATAAACGAGTACGTGGTGTACGAGTAGTGAACGAGAGTTCCATAAAAGTATTAGTCAGCATTTTAAACGTATCATTAAGGGGGTTATTTAATGAAAGACACATATACTATTAGTTCCGTTATTATTTTTTCAATATGTTTTTTTTTTTTTTTTTCAAATAATACACTAACAATCTCTTTATTTGCGATTACTCTGAAATGCATATTCATTATTCATTCAGTGATGTTTGTTTGTTTGAGCAATAATTGTCGGTTACATTTTGTGACTGAAATTATATGTCCGCATTTATTGTATTATTATGCGGTGGACTTGACTGGAAGTCTGGAACATTTTCTTTCTTTTAGTCTATAATCTTAAAAGCCTCGTCGACTGTTATATCAAGCAGACCAGAGACCACCTAAAGCACATGGATCGATCGATGACAAAGTGATGAGGGTACCGGTCATTTGTCATCCAATAATATATAGCGGACCGAAATATACCCATTTGCCTTTGATTTCCTTGACCAAATCTTGTGATATGCTCTGCTGATGGAATCATGGCAACCAAACAAATTAGGACTTCGATATCTGTAGAAAATGCTGATGGGCTGATGGCTATCTGATTCCTATTATTTTTAGATTTTCCTTTTCTGCAATGCTGCAACTTGATGTTATTGGCTCAAAAAGAAACGGAATGAAAAGAATGTTTGTTAACTAGAATATAACCGTGAATAACTGGTTATAATTTATATATACTACTGTTTGGATCAGTTGGATCACAAGGGAAATGTGTCAAACATATAGGATATAGAGAAGGATGACAGTGTCTAATGGCATACACAAGCGCAGCATTGGCGTCTATTCTGTGTGTTGCTCTTCCTATTTGATAGTGAGTGCGTACCGACGTATTTAGGTACGAAATGACCAAAAATAAAGGAAAACATTGTGATTAACGATTCCTGATTACGCTATCAGTGTAATATTAAGTGAGGTGTATACAATGAACAATTACTATTGATATAATATTTTATTCTTAAAGCGAATCCGTCTAATTTGATAGCAAAATGGGTTAATCTGTTGGCTATTACACCGAACAAAGTTCTATAGCGAGACTATTTATATTCTGATGTTAAATCAGATTTAATTACGACCGGGCGGCCAGATGTAATTGATATTTCACCGGAAAAATAGAATGCAGTGTATCTGTTTGGAATTTTCTTAATGCCATGCAGGTTACCGCAAATTTTCCAGAGATTTATTATTAAGCACTAGACCACCCTCATCTGAGCAATGAATATAAATGGCTTATATGTATTTTCTAATCTTCAATTACACGCACAAAGATCACACAATGACAATGCAAAGGCCTAGAAACACAGAAAGCTTTGCATATCAGGGCTCTTTCTACTGAATATGAATAAAGGAACCCAGCAAATATAAATCAGATATCCTACTCGAATATGTTACCGGCACTATACTACCTATTTACTGTTTTTCTTTTTGTAGATGAGATTTCTAGAGATGTGCACAGTATAAGATGTCTTATTCGATTGCAACCCTTTATTTTTACGCCACAAGTTTATTTAACCAAACGACTTGTGGATTATCTGTCTGCACGCGGTGGCCAGCACGTGCCCTTTTAGCTTATTCAAAGGCTGCAAGTGACAATAAGAAAACAAAGACTCCTCTCTCTCTCTCTATGTCGCCATATCTTTCTAGGTTGGATCAAATCTAGGCCTGCATGCAACTCTTATTTATTTTGTTAAAAACGGGATACAGATCTAGAGACCTGTATCGTCGATGCATTTTGATATGAAAATAGCGGAAAATAGTCGGCTTTCTTTCGAATTGTATATTATACTATACGTATCGTATATCCAGCATACAATGTGGCCTTATTTATATTTACTACGTCTCGTCATCGATCATCGATTTTGCTGCTGTTGCTGCTGCTTTTTTCCTATCATATAACAAGAGTTTCAGCTCTTCGTGTGAGTTGAACAAAGGCAATCTTTTCGGCAAGAGGAAATATTATATATATATTCACTGCTGCTGCTCCTGTATACATAATGCACTGATGTACACGACCAGCAAAAACGATTGTGTATGCGTACATCTTCTATACGCAGGAAGCTTTTCGTTTCGCTTTATCCTTTTATTATTTGAAGCGAGTTAAAAAGACATGGAGAATAAGTCAGAATAGAGCAACGCACGTGAACAATGCCGCTATATGCACAAAAGTAATATATTTCCTGTCTTTCAGAACACAAAGTATAAACAACCCAGAATTTTGTGCAAAATGTCTCGTGATGCATTTTCAAGTTTATTTACTAATATGTAATATCATACAGGTTCACCAAGCCTGTCTACTTCAAAAGACCTGCCCCCCCCCCCCACCCTCCACCTCCCGTCAGATCGTTATTATATAGTAGAAAAGGAGAATTACGAACGTCCGGAGCAACTCCCATCCACCCTTAATGCTAACAGAGCACGAAACCAAACACATGCAGCTTATTGCCTGTCATATGTTTATTAAATGGTATAGAAAACAAACAGAGCGACACCAAATGACAACATTGGGCATTCATCGACACGCTAATGGAAAGGGCGCAGTACAATGAACTGTGACGTCATTGCCAAAAACGTCACCGCCAAGAAGAACTTTGAGTCTGTTAAAGTCATGAGACGCTTACGTGAGCCTTCCGCTGAACAATCCCGTAAATGTCTTATCATCATTCAGACATCTCAAGGAAATGCAAGGCTATAAATCTATACCACCTACTGGAATTATGAATCAAGTTGCCCAAGAAAATAAGAAAGAATTCGAGAAGCCATATTTAATATGCTGTAGTAGGCTACTATATTAGTAGTAGGGCGAAAACTTCCTTTAAATATAATAGTGGAGATTTATAATTCCTTTCCTCATTCGTTTTATTTTATTTTTAAGTTATTGGAATAGAGGATTCCTTGCGTTTTACCTATTCTAAGAAATCAAATCGACGTCATCAACTATACGATTACGACGGCGAATAATTTGTGAGCCTACCTACGCAAAGTGAAAGGCTTTGTGGAAAATGCTCATTGCTGACCAGTGGCAACAGTATAAGATTTGAGACTAATTAAAGATGTTGTAGCGTGTGTCCAGCTATCGCTGTATAATTGGCAATATTATATTGATAATAATATATTAAACGCGATACATGCACAGCGGAATTCGGCATCCTTTATACCATGGATTAACTGATTAAGTATAGAATGTAGGTTTATAAATATATTAAAAAGGTACGAGTGTAGTTTATTTGTTGGAAAAAATCCAAATTTGGTTTTATATGCTCTCGCTTTCGTTCAAGCAATTGCAGGTAGTCAATAGGAAATACGGAAAATACATCGATTTGACGCGGCTACCACACAACGTTACGGGAAGTCTTCATCAAAGTCTTAATTACTGTTAATTTAATCAGTACAATGTCCTTTCCCTTAAACTTGCATTAATTATCAGCAAAGACTTTTTTGCTAAAGTCTTGCTCGTTCTTTTTTTATTATTAAATTACGAACGAATGCCGAAATTTATGTAGATATGTAAATTTAAAAAAAAAGACGTTCGCCCGAACTGAGACAAAAGCCATAGTTACTGATATTTCTTCCTTCATAGAATATTAAAAAAAAAAAAAAACTAAAAATTAAATTTTAATTGCCAATTAAAATAAACAGCAACCTTCAGCATGGTACGCTTTTTAACGCTAAACGATGAACTTAAAGGAAACTAATTTATTTTCCATTAGCTCATAGCGCATCTTTCAATTTTTTATGACACTCATTTCAATCCTGTTATACTCACCTGTTCCCGTGTGAGTGCGCCTTGTCTGTGTGTTGTTAAATATATAATATCTTGTCAATTTTTAAGATTAAAAGCAAAGTAACAATTTAAGAATTTGGCAAGTCAAATTTCGTTCTTAGAATAGCAATGAATTTTTACTCGATCGAATGTATTTCAATTTAAGTGTGATTGTTTTGCTGTTGTCATAAATTTGTGTTGGACACTTACATATTAGATCGTCACTTTTTATCTTTTTGTCTCTAATTGTGCATAAAAAATTGCTTTTTGGGGAATTCTGTTTCTTTCATTTCCCACATAACTAATATAAATAACGATACTAATACTACAACGAATTCCCATAAAAATTTGGTGACTGAAAGACAAAGAATCTAAATCTAAAGGTTTTTTGGGAATGGAGTCGATGAACAACAAATAAAACTATGAGCATGGTCTATTTGATTTTATAGGCAATATGTTCTCAGCGTATGGGCGTATGGCAGTGTCCTATTTTTGATATATATGTGTATACATCTTTGTCACCTCCCCCCGCCGCTGCGTACTATTTATGTAGCACTTTGGTGGGCTACTCCACTGCTGATATATATCGTATGGATCCTCGTCTTTCGGCAAGTCAGAGCACAGAACAGACGGTTGAGACGAAAGTCGGCTTATATGTTATATAAAGAGCAGCCAAGCAGCAGCATCGTTTATACTTTGACAGAGAACAGAGAGCTCTTATATGGGCTCTATTATTCTTTTTCTTTCTTTCTTTCTTTCTTTCTTCTTTCTTTTCCTGCTGTGTAATATTCTCTCGCTTTTTGTTGTCTGTCAGTTTGTGCTCTATCTCATCAAGCTGTTCTTCGGCTCTTTTAGCTAGATGGACCGTATAAACGTCATCTCCCTTAACACATTCTTCTGTTATGGCACGTTGGCACAGTCACGACACCTTCGTTTCACAGCAAAAGAGAAATTCTTTGCCATATCCCATGTCTTTGAAATTTCGTTCAGAATATGCATACAACATTAATCGGGTTGCGAGTCGTCTTTATCTGTTTATTCATCTTTTCCCCTGTTTGATGATTATTAGATTGGAATCGCCTTATCAGTGATGACAGCGTACACGTTTAGTCTTCGTATAGACTTAATTTAGTTTTCATTACATTTAGTGCTCACCTACGCTCTGCAAACTCTCCTTGTGTTTTGTTAATCAATAATTTGAGTCAGTGGCTTGAGTTATTACTGCCATAAACTAAATTACATTTGACCTATAAGGAAAACTACATCAACGGGACTAAATAATCCGGTAAGCATCTTCACCTTCCCTTTTTTCTAGTGATGGTTCTATAACTTGGCATTGACAAAGCATAGTTGAGCATAGTTTAGACTCTGTTGCTCCTCGTAGCAAACTTGTTTTTACATGACAAACTTTAGAGCTTGATGGACGGCCTGATTCTTCGAAACTGTATCCATTCGAACACGCGGCGCAATTCTGCTTGTCTCTTCTCTCTTTACATAAGGCTATACATATTACATGTATAGTACCTAGTACCTACATAATACCGGTAGGAAAAGTAAAGACTTTGGGATTACTTGAACTACCGCATTCGCAGTTTAGGAATACAACTCACAAGCATCGAGTTAAATGAGGAGCGTATTGTACGTGCAAACATCCCCCCCCCCCTTTTCCGCTTTATTCTCTGCGTATATAAATAAGGTTATCAAGCACATTGAACGGTCTTCCACGTATATTATCATACTACCATAGTAGTCTAGACGCCCAAGTGCCAAACAGCCAAAGTTCCTTTTCAGAAGTTTACAACTCCAGTGTTGCCGATGTATAAGGACATGCGATAACTTGATAAGCGTAACCTAAGTGCAAGCACTATAAATAAATGTTTCTTCTAGCCAAATGAAAAAGTTATCGTGAAGTTATTGTCATGAACGTCTCGACTCTCGAATGCATTTGGTCAGAAGGCCGGAAATATTTCCTGCATCGTGACATAATCACTCACGTCATAATGAATGTGTAACCAAGTCGAAGAGTTCAAGGGCTTTGCCTACTGGTTATTAATAATAAATACAGATTGAAGATGGGATATAAATATATTTTCTTCGTGTCTAGGGATTGAAATGTGATCACGCATTACGTTACACAAAAATTATTGCGTTATTGTTGTGATCGTTGAAGGTTGCACGCAGCAGACGATATCGACCGAAAAATAGATGGAAATACATCAGAGGGATCAGGTGTAGTCATACGTAGTCATCATACATTAGAGTCGAAGCTGTTAATGGTATAAAATAGCTATACACACCTATCACGAAAGAGAGTCTCGTACATTGAATATCCAGCTGCTTACAATAGACGGCGAAATCTATACAACTCCCAGGCAACCTCACAGCTGCTAGGATCCGCATTGACGATGCTAGGATGCACTTGTGTTCGTCGCTATATCCCGAGATCGTATTGTGTACAAGTCTGAGAATTCTCCAGACGACTACAAGTTCGGCGAATGCAAATGGTATATAATCAGAAAAACGACGCTAGCGACGTCTCTTGTCATCAGTTCTCTCGCTTCACACAACGCGTTAATCACCAAAGGAAAATCGTGAATATTATGTTTGCGACCAAGCGTTTATTCGTGCAGTATAATATGTACATAAAGAATGATGAAATCAATTCGTTTAGTCAAGCGCGACTTTGGTGCGCATCCAATGACTAGGCTAGGACACATCCCTCTCTTTTTTTTTCGTTTGTTTGTCACCTCGGAAAATTGAATTTCCGGAAAATGCTTATTTACTCATACCATATAAACCGATGGACCATTTGACATATAAAGGCTTATTGAAATGAGAATAAAATTTCAAATGC
This sequence comes from Daphnia galeata, assembly GCA_030770115.1. Classification (NCBI taxonomy): domain Eukaryota; kingdom Metazoa; phylum Arthropoda; class Branchiopoda; order Diplostraca; family Daphniidae; genus Daphnia; species Daphnia galeata. Next base: position 6,518,327 of record CM061117.1, read on the forward strand.
AATCAGCTCTATTAAATAATACAGAAGGTTGTGTAGACAAGCTAGAGCACACGACACGCATTTATGAGCAATGTGGGACGCAGACATGAGTGAGCGGAATTTGAAATTCAATTATTGTGCCAGTCGAGTATTCAGCTTATTTTACGGGCCTGACCGAAGGTTGTTGATAATTGTTGATCATATCACAAACAGAACAAAGGCCACATGCTGCTCGACTTGACATGGAAATCATGCGGAATGGACAGCAAATAGGCCAGCAAATGCCAAGTATTGATTCAAGGGATAGAGAATAATCGAGCGAGTTTGTACTTGAAAGTTCACGCGCGCACATGCAATTAGTAACATCCGCCCACCTTTTGTGAGACCCAGACCCTATATATCTTCTAGTTATCGCTTCATTAGTAACGTTAGTAATGGCAAGTCAAAAAACCAATGAGATACTGTACGTCGTCTCGCTTCTTTTGCACCAATTATTCTTGAAAAAACAAGAAAGTTGTAATCAAATTTTGTAGTTGCTGACTACCGGGTGCAGGGTGCTACTTGACTGTAGACAGCACTTTTTTCATGGTGCGCGAAACATGTCGTCGATTATGTTGCCCGTAAGCCGTAACTGTCGATTTGGAAACAAAATACACGTAAAAAGCCGTTTATAATTTTTCTGTGTATCGTCACTTGTCAGAGAAAGTTTAAATGACCGTCATCAAAATGGGATTTTAAAAATTGATTTAAAATAAATTTTTTTGATTTGTGTCTAAAATTGACTGTTTCGTTTTCTCAAAAATAATTCAGTAGATCACAGGGGATGCTAAACGTTTTCAGGTGGGTCGGATTGGAAATCTGTTGTTATATGTTAAGTCCTTCAACCGTAAACGTATGGGAAAACCAAATGGTGCTTTGTTGGGTTTGAATACCTGCTTCTCCCTTTTCTATATATGGACCGGTTTTTTTCTACTTTTCTTTTCTTTTTTTAAAATTATTCAAAAAGAGAGAACTCTTACGAGAGTCAGGACAACCTATACAATGACTCCTCCTCCTCCTCCTCCTTGTCGTCGTCGTAAGAAATAGCCTACGCTCTTCATGGCGGCAGGTATGGACGCCATCGGTTGGGAGACGGCGGGAGCTTCCATTTAAAAAAGGTGGATTGGACCATTGCCATAGTGCTATGTCTACGTATAGTATACACATAGAAACGCCGTCTCTTTCTCTCTCCTTTAGTTTCTCTCTTTAGCGCGCGCGTTCGTTTTCACGTTTTCACTTTCCTTCATCCTCATTCGGCAGACGAAGAAGAATAGGGGAAAATAAAAGACGAACGCCACCTCGAGTCCTTCCATTTGGACGATTCATACACAGACACAATCCTCTCAGTTGCAATCGTGCTGGTGTAGCCGAGCGGCTGTCATTTTCTTGAGCTCTCACTTTATTTTTGGAAATTTCTTTTAACTTTTTGCACTTGATATCAATTCACTTGTTGACAAGTTGTGAGCGACCGTGAGAGAGTGAAGAAGAAATGATAGCTCCCACGCTCTTGACTGGTTTGGTTTTGATCGGATTCATCCGCGCCGGTAAGTTTTCATTTCACATCAATGCTATTTTCAAGATTTAAATGGCGAATGAAAGAGTCCCTTTGAAGTAATTACGCGTGGGTTACCATACTAATATTTGCGTTTACCTAACAAATTATTGAACCCAGTACACGATAATTGAAAATTGAATCAGTGTACTTTATTTCAAATGGGTTTTTTATGTAACATCAACAAATGGGGTATAACCCTAAACGTATAATGGGACCAAAGTATAAATTTAGAATTCGATTTCAAACTCTTATGCTTATTTATTACTTTCTCAATTAATTTAGTAATCAAAGCACGAGAAGCAACAGGTTTCATGTGCGCAGTTTTCATCGTTCTGTGCCGCCACTAAGTTTGTTTTCCCTTTCGTTTTTTTTTTTAAACCCTACAAACTACACAAGGGAAACGATGCGAGATATAAATCAAAATGTTCACGTCATTTTCAAGCGAAGGGGATTCTTAGTTACGATGGTGTTGCTTGGTTGCTGGAGGGCAGGGTGGTTGTCCAATCAGTACGTGGATGCCCATACATGGTGAGGCATACCTTGAAAAAAGAAGAAGAAGAACAAAAACGCAACGAGAAGAATAACCTTCAACCTGATTTTGTATTAGGGCGGTGCTGGGAAGGTAATTCCCATCAATGGGTGGATGACGTATCTGCGTTACTATGAAATGGACTTGCTAGCCACGTTACATTCTTGGTGTGCCAAATTTCATAATCCCAAAATTGTCAAACGACGTAGTGCTAGTACGTATATGGTGTACAAGCTGTATAAATATACGTACGCGTCAATGCGTGGCGAATTGTGCCGTCACGCAACCACCTCAAATTGTCGACAACGTCGAAAGGGGTTTATTCATTTTTGCGCAACATCTTTCTGGAATCACAAGGACCGTTTTTTTTTTTTGTTTTTTGTTGTTTCGAAAGATGATGATGGAAATTCTTAATAGGTGACCACGACCTGTTGAGCCCAAAACACACAAAATTGCTGAGTCCTGACGCACTGTTGCTGTAACATTCAACAGCCACACTCATTCCACCGTAAATGGAGCGAGGACCTTGAGATGAACCGAATCAACAAGGGGGGGGGGGGAATGCAAATAAAATTTTTTAAAGACGCTTATTGGGCGTAGGCGGTTCTTTCTCGCGTCTTGCAGAATTATCGGGCGTCGTCTTCATCAGTTGTCCCAGTTGAATGCATGGATCTTATTTCATTTTTCTCTCTCTCTCCTTACTATTTACCGACAATCCAACTGGGAAAGAAGCCAACTATTCCGAATTCTATCACACTGGTTAGGTAACTTTTTTTTAGAAATATAAATCTTGTTTGACGACTTGTTGTTCAGTCTCATCACTCTCATGCCAGGGCCAACCCATCAAAACTCATCTTCTTTCATGACTGGCGCGCCGTCCTAAAAGATAATAAATACGCTATACATGTTATGATATTCTCGTATTATTCGGGAAAAGCAAAAAACTTTCACTGGGCTCGCATCACATAACTATGCATAACAGTAAAACAAAACAGAAAACAATTGATACAATAATGTATGGTTATATGATACGGGGTTCGATCTTTCTGGCGACTCATCAGACCAATTTTGATTAGCGTGAAAGCAAAATAGAAAATCATAATAAAAATAATAACCGGCTATTACGGAATTGTGTATGTGGTTTGGGTTGATGGTGCGACAACTTGAATTGAACGCTCTCTCTAGCTATCCATTGCCCTGAACGGAGCCAACAAAATAAATAAATAAAAATTCGTTCATCAAACGAGGACATTTCTTGTCTGTCTTTTTGTGGAAACGAGTCTGTTATTCACTGTTGAAAGCCACAATGATTTTCCAACACATCTAGTGGGAAAAGAAATCGAGTGGTCGAGAATTTCGATTAAGTACGCATCGAGTCAGTCAAATCTAGTCAAAATAAAAGAAACAAAAAATCAGATAGGAAATCAAAAAGAGTGATATATAAAACGTGCACATAAGGGTTCATCGCAACACAAACTTTCTCTGCTCAGTTTGGAGGGAGAGAGAAAGTTGGACGGATGGACGTCTATCCATAGCTTGTTTTTTTTTCTCTCTCTCTTTCTTCGAAGAAACACGTACGGCACGCACACGGCGGGACGTATTTTCCTTTTCCCTCCCCTATTTTGATTGTTATTTATATTTTGATTGTCTTTCTTTTGTTTACCTTTTCACATTTTCATATGACTGCTGTCTTAAATAGTCGGCCGTATCCCGCACGGGAAATAGCAAAACAACTAATGATCATCATTATTAGAAAAAACAACAACTAAGAAAGGAATAATGAAAAGATAAGTGGGCTTCTTGGTCTTGTCCTCCTTTCCAAACGAGTGGACAACTTGTTAAGCGGTTTATCCGAATGTTTAAGAAAAATATCTAATAGCACAGCCCATTTTCCACTATGTGTTATTCTGGTTGGATAGTTTGTCGAGACGCCACTCAAAGATGTGCGTGGTGTGATATAGCCTTACAAAATTGAATTCAAGAAAAATGTACATTGAATCCCCAGCTGACATGAGAAGAAGAAGATTATAATATCAACCTAGCAAGTATGACAATTTCGTCGCATTTTGTTTGAGCTGTGAAACGTGAATGACGGTGTCGCGTGTTCGTCACTCTTTTCTGGACGACCATTATAAAATGAACGCAGGTGTGGTTTAACGCCTGACAGGAACATTTCGCAGGAGCGCCCAACAAACCGTGCAAATCATGAAAAGTTTTTGTTTTTCTCTCGGTGAACGTGAAGAGGAAGAAAGGCAGGCCGTGTTTCCTGTTCGACTATTGTGTGCATAACAACTAAATCGTTGCTTGTTGACATAACTTTGCACATCCGGGCCAAGTCTTTCCGAACGCAGTTTTCATAGGGCGGAGGTTATGAAAAGTTAATAGGCATCCAACTCTGTGCCAACAAAGGGTTTTTTTTAAGGGTTTTTGTTCCATTTTTAACGATCGTCAGCATAAAAGACTCGTTCGCTATGTATCTCTGCGTTTTGAGCGAGATTCACAAAATATTCCTCGTTTTCTTTATATTGATGATTTCAGCTTTCTTTTTGTTTTGACTTCCTTTTCTTTTACAGCTACTATTGGAGACGGGCGGACGAGCTTGATCGACGGAAAACCTATCGACAGTAAGTGGAACATTTACATCAAATACACATCCCTTAATTTACTCAAGGTCTCAAAGTTTCTCTTTGTTTCCAACATAAAACATATTTCACTCTGTATAAGGAAATTCGACACAAAAACAGGGAAAATAGTAGATTTTCCCATGAATTCTACGATCTTGTAAAAATGTCAGACACAGCAGATAACAAGATGCACCATATATATATTCTTCGTAACAGAAAATAACTCGATTGAAGGCTAAGGGCCATCATTGATTGAGGAGGGCCCTTATAGAACACAGCACATCCTCCCATTATACATAGTGAGCGTCGTCATATGAAAGACAAAAAAAGGACAAGATCGTTTTATAGAACAGGGGAAATAATAAGCCGCCGTATGATCTCATGTTGCCACCGTACGTTAACGATGTCTCACTGCTTACTATATGTCACACAAGTCTTTTTTTTCTTCTTCTTCTTACCATGAAACAGATCGATCGTCTGGTAGCTGCATCGTAGAAGGGAAAACGTACTTATCAGAAACTTCGGTACCGCGTGACCATCCTTGCCATTACTGCATTTGCTATGGAGGCAAGATCGACTGCTTCTGGAAACAGTGCGCACACATTCCGGATGGATGTCAGGTGATGGCCTTCCAGGATACCTGCAATCCATCGCTCTACATATGCGGTAACTTTAAATGATCACAACCTATCCGATCTGAAAATGAACAGTGTGGCGGAGTGTGCGCCATTGAGAGTTATTGATTTTCACAATGACATCGTCTATCACATTTCTTGTATAGATATTCCTGAAAAGGCACGAGAGGCTCCAACCTACGGACCCCCTGCAGCCATTCGTCAGCAGCCGACATTAAATGTATTAGCATCGACGAGAGTCTACACGACAAGTCTACCTACCGTACCAACATCGGCACCAAATCAGCCACAATCAACTCGTCCGTCGTCTTTCGTCCCAACTTACACTAAGCAAGAAGTGGTTCCTCCTCCTCGTCATCTGATTCCACCTGCACGACAACTGATTGAGCCACCGTCCCGTCATTTAACTCCACCTTTGCCGTTGGCTGCTCCTCAAAAGAAATCCTTATCCGTTTCTCCTCTACCAGTTCAACAGTCCAGTCGACAGAGTCGGCCGCTAATAGATGAAATTGCCAACAGGCAGCCCGCGCAATTCGGATTGGGAATGAAGAACAAGATGCGTTTCAGTCGATCATTAGCCGACGTCACCTCCATCCTTGACACGATGTTACCGCACAGTATTCAAGAAGAATTTCCATTGAACTTTGACCACGAAATCGTGACACGTTTCATTGAGAGGCAGATCCGTTCAAAACGATCCATCAACAGCTTGACAGGCGACAACCACCACCACCACCATCATCATGATCACCAAGAGGATCGAGGTTGCACCATACTTGGCATTCATTACCAGCTTGGTGAAGTGATAGGTGAGTTGCGGTGCGGGAGTAGTAGGTAGTAGGTAGCATTTCTGTATTTTTTTGTTTATTTATTTCCGAAACCAAATGGACGAGGTACTACTAGACAATAAATGTAAAATAGCAACGAAAAGGTTGTCGTAAAAAAACGAAAGAGAAAGTTATGAAAGTTTCGTATCGTCCTTGTGGTCGTATTCAAATTATTTGTTAGTCGTGACTAAAAGATGTTCAGTATTTTTTTCTCTCTCTTCGATGGAGGAGTAGATAATGGAAATCGCAGATTAGTCATGAACCGATAAATGTGTAATTTGCATTCTGCATGGCAAACTTAACCAAATAATTAAACAGGTGTAGCAACTGATGTTTGCCGCGAGTGTCGGTGCGCCGCGCAGTCACTCTTCTGTTCGCCAAAATGCTGTTTCAAACCGGCGCCACTTGAGCAGGTGACTGGGGAATTCATTCGCTTCTTGGATCAAAGTCCCGCCCCGGTATCGGGATTACTGGCACCGCAACATCCACTCCATTACATCAAGAGCGAGTAAGTTCCGGATTCTTAACAAATAATAATTCTCTCCTGATTTAGTGGGTTACTTATAATAACGAAAAAGGAGACATGTTGTACAAAGAGAACAAAAACATAACGCTACTGGGGCCATCAACGTGATTGAATCCTAATCTATTGATGTGCTGATAAATAATAGAATTATTAGAGACCTTTCCTATTCCTTCGGGTATAAGGATACAGATCCAACTAGTGATGTTAAGCAACTTAAAGTTATGACGCAAATGTAAACGATACTATGAAAAAAAACGAGTGTATTATAAGATAATTTTGGAATGAGAAAAAGGAAAACAATGCACGAAATGGTATCACACACATACCCAACATGATAAGACAATGTTAGGAAACAAACGTTACAACGGTCATCAGTCATCACGAATGAAATATCCCGAGACGTCAGAAAGCAAAATACTATAAATTCAAATCATTTTAAGATCATTTTTTAACGAGAGACGGCCGTTTGACGAGCACATTTTTTTTTTCAATTTTTAGTATTTTAAAGAGATTCAGACAATCCTTTAATTTCCTTTCATTTTTAATCTTAGGTTCGATTAAATTGCGACACAAGTGTCTTGCGAGTCACCTATTGGCAGCATGCATGACTGCAGCAAAGTGAAATCTCGGAGGAGAACCTTAGAGCATGACATGAGCCCACAAGCAGTATCATCTCATCTTGTCGTCATTCTCCTCTCCTTTTTTTTTAGTTCCAATGCATCAAAACATTAATCTGTCATGTTTCTTTTCATGTTGTGTAAACAACGTTGCTGCCTAGTGCCATTCAATTATTATTTTGCAAAAATGCGACATCGGAAAAATCGAATTCATCGGATGAGTGTTGTAAGTTGTAACAATAAACGATTTTTAATGAAATGGGATGACTTCTTAGATAATTTGAGCACGCTATTTCAATGGTGGGACAATTGATGAAGAATATACAAGATTCCAGAGTCAGAGACTGTGACGAGGGAACGACCGTCGTCCGAAACGAAAAGTTTGGAAGCATAACGTCCTTTAGTCTGAAATTCGACCGTCTGGACCAACCCGTTTAATTGTGAGGATTGCGTGACACTTGCGCTGGCGAAACGTGACGAAGAGGTGGAAGAAGAAGAGCCTGGAGTAATTGGTGTTAAAGGGAAGCCCATACCTCCGGCCAAATGACTGCTTCCTTTGGAATGCGTTGGATTGTGCGAATTATGGGAGATCGTCCCTAAGCGAGCAGAATTCACATTCCACCACACAATTCGGTCACCCAAAGAAACTAGTTGAAAGAACGGCGAGTTGTGACAAAACTGCAGATCACGAACCCAAGACTGATGGGCCTCCAGTGTGGCTAGCAATGTGTTTCGTAGGTATTCGAAAATCTGTTGGTAGAAAACAATAAATATTAATACACCATATACGATTTCAAAGGCAAATAAAGAATTTTTTTTAAAAAGTTTAAATATACTTCTATGACACCAGTGTCGTAGCCGACGGCTATTAATTGATAATGATGATGAGCGAATCGGCATACTCGTACTGGACTGTTTTGATTTCCTAACCGAATTGGCTTGCGCAAAGTATTATTCGGTTTAAGATTGTTAGAACTCTGCAAAGCGAGGGGAAAAAACATTAGTCTGTTTGTCATTGAAAGTAAGTGGTCATTGAAACAAGGGAAATGAAATATTTACGAGTTCTGAAACCAATGGAATTTGAACGATCTGAATTGCTTGAGTAGTAGTTCCTTGAGCCAACCACGGTCCATTGGAAGCAAGGTCAACGCAGGTTAAAGTTAACCCAGTATCCCCCATGATTAGATTTGTTGGATGACCGGTCTCGACATTCCATAATCTAACACTTCCATCGGCTCCACATACCATAAGAGTGGTCTCTTCCGGATCGATAAAGAAACAATCGATGATCCCCTTTCGAGGACCATTAATAGTGACAGTTTCATTTTTCGGCTTCCAGATCTAAAGAATAAACAAGGGATTTAGCTAACCACAACAATAGACAAAAGGTTGTATTAAATAGTTTTTCAAAATACCTTAATGCATCCTTCAGAGCTGATTGTCAATAGGAGAATATCTGAAGGACTGAACTTTAGTAATGTCACCTTAGTGTCTGAATGATGACCAAGAGTTTTAACTTCTTTTTTGTCCAGTGACATGAGCTTTACTAAGCCACTCAAAGTTGACCAAGCCATCATAGAGGCTTTGTGTGATAATACACATAGTTCAACCTGATCGGTTCCTGATTCAACGTCATTCGTTATGAGTAATGTCTCACAATTTAATCCGCTTACAACCTAAAGTAATAAAATAGATAATTGAACTTGTCCTGGAGAAGCGGCACCTTATTTTAACAAAACAAGATTTACTTGAATGTGATTGTCTGATCCAACCGTTGCAATCAGAAAATTGCTTGGCTGATCTGTGGGACGCACTTCCACTGCGTGAAACGCAGAACACGACAAAGAGCATTGGTCTACTCGTTCTACCTTAGTAACATTCCATACTTTCAAAGTTTTGTCTATCGAGCCAGAGAGAAGCCATTTCGGGGGATCTTCAAAGTTTTCACCAGGAGAAAAATGTAAAGTGCTGATAGTCCTGAGAAAATAAAAGAAATTACGCGTGTTGAATGACATTTCAGTTTAAAAAAACATCTTTGAAACTAATAAACTAACCCAGTGTGACCGACATATTCGAAAATCTGTTCAGCCAAATCGATGTTGTAAAGGAGAATGTTATCTTTTGAAGTGGTTACGGCTAAGAGTTGTTTGTTATCGGTCAAAGTGGCGCAGTTGTAACAACAGTTGTTGCTGGCCTTGCCAATCGTTTTTGTGAAATAGTTGAAGGAATCATTTTCTCTTTCTTGATCTGGGGAAAAGGTCCAGTCGAACTGCAGAACTTCAGTATCCGAAACTGAAAGAAGAGAGGTATCTAAATAATAGCAAAAATAAAGATTAATTGCTTTTTAAATTCACACAAAGAAAGATATTAGAGAAAAATCAATTGCAAATATGCAAACCAATCGACAGAGAAATTACCTGATAGAAATGAAATGAAGAGAATTCTGGGGCTAGAACTCTGGCTCGGAAGAAGGGCCACGCAGGTGTACAAAGATATGTTTCCATTCCATATACGAATACTCGAATCGGTGCAACCAGTGGCAACAAAAAAGCCATTATCCGAAAAGCAACACGTAGTGACCGGTTCGGGATGTTCTAATACGCCAAGTTCCATACAGGCAGTACTAAGCCAAATCTATTGAACAGAGGGATATTTTGTAATAAACTTGTGGGTTATAAATTGAAGGGAAAACAAATGCGATTTTCTTACACGAGCCGTGTTATCTAGACCGCAAGAAACCACTAGTGCACCATTCTCAGAAAACCGAGCACCCAAAACCTCATTTGTGTGTCCAGTGTATGTCTTCAAACTGTTATCTGTTATAACACGGTCACTGACATCGAACATATTATGCCAGCTTGTAAAAAAAAGAAGACAAAATTATAAGGTTGTAAAATTACTCATGGGAAAAATGATTTTCCTTTTAAAGAATTTTGCACAGGGAAAAAATTACCTGTCTTGTCGCATTCGTGGCGAAGGCGTCTTATTTGGGCGATGCTCAATCTCTGTGAAAATTTTACAAAAATTAACATTCAGCAACTGTCAAATAAATGACACCATATAGTTAGTAAGTGAATGAAGCGTAGTGAATGGTTAAAGTTATCTTAAGCATTAAATTTCATTGGTAATGCAAATTCATCATAATTGTTATCACGATGGCAAAAGCTTTTAAACATCGATGTCTAATGTTAAGCATAAGAAAAGGACAATTAATTGCGATCGCTGAAAAATCATAGTGCGACTTGATGAGGACAAAATCAAATGAAAGGTGATGAAGAGCTTGTGCCAATTAGTCTGGCATTTCCATTCGGTGATCCATTGTTTTCGCAACCGAGAAAAGATCGGCAAAAGGCAGATCTAAAGCAAAAGCTCTTACCACCAGAAACCAACGCATGAGAACCCATGGCAACTGTGCATGGAAGGTGAAAATGTGTTGAAGATGGATGGTCAAATGGAGTACCGTCCAGTTTGCAGATGATTGCCGAGAGATCCCACACCTTCACCGAACCGTCAGCCGACGACGAGACAAAACGTTTAGCATCTCTGCTCAGAGACAGTTGGTGAATGCTACCGTTGTGTCCAATGAAACGGTGGAGTTCTTTTCCAGAATCAACGTCCCACATCTGAACAAAATGAAGAAAAATTTCAGCGATTAAGAGAAAAGCGAATGTAGTGAGTGATAAAGCAAATCTTACGCGAATTTGTCCATCGTCGACAGCGCTAAGTAGACGTTGGCCATCCTGTGTGAAGCAAGCTGCAGTGACATGACCGTAATTTAAGATTGTGCTGCGGAGAACTTGATCCATGCTTTCTTTTGTTTGACTGCCAACTGATCGACTAAATAAGGGAAATAAAAAAAAGTAGGGAATAACTAAAATGCTCTAGAAATAAGGGGAAAGTCAAGGTTACCATTCTAAGTAGAATTTATCTTTGACCATTTCGGCCAATTCAAGAGCATCTTTGTACACGCTACTGTGTTTTGGTTGTTGAAGTGCAAGTTGAACAATATCTAAATGACGACAATTAACTACGATGTGCCCACATGTCCGAATAAAATGCATGTAGTCTTCTACTCGCTGACTATTCCTTCCACTCTGAATTCAACGAAAGTAATATAATGCAAAATCAAAATGAGGACGTAGGTTTTTTACTCACAATCTCTGATATGTAGTCTTTATATTTGCGGAAATCGTTAAGAAGATCACTGGGTCCAGTTGCGCGTAATTTGGCAGATATGAATGAGAGATTGAGGTAGACGAGAGGGAAAAGCTCGGTATACTCCGCCTTGTATAAATGGTACCCCAAAAACCAGAAGATATAATTATCATCTGGTAAGGCACCAAAATTGTTGTTGCATCCGAGGAAGTATGAATCAATAAGCTTGCGGTGTGCGTTACGTTGTTCCTCAGCGTTCATATGCGATTTCAAATAGTCCAAAAGAAGATCATGAATGCCATATAGCACTATGCAATTTGATGACTGTTCTTGAAAGTGTTGTGCTACCAGTGAATTCGCCACTAAGAGACTGATTCTCTCCTCCATTTCATATCGAGTACAGTTCCAAAGAACTTGCAGCACCTAAAAATAGAAACGATGACGACAAAAATTTTCTAAGATATTCACAAAGTTTACTTACTGGAGCTGGAATATTAACATCATCTAGGAAAATAACAAAGTCTTTCAACGAGTGTCTTGTATCTTGATCCAGATGATCAAAGCTGATCGTGATTGCCTCGTTTATGGTTTCGTAGTTGTAAGAACCATGTCGCTTTAGATGAGTGTATTTCCTATCGCGCAATTTTCCCAAATAATGATCCCATCTACCAGTATCAATACTCTGAGGTTCTCTGCGTTCTGCCAAAAGTGGAGCCAGCAATGAAAGCACCATAGGAGAACCTGTAATTCATGAAGTTTTTTTTTCATGTTAAAATTACATTCTATTTTTATTTCATCGATAGGTTCACCAGTACTGAATCGTGAATCAAAACACTTTTGCACATTACCTTTGCTTTCTGAATAGATTTGATCTGCTTGTTCAGGCAATTCTTCTTCCGAGATATTAAGGCAATTGGCTAAATAAGACAAAGACTCTTCTTGAGTAAACCCATCTTGAACTTTCACCAGCAGAACACGCCCATTAACAACATCCGTTACGGAAGCGTCTCGAGTGGTCATCACTGTATTTTAAAAGAATGTTAGAAAACTAGTAAACGAATCATGTAATCTGTCTTACATATCCGGCATCCAAAGTCAAACGCACGGACCACTTCGCCTCTCCAAACATCATCTAAAATTATCAGACTGTTTTTCCGACGATCATCTGTCATAAGGCGACGAAGCCTTTCAGTAGCTTGATCAACGCTCAGTGGTGGTAAAACGGTATGATCGAGTCTCTCGCACAATGCCTACAGTAAAAATGGTAAAATTTCATTCACATGAAATATTGCAACATAGGAGTGTATATGTGTAAGTTGAATTAAATCTAAAGTATAATTAATAAATATACCTGCATCTTTGTCAACAAAGTATCAGTGCCTGTTTGTCCAATAGTCAACCAGTAGACATTGTTCTCAAAAGTATTGACCATTAGATCAATATCCCGCATAGATTCAGCAGCCAAGACAGATTTGCCAGCTCCTGCCATACCATGAATTACCACAAACTGGCCTTGTGTCATACCTTGAAGACATTCTCTGATTTGAGAAACCTGTAAATAATAAAAAATGTTAAAAGTGTCGGTAATAATTAAATTTCAGAACAAGAGAAACTCACTTTAGCATGGCGAGGAATGAGATGTGGTGGCGGAAAAGGGATTCCAGATTGAATAAGTATATGTTGCAAGTTGTCAAGTGCTGCAAATGGATCACTATTCAGATGGGTTGCTGCATCTGGACTATCCCGATTGTTGCATTCACTTAACTTTTCAGCTATCCAATCATAGTCAAATTGTAAAATTTTGACAAAAATCATAAAGGTGTCTTTTTGCCCAATTTCTGTAAGAAGATCCAACAACCTACGCACTTTGGCAGACTTAGTTTTCTACATGGAAAAAGAATGTTTTAAGGTTTTGACAATCCCAGTAGAAGGCCAAACATATGAAATGTTGTATTTAAAAAACTCACCTCACAGTTTACATCCTCCACTTCTTCAACAGTTAATACACCATAAGCCACAAGTTTTTCTCTAATATAAGTGAAATCAACATTTTGAACAATGGCATCTCGATTTCTAAGCAAAGCAGCTTTCTCGACAGTGTTCATCTTAAGTTTATTATCGAAATCTAGTTCAGAATTTGCAAAATTTCATACGATGTAGGACATAATTCGTTTTAGGTTAGTTTTTTTTTATTTCAAATGATTTGGGAAAAATGACTCAAAGTTTTGTCCAACAACGAAGTCTCCTGTCAACAAAATATGAACCAACCTGTGAAGTTGTCGTAATGAGCTTACTGAAGTTGGACTACTGCTAGAAAATTACATTTTGAAAAACAAATGAGAAACGAGCGGACGGTGCAACCAGAATTATTGGCGCCACAATTCTAAAATACGGACAGACGGGACACTACTCCGTCCCAACATCGGCTACAGTCTATCACTCAGTTTTTCAACATTTAATTACTTGTTATTTATTTTTTGCGTCCACATGTCAAATATTAAGCTTTTCCTGAAGTATTGAAACTTGTGGTTTATAGTTTGGAAAAAAAACCGTGGAGATAAAGGATTGACAAATAATCGATTCTCTTCGCTAATTAATGGAAAGAAGAAAGTTTGCTCAGAATAGAAAATGTGTATTCCTTTTTTGGGTTTCATTGAATGAAATAAACAGTTGAATTCTGCCTCCTAATTGGTTAATTTCTTTTTTGCGTCAATCTCGAGACGAGTAGTCTAATCGAAGATATTATTAAGCCAATAAATATTTTGCAGTACGATTTCGCATATAGGGTATTAGATCTACTTTGTAGTGGGAAATCAGAATTCCGAAATGTAATGGGTGTTCTGTGAAATAAAAAAGGATTTACACGTTACTTCACTAGCTGTAGTAAATGTACTCAGCTATATATATCTAACAGCAATATATAGGCTACTTACAAAATGTATATATTTCGATAAAGAGAAAATGTTAGGAATTCTCAAAATGGAAGGCACATCTAAGAATTAATTAGTATTCAGCCCTGTACGCTATTTGTTACGTATTACGAAAACGGTACACTACATGCCCAGTAATTCTATTCGGTTGATGTTTAGTTCCATTTACAGAAATGTTGCTGCGGCCGTTTATGCTTGATGGATCAAAGCGATGGTCTATTTATTTCTCCTCTTTTTTGAAGAGCAGGCTGATCCATCTTCCTCCGTGTGAGGTCTTTTTATATGAGATCCACACATTCATACGGGCATCAAATTCCTATTCCGTTTGGTTGCCACGAGATGATACTTGTCATATAATTGCATTATTACTATCACCATACTTTGGAAAATATCAAAGTGCGATGCTTAACGTTTCTTCCCGGCCATATTGCAAACTTTCAGTTCTCCAGAGATGAGTTCAACAGTCTAGGTTCAACGTCACTTACAAAAGTTATTGACATTAAGAAATATGAAAGATCTAGCGTCTAGCCTTATTTTAACTTATAATTTGGTAGGCGTACAGGATTTTTCTATAAACGAATGTAAATTCTTCAATTCCGTTCAATTCAATCACAACTCCCGTGGAAGGCAACAGAGACATACATTTCCACAATTAAATTTTGTTTAATTTAAATTTCAGACTCGTTGATTTCCGTGTTTTTCTTTCCTCTTGAAAAACCCAGTGGCATCATACATCAATTTTGTTTTGTCACCGGTTGCCCAGCAGCACACTTTATTTTAATTTCCGTTTGCTTTTGCGCATATAGCCGCATATATTTATTTTATTCATTTTTCAATCACGTGTACATTAGACAACATTCAAATTCATAGAAGAAAATAAAATTATGATAATGCAGAAGATTTGATATAAAATCCTTGTATAAAAAGGAATAATTCGCCATTATTTGGATAGTTCCCTTGTCAATTTCGGTCGATGAGAGCTGCTAGTAGAAGTAGCCAGCGTTGGACATTGAATGAGGACACGGGATTGCACGGTGATAGGGTGCTGATAGGGAAACAATTCTAATCGTGATTCAAATTTTATGTATAATGGAAACATGCACGCTGGTGATGAACAATAAGGTTTGTCATGAATCATTGAATCCCAAATATTTTCTCAACATGACATGCTATTTCATATTCACATGACTATGTTGCACTGCAAGACGTGCTGGATGTATGAAGATGAAATCCCACATGAGCACCAAAATTGATACACGACGATGGCGGGACCGAAAGAAACTTATTACAATGTCTGTCTATATAGTATATACACGTACGATAGATTTTGAACGAGAAATATGACTACCCTCTGGAGAATAGAGTGGGGGATGGGAGGGCGGAGACAGTGTAGACACGTATTCCTATTATATTTGAAATACTGTATACATAATTGAAAAGCTTTCGGGTCGAGTTAGTGTAGCCACAAAGAAATTGGAATACAATTAACAGTTAAGACAATCGTCTTGTGTTTTGAATGGAAGTGTCACGAACCGTAGTGCAATTAAGATCTTGATGATTGGTGTTGTTAACTTCCGGTTCGACTAATGAGACTGACAATCCGAAATCGGTAAGCAAGGGATGACCTTCTCCGAGGACGTCTCCAACGATCGGCTTGGAGACTAGAGATGATGGCTGTTCACTTACGACTCCAGTAACAGGTGTTGATTCCATTCGGTGAGTTTCGCTTGCTGTCCGCACCAATTGACTCGATTTCAAACACAAAGGGGTGCAGCCGGCTGGCAAGCTTGCAACTCCGCCATTAGAAATTTTCGGCTGAATATAAAAATGCATCATGATTTTAGTCAAAGAATTCATGAAACTTGTAATCGACTATACTTTATACGTATAAAAGATTAAGAGGCAATTCAGTTGGATTTCTTATTTCTTTCTAAAGCCTGGGCTACACTGGGGCATTTTTTAAGGAAAAATCGGTTAAAGCAACGGATTTACGCCCAAGCAAAATTGGTTGCCTTCCACAAAAAGGTTGCTTAAACCGATTTTTCCTTAAAAAAGCTTAAAAAACGCCCCAGTGTAGCCCAGGCTTAAAGTATCTCGTTCCGTTCGCATTTACAAAATAAGAAAAAGATGTAATGCGATTTACAAAAAAAAGAGCTATGAATCTACTTGTTTTGAGTGAATAGCAACCTATAAATCAAAACGAAGTTATGAACCTTATCTATAGCCTTTCAGGAAGACGAGAATGAAAGCTGTGGAAAAGTGGAAGCTTATGTTGACTGAGCGATATAATGTTAAATGCAAAATTAATTCAAAACAAAAATTAAGTTGATTCTCTTCCCTCCCCTGGCATAGTATCTTCTGTAATAAAAAATGCAGAGTTAGGCTCACAAATCGGGACGAACAAAAAGACTTTTGGTTGCTTCGGGTTGCTTATTTGTCTGTCTCTTTTCAGTTCTTAGTATCGCTTAGAATCTACAGTTCCGCTCTCTGATGATGACATTATTGTCAAGAGCATTGGTTTTGTCTTTTTTAATTGGAATTGCAGATTGTATGTATAGCTTCATTCGAAACATTCTAAACTTTCGTCCTATCTTCTATCCGTGGTTTTAAAAATATAAATAAACAAACAAAGCAGTGCCAAAAATCGATAACGACGTGAACTTCAATCCCGGCAAAGAGTTGTTACCGTTGTTGCTGAGTTTTGTGTTCCGTACGCTTAATCTTTTTTTTTTTTTTTAATAGACTGTATGAAGATTCGAAGCATTTGAAAGGAAAGAAAAATCAATGTAATCTCTCATTTAAGTCGAGCAAGCGATTTGCGACGAACTTATTTAAAGAATTTTAAGAGGATTTTACAGTTGCGTCATCAACGTGAAACCATTTTTAAAAGTCTTTTGTAAGCGATTTCTTTTCTTTTGATCTGATGTGCATTGTGTAATCACGATGTAATGGTGTAATCATTTATGATGTTTAACTAAACTAAATGTAATACATAATGCCAAAAATGCATGATGCACATTTGACGCCTTTGGCGGTTTGTCGTCGCGTCTGTAATCTGCGGTCTACATGGACAGATAACCTCGAAGTGCCTCCAACTCTACTCAAAGTGATTGCCCTCAACATTTGATGCGTGGGCGTAATCAATGGGATCCATGTCTTCCCATGTGTTGAAATAATTGAATGTAGGCTACTTTTGGGATTGAAGCTCGGATTGAAGGCAGCTACGGATAATATGATGACTTGTTTAAGTTATGATTCAATCTCAAGTTAATCGTTGTCGAATAATTTTTTTTTTCCTCCTTTCGGACTGTTAACACATTCATTTTGAACTATCTTTTACTTATTAATAACAGTCAGATCTTGATCTTTTATCCAACCCAACATGGAGGCGTTTACCGGCACGGTCGCAACTCGATCGTTCATATAAGCGACACCAGAGATCCATCAAGGATTCAACGAGCCAAAACGAATAAGGAAACTAGGAAAAGGAGACAACACAGCAAAAGAGGCTGCAAAAGCAAAAGCAGAAAATAAAAAACATTTTCAGATAAAATAAGAAATGTTTATGATTGTATAACTTTGCAACGTTTTGCTAGTTACTATATATATTTTACTGAGACAGGCTCAGTAACTTAAGAGTTGGATGCATCTGTGCGCTGCTGTTGTACAGCGAGCACATAATGTTTGTTATAGAGCGACATTTGATGTCGTTCAGATAAAAACATCAGGCAGAAGATAACTCAAAGTGGATCGGAGAAAATGAGAAAACGTAAAGAAAGACACTCAATGGGAAACCATCCAACATGGACGAACTACACGTCGACGAAGACAGACGGACTGAGATAATTGAGAACAAACTCCTATGGTCCTATTACAAATGAGACTAATGTTCTGCGTCGAGTATAAAAAGTGTGTGATGGTGGAGGCTTTGGTGTAGACCATAGTGACTCCATATGAGAGAAAGCCCATCATTTTCCCATCATTTTCCTATTCTTCGAATATTCTCGTCAAGAGATAAGATAGACATTGTCGGGCAATGAGTACGTACATAATCGGTCTACGATTCGTACAAGATCTCGTCGTAATCGGACATGATGTTGCGCGTAGTTGCAATCTCTTATAACCAAGGAGACAAGGATGCGTTGTTAGAGACGATTGTCTTAAAACCACCAACAGTCAGTCATCAGTTTTCGTCAGTTTTCGTTTCTTTTTTCGTCCTCACTATCAGATAATATATCTTCGTTCTTTATGTCATGAATAACCAAGCGGGATGAAAGAAAAATATTGCGGGCAATTCGTCCAACAATTGCCATACACAGTAAAACCACGTACTGATGTCTATGTTATGCGTTTAACGAGAAAACACTTGGCGCCATGCTATTCGTTCTTTATGGGAAAAAAATTATTATTAAGATCGTTATTTTGGCTCTTTGGTTATCTCGGGTCCAATGTTTGTTCCCGAAAGAACGACGAAAGAGTGTTGATTAAAAATCAACAGCCGAGATCCTCATCCCGAAAGAGAGAGATAAAACGACTCACTTAATTGATTCTGTTGAGTGATGCCTATTCTCACAAATAGACAAACATAAGCGACTGATGCAGTCCGTTACAGATATGCGCAGATATGGCATAGATCCACTAATCGACAGACGTAGTATATGGGCTTTGTTTAGCTATCATAGTGATACCCATCTCTTTGAGAAAAAAAAACGCCACTTTATTCATAAAGATTTGCATAAACAAAAACACTGAACGTCTGGCTCGTTATTCTTTGTCTAGGTTTTTCTCTATTAAGAAAAGAAATATCAAGTTTCTCAAGTTAGATGATAGATGTAGTGGAAATTCTATGATAATGCTATTGTCGAAATAGTTGATTGTAAACAGTTTTCAGGACTGATTATGCTGAATCAGAATGATATCTTGCGGCGAATTACACTCCCGCTGTTTGTTTTTCGACTTGTGGTGCATCATTAATGTTTAGTTATCTGTTTTGTCAATTATTCATCATCAAACTCTGTTTGTAGACAAGTTCGGCTCTGCATCAGATGTTGTAAGCTGCAAGCTAATTAAAGCGTAAAAGCGTACCTTGACGCTGGCTAAATGCACACGCCATTCGACTGGTTTTGTTGGACGCTGGTGTAACGCGCCCTCGGGCGAACAAGGTTGCTGCTGGCCGAGAGTGCTGGCCGAATTGGAGGACATGGCCACAGGAAAGGTGGTTATTAGGCCTGGCACGTCCTCTTGATGGACAAATCCGATACGAAGAGCTGGGTTGCCAAGTGAAGGCATCAGTTTCTTACTGCTATCCAAATCTGTATCCACGTTGGTTGTCATTTCTTCGGCTATGAGCGTCTCTTTTACGGCACCGTTTTGCGTTGGACTTGGACGCCTCAGCGACCGTCGCTCTGTAGTACTCAGCCAGGTAACACTCGTATTGTTGAGACTACCGCCGTTACGCGAATTGGCAGAAAATCTAGACATCACATGACATAATTTTCAAAAATATATATATACTGTGACATAATATTGAGCATAAATTAAATTGTAACCTTGACCTATCAGAAGCATATCGCTGGTGATTGTAATGATAGTGATGACGACTTGAGGCAGGAGTCAAACCACAAAGGGTTTCGCGGAATGCCTCCCGATAGCGTACTGACATGACATTATACAATATTGGATTGATGGTGGAAGAGAAAAAGTAAAAACACCCTGAAAATAATTTTTTTCAAAGATTTATCGATTGATTTTATTTTGAAATAATTAAACCAATGTCAATGTCTTACCTGTAACGAAAAACATTTTTTCGTTGATTTCACGGTAATTTGGCGAATCTTTTGCGTAGACATAGAGAAGTCTTTGGGCGTGGAAAGGTGCCCAGCATATGAAAAAGGCAATCACCACAGCAACTACAACGATAACGAAAAAAAAAGAAAATAATTATTCAATGGCGAATGATAGTTGACTATATTTGTTTGTAGATGATAGTATGGATACATTTCAACATGGAACAGTTACATCTGATTTGACTGAAATTTAAAGACCACATTAATATTTTTTATTATACGAGATGTGTAAAAAAAAAACTTTTCATCTATTCACGGTTAGCCATCCTCTCTATATTCTAAAATCACCATCGTGGCATGCAGAGTTCTTGGTTTTTTTCCCCCATCCTTTTAGCTTCATCATACCCACGGGTATGATATTACTACCGGTACTATACGACCTTTGTCGTTCGTATAATATAATGTCATTTTATTTTTGCTTTTGCTTTTACATACTTTGGAATTCAGTGCTGGAGTAAGATTATCTTTCTTTTGCCTTTCTCATTTTCTCAGCTTATACTACTGTAGTACCTACATTTTGTTATCTTTTATATTGAATTTTTCTGACAGCTGTTGGTAATAATTTATTTTAGTCTTTTTTTTTATTTAGTTGTTAGTTTGAAAAATTCTACGTGGCAAATAATAAAATGTCATTCAAGAAACTGTTGTTCTCGTTTAAAAAACGACAACGAAATTAACGTATTAACGAGCCTCGTTATAGCGGTCCACGTAGTGGGACAAGTTGTGCGAGGGGGGAGCCTTCCCACTTTGCCGGTTTGTCCCACTTGGTGGCACTCCATAAGAATAACACAAGAAGGGTTAGGCAACTAGGGAGATTTCAGCTTGGTGGCCTTGGCACTGCACCCTTGGTTCACTAACAGATGCTTAACCCTATCCATTTCAGTCGGCATCACAAATGAGAAAACGCGTTCTCACTAGTTTTCTTTTTAAAAACAACAAATGTTCAAACAACGAAAGTATATTAAATATTAAAATGGTTAGTGGGTGAAAATTTTAAATTGCAAAACATAAAGAAAAGTAGCTGTTGTAAAAAAGAGCTTAAAGTTTAAACTTCCCGCGCAAGGTCAAAGAATATTGGGCTGGAGGGGTCTTTTTGGTGCAGGCTCCACCCCGTCCCACTTTGAAAGATTTCCCACTTCGCGAGCCTCCCACTACGTGGACCGCTACTATTGACTTTTTTAGAAAATTCTCGTTTTTTTCGTTAACGATAACGAAATGGCTGTTTTTTTTCGTTGTTTTCGTTGTTTTTTCGCTAAATTTTGTGTGTCAAAACCGCATAGAATTCAAATTCTTGACCACTAGGGGGAACTTTTTTTTCCACCCAATTGAGTAATTTTTATCACATTTTACTTAAAATTTTTCGCTACGATCTGTTTTATTTCAAAATTCAGTCATTTTTAATGTTTAAGACATGTTATGTTAAGGATTCAGAAAATTGGGTTATAAAAATGTAAAAATTGCAACTTAAACGATAACGGTCGCGAAAAGAGAAAAATGCGACACGTTTAAATTAACGAAACGAAGAACGAAACGAATGAAAAATTGAAAATATAACGATTAACGATAACGATAACGAATCCAAAAAAGGACAACGGAACAACACTACAAGAAACCACGATGTTTTCTGCGCAGTCCACCAGCGGTCATTTTCAAGCAAAGAACAAGCATGAGCAAAACTGAAAGGCTAACTATTGATTGATGACATAATGGAATGGATAAAGAAAGTGCTGATTAATCAAGTCAATCAAAGGGAATTTGGAAAACGCCAAGTTGCTTATTTCTAATCTTTCTCATTAAAGAAAATAGCCTGTCAATCCAAGAGAGGCTTAAGGCTTTAAATTAAAATTTTAAAAAAGAAGTATCGTTTTGGAATGATGGCACAACATCAGACAGTCTCAGAAGCCAGCGCGTTTTTTCATTCCAAAAAATATTGTTTTGATATATTTGATATATTTTTCTTCGGAGACTTTATTATAAAGAGCTGAGAAAGGTTGGGGTAGAACTTGGAATGGCAAATTAATGAATTATGATGATAAACTTGAAAGGTGGAAAATTTAAAAATAAACTAACTTGCATTAATTAACTACGACAATATTATTCACCAAAGTGCACGGGTTGCTACCTAGCAAACTAATCGCTTTTCTTAAATAATGAAATTTTTTTAGAGAACGAAAACGAATGTGATAACTGATAAGCTAAATAGTGTTTAATTCAATAGATATTACCCAAAATAATATTATAGTCAATTTGTTTTTAACGAATAAAGAAAATGTAAGATAATCGTCTCTCCAAACCAGAATCGTCAGACATATTTTTACAAGTATTTTGAATCGGCTAGATTTTGAAATTTAAGAGAAACGCAGTAAAATTGATGGTGACTATCTTGATCAGATTTTTCTGTCTCACTATTTATTTTGTTTTTTATATGCAGACATCATCGTTTCTCTTCTTTTTTCTACCAATTCTTGGTAGTGCTAAAACAAAGAAATAAAAAATTTTATATGAAAAAGAGAGACACGCGCGTCGGTTGCGAGGTTTTTGAAGCCACCGAAAAGTGGCTAGAAAAAAAAACGCACGCGGATGCGGCATGCTGATCACAACCAGTCTACACTAGCTTTATATGGAAGTGACCATATAGGCCTATGTGGTCTGCTGGCACTGATCTTAAGGCTTTTCATTACGTGCGGATGTGTCATATATTCTTTTGTTTCCTGCTAGAAAGAAAAAGGGGAAAATATATACTACCTACTCTTTTTAGTGTGACGGATGCCGTTGAAACGACTACAAATACAGTTTTTTGGCTACCACACCATTTGCTTTCTTCGGATTCTTTCCTTCTTCTACTTTATCGTCTATAGCCAAAAATTCTTTGATTTATTCCGAGGTGTATTTGCACTTTACGTGCACTGATCGATCGAGCTTTGGCGACTTAACGACGGACGGACATGATGGTGGTGGTCGTCGATGAAACGGTTTTGGTAATACAGCACGTCTTGGCGTACGTACATTTTTTTCTTTTATTCTTTTAAATCTCAATCATCGCCCCTCCGACTGCAGAGAAACAGATTGTTTATTTCTATCTATTTGTCTGACCACATATAGTATATCGCCAGGAAATGCCAGACGGTCGCTAGACGGCCGCTAGACTCTGCAAAGCGTTCAAGTACGGGCGGAAATAAAAGAACGTCATCAAGACTTGTATATACAACTCTCGACAATCGACCAACAGATTTCCAAGACGAGACAGACACAATGAGACAGCTTCAAAGAATATAAACCTTTTTTGATTTGTGCTCAAATCAACAATAAACAGCAGTAGTGAAACAGTTCCATTAACATTACGCTTTAATACTCTGGACAGTTGGTTGCTGACGCACTTATTGAACTCGACGAAATATTTGATGTGTTTACCCGGTGTTTACTCTATAACCGGCCCTGCTCTATTAGTCATTGCAAATTGTCGAATCAGAAACTATTACATTTAATTCGAAGTAGTAAGCTATAAGCTAAACACTTTGGCAGTGCTCACAATGGCTCACTTGACAACTGAAGAGCAGTGACGTCTGTGTGCACAAGTACTCAAAGATTCAAATACTTTCGCTTGTAGAAAAGAGGTAGGAGTGCAAACAATTCTTGGTTATATACTATGTATTTTCGTGACGTGCTACATTCCAGCGCGCATTTCCTTCTGCATTTAAATTCCGTTTAACAAAATGCGACCGACCAGATGAGAATCAGCAAACAGCATGGCGCTTTTAAGCCAAGTATGTCTATTCCTCTCACGTAGTGACAACAGACATTTCTGCAATGACGTTCATACATCAGTGAGTGTTGATTTATGTTAATATTCGATCAGATCGGAATGATCGGAAGAAAATGGACAAATTCCATTTGTATGTATTGATCGGCTGGATTGAGCTGTATAGATCTGATAATACACATGAGCTTGTGTCCACGGTTGACTTCGCACACTATTTACGTGAAAGTGCACAACAAATGCATGTATACACTTCTCTATATTTCCCATGACAACCCGTATTATCATCGCAGGTAGCTTGCAGGTAGCTTGCTTGTAAATGTACTACTTTCCAAAATACTCGTCCAAACATGGACAGAATATTACGGTCTTTATCAAGATCGGCTGTTACGGAGAGCATCGACACAAAGTCTCTTTCACTACTATGTAGCACAGTTCTATATACTCTATACCCTGAAGAGAAAAAGAATGAATAATACATATATTTATTCTCTTTTAAACTAACAATACCGCTAATGAAAAGAAAAAGAAAAATCTGCTAGAAAAGAGCGGCAACCATTTTTTATTCTGCAAGAAAATCTGATATTCTGTCGATTATTTTCTTTCATCTGGCATCAAGCCATCAAAGGTAATCATTAAAACTTGATAGAGACTCGCTCATTAATGGCATTTGAAATGTCGTCATAAAGGGAAACTGATGAGGAACTAGGCCCTCCTTCCACAAAGAACCCACGTAAATGCGCGTAAATGTGGGTCCAATTTAAATATTCTTTCTTGAATTTACTACTAGTCAAAGGACTTGATCGCTTGTAGTCAAAAAATGGAAGAAAACAAAATAACTTACCGAGCATACGGAGAATAGTCCTCCTCGACGACGACTGCCTCGATTCGTTTGAGTGATGGACAACACCTTGGACATTTCTACCACGACCCAGTGATGTTCGTCTTATTCGTATTCCGATACGAAGATAGAGCAGACAAAGAATGCCCATGGGCACTATGAAGAATATAAAGGTTGCCACTTCGACCAGTGGCGGGTTTTCGTCTTGCAAACTACAAAAAGCGGATTCAGGAATGGCCTGTCCGGTGAGATTCACTCCGACGGAGTTGAATCCAGCTTCCAATGGATAAGGCACGTAGGAGATGCCAGTGTAGATAGCGAATGGCAAAGCGGAGATGAGTGCCACCAGCCAAATGAGAGCGACTATCCGAGCAGCCCGTCCAAGTCCAGCCATTGTGTAAGCGTGAAGTGGATGGCATATGGCGAGATAACGCTCCAGCGAAAAAGCCACAATCGTCAGCACTGAAGCATAATTGGTCCTTGGGATTTAAAAACATAAACATAAAAAGAATTTGTTGTAGCTAGGCCGTATATATAGGAAAACCATCTTAATATGATTTGTTATGTTGACATGTTGCCCACCAAGGAGCCATCAGTAGGAGCAACGGCTTATTGCAATCAATGATGTTCAACAATAGAAAATGAGATACAAGATTCCGATTGGAGGCTCTGGGACTCTCGTTGAGTTGAGTTGACGCAATGTTAACAAGCAGAAAAATACGAGCATTAATACTAAGATGTCGTCTACAGAATAACTAAGAATCGTAGGAGTATTGTCTGCTCTATTTCAAACCTCTTTTGTGTTATACCGTACATATTTTTCAAAAATAAAGTTATCAGCACATCAGACCATGAGCTTATGTTCACAGTGGGTTGGTCCTCGGAATAAGGCTTTATTAGCAATTGCCTCCAACTTGTGTAGTCTTACATATCGCAATAGCTCGACATTAGGAATTGACAATT
Source organism: Daphnia galeata (assembly GCA_030770115.1). Taxonomy (NCBI): domain Eukaryota; kingdom Metazoa; phylum Arthropoda; class Branchiopoda; order Diplostraca; family Daphniidae; genus Daphnia; species Daphnia galeata. The sequence continues at coordinate 6,544,150 of CM061117.1, forward strand.
GTTAAATATCAAAGAAAAAAGAATAATAGGGGCCCGCAGCTGTAATCTCATTTGATTTTAAATGGTTAGAAGCTGGTGCAAATAAGACCGTGGTAATAATCTATTGCATTCAATCAATTTTGAGCAGGAGACAATCGAAGAAAAATCTCTTTTTTGATAAAATTTATTAGAGGATGAATGGATTTACTGATTTAGAGTCTGACGAGTTATGTTTTATAACTGGAAATTTGGAATATGTATTATGTAAATGCAAATTTATTAAGGACAATCAGCAGGACTAATTTTTGCCGTGACAATTCAGGTTACATTTATGGTGGCTTCCAGTTGTCTGATAAAATGGAAATTTATCATAAACAATTTGAATGGCTGGATGGTAAATTATATTCATCAAATTAATATCTGTTTACAACATTTGACCCAGAAAGGACATATGCACATTTAGTGATGAAAATATGCGGGTATTGACGGATTTGACGAAACCCATATATGGCGCACAGCCAATATGCCAAAAAGGCTAATGCGCTAATGCAATAAATTTGTTCTGCAGGAGCAAAGTTTCTCTTCTTTGGTGGCTTTTGTGTTTGTCAACTAAATGCAAAGCCCATTATCAGTTGGATGAGCTAGCGGACTTGCCCGCACAGCGCACAGTAAGTACGGAGCGACGCATATGATGGTTCACTCCAATTTGTTGATTTCGATGACGATTCACTTTGAAGAGTAGAGAATCTAGAGATGAACTGATAACAGGAAATGACCTCACTCTTCACTTTTTTTTAAGAGGGATGTCAACATTAAAACTAATTCCTTGCGGAAGTCTTGATCGTGTCGCATTTCATACCCACACTAAGTAGGCCTAGTTAGAATCTTTATCATCACGTATCAAAATGATAGTTTATTTTATTTTGTCATTTGCGGTCATTTGCATGAATACGGGTCAAGTAAGTTAAGAAAATAAAAACTGACAATAATTCCAGCTAATATTTCCAGAAAATTTACCAATGCAAATGAAATCTCATTATATTCAATCTTATCTTCAAAAGTGGTACCAGTTTATACTTTAAAATATTTCTTTTATGGAAGATGTGAAGCTTTTAACAAATGGAGCTGTTTACTGCCATCAAGTAGCGGAATACTGTAGATGGGAATAAGGTTGATGCACACAAGTCGGATCATTTAGTTGCGCGGCTAAAACGTGAAGATCTGCATCGTGAAGATCATATATATGTACGGATATTATAAGATTCTGCAGATGGGGTCTGCGATTTAGAGAGAGAGTCCCCGAAAAGGCCGACAAAATATTTGATATTCTCTGGTATTTTTGGAAGGGGCGTAAATGTTTGAACTAGCATTTGATGCTAAACTTTCTCTATGTTTCATTGTTTCCATATAAATTCATCTATGCTGAAAGCGTTATTAAAAGAAAGTGCCACTGCCACATTGGCTTAATTTAATCTCTTCTATTGTGGAGTTGGATCAAGAACTTTCCGGTGCAAGTGACGTAGGCGTTTAGGCGGTAAAGTAGGCGGTTACTTGGTTGACAGATTACTTGCCGAATCGAATAGGTCATAAAATTATTATCATATTTTTGATCCATTGTACAAATGTAGGCTTCATTGTAAGATTCTATGAAATAAGATGAGGTTAACAACAAAAGAGAGTGATGCATTTTCACGCATTTTCAAATGAAAAGAAACCCCATAAATGACTATTCTGAAATTACCAAATGACTATTCTGAAACTACCAATCAAATTATGTCAAATGACTCATGAAGACGGAATACTAATCGATTGACGTTGGCGTTAACAACAGCAATCAATTGACACAATTGCGAATTAAATGACGATTTTACTTGGAAAGCAAAGAGAATGATGTTCAATTCATTTTGCTGTCTTCAGCGGTTCAATATATCAAGACCATGGTATCAAGACTATTATCAAAACAACACTTAGCTAAACAGCCTACGGTTAGATGCTATAGGGAGGCGCATACCATTTTCATTACTTATTATGTAAATACATTTCATCGATCGAGTTCACGTACGAAAACACTCGATGCGATCAGACTCTTAGTTTACTGGTGCAAAAGTAATTTTTTTTACGGAAAACATTGTTCCATCTTATTTGAATTATTTTTAACACACACAAGAGAGTGCAAACACTTTTTTTTTCGAAGCAATAAATTTCTTGTGATTTTTATAGAAAATATTAAAAAAAAATAAAAACATTAAATATGCTTATTAGGCTAGCTTGCTTAAAGTCTCCCTTCAATGCTGTAAAAGAAATGCTGTCCATTAAGTATATAAGGTTTTGTAAGCTCAACACGCTTTTATCCATATTTCTTTTAAAAAATAACTTTTTTCTCCCCACCCTCATTGTCACGTAAAGGTTCCTCCCGCCCTCCCCCCTTCCAGAAAGGGAAAAAAGCCCTTTTTGTAAGACCCCGCAGATATTGAAAAAATGGCAACGCTAAATTCCCTTGATCGATTTTGCACAGTGACGTCTTTCCTACTTACGCTCCCTTCCATTGGCAGTGACGTAAGAACAACAGCCCTAAAACTAAAATTAAATCATTGTCTACAAAAAAGATTTCAGTTTAGAGACTAACTGATATGCGGAGCAATCAAGAAGAAGTACTATAGCTATAAGATCCCACAATCAACATTTGAAACAAAAGTGGGCGTTATGGGAATGAGAAGAGGGAAAAAGGAACGAGTCAATATTTATAGTATTTAAGCTTTTTATTTACATTTCAGCGATGAGAGCCCTCAGTTTGCAGACGATTTCTCCTAATATCCACGGATATTGCTGCCAGTAGACGCTCAAGTCGTTTGGTAAACCTATTAAAAGATATCAAATCAAATTGTCAAATTGATAACTAATAATGAAACCTTAGTAGAAATAATAATCTCTAGATATTACCAAATAGAAGGACAGTCAAATCAGAAACAGCTAATGAGAATAGGTAGCAGTTAGTAGCTGTGTGCATTGATGGATTGCGTACGATGACGACACAGACGGCGATATTGCCGACGACGCCCGAGACGAAAATCAGAATGTAGACAATTGTGATGGGCACAACAACGTCCATCGGTAGATGTTTCGGGCCCAAATAAGTGGCAAGATAAGTGTCCACGTTCCATTCATTGTAGCTGGCATTGTTCGAGTACGATGCATTGCTGTCCAGCTGTACGAAATCTGGCAGCCAGTCGGTATTGTTCTCCGTGTCGAAAGACATGCTGAAGCACGAGATAAGATGCCGGTGGATGTATGATGGTAGAATATTACAAAGTAATCACAGCATCCTCTTCAGCTGGAGGGGCAAACGATATCTTGATCTAGGATCTGGTAATAATAAAGAAAATTATGTTTGATATATGATATCTAGCCATCAAGAGATGACATTTATATATAGGATATATTTATATAGAAAGGCTATATTCGGCTATATTCTAAATAGGCAATTAGGCCTCGATATTCGATATCTCTTTATGGATGTTACGCCGTTACATGGGAAAAAGACCGAAAGAAAGGCTACAATTCTACTACAATTACTTAAATCGATTACAGTCTGGCAATCACAACAAACATTTTCGTCTCTTGCACAACAAACAAGACATATGAACGCATTGAACGCTTCTCTCTCTATATAGTTGCACTCTGATGGGTAGAACAAAAATGAACTTTATTTTAGAACGCGCGAGTTATCTGCACACCTTTTACTGTTTGTTAATGAGTTGTGTTTTTGCGAACATCTACATTTTATCAATTATTATGTGTACACTTTTTTACAGAACGTTTCCAGGGTTACACCGTTATAGTACAGTCTATGAAGAACTTTGGCGTAGGAGTAATGGAGTATGCGTAACATAGAGGGGTAACTATAGTAAAAAGTATCGTACGACTATATAGATAATAATACGATACATAATAATAAATGATATAAATACATGATATAAATGATGATATAAACTCATATATGAGTTTGAAGTTCGCTTTGAAATGTTTGCTGATTAGAACATCAAAGTGAATTGCGCCAGCAAGCGTGTGTGCAAATTGTAATTGTAATGGCACGTGTACACATTATTCAAAAATTAATTTTCAATTCATAATTTAATACGATAGCTATATTTTCCATTATTTGAGCAGATTTGGCATTTTATTGTGACATGTCGTTGGTGGGAAGAAAGTCAAAACTAAAAAGCAGTAGTATAAAGTTGGCGCAGTTCATATGTTTCACTTAAAGTCTTACATTCGGGGAACCAAAAACTGACTGAAGACATACAATGAAACTACAAGGAAAGTCACGAACGACATTGATTGTTGGCTTTGCTGAAACATGTATGGCAGCAGGTTAGCAGTTCAATTCGTTTCTCACTTTATTTCCCAATGGAAAACACGGACGGAGTAAGTTCGATCGACCCTAATTATTCGTTTTTAAATTGAAGGTGTGTTACAACTTACAAAATTCATTTTTCATTAATTAGGACTTATTTATGAACGACTACCGAGGTTTCTTTGTCAATCATCGGGTTTATAATTTAACTAATAAGTAAAAATATATGTGAAAACCACCTTCTTTTTAATCAGCATCTGCATCTGAAAATCTCACATTTAAAAAAATTAAACAGAAATTCTAATCAAAGTATAAAAATTTTTACAAATTTTTTGTTTGTTTTCATATTTACAACGATGAACGTTGAAAGCAATTTTGAAAAAAAGAAGTCTTATGTTTTTAAAAAGTAGTTTTTGGTTCTATCTAAAAGCGGAAAACTGTATTGCATATGCTATGCATATATTCCACAGTAAATTGTGGGACTTTTGCCTGGCGCCGTAGTATAATATACAAGTAATGATAATTTTGTTCTTTGGGCCAGAAATAAAACAAATCTGCCTGGCTCCCGGTCCCGGCTAGCGGCTACTCGGCACATATTGGAATTAGCGGAACAAGTGAACCGAGGAGAATCGTGTAGTACGCAGCCATAAATAAAATGCACCGTTTGACAGTCTAGAAATTAATCGGTCACTAAGAGACGGCTATTGGGTTGCATTTAATTATATAATCAAACAAATAATGAAAGAAAAGTTAAGTCTGTGATAAAATATAGGACAAAATTGTTGCTACCGACGACCAGCACTCTACTTTATTAGAACCTTCTATATTTATTAGATAGACATACTCCACTACGCAACGAACCATCTTTTAAATACAGATGAAAATACAGTAGATAAGCATTCTTTTTACTGCATGTGCAATACTATGGGAAATGTGATCAGTTTCTCTGGTTGATATCTTCACTTCAAGTGACAGAAGGCTGATGATGAGTATTCGTAGTAATAACTTATGCAATATAGTACATTGACAATATCATAAACAATAATAAATATATCCTTAAATAGGCAACTAAAATGATTTAATCATTTTTTTTTTTTTTTTTTTTTTTATAAAAGGTGTATATTCGCCGAGGCGAATGTTACCTGTTTATTGTCATTTATAAAATATGAGCAGGTACGAAACGATGATTTAATCATAGAATATAAAATCATCGTTTATATAGTAGTCAGCTTTAATCAACTGATATTTGAAAACGTGTGAATGAAAATTCGGTGTAAATTCCGAGGTAAATTCTCTTCAAAATATATGTGCGTGAAAAATTTATGAAGGAAATGCTTATATTTAAATAGCAACTGACATGAAAATATAGAAATGGATGTAATAATAATTGGTGAAATTTAAAAAAAAATTGCCCTTTCAGCACATATCTTTTTGCCGGCTTCTTAGTTACAGGATTGGCTTCGTAAAACAATCGTAAGTCTAGTCGAATATTTTTCACACACCTTAAAAAATGGCAAGATCAGAAAATAAAGCAGCACAAAAAATAAATAAATAAACTATGAAGCCAAAAGCCAAAACTGAAACATTTTCCGAGATTTTCAATCGGATCATTGCGCGAGTTGCGAGTTGCCATTAACCGTCACCAGACTATTTTAAATTCCCGAGGTGACGATGTCTGACAGCTGTTGCTAATCCTCTCAGAAGAAGCTCGAAAGAAGAGGTATCGATCAAAATGGATATCAATAAAGTCAAGTCAAGCGCTATAGTATACAGCACTCAATCACTCCAATCACTTCTGTCTCTCTCGAAGTTCTCGTTAATGTAACATTCTGATCCCGTGTATTTCACAAAATCACTCTTGAACACCCAGATAGATCACTCTCATCCGTGCCGCTCGTCGACTTCATAGATTATAGCTACATGCTTCATTGCTTGGTTACCGATCGTCTGATTTCTTCGGCTAATTCATATCGCATGCCATCAGTAATGAACAACTAAACACTTGAGATTTGACACGAATGACGTAACTCATAAGTGCTTCAAATACAGAACTTGATAGACTTGAGTTTAAAAGCGTATAAAGATAGTCTAGACCGGTCTAGACTCTATAATTGACCAGTGTAGTACGTCCAAGTGTGAAGTAGTATAGGCTTTTAGTTGCAAATATTATATTTAACGCTTTACCTAGGCATTTTTCTTATTCGTGAATGAGAAAAAAAAATATTAAATAATTACAAACAGCGAAAATAAGTCTTCAATTTTCTCCTTTTCATATCTCTAGCAGTCTAGCTCTATGATAAGCCTGACTGTCTATACTTGTACTGCTACCCAACTAGTCGTAGCATATGTGGCTGTCTTTTGAATTTGTTATGGATGAACAACTTTTAAACAGCGACGTAAACCTTCTATGACAGCTCTATCGCAGCCTGCCACGTGCACGAACACACTCTGCTGACACCACCTTCCATAAAAAACCAAACAAAAAGAAACTCGCATTTCCTTTTCAATATTTTAGTTTGTCATTGATTGTCTGTGGCGATAAATTGACAAACGTAATGGCTCGAAGTTCGACTAGGGCAGAATGAATGTTCTGGTAAGGTAAGACTGGATTGAGCCATATACGTACAATTTATTTCGTATATTCTTTTTCCTTTCTTGTTTTTTGTATATTTTTATCTGTATGACATATTACTAACGCATTGCCCCATGCGCACCAGCTGCTGAGGCGGTGACTGTGCGCCACCAACTGGTACGTACGGTACCGTTTCGTTTGCCGTGTACAAGGTTTCGTTTGTGTTTCATTTTATGAATCAATTTTTCCCCCTTTCGTTAGTCAGGACTTAATCAATAATACAGGACTATTATTATTTCCTGCTTCCTCACGAACGACGAAATCCTTTTAGTCTAAAATCCATATTGTATTATTATGAGGAGTATCGGCTTTTCATTATATCGAGACGCAGGGACGTAAGGGGTCTGGTCTGAATGAGATATAATATAGGCTAGTTCAATAATGCAATACTGTACGTCTTATTTTTTAAGTCGGGCTTTTCTTTTTTTCTCGATTTTTCTTGCGTTTCGTTCTGCTACTGTAGATGCTTGTATGATTCATCCGCAGCCATTGTACATATTCGATGACTAAATTCCCCAATGGTAAATACAGACCTTTCCAAATGATCTGATTGATAGCAGGAATTTCAGTTTTGACTGAGTCACCCCTTCTGGGATAAGAGATGGCGGGGAGGTTCTGGGCGACGTTGATTGAGCAGGTGCTATAACTGGCCCCAAATACTTTATATACTTCCAAATCAAGTCAATATGAAGAGAATTTTAAATTGGGCCTTGAGAAAGAATGCCGTCTAGATTTTGATGTCAGCCATATTTATTTTGTCTCGTCAAAAAATAAATCAACATTGAAATCTTTTCTGTCAGCGTAGGGTACCGTAACTGTTATGTATTTTACTGAACCGTATTTTTGAAAAAAGATGTTTTTTTTTTATTTTTATTGTCTTTCGGTCCCCGCAGGTCCCCGCATCCGAAATCTTGCAGCACTCTCGCCGAAAAGCCCAAACTATCAAAGCTGTTTATAGACGACCGCTCTTTTTGCTGGAGGGCATTTTTAAACTATAGGGTATAGAAACTATAATAGCAGTCGTTTTCGGCCTTTCTCTGCTGAACGGGTTTTGATGTTCCTTCTGAAAGGAGACACAAGACAGAAGAAAAACTATACGTTTTAAAACAATGTCCGATAGTTTTGGTTCACGATGGATACTATTCCGTTTTCAAGTTTCCATCGTGACCGTTTGGAACAAATATAATTGCTTGCTGTGTCGCGTTTCCAGTCTCGATTTCTTTGAGTCTGTGAAACGGTATCTCTACGGCAACAATCCTAAGAATAACATCCAGTGTAATATCTCTGGGTGGAAACAGCAGTCATCGAGATAGAACTAGACTGTTGTTTATTTCTCTACGGTTTTGACGTCAACACAAGAAAAGGGCGATGACGGCGGGAGTCTAAGCTAGCTAAAAGATTAACAACAACAATAACAAAATATGAAAAAAAAAAAAAAATCAAAAGCCAAAGTAGTCTGGAAAACAGACGGAAAGAGATTAGTTTAAAGATAGATAGCAGAGCAAGCCTCGCGCTGGGCTACGCTAGCACGAGCCTGGTGTGTAGCTTGGGATGGCAACCCCCCTCCTAGTAAAAAAGATTCATAGTCTCGATTGTATATTCTTGTCATTCAACGAACCAAACATTACTCCCAGCTGAAGCGCGACTAGAACGTGTTCCGCATAGTTCCTCAGTTTCTCCAATTCTTACATGTTATGAATTTCTGGCAACTGGTTGCCGTTGCCGACAAGATAATTGACCGTCCTATGCATCCTCCTGTTGATGAGTGACGACCACGTCAAGTATCATTTATTACGTAGCTAATTCTTCATTTTTAAATTATTGGCGTTTTTTTCACTTTTTTGTGTACATACACAAGGATTAACAAGAGATTTCAATAATCCATTTATTCTTATCAGATTACTCCCCAGGAATGTTAGTGCTCATTGTTATTCCAGGTTGTATTCCTGTAAGAATCACACATATAGGTATAGGCAGCGTATAGGTTATCCTATTTCAGATTTTTATTTTAATTAACGTTTACAGTGTTATGTCAGCTTGCAACGAACACCAATGTTGCTATATATGTAACATAATGACATAATATTGTATATATATGTTTTTATGTGATATTCCATTTATCACCTTCCGAATACTTCAATTCTTTACCTAGCCCGAACGTGGATCTTATTTCCTTTAAAGCCTCCCTTGATTTGCCACTCCGTAAATATTTTGATTTACGCAACTGAATTTACTGTCCGTGTATGATGTTTGCTGTGTGTCGTTTCCAGGCTGCTCCAGTAGCTCCCTATTCGGGTGGTCGATAAAGGTTGCCACGTAACATGACAAAAGTGTAACATTTAGGAGTATTTGGTAAGTCTATATAGCTACATTGTATTTTACTTTCCTACGCTTGACACCTTATTGCCGTTTCCTTGGTCGTCTTTGACTACTGCAGTCCTATCAGTACTTTTTCTTTATTATCCTAAGTACTCTCTCTCCTTCAACAAGATTAGATATGAAATGATACGCCGCACCAAGGACGAAGAAACTATGGCAATATGAGCTGTTGCACAAGAGAGAATCAAGGAAATTTATGTAAGAGAGATTACTAGTTTTAGACATCTGAAAGTTCTGTTGGATAAGCTATGACTTGAAAAGACGTTCATTCAGACATCCCCCGCACTCAAGACCTTCAAAAAGTCAACATTCACCATGGATTTATATACGTTGTAAACATTCATTTCTTGAAAAAGATATTTTCTTGTTAATAATACAGTATTTAGCATTTCAAACATGCAAATATGCCGACGACGTCGAATGAAAAGTTACAATGTATAAATACGCCTGTTAACCCATTCACATGATGCGTTGACATCGTTTTACATGCATCCTAGTTCAGGCAGTTGGGGCCTAGTTGGCAATATTATGCGATTCCACAAGTTCAATTCAACACTGCGTTATTCAATACAACACTGCGTACTGCCCTGCGCTTTGCTCCTGCTGACATCAAGAACCAAGGAGTAGCGCAGCCTTCTCTGATATTATTAGGAAGAAATCGTATCGTCTCGTGTTACCGCGCACGCACATATAGGACAGCGAACCCCAGCATCCAAAAACACGACCGTATGAGAAACCATGCTGCGCCACCAACTTTGTAAACTCAATTTAAAAAGTCTGTGATTATTAAAAAATCAGCTCACTGTCAGGAAAGAATTCAATAACAAAACCTTCATTATGGCAACGAATGATGATGATGATTATGAACTACTATGGATAGCGGTAGACTGTTGATGGATAGAACCATCTGATCTGACGGAAAAAATCAAAATTTTTCTTTTTGAAATTTAAAAAGTTAACAAATTATGTATTCCTTTTTTTTTTGAATTTATTCTTCAATTTATTCCTTTTAGCGCTTTCGACATTTCGCAGAAATCTGGAAGTTTCCTTATAGTGTGGTTTCAGGCAATTATATTACAGTTGGATTTTTGTTCATATTTTGAGTTACTGTCTAGTCAAAAGAAATCGAGCGAATCTTCTTATCACCAAAATATTTTTTTGGATAGAGTGAATGACCTCTATATTTTGGCAATGCTCGACGTGACATTTACTCCCTTATGTAAGTTCACTGCGTAGAAAAAACATAAACCATATGTTACAGATTGCGAAATAGTCTGGATTGGTGAAGCACAAAAATAACCCAGTTTCGTTTTCATCTGTCCAAAAGAAGTCCAAAGAAAACCATAAAATCCTTTCCTTGCTGCATTCATTTCGTAAGTATTGATGAACGTAATAAAATCGTATTTTCATCACGTGAGATCGTTAGTCATTTGATCACGCTTTCCCAAAAAATTGGCAAAGAAAAGGAAAAGAGTAATTGGAGAAGAATTAAGAAAAGGTGGAAGTTTACCAACAAATGACTCCGAATTATAACTGGAGTGGTTTTTACGCAACATTCGACGTTGCATATTCAATTATTTATAATCAAGGTCATGGTAGGATTCCGTAATCAAATTGACGACTTTCTTATGAACTAGGCCTATTCTGAGACGAGGACGTATACCTTCTTTAAAATTATATACTGTAACACTACGCACGGGAATTCTAACACACAATGAATATTTATCGTAGTAACTATAACATAAGAGAGAAATAACACAAGTTTTCAAATAATCACAAGAAAGTAATTGAAACCTATTGGAAATTGGAATTCATGACGATGAATGTCATCTAGATTAATAATAATTCCATGACGCTGAGGACAGCCCTCTATCCCTGGGGTCAGCAAGGAAGACTATTTCATTTATACGATACGATACGATAGATGGACAACTATCCAATTAACTTTGAGATGAGTCAGCGTAAGTATATACTACACTATACAGAAATATAGGCCTATAATAGGTTAGCGAGCAAGCCTCCTAGCATTCCATCAATCGATGAGAATGTAACGATGCGCTTGGGAGAAAAATTTGGGAACGAATTGAAATAGTAGTCAGTCTTTTGGGGGCACAGAACGGAAGTGAATTTCAAATCAACCAGCCGAGCACGCCAAAATCTCGGAGAGAATGGAAACTGTTCGCCTTTTTTGAACGGGTGTCGTCTTTTTTAAAAACGTGAACGAGGCGAATTGTGGCTGTGACTTGTATTTGTCATTTGTCCTCAAGCTTTAGGCTTTGGGCCTTTCGATAAAAATCCAACTCATACAGATTGTGTCAACATACGGACGAAATTTTAAAAAATATTCCGAATCGCGGGTTCTTGACACTATAGACAGACGTCACAATTTTCTTCTCTCTCAGTTGGTCTTATCTATCATTCTTTTCAAGGAGATCAGCGTGTCTTTGTTCAAGTCACACGTTGAATCCATTGCCTATAGCTACCAGCTTGGAAAGTGCTACGTACATCTACATGACGCAACACATATACTGTATATAGGGCTTTCACGTTTTTACAGCTTGTAAGATCGATATAGTCTTCGTCCTAGTATCGACCACGCATATCTGGAACTATATCTACACGGAGGAAGGATTCACTCCGACCCATCAGTTTGGATACATGCCTGCCTGTCTGTCAGGTTGTCTGATTTGATTCATGTTCACAGTATCCTTCAGGGAACTCTAAAAATGCTTTTACATGTTCTCAAAAACCCGATTGGTGAGATACGTGATGGACCGGTGGTGACAACTCTGGTTGCAAACAGAATAAACCCTTTGGTTTCTACTAAAGGCTGCTATAACTTCTATGCCGTACGTATCGCAGTTTTACACAAATAATCTTGAAATCTCCGTTCAAAAACGAGCCTGTTCAGTTGTTGAAAACAGCCTGATGGCATATCAAATGTTGCAGTTATAAAAGGTACACAAACAGGACGAAAAATACGAGTTGCGAGCAAAGATGCGTTATGATCATTCAAACATGAAATTGACGATCGAAAAGAGGACGAAACGAACGGAAACTACAAAGGGATTTTCTCAAAAATATATTTTTGCCATTTTCTTCTTGTCCATGCCAGAATTGCTAGATATTATAATGATTTTCCGAAATCCTACTGATCGAAAAAAAAAGAATACATTTAAATCCGATTTCAAAACATGTGCCCGACAAGTGCTCCGGATGACAACAAACTATTATTACTTGTTTGGTTTCTTACACTACAACTTTTTCGTTTAAAATAACATATTGTGCACGATCTCAATTTGACTGGCAAACTTTCATTTCCGTATGACAAGAATAAAAATGGTATACACTATATTATGGCAATTGTGACGCTCCTCCTTAAAGATATTCTACAATTGATCGCAATTGATCCACGATTAATCCGCTGTATGCACTGATGTTTAGTAGTTACACAATAATCACAATCATCCCCCGTTGTTGTGTAATCTTCTTTTGCTGCTCGCTCCTTGTTCATTTGTGTATTCTTTTCTCAATTCTTTGCTGTTAGTGTATAGGGCTAGTATATTTCTCTGTGAATAGAGTTAATAGCGGATATGTAGGTTGAGCAGTGTGGATGCTTATTGTATCCAGTCGTGTGCTGGACAGAGTTCAAAAGGTTTCCTCAATGACACAGTCAAATTGCCTAGTGAAGCTGAAGTCGTTGAACTCGGGCAATAACTCATTGACTTGACGTGTGAGTACGCTCTTATACTGGTTGTTTTGTTTGAAACTTAATGTCCCAGTACTTGACCTTCACCTTCTGGTAGGAATATCATCCTTTGGACGAAAGGGTAATATGATCACCACCCGAAACCCATCAACTAACGCTTCGTATCCAGACGATCGCTATTATCGTACGGAGCTCAGTGTGACCAAATGGAATGCTGCTGCCGCTGCTGCTGTCTGTTGTTCGAGCTAATACTTTCCTCTAGTCATCTCAATCTTCCAAGTCCAATACATTACACCTTGTTTTTTTTTTGTGTGTGTGTGTTATCGCCTGTGTGTCATCGCCTTGGCTCGTCGCAGTCAACATACCAGAGCTGGCTTATTCAAGTCTCCTCACTAACTCACCAACAATGACTGGAGAGGACATTAAGATTCGACCGTGCCATAAGAGTGATGCCAAAAAAGGCGTGCTGCTTTGTTAGGCGTTGCTCGCCTTTAAGGATTCTTCTCATTTCTTGTTACTCTTGACTTAATTTATTCCGAATTTGAATTTTCCCTGAACAGCAAAATGAATGATACTTCCGACGATGTTTGTAAAAAGGAGGTTTTTTACGCAAGAAAATGATAGCGCCTGTTTTTAAAAAAATTCAAAACGCGCTTAAAAGGCAAAAGGTCCTAGACTGGAAAGATTTATTGTCCCTATACTATTTCGAAGAATTGAGTGGATCTTAGCCGAATAATCCCAAAAAAAAGGCTTGACAACATTTGTATATATTTGTTTTCATTTTTCTTAGTATACGTATAGACAATCTTCCTAATTCTGTTGGTAAACTTGGAAGCACCCTGAAAGAAGAACCGTCGAAGAGCCTTCATGCTGCCAACGAAATGCCAGCAGTCAGGCATCCGCATCATATCTAGCGTGAAGCTTATTTTTTTCCGATCGCCTGACGTCAATCCTCCGTTTCCAACGATTCCAATCTTGCATTCTTGTAGGTTTAGTCGAAAATGGGGTTATAGGCTGAGGTCGGAATCTTTTATGTAGATTTCTTTTTTTTTTCGTTTCTTTTCTTTTTAACCTTATGCCCTTTATTTTGTTGTGATCAGCAACCACTTGAACCTTGCGGGACAGTCTTGTACGCTCGTATTTTCTGGCCCTTAGCAGTGTGCGCCATTGAAAATCGATATCTGAGGCAGAAATAGATGAAGATCCTTTGAGGTGGGCCTTTTTTGTTTTGTTTTTTCTTCTTCTCTGTTTTTTTCTGTTGCTCCATTACTTGATCGAGGCTTTGTTGCTTGCAAGGACATCGACGACATCGTCTAGTTTCGTTCGATCTCTTAAGATCCTTTTCGGGAGAAAGAGTAGAGAGAGAAGCGACATTTGAACAGTGGGCCAATAAGTCAACCAGACGGCCAGCAAGCAATCCGGTCAGCTAAAGATATAATTTCCATTATGATTATGATGATAGCAGCAGCCCAAGCAGCCCAAGCAGCCCATTGAAGTAGAATGAGACTGTGAGAGTGAGACAGAGTGAGACACACAGCTTTTGCCCGATCCTTCCAGCTTATGGCCCCGCTCCGTGTTGCGTTTGAAAGGTTATAGAAAGTATGGTGTCACGCGGTGTCTCTCAGCCCAAGCTTATATCCACCAGTAGTCTGGCTGAATTCATTAAACACCGTGTGTGGATGTGCGTGATTCGAATTGGAACCGTGCACACATGTGAACGACGTTGAATGGTTATCTGCAGTTCAGAGTCGTCGCTATTTTGCTAGTTCTTTGTATGTACAATTTCCGTCGTTGTTGCTGAGTCGACAGTATAAGACCAACACAAACTGCTGGCTGTTGCAGTTCGCTCCAATTATAAAACAGACCCAACTGCTGTATGACAACAAACCTAAAAATGCATTTGCACTCCACCCCTCTCTATTTTAGCTATAAAACAGACACAAACTTTACCTATACTCCAGCCAATACTGCAAAGCAACCCGCTGTTTTGTGATGACTTCAAAATGGACCCTTATGTTTTTTTTTAAACAAACAAAATACGTCGTAAATATAGGAGAGTCGTTGCGCAATAATTTTGCACTCGTTGTGATGGTTTACCGCTAATAGTTTTACGAAGTCACTGTTACAGCGCGAGGCAACAGCTAAACTTTTCGGGAACACAATGTAAGAATTGAGTCATATTTTGTGATATAGTATCGTCGGGACAGGAGTAACATCACGTGACCTGTTGATTTACGGAACCGCGACGATAGCGCGTAATCGTATGGCGGTTACAACGGTGAGGAACTGCTGCACAACAAACAACTGGCTTCTATTTTTACCGCATAGCCTATCAAATTCAATCGTCGTCTCGGTATGACCGGATGTGCGTCTCTTCCCTGTCGTCTCGACGACGCTGTCTCACTACTGTCTCCCCCAATCAACTTGAGAAAGTCCAATGGAGAACTAATAAAAGAGGTCAGTTTCCATCAAAACACGAACGGCGACTCTGTAGGAACCACTAGACGCAGTCTACTTCAAATTGAATTGAACGACAAAAATAAAATTATATCTTCTTAAAAACACAATTCGGTTTTGCTAAACTAATTCGCATTTCAGCCGGGTACGGCCGGGTAAAATTCAACGGTATATTTTACTCGTTTATTAGAAAAATGTGTAGTCTAGTTTGAGTTCAACATCTTGTCATAGCAGGTCGTTAAAATACCATGCCTAAAAGTTTACATCTCTAAAATGAACTGCTACTAGATCTCCGTATAGATCTCAAATGTCTTATTAGTCGTTTGTTTTGTCTGTCACTGAAAAAAAGAGCTGATTGGATAGCAGGGATCATGACTCTGGTCTTTTATTACAGCGAATCATTTTATTTAAAATAATTTTAGCTCGAATACTTTATAAAGGACGTTGTAGTAGTAATAGCCTGTATATATATTTAGCTTACCAAATCCCATAAATTGAATGAGGCCGTTGTGATGTGGGTCACAAGGTCGAACTGTTGACCGACGTTTTGTTGCTTGGCCGAGAGAATTGTTAGGCCTAGATTTAGATTTTTCTCCTTCACTTGATTGGATTGTCAGTTGGCGGGCAGCCGAATACGAAACACGTAATTAATGATCCCGCAGATAAATCACGAAAAGAAAAAAATTTATAAATAAATAAAAACAAAAGACAGTTAATGCTATCTTGTCTGCGCTTGTGTCGAGATGAGATTCTGGACAACAAATCACTTTTTGTTTTATTTCTTTTCTTTTTCGTCTTCGATTTCCACTGGGTAAATACACAAATGTACGGGAAGTCTCTTCAGAGCTAATGCTGCCCCTGCTGATGCTATTTCCTTGTCCCACTCTACTCAGGGGATGAGTGCGCACTGCTGCAGCCGACTCAGCTCACTACCGGATCCCTTCTGCCGTCTCTCTTTCTCTTTACACCGCTGCTCTGCTCTCGTGGATATATCCAGATGTGTGCGTGCGTGTGTGTGTGTGTGTGCTGCTGCTGCTGCTGCTGCTAGCCAAGCGCATCCCATTTCTTCGCCTCTTTCGTCTCCTCCTCTCGGTTATTTTTCTCTATCTCTTTCTCCACCCCCACCCATCCACAACCTTTTGCTTTCAAAAGCAGAGCTCACGCATACCACATAAGAGTCCCGCTTCGTTTTACATTTTTATCTCCCTGATACTTTTGTTGCTTTTAAATATACTGTATATATATATATAGGCTATTTGTGTGTGTGTATGTGTGTGTGTATAGACTGTGGGTCCGTGTGTCGGAATTAGAGTCAGGCAGGGGTCAGATAGAGAATTCACGCTGTTTTCAAACATAGGATATTATACCAACTCTGTCGTTCTTGTGTTATGCCCCAGCTAGCATAGCTGACTGCTGGCCTTACGATGGTGTATATACCACCGCCTATCCGTGGCCTATTGTTTCAAATTTGTATACATTTTCTCTTTTTATGGATGAAGTTTCTATGAATATAACCGTAGATGGCTTAGGTACGATATGGAATGAGTCGCACGAATGCTGTCATAGAATGAAAGAACATTGTAATAGCTTATTGTATAATTGATCATGGCGTCAATCCATCATTTTTGATCACCAACGAATGGTCATGGACGTACGAGAACTCGGGATCCCAAGGAGAGATAATAATCATTCGATTGATATTCTTGTCTTGCTCAAAGGATTGGCGCGTGAATTGTAATCACGTGCTGCGTGTCACTTAATCATCAGTAACCTTGAACGACGAATTGAAAACGCATAGAATTAAGTTACAAGGAAAACAGTAATCGTAGAAAAATAGAATAAATGAGAATGAGAGAGTTCTCTAAATAAGAAATTGTGTAATGTTTACACTGTTGCTGTTAAATGCCGCGTCAACATTCGTTTTGATAATAACCTTAACACAATGTTTTCCATGAGATTGCGTTCATTCCATTATAAGTCCATCATTAAGTTCGTTTTTTATTTATTGCGAGTGGTCCTTCGAGGACTCCAATTCGAGTCTATAATACCACCACATTTGTTTCCTTTCTTTAATCCTTTATCATATATACACTGAACAGACCATTATATCGATCCAAAGTGGAACTTGATGCCATAACCACAAATGTTTGACGATTTAAAAATATTCGGAAAAAAATTCAGTAGTTTTTGTTATGACTTATTGTCAATTTGAAGAGGGGAAAAAAGAATAGAATAAGTTGATACGGGATTCAAAAAATAGTTCGGCAGCCATTCCGTTTATTCAGTTTAACGCATGAATAACAATAGCTAGATATATTTACTCAAATTCAGTCCATGAGTACAGCATCTTTTACGACTAAATTTCATGTGCTGTGTAAAATAAATGATACATTGAATACTCTGCAACAAAGCGCCTTTGAAATTGAATTAGGATACAAATATGTAAAGTAATTACCAATGTAAAGGGATTTCAATTACGGTTTGAAAACCAAACATAGTCAAAGAGACTGATGATTCGTCACATGCACACTTTCGTGATGTACTATCAAGGAGATATGGATTTAGACTTCTTATATGATGAGAATCAGTGCAACAACATGCAAATTGTTGGGCAGTATGTATCCGAAAAAACTCTGCTGATTAAATCGTCGCTTCATTTTTTTTTTTTCAGTAGTCACTCAGGTTAGGTTTAAGGTCAACAAAAATTTATTGATTGGTTGGTTGTACTGCTGCGGGCAGTGGGCTGTTGTCGGTTGTTGTAATTTGTAAGAGAGGCATAAGTCATGATGACTTTCATCTCTTAATAAAAATGTACTACAATAGTACTGAGTACACCCATGGAAGAAAATATAGTGCAAGTTCATGTTCAATCAACTAAGGTATTTCATTGGGGGAAACGCTAAAAACCTTTTTACTAGCTTTTTTTATTAGTCAACAGAAGCCCACGCCGCATGATAAGCTCATCATTTAGTCCAAAGATATTGTGATTGAAACGAGCCTTTATGTGTGTTGTATATTATAGTGAATACACTGTATTAGTATATACTTGTGTTTATCTGGAAAGTCAATTTCCATTCTATTTTATCGATCCGCATTATTACTGCATTATTAAAATAAATAAATATTTATTAAAGTAATAACTTGTATGACACTATAAATTGTTGGCTTTTTACACACAGTAGACTGAACAACTTGATTAGTATAACATTCATTTGGGCGAATAAACGCGAGGGACTGAAATACCTCAGAATGAGACGAGACGTTTTTATCGTTGACATCGTTAATATACATTTTTATTTGTCGCACGAATACATATCACACGAATCAAATAAAAAATCACTTAAATATGAACGATGTTTTACAAATGTTAGATTAAATTTTTTCTAGAATAGCCTAGGGATGGTTTAAACTTTTGAATAAAACCGTGAAAAATCCAGAAAAATCTCAATTAATACATAAAAAGTCGTATATTGTTTTGAAAATCATTACAACTTCTTGACTGATGAATCAAAGCAATAGCTTAGAGGAAAACATGGATAAAGAAGAAAAAGACAATTACTTGTAAGATTTCTTTGCAATAGGCTCTTTGTGACTGATGGACGGTTGTTGAGCAGATAAGTTGTTGCCGCATTTCATGGGCGTTTCTTTGATGTGCAATGGTCCCGCAAAGGAGCTAGAGTGAGCGGTCCGTGACCCATGACAAAGTGGACCACTGTCAACTCTAAAATATTGTTCTCCATTCATAAATTGGACGTGGCGGGCTTGTTAAAAGACGTTTCCAGGTGTCTTGCACGTTTTCTTAGTTTATGTTGTTCTTGTTAACGTGCGTTGAAGCCGCGCACGTTCAGTTACTTTTGTCCAGAATCGTTAAATAGGATTTCTCCTAACCAGACAAAGAAATCCAAAGAAATATATTTATAAATTTTAAATGAATAGAATTTAAAGCTTACAGGGAGCTGAATTGAACACCGCACTTTGCTGTGATGAAGAGCATTCTGGACTGTTTATTGAACTATGGCCTTTTAAAACAGGACCCGAAAATAATTAGGTAGTCATTTTGCAAATTTACGCATTGGCCATCGTAGTTAGTAGTGACTAGTGAGTAGGACAACCGACAACATAGTTAAAAAAAAGATTCCCAATAACTACAGGCATGCCCAGCATTAATTGATTTAAGAGGACAAACAGTTCAAAGTATGAAAGTAGGGATCGTGGATGAAAGACATTACAACAGGAATAAAGAAAAGACCCTATTTGAAATACAACGGAAATTGAAATTGTTTAATTTCTAATCGCACGCGCATCCTTTCTTGAATTGAAGAAGCTCCACGGGCCACGTGAGGACCAACTCCAGTGAACTATCTTTTAAAAAAAAAAAACTCTTTTGGTTCCCTTTTCAAATGCGATTTCTCATTTATTTGGGAACACACACCCCATCTAGCGTTGATGTAAATAAATCGTTAAAGCTCCACACCTCTGAACCAAGCTCTGAACGTGTTTTGTGCTGGTTTTGTAACCAAAAAAAAAACATATGACGTCAACACGACTCTGGGGAAGAACCCATCAAGCCGTCACAAGTCTCGTCCTTCGCAGGTAATAATGGGAGGGGCGTCAGATTCGGAACTCATGGCCAACGCATACAGTGTAGGACTGAAGATAGGAGACTGCGTTTGAGAAAAAAAACAAACGCAAAAGGCGTTCGAACGGAATACCAATATTACAAACCCTGGAGCCTTGCAACACGACGGACAGAATTTCAAGTCCTCCGTAAATTCATAAAATCGGGCTGAATCTCTTCACCTGTGATTTCAACTTAATTTGCTCCTTTTATTGAGTATTCCAAATTGCGTTCTGTGATTAAAACTGATTATTTCACCGTTACCACGAAAAACATTAATTAACGAAGAAAAAAGTAAGGTTAGTCTTTTTAAAAACAAAATTGGAATTTTTATATCGCTTACAAATAAGATTCATGAATTCCTTGCATAAATTTAATGTTAATTAGATTGTTTAAGCGCAAAGTGAAAATAAATCAACATCTTATTAACACAATATAAATAAATAATTAGTCAGCTTTCTCAATGAAAAAGGTCGTTAACAAATTTTAATCAAATTTTAAATTTAATAAAGAGGCTCTCAAAGTCGCAATCCTTTTGTATTAAACAACCCACGAATTATTCTTATACCATAAAATCGTATATCAGCATTCTTTTTTTATCTTCCGTAACCATCAATATAGCAATTACCTTATATTTTTTGAGCTGCAAAAGAACATTTCTGGACCGATTAAGCGATTTGTCAGTTGCCGGTCTACAATTCTTTGAAATTTAATACTAAAAAAATAAAATACGCATTAAAAAATATTGCAGCCATATCCATTGATCCATCCACACGCATGTATTGTTAGAATTGGATCATATAGTTACGGACAAATAAGAATTCCCAAAGTTTAGCATACAATGAAAAGTGTGCAACAAACATTATCAATTGAATGATAATCAGTTGCACTAACTTTTTTCCCGGGGGATTTTTTTTATGTATTTGTAAATCATACGCACCTCGTATTTGTGATAAAGGAGTAGATAAATGACCACTAATCCTCTCTGAAAGCAGTGTTTGTTGTGTTTGCGAAGTTAGTCAACAAAAAACTAAATATATCATCATGATAGTTGCATCACTAGTGGAGTAAAGTAATATTTAACCTCAAAAAAATTTCAACAGTTTAATTTTTAATGAACTTTGTTACTATCAATTATATAAATCCCTGTCAAAACCTTTCTAGTAAATACTAAATAATTGTATTTATAAATAATTATATTTACTCTGAAAAATATTGAATTGAAATTCAAAATTTTTGTTAAACGACTAAAAAGTAAAAACATCGAATTAAAAATAATACAAATACAAAACAATAATAAAATGTATAAATGATACCTTGTTAAAGATGCTACATCATATCACCAAGTATGAACGTATTACGATTACGTCGATCGGTATTCGAATGATGGAATTTACAAATTTGCACTGAATTACCATGAAGGAGGAAAGGAGGAGGCGCTACTCGCATAAGGCCCTGCAAAGAAAAGTGTAGGGATGCTGTTATTGCCGTTGGCAGTAAATTAGTTCTCCCTTTCTCACTAGGTGCGGAAGGGTAGCCTTACGTGTTGAAATTTAGATGTCGGTTGCCATCGTTACGCAAGTTTAGTCTGCTGTCAGCAGTTTTAGTTTGTTTGACCATGTTTTATTACCGCGTTTTATTACCATCACAATAAAAGTACATGTAAGGCTACCCTTCCGCACCTAGTGACAAAAAAGGGAATCAATCTTTTGCCAACGGCAATTACAGTGTCTGGACACTTTTTAGCCGAAGTTGGCCCTCCTCCATTCCTCCTTCATGGAATTACTGATCGAAAAATTTGACCACGATGTACTAGGAGAGGTGGGCACACGCGAGAGAAAAGAACTGTGCCAAGTTTCAGCTCCTATTCTCACTTCTGCCGCTAGGTTCTCTTAGTGTCAAAAGAGTGGCCCTCAGTTTTGCGCGAATCAGAAACCGGTTAACCGACGCCGACCGGTTAACCGGTTAAGAACGGTTAAATACTCTGATCCGCACAAAACTGAGAGCCACTCTTTTGACACAAAGAGAACCTAGCGGCAGAAGTGAGAATAAGAACCAAAACTTGGCACAGTTTAAAGAGTGGAAGCCCTACGCCCTACTGCGTGCGCCCACCTCTCCTAGTACATCGTGATTTGACCGTGTCTCCCTTCAGTCCCGTGCCACCCACAACTGATTACACGGCAACGTCAGAGATAAACATAAACTGGACACAGAAAGGGGAGCCAGGTGGACAATATGGACGACAGTCGCAGTCGTGCGGGGGTGCTCAGAAATAACGCTTTTTGCTAGATTTCTTTAAATAGTCTCCATGTGAACGCCCGTTGGCAACATTGAGACAATGAATAACGTCTAGTATCGCGAATTGACCTCCAAATCTGACGTTACGCTTTTTCAACTGTTTTCTCCTTCAAAAAAGTAAGCTGACTCAGGTGGATTCGAAACCTCCTCTAATTGGCTGAAAGGCTGCTGCACGTGACATATGACCAATCAGCAATTTCCATTTCTGGCTGTGTCACTTAACGAACCCATGGAGACTCCTGCTACCTTCGACACTGGCTATCTGGCGGGGTCGACAGCAGTGTCTACCCCGACAGTGGCTGGCCGACACTGGCCACCTTCTATTTGCTACCCATTACAGGGGTCGAATTCCGAACAGTTGACTTAGTTTAGCTTAGTTTTCGACTTTTTGTTAAGTTTAGTAAAGTACAAGCCTAGTCTAGTTTTTATCTTAAGTCTAAAAAATTTTGACGTCCGATTCCGAACCAAAAAGTCTCTAAGACTTGGCTAGACTTGAACGTACTTGGCTTAACTTGATTTTTATTCGAGACTAGTCTAAAGAATCGAAAGATCCAATCACAGACGGCCTTACAAAAGGAATTTAGACTAAAATAGTAGACTCAACTAGCCCCACGTGTGGACTAAAGCGAAATCTTAAGTTCTATATGATATCGATTCGTTAAATCCGATCGATACTTATTTATTAATGCAGTAATATAATAAATTGATTGTATTCATATAATTGGATTTAAATTCATTACTTGAGATGATATTTTATACCAATAATATTGGCAAATAACATTATAATACATATATACTTTTATATTTCAAAGTAGTTACTTGCCTGATAAAATAAAAGTAAAAAGACGAATTGACAGTTGAGTTGAGTAAAACATTATTATTGAATGAAAACAAAAAACAATAACTTTCGTCATTTCGTTAGATTATTTTATAGACCTTATTGCGTTCAAAAGGTATGAGTCAAGCCAACCCCTCTAGCGGCGCGTTGTAGTGTGAAGGGATGCCTTGAACAGCCGCTTTTTTTTTGTTTGCCGGTTTTTTGTGTTGCCGGGTTCCAATTGTTTTCTTTTTATCTAAAAAAATCAATAACATCCCCACAGAAAAAAAAAATCAATTGTTCATTTTTTGTTTTCGTAGGAGATATTTTTGAGTAATTTACACTTAAACTTAGTGTAAGATTTGGTCTTTGTAAAAATCAATGTCCGAAAACATCCGGCCGCTACAAGCGTTGACATCATTGTTTTGCAATATGCATACGCTTTGTGGATAAGCCACTGAATGCGGTGGATGTTATTGAAAATACATTTCCTTTCAGCGAAACTAGCAGTTGAGGATGGGTATATATCACGATAGGGTGCTAAGTTTCCATGTCTAGAAAAGGCTCATGAGCCTTTTTAAGGCATGAAATTTTGAGTTTTAATGAGCATCCAAAATTTTAAACATGTGAAAAACTTGTTCTTTTACTTCCTATTGTAAGGATTGGCAAGCTTTTATACTATTATTTAATTGAAAATGAAGCTCCATAAGAAAGATGAGCTAGTTTCAGGCACGTTGAGCCTATTTGAGATCTTAGGCCTTTTCAGACCTGGCAACTCAACATCCTTTCGTGGTCTAAACAGATAAACAGAGATTGGCTTCAACTCTCTATGTAACAGACAAACAATCACAAACTTCGCGGGGAGGTGAAAAGCAGACCAAATCTACTGTGCGCAATAAAATGGGGGTGCTCAGTACTACAATTCCTAGTTTGCTAGTTATGGAGGCCAAGAAAATGATTGGTCTGCTGGATTTGGAGGCCAATCAGGGTTTTGATTTTTCCAACGGGAGGTTCGTATGACGAATTTTTAAAGAAATCTGGAAAAAAGCGTTAGTTCTGAGCACCCCCGTAGACTACGACTGTCGTCCATTGCATCTACCTTGCTCTCTCTATCTGAGTCCAATCTCTGTTTATCTCTGGGTCTATTACGAGAAAAGGTGTTTATTTATTTAATTTTATACATTTTTCATAAAGTCATGTTTTTCTCTTTTATAAAATACAGAATAGATGGAAAAAATATTTTTTTACATTCCTTTCAAGAAGTAGATGAAATTTTTATTTTCATGTAATGGGATTATTACTTTAACGCAGGATATTTAATAGAACTCGCAAAAAAGCGTCCACATTACAAATTGAGGGACGTCCGAGAAACTACAGTACCCAACAAATGATTTTGTAGTGCACCCCTATTTTGAGTGCATTCTTATGGCACTACGTGTGTTAGAAAAACGCCAATATCTTTTTAATGGCTTTTTAATAATTTTTGTTCTTTTTTCCTCCATCAGGAGAAAAAAGACCTAAAAATTTAACACACATGAAAAATTTGTATCACTTAAACCCAGGGTAAGTATCGTTCACATGATAAGGTACACTCTCTATAATTGCATTGTTAAAACCGATTCAGAATAAAATACTTAGAAACAAGATAAAGTTAATTTATTTGCACCAAGATAGGCTCCATTTCTTAAACTATAGATATGAATGTTGAGCTTTTCCATTTGATCAATTAAAATCGACGTTCCCTTTACCATAAAGTTTGAACAACCATCAGTATTGGCGCCAAAAATCAGCATACCGTTTACAAAAATTTGAAACTTTGCCCAATTGTAGATGACAATGCCATCTACCGTGTGTGCAAGCTTCAACAAAAAATTTAAATTTTTCAATTTTTGGTGATTTTTTAAGTGACATACACTTTAACATGGACACATATGGCGGAAACGCCGTATGTTTCCAAACTTAGAACCTATCAAAATTCGATAAGAACTAATGATCCCAAGCATTTTTCCCTTAGCATGATGAAAGCCTATGATGTCCTCTACGAGAAGATATTTTTGTTTTCCCTTTGCGATAACTAAAAAAAAAGTTATTGCAAAAAAATGAGGACACGTTAGTCCGTAAGCCGCCGTGTTAAAACCGGGAAAACATTCGCGTGTTTCCAAACTTTGTGTGGGTACTGTATGAATAAATAAACAAACTCCACATGGACCCGAGAAGTAAAAAATATAACACGAAACCGTTAAGTCTGTCCATTCACACTGATCCATTTATGCTTTAGTTTCAGTTACAGTTCAGTTACAGTGCTTTAGTTTAAGTTCAATTACATAAGGCGAAATTTAAAAAAAATCTTAATTTTCAGACAAAAACACTGAAAAGTAATAAAATTCTGTATTATTTTGGTACTTTGTACAATCGGGAATAAAAAGAAGCTTATTATAGATAAATTCACTTTTAGGGTGCATAGACTGTGAATTAAGGATGATTACAATGACAAAACA
Organism: Daphnia galeata; assembly: GCA_030770115.1. Taxonomy (NCBI): domain Eukaryota; kingdom Metazoa; phylum Arthropoda; class Branchiopoda; order Diplostraca; family Daphniidae; genus Daphnia; species Daphnia galeata. The sequence goes on from CM061117.1 coordinate 6,569,891, forward strand.
TGGGTTTTTCTTATCTCCCTGAGACTGCGATCGGCTTCCCTCACTAGCGAACCTTTTGAAAATCCAGGAACCATTTCTTAGAAACGGTTTCGGTCTTAGGACCGGATAGGCAATCGTGCACTGTTCCTATCTATTATATCGTGTGGAAAGTTTAAGTTCCGGGCCGGAGAATTTTTTCCCCGTTTTCTGCGGCTTATTGGCCGAGTTATTAATGATTGAAAAAATCCAAAAATATTTCATGCCATTTTCTGTTGTTTTTGGCTTTCTTCCCCGGCCACCTAGTGGTAAAAAACACAGATGTTGCCAAAGACCCATCTAAGGGCATATTATTGTTTTAGGGTTGTTGCATTATTAAATAAAATCAAGTAATTAATCTCTAATTATATCCCGGTTTCTCCTACATCCCTCTAAAACCAGAAGAACGGTATTGAAAATTTTGGCGTCAGCAGCGCATGTTATTTGTCTTACAGAGCTAACAAACCATAAGTCTTTACTTACGACAAAAAAATGAATTAAAAAAAATAGTTTACTCTTTATAATTTGATTAAAAGCCACACATGATAATACGGTTTTAACGCTATATCAATCTGTTCTAATGAATTATTAAAGATGAAATCCCAAATGAGATTGGCGACTATGGTGTTATTATCGATGAGTTTAACAAGCTGGTGTAATGCTGCAAATGAAAACATGACATCCTACAGGCCTTTTCGCGTAGATGCAAACGAGGAGATAGCTTTGCCCTGTTGGGAACTGCTTGATGCCAGCCATTTGGTTATATGGATCACACCGACAGAGACTGTTATAGGGCCTTTTGATCAGGGTACTTGGGGAAAATATGCTATCAATGATGTCGGATCACTCGTTGTAAACGTAAGAACAAACCTAAACCTGGAAATTTTGTAATTTAAAAAACACCGATGTTTCGTTTTATATTCAAGAACACCGTCAAAAGTGACAATGGAATTTACAAATGCATTTCTAAATCACCCAATGGACCTTATGTTACGACAAAAACCGAGCTAGAAGTTCTCGATGTTTCATATATTCCAGAAGTAGACGATTGGCAAGTACGAAGGCCTTATCAAATAAGTTTTATTTTTGAATGCTTTATTATATTGTGCAAAATGTAAATTATACATTTTTGCTGTTATATTTAAAATCATTTGCAGAAAAATTTAACCAGAGGACTGATAGCTGCGGCTTCGACGGCTGCCTTTTTTATCGCAGCCTGTGGTTTTTCTTATTTCAACTGGGATGAGCGCCATCCGAAACGTAGGAACAGCAGTAATGAGAATTTCAATAAAAAATTTTAAAAACTTTAGATTTCTTCCAGTTCTGTCTCAAGCATAATAATCTATTCGATTTATTATGCAGCAAATTGTTATCTTGATTATATTGTGTTTTAACAATTACGGAGTATATAAACCTCATGGCGAAATGATATATGATATAGATCCAATGCATAACAATTCCTTTATCTATATTTGCAGGTTCATCGATGAATAGACAGATCCGTCCGTCATCTTCGACATCAGCAACATCAGATCCCTCGAGCCTGATTGAATTGAAAGGCTTGGATAATCCGGCCCTCTCTATCGATACCAACGAGATTGATTCCGGGCTGTGAATAGTATTTTAGTCTGCCGGTAGTTCTTTAAAGTAGTGCTGTTACGTCCCATATCCGGAACACCCCTTACCTTTGTTAGTTCATTAGGGTCAGACAATTCTCTTTTATTATATTTACTTCTACTTCTGTTTTGATTATGTGCCAATATTACCAATATAAATTTGTGGCGATTAAGTTTATATTTTAAAATAAAAATATAATGCTGTTCATTCTCACGAGAAAATGCAACAAATTACACGTTGGAACAATTTTATTTGATTGAAGTTACATTTCCAGTACGAATTACATGATACAACGAAGCAGAGACGAAGTCGAAGTCCCTTATCACAACAAGGTAGGGGAGACCGGGGCTATGTGGGGCTATAATGGACAGAGCAATTAAAATATGTAAAATGCGTTAAAAAATTATGAAATAAATACAGTGTATGCTAAATTATGTTTTATTTGTCCTCTAAACTTGTTTACTTGAAATACTGTTTATTTTTCAAGTTATATGGGAAATTTAAAAAATGGGAATCTGAAAAAATATTTCATGCGTTTAGTTTTATAATTTTTTGATACTTAAAGAAATATTATGATTTAACCCAGATAGCTATTTGATAGGCTTTTTTTTCTAGTTTAAGGGAGTACTTTTATTTTATACATAGTGTGTTCCTAAATATATTATAATTTAGTTTATTTGACGTTAGGTGGGTCCGGGTTAAATGGGACATATTTAACGGGGTAAAACAGCATTGACGTTTTGCATGCTAGCAGACGAAAATCAACAAAAACAATGAAAATAGGTCGAAAAAAAGACATATTTACTTTTTTTATATTATCTCAACTTATATTTAATAGTATACATTTAAACACAGCACTTTTGAAAGAGAAAAATATTCCCTTTTCACCAGTGCGTCTTTTATTAAATATAATTTTGGCGTTTCAGAGAAAAATGCTGTTCCCTTTTGCCCCTACCTCTGTCCCATTTAACCCGATTTTTTTCCTTTTTTACGTTTTTTCTCTTGCTTATTTTATTGAATAACTACCGAAAAATTGTACGAAAAAAAATAAAAAAAATACCAAATATAAATTTAAGACAGGGGATCAATCCTATACTTTTATTTTTTCTTAATTGATCTTTAAACAAAAATTTCAGTGAAAAAACAAAAAGTGTCCCACATAGCCCCGGTCTCCCCTATGTCTCAATTAACTTGATTCATATGCATTTATGTTTCTTGATCTGACTTCTTTACTCCTCCGTAGGTTAAAGATTTGGTCCGTTGCTTCATATATTTTTTATATCGTTAATATATACGAATATCGTAATCATATCATGTATCAATTTTCGTTATGATTTGGACATCAAATGAACATCGTTTTTTTCACGCCTTTTTTAATAGATATACAACTTGAGCAATAAAATTTATTACACAAGTGGATTGGTATTCTAGCTGAATTTCGATGATTGTGATTATTTACTTCGCAAAAAATTTTCAAAATCTAAAATTTTTTATTTTTTACTATTTTTGTTTCAATAAATATATAAGAAAACATTTTAAAATTTAATTTTTTGTTATTGTTGGGGGGTATTTTAATTTTTTGTGTGTATCATATTTGCAACATTTCAATGATATTCGAATGGTTGATGTTAAATTGATATCATATTGATGTCAAAATAACATTTCATACAAGTTGAGAGAAATCATTGTTATTACTTGTAACGCGTATGCTGAAATACCCCTAACTTTTTTCATTTTTCATCTTTTCATTCCTTTCCGTATGGATGCTGACCGTAGAACTCCAAAGTCAGAAGAACTCCAAAAACAGAAGAACTCCAACGACATTAGGATCCCAATTTTTCAAATACTTTTTGAAAATGTATATGGACTCGAGAGTAGAACTCCAAGGCCAGTAGAACTTCAAAGACATAAGAACTCCAGCAATCAATATTATTGAAAATTTCAGCCAATACAACACCATTTCCCAACAATAGAACTCCTAACCTATCTTCCCGTGAACGGCCTTCGGCCTGGCGAACCTTATGGTTACCAATCGGCCTACGGCCTGATGAAAATTATTTTTACCAATCGGCCTACGGTCTGACGAAGTTTATTTTTACAAATTGGCCTACGGCCTGACGAACCTTATTGTTACCAATCGGTCAACGGCCTGATTTTTACGGCCGTAACGTTACTTAACTTAACCTAACGTACCCTAGTAGAACGAGATATCTTTTAGATATCTATATATCTTTCTGCTGTCTTTTTTTTGTTGGCATCTTACAGATATCTTTTAAATATATACAAAAACATCACGCGTTTATCATATCTATAAAACATTTAGAAAATATCTTTATAAAAACATTTTACGTAAGATATCTAAAATGTTAATAATAGAACCAAATTGGATTCGAACCCTGATCCATCATGTTCACTCGCCAGCTCGCTAACCACTACACTAATATATTCATTGTTATATGAAGAAATTATATAGTAGCACTGTGTCAAACGGACTTTAAATTTTTCTTTAAGTTACAATGACAAATCTTTATTATATCCTGATAGAGACAAATTTTGAACTCTTTTTAGACCAATTATTTAATCTTTGCGGCCAGAAAAAAAAATATTTTTGGACCGTTAAAAAACCCAGTTTGAAACCCATAAATTAGAACACCAAAAGCCGTCTTTTATCAAGCCTATTCGGACGGTAATATAGACGACGTCTTTTTTATCCCAAATAAAAATATGTGCGTCTAAATTAGGCCGCCAAAAGCCGACTTTTATCCAGCCTATTCAGACGATCACACAAAGACGTCTTTTTTCCCAAATTAAAACCAAGCGTGTTGTCTGGGTATTGAGACACAATGAATGAACAATTCGAGTATCAAGTTATTTAGAATCAAATCATTGAAATCGTACAATGTCAAATTAAAAAAAAAAATCCTTCAAAATATACTTTCCACCACTTTTCTCAACACATTGGAGATTAAGGTAAAGTTGCAAATCTCCTACTAGGAACTGAGGTCCTGAGTTTCTAGCAAACATTTGAAAACGGCAGCCAGCGAAGGAGGAACATTGGACCATTGTTGTTTTAAAATGTAGTTTAATCACGCTTGGATAATTTTACTGTTTGGATGGGCGGATTAGATATGAACTCGTTAGTACGACTGGCTAGTTGCAATAAAGTTGTTGCATGCACTCTTGCAAAATCCAACAAGATTTTATAGCTTGCTAATAATACGATTTCTATACGCAAAACAGCTGAAGATTTCAAGGGAACCGCAAATCGTCTACCTAGAATCCTACATGTTGCAGATAATATCTAATATCTTTAGTTAAAACATAAATTCTATTGGTAAAAAAGTATATTTCTTATTTATGTTCTTATAGTATGTAATGATGGTATAGTGGATAGCGAGTGAGGCTAGCATTCTAACAGTCAGGGGTTTGAGCCCCACAATCGACATAATTAACATAATATATAATAAAACAAGTTCTCGTAATTATGAATGAATTATACGAGTAAGTGAAACAGAAGGCGTGTAGTTTATTTAAAAGCATTTTTCAAAGATTTATTTAAAATATCTGTGAAAGATGTATAACAGATATATTTAAGATATCTAAGAAAGATATATATTAGATATTCAAGAAAGATATCCCTAAGAGATGACAATAGGTTACTAGATAGTTATAAATAAGATATGTTTCTAGTAGATAACTCTTTGTCTTTAAGATATCTAAAAGATATCGCGTTCTACTAGGGTAACCTAATGTAACCTAACGTAACCTGAACTAACCTAACCTAACCTGACCTAACTTAACCTAACGGGCAGTGGAGTTCTACTGTCGGGCATTGGATTTTTATTGTCCGGTATTTCTGGTAATTTTTAAAACTGGAGTTCTTACTACTCTGGATTTCTACTGTCGTTGGGGTTCCACCGTCGAATATAATTATAGTTTTTAAAAATATTTAAAAAACTGGGGTTCAAATGTCATTGAAGTTCTTTTGTTTTTGAAGTTCTACGGTCTCTATACCTTTCCGTATACGCATATCTATCGTTTTTTATCATTTTTATCATTTTTGTGATGTTCCTATTTTTGATGTGTTATCAATGTAATAGTGATGTCAAATTACTAGGATGTAAAACCTTTCATTTGTAATGTCGATAAGTACTGTTTTAATTCCGAAACATTTTTGCGACGTTTTCTTGGCGTTCATTTGATGGGTAAAATTGACATTTTAACAAGCAGTTCGCGAGAAAAGTAGGCCGGATTGAAGGACCCCACTCTTTTTTCTAAATCCAGAAAAAACCATTCTGTTCGTTTCCGCACGCCAGATTTAACTGCGTTTTTGGAATTTTATAACTTCTTATCGTTTTGAAGTTATTCGAGTTGAAAGTTGAAAAATTTTCAAAATTCTTCGATTTGGGGCGGTGTTTGACATCAATTCTAAAAAAATTGGGAGTGAGTTTCAAAAAACTAATTTCTTAGAAAGCTTTATTGATATTTCAACTTTAAGAATCTAAAAGGAAATATGATTCCGGATTTTATTGACAAAGATATTAGCGGAATTCTAGACGCCGATTTTGGTCATTTTCCCTCCCAATATCAGCCATTTCTTCATGGCTTTCTACCGCCTCTTGCGGCTAATCGGACACGTTATGTAGAACTGAAGAAGATTTTATTGTATAAAACTGGTGTAAACCACGTACTTAGCACGCCCTAGGGACGTCTTATGGGCTGTTCTGGGCACAGCAATTGGATGATGACAAGGCGGACATTGCCACATCCAAAATCAGTCCCAAAGATGAGAACCCTAAAAAACGGAAGAGTCTTGGGACGTTGCAACCGTCCCAACACGACATCTAAGGGATGTATTTGGCTCAGGTGTGTGTTATCTGGGTTCATGAAAGCCAGCTTTAACTTATCATCTTTATCAGGACATATTTGTGCGACTGAGTAAAGGACGTGTCTCTCTGTATCAGTTTCATTTAGGCTGTCAAAGATCAGTACCCCCTCTTGCTGGCCATATCCAGATGCTGCCATCAACCAGTGATTATCACTGTTGTGGAGAATCTGTATCCAAGGCTTACTTGATTCTTTTGGAAACTCCAGCGTCTGCCCCCACTGCACGTTATACAGAGCGCAAATTTCAGGAAACGGATTTCTATATTAAAAGTTTCAAAAATAAAAATTTAACTAAAATGGAACTGAATGGAGCTCTCAGTGATTTTTAAAAAAATATAAAATCTGGTACAGTACCTTTCAAGAAAATGTGTCTGGCCACCATTTACGAAAAGTTAGTTATTTTAAGCGTTAGATGTCTCTCTATACCCTACCCTATATTTACAGCTTCGCTGTTTGTTCATGTAAAATGACATGTCTAGCAGGCATTATTGTTACAGTGTATTTTTGTTTGTTGTTGTTTGTATTTTGTCTTCTGTTTTTTTTTTAAAGTTTTGTGACGTTTCTTCAGCCCCAGATTTTTACAAAATTCACCAACTATAAAGACCAAGGTGTGTATGAAATCTTCAATTGTTAGCAATAATCCGTTTGTTGTAATATTACCTATGTTAGGTTTTCATGATTTTGATTTCACGATTCATAACAAACATTGAGGATTCTTGTGCATGATTTGAAGAAGTTATTATAAAAGTTAAGCATTGACTATGAAATAAGTGTCAATAAAATCTTTATTTCATTACTCTAATCCAGTTCATGATATTTTTCTAGTGAAAATCTCGTAAAGCAGCTAATGAAGAAAAAAATGCTAGTGTGGTGTGACAGCCACCTTCATAGAAACTTCTGTAACACTAAACCTTCCCCGAGTGTGTTGTTGAAAACTATCAACCATGATAATTCTAAACTGAAACCATCAATGGTTCAATTTAGGATTGTTGTTCAAAAGTAATCTTATTTAACTAATTATATTTTTCATCTTCAAATATGTTTATTCGTTTAATATGTTGAATGGATTTTTTTATTTCTTGAAATTCAGGACTTTGGCTAAAAATGACGACGACATGCTCAAACATTATTGAAACGAGGATCTGTTCATCTTAGAAATTACTACTTCGTCGGAATGTGTGACATCACTCTCAAGGAGCTCTACGACACGTGAAAAGTTAAATACTGAAAATCTCGAATTGCCATTAGAACGACTTAAAGCCATTGTCAGCAATCCATATTCTCCCTCTATTTATATAATTATATATATAATGCATTGCATAATGTTTGTCTGCATTCTGCATTCTCTGAGAAATATTGCCTTCTGATTTTATTCTTCTTGACTTGTTAAGATATTACACCAACGCTTACCAGTGACGAATAGTTTTTACCATTATAGTTTATCGTGATGTAAAGCACCTGTAATACCCAGAAAATCTTGATTCATACAATAACCTCTAGCATAAATGTTTTCTCTAGTGTTCCGGATGCAACAGAATATCAAAAGGAGTTGTGTGGTGTAGGTCATCCAACAGGCCAACATCGCTTACTCTGATCTCATACAACACGGCAGCTCATTCACTCTCCATAGCTCTCAGATCAATTCTTTAGATTGTTTCCTCCTAAACCCATCAGTCTTCCAGCCAAGCGGCTGCCGTAAACTGAGTATATAAAAGAGATGTTGTATGAACAATTCGCATTTCTACACAAAACGAGGATGAAGGTCAATTTGTATTTAAATAATGCACAATGCCAAATGTCGATCGTTTTTGCCAGATCAATGAGATCAACCCTAATCATGCCATGCGTTTCCTTCAGAAATCTCTACTGGCGTTATACTTATACTTACGTGAAGCCATACATTTTTAATATTATTTAAAATGAAAATTCCAATAAACGTCTTAAAAACGGCAATTTAAGAAATGACTTTATATTCAGTTTTGCACATCAAATAGTCAGCATGAAAATAGTCGTTTGTCATACCAAAAACATTTTGGTTTTGAGGTTTTCACGCTTTTTGCACCATTAAAGTAATTTTCTTTTTGAGGTCAGCAATCAATTGACGCCAATATTCAGGATTTTTTGCTTGAGCTCCCCATATGAAGTCTATTGATTCCCAAACATCGTCAATGTTGCTTGGCTTTTCTCGCTGCTGTTGGTTGTTGATAATTCTTTCGACGGACGACCAAATAGATGAGAACGGGGAAAGCGAACGTGAATTTGGGGGCCACTGATCAATGCGGTAGTCCTCGAACCATTCATAAACTGTTGTCGGGATTGCAACAGCTGGTAAATCCTCGATAAATGTAACTGATTCTTTTCCAAAGCGTGCAGAGGCTTGTGGAATTAACTCGTCGTCGACAACTTCTAGCAAATCCGCCTCTGACATTCCGTTAATTTGTCGGACTGAATATTCCAATGTATTGGAGTCATTGAAATTAAAATTAAACCATGCCCAGACCCGAACAGATCCTTTAATGGGGTTTGCTGGGGCATATCGCTGGAAAACAAGCCCAAACCGGTCAAGTCTTTAATACAATAGATGAAAATTATTTTTCAATCAAAATAACAAAAATTTAGTAACTAAAAATGTGAAATAAATTTTTAACCTGAAAGTTGTGATGTCCGCAAAAATCACATTATTCCATGAATTAAATTCATTTTCTGTTGCAAATCTCAGTTTTTTTTCTTGTTGTCCAGCATTTTAATGCACTTGCCATGATTCCTAGAGAGAAAAATTATGCAACTGACTCGTAATCGCTTTGAAAATTGTGGTGCATTACATGTGAACGAAAATTTCGCCTACAGCGAAATTGTCTAGAGTGTTCTATAGGTTGGAGGGAGGGTTAAAATCATTGTTTCTGAAAGCGAAATACTTTGTTGGCCTTGAATCATTGGCACATAAAAATCTATGATTTTTTCCTGTTGTTAGGCTATCGATCCTTTAGGCAGCTGTAGCTTTGTTCATGTAATATTTAAGTTTTACCTTGACCTAATAGCATTCAACTTGATTAGACATCGCATTAGACAATCCCATCCTTATTAGAAACATTCCTAAACGCGCTAGAAAAAGATGAATTCCCTTTCTTGTCAAAATTGGGCGTGGAATTTTTAGAATTTTTAATTTACTGCATTTTCAAAAACAAAGAACAGAAGATATCTATACTTTGTTGAGCAGCCATGTTTCGAGAACGAGCTCCAAGAATGAAGTTGACGCTACAGGAAAAAGGGGCTCTAATTGGGCTTTACAACTCCCGCGTTCCTGTTCGGGATATTGCGCAGCAAGTAGGCTGCCATACCAACACCGTGAAAAATGGATCGACAGATATCAAGTCACTAATGACGTAAAACGAAAAGTGGGATCTGGTGGGGCCAGAAAAACGACCCGTATTCAGGACAACATGCTCTTGCAGGCCGCCCGAGCTAAGCCACTTACTAGTCTTCAAGAACTAAAAGGTTTGGAAAACAAATTCTTATTTATCCTGTCTCCCCTTTTCATTTACCATGAATATATTTAGATGTGTGTGAGCTACCAATCCATGTAACTACGATATCTCGCCGATTAAAGTCACACGGGATTCATGGACGAGTTGCCGCGAAAAAGGAATTCTTGACTGATGCCCACAAACGTAATCGTCTGGAATTCGCGACGGCCTATGCAAATAAAACACAAGAGTGGTGGGACAAAGTCATTTTTAGTGATGAAAAATCTTTTGGGTTAGTTTTATTGTCTCAACTAGACATCTTTAGCCAGTTTTGGAGCAAGCATAGCGGAAACATGAGAATTTGGTGCGGGAATGAGTATTCTTCAACTTGGCTATATTGAAATAAATTTTTTCAAGAGTTACAGAGGCCAGTTGAACACCGTACATAACAGGAATTTTGGTGGATTTAGCGACCTAACCTGAGCGTGAACGGCCTGTAGAACCTTTATTGCACTTTATTGTTACAAATCGGCCTACGGCCTGATGAACCTTATTTTTACCAATCGGCCTACGGCCTGACGATCCTTATTTTTATCAATCGGCCTACGGCCTGACGAACCTTATTTTTACCAATCGGCCTACGACCTGTCGAACATTATTTTTACCAATACCTGGTTATTACCTAACCTAACCTAATCTAACTTAACCTAACCTAACCTAACCTAACCTAATCTAACCTAATCTAACCTAACCTAACCTAACCTAACCTAACCTAACCTAACTTAATCCAACCTTCGTGTGAACGATCTTCGGACTGACGACCCTCATTGTCTTTATTAAAATTTAATAATCTCTCTGCCCGTAATTAACCTTTTTCCTTCTGCCAGTCATTTTTAAATTTTAAATCTCCTCTCTGCCCGCGCGGAAATAGTGCGAATGAATATATCCGTTTGTAATCTTATCGCAATAATTTTTTTTCACGTCAGTCGCCCTTTTAAATAATGTTTTTACTGGACATTTTTGCCAGCTGCCTTCTCTCAAAAAGCGCTATTTGATTTTTTAAACAGTCTCTTAAAAGCAAGATTAAAAAATTTGCCAGCCGTTGTGCCCTTCTCTCCAAAACCACTATTTAAATTTTAGTTGGACGACTGTTCGTTAAAATCAATATTCAAAAATTTGCTAGCCGTGAGCCAGACAAATGCGCGATTTTAATTTTGGCTTGACGACTGTCCGTTAAAATAAAAATTCTAAAATTTGCCAGCCGCCTTCTCTCCAAAAGCGTGATTTAAATTTTTGCTTGATTTTCCATTAAAATAAAAATTCAAAAATTTGTCAGCCGCCTACTGTCTAAAAGCGCTATTTGAATTTTTTGCTGGACGACAGTCGGTCAAAAGCAAAATTAAAAAATTTGCCAGCCAAATGTCAAATACAAAATTGTAGTTCATGAGCTTTATTTATATACATATGCAATCTAACTAAAACTTATTTTATTTAAAATTGATTAGGATTTAAAATACAGAAAATACGTAGTTAACTCCAAATTCCGTGTTTAACACGGTGCTTAACGGAAATCACTATCATTTTACCAGCTAAAAACTATTATCCCCTTCCCTATAATTTTGAATTTATAATGTTAAGATAACTAATTCATAAAAAAAATTATTGATTATTGAGTATAGGGTACATTTTGTTTCATTAGAAATATTGGTTTATAATTTATATATTCCCATTTTCTAGGATTAATAAATTTTTGGTCGTGTAGTTGTCGTATTGATCACACCCGCTGCAGCACAAAGCGCCACTTGGTGATTTAAATGAAACCAATATTTCTAGTTGAACGAAAGTTCCCTGATGCTCAATGGGATTGAGTATGTACAAAATCGCTACGCAATATTATATTTTTATTTTTTATGTATATTAATTTGTTCCAACTCCATGTATACTGAATTTTTTTCCTATAATATGTACTGAGCAGAATGGAACCAAATGTCCCTGCTCAATTATTTTTTTATAGACAATTACATTATTATCTATACTTTATAAATTACAAAAATTATAGGGAAAGAGATGATGGTTTGGTATATAGATGTGATTAAATGAAATTAATTTCCCCGTAAGCACCGTGTTAAACACGGAACTCGGAAAAAAGTGCAGAAAACTACGCATTTTCTGTATTTTTTAACCATTGTGTAATATATTTTAATGAAAATAAGTTTGAGTATACATTACACGTAAATTAATAAAGTTCGTGAGCTTTTATTGTAATTTTAATCTAAAATGGAAGCTATTTCCCCGTAAGCGCTGTGTTAAACACGGAACTCGGCAAAAAACTGCTGAAAACTACATATTTTCTGTATTTTTTTAACCATTTTGTAATATATTTTAATGAAAATAATTTTTAGTATAGATTACACTTAAAGTAATAGAGCTCATGAACTACAATTGTAATTTTATCAATCTTAATATCATTTTTAATACATGGAAAACTACGAAAAGTATACAGGTAGCAAAAGGCCCTTTTTTCGCTATCTATACGCCACCACTCCATCACGTGACTATTTTATACCTGAAAAAGGGTCAGAGCCCACCCCAAGGGAATGAACTCTTTTTCGACCCTTTTTCAGGTACCAAAAGACACGTGACTGCGTGGACCAACCATCGCATGCGCACAGAATTTAGGCTCTACCTTTTCGACCCTATTCTTTTATTAGTATAGGATTATTCATTATTAATCATTATCTGTCACTTGATTAATGTTTAAATTATTAATCATAAATAAAATTATTGGAAATAGATCTCAAGAGTGTGGCCGTTCATACGTGTATCGAGTGAATGGAACTCGATTTCAGCCTGGGCACTCAAAATCCATCAAGCGTTCCGGAAGAACATCAGTTCCAGTTTGGGCCTGGTTTTCATGCAGTGGTGCCGGTGCGATAACTCGTATTGAAGGTCGACTGACGGCCCAAAAATATATAAAGATCCTCGAAGATATCCTCATGCCCACAGCTTGGGCGAGATTCGGAACGGACGAGCGGATTCCATTCGTCCAAGATCTGTCTTCCATCCATGAGAGTATTGCTGTTCAGGAGTGGTTTGAAGACGAAGGAGTCTCCTTTGAGCTTTTCCCTTGGCCTCCAAAGGGGGCCGATATGAACCCCATCGAGAATTTGTGGAGCGAAATGGTGAGAGAACAGGATCAACACCATTCAACTGCCAATTAGCTGTGGGACTCGGTGTTGGGCACCTGGAATCATCTCAGTCAGCGTCCTTCTTATTGGCGTGTCCTTGAGAACTCTGTGCGATCCAGGATGCAAATGGTAATTGTCGTTGACGGAGATTGGACGAAGTATTGAAACCGAAGGGAATTGTTCAGTCCATCGCGTTGATTTCTATCACTGAAAATAAAAAGACAATTTGAAAAAAAAAATTGATTAAAAAATTTAAGTTTGTGTTTTTTTTACTTTTGACGATCAGTGACACGTCTACTGAGAGGCTGTTCTCTTTCTTTCATTTGTTTCTCCTTGATCCGTTCTTCGATGGTGTGTTCACGTGCCGCAGTGTCCACAGGTTTTCGCTGCCCCAAAAATGGATACAGAGCTTGGCGAAGCCGTAGTAGCAACCGACCGTTTGATGGGAGCAGCAGCAGCAGCAGCGGCTGGGATCTCAGTAACGGGAGCGCTACCTTCTTCTATTGGGACAGTTCGGGATTTCAGAGATAACTTTGGTCTTTCCTTGGTCGGTTCTAATAAACAAAAAAAGAACAAATTTTGGTTTGAAAAATCAATTTCACGAGGTTAAATGATTGATTTATCGACATTACCCCCAGCTCTTGGACGTTCACTTCGCTTCATTTCATCACCGTTAACAGATGGACTTTCTCGATCATGGCCAAAAGATGAGGGACCGTCCCGATCACGTCCATACGATGAACCACCACCTTCTCTGTCTTAACCAAATGAGGAAGGACCGTCACGACCGCGACTGAATAAAGATGAACCACCTTTGTCTCTGTTTCGACCTCCAAACGATGACGAACTGTCTCGATCACGTCCGCCAAATGAGCCACCTTCTCTATCGCGACTACAAAAAAACCTGAGCTTGGGGGACCATCTCAGCCACCACCGAACGAATCCTTTATCGCCGCCTCTGAAACCCTCCACCATCACCACGATCCTGGCATTGGGGAGGTTCCTCCATTGGCGCATTACGCCAGTCGGAAGGAGTCCGATCTTCCCTTTCCTCGTCGTTGCGAGATGGACTGCTACGACCTCAGCCTATACCGCCAGCTCCTTGTTCTTGGTCGCCATCTGCACCGCTGCCAATGTCTACTCGAATTTTTGCGATTCTTGATCATCTGTATAAGGACATTGAGATAAAATCATGGTCAACTAATAAAAATGACGTGATTACCACCTCGTTCATCGTTAAAGCGTCGACCAAATCTTGTCTAGTCTGGAATAAATATAACCAAAGCCCTTTAGTCTGCCACCATCTTCACTTCTCTTGGTAGTCGAACACATTTAGGCAACAAATAAAGGGAATGAAACATCAATAGATATGTGGGACCATTTTAGTAATAAGCCTTACCGATAGCCCATGAAATAAATTGGATACATTCTTAACTTCAATATCATTGGGTAGATTGGCTATATAAGCTGCATATGGGACATTGTTGTTATCCTAAACAAATCAATTTATCATCTCCTTACTTAATCGGTGACCTATGAATAAAGATTCATTAGGAGTGATGCATGTAATTAGTTAAATAAGATTATTATTGAGCTAAAGAGTAAGGAAATAAGAAATGATTAAAACCAAATGCCAACCTGCAGATTGCTGATTCGTAAGTTCAGTTATATTCGTGGCACGTTTTCGTGTAATCAATTACCAATTACACAAGTTGCTTTTCAATGTCTTTCTTAAACTCTGGACTAAATAAAAACATTTCATTAAACATTTTTGTTTTCATTTTATGAAAAGTCGAGACTGAGCCTACCTGTCATTAATTACCCTTGCGATTCTGAACAACAGTCCTCAATTAAACTGTTGATATTTTCAGTTTGGGATTATCATGGTTGATAGTTTTCAACAAAGGACTCAGGGAAGGTTTAATGTTGCAGCAGTTTCTATGAAGGTGGCTGTCAAACTACCAATTTTCTTCATTTGGTTCTTTACGAGATTTCCACTAGAACAATACCAAGAACTGAATTAAAGTAATACAATATAGATTTAATCGACACTTATTCCACAATCAATGCTTACCTTTTATTATAGTTCCTTCTTCCAATCATTCACAAGAATCCTCAATATTTTTTATGAATCGTGCAAAAGCATGAAAAATCTAACAAAAGAAATTTTACAACAAACGATCAATGCTGGTAACAATTAAAGATATATCATACATACCCTTGGTCTTTAGTTGGCGAATTATTTTAAAATCTGAGGCTAAGCAAACGTCATAAAGTAAAATAAAAGACAGAAGACCAAATTCAAATAACCAACAATTATGCACTGAAACAAAAATGTCTGCTAGACATGTCATTTTACATGAACAGACACCGAAGCTGGAAATTTAAGGTAGGGTAAAGGGAGACATCTAACGCTCAAAATAACTAACATTTCGTATATTGTAGCCAGACACATTTTCCTGAAAGGTACTGTACAGTCAAAAAAACTGGTGAAGGCTTTGTATATCAGGGTTAGCGCCAAAATATATAGTTAAAAATATGATAGGGGCGCTAGAGGTCTCTTATAGTGCTTCCCATTACGTTCCACTTTCTCCGAAGGAAAAGGCGGATTGGATTAGTCTGTTTTCCGTGCATATTTTGAGGAACTGATAAACGGGATGCTGTTAAATGTCAGTAAAACACTGATTGATATAATGAGAATGCGGCTAGTTACAAAATATGATTTATCTTAAAACAAATTAAGAAAAAATGAAATAAGCCCTCTGAACTAGGAATTATGATTATCTGGTATTGCATACACCAGCCTCCTCGATCAACATGTAATAGATTATAGCTGGTATAATTTTATTAATAAGGCAATCTTAAAGCATAAGTGAAAACTATTTGCATTTATGCCGTTTATTTATTTCACGGTCCATGCGAATAACGCCTAGCCTAGCAGCCATGTTTCACTAGCTAAAAGCGAAGTGGGGTCGGTAGGGTTGGAATAACATTAGAAATTTAGACATGCTCTTTAGCATATAGCAGGGGTAGAGTAGGAAACAAAGGATTAAAAATATGTTCCATTTTTACCGAGCGTTAGAGTTGGCGAAAAGGTTGGCCTTCATTTCCTTTTTTTACGTCGACGGAGCTAAAGGAAAGGGAATTAAAAACGAAAATATTTCAAAGTGGTAGAGTTCGCCCAAAATGCTAGACAAAAGGTGTAAACTACCATTTTCTCGAAAATCTCAAGAAAACGCGCTTGAGAATTTCTACCGACTTATAAGTCTCACCGCATAGCTCCAAGCGAAATTACAATCCACCCGCGATTGTAGAAGTGGCTGAGATCGAGCAAAAAATAATATTTATACTAATTTCCTAGATGTCATTCTTTGATTATTTTATTCTTAGAAATATTAAGCTGGAACCAATATAGCCCTATATAGCCTAATCAGTAATCAGTATCCAAATTATGCGACGATGTTGAAAAATTAAAATTTCTAATTAAGGGCTTGACATAAAAAAAATACCCTAACTAAAGGTTTTTAAAATTTCATCATTTCAAAATCGAGAAACCTAATTTAAATATTATTCATACTATTGTAAATACCTTTTATCTATATCTATAAAGTTTAAACTGACACTTTTATAACTCGAACATTACGCTTGTAAGTTGCTTGGCAACCTTTATAACCATTATACCATTCAACTTTTGTTAGAAAAAGGAATTCACTTATCGTATATATATATAGGCTCTTGTTATTTTTCGAAACATTAAAGAGTAGTGAAAAAAAATTTCGAATATCGATATTATTTAATTTTGGTACCCCTCATTGTTGTCAATACATTTCAGTACCCCCCTTTTTAATAACCACTTTTTTTATGATCGTATAACAGAGTTGACGGTGTTATGGTTATAGTTGATGTATATTAACCAAATAGGTCGGTGTTCGAATCTTGAACATAACTTCATTAAATAAATATTCATACTTATTTTATTGTTGGTTTGTGTGAATGTATATTTAAAATTTTTAGAAATTTTTAAAACCGTACAATTATTAGAGATTTTTTTTAATGCCTTACACGTCATTTGGGGATTTGGCATTTTAATTTCTTAATATCGGCGCACATTTTAAATAATGATGAGGCTATATTGGTTTCTAGCGTCATATTTCGAAATGTCTTGATGTATAAGAACTTATGATTTACATTTGTTTTTCTTGTTCTCGGCCACTTCTCCACCCGCAAGTGGATTGTAATTTCGCTTGAAGATATGCAATGGGCCTTATAAATATAGTCGATGGCCTTAACTTTCTCGCTAGCTCTATAACGCTCTATAATCCTTGGTTTCCTACTCTACCCCTGCTCTACGCTAAAGTCCTAAAGAACATTTCTAAATGTCTAAATAACCCTATCCAACCCATTTCGCTATCGTCCCATCGATAGGCGAAACATAACTGCTAGGCTAGCGGAATTATGAGCATGACCCGTGGAAATAAACGGCAAAACTATTACACTATAACTATTACATGTTGATCGAACTGGCTGGTATTCAAAAACCAGATAATCATAAATGCTGGATCAGAAGGAGCTTTTCATTTAACAGTGTTTTAGCGACAGCATGCATCCCGTTAATCAATTCCTCGAAATATACACATTTTAGACTAATCCGCCTTTTGTTTAGCAGAAAGCGGAATGAACTGGAAGCAGTATAAGAGACCTCTAGCGCCCCTATCAGTTTTTTACCTCTACTTATTTTGGCGCTAACTCTTATAAAAGGCCTTCACCAGTTTTTTGAACATGACTGTACGTAAAAGCGAGTGTATAACGAAATTATTATTGAGTGAAAACGAACCTCAACATGGCTTAAGCTCCATTAACATAATGTGTTCCTAGCCAATGTCTACGTTCCAAATCATCATAATCAGCGGAATCCGGAAATTGATCGCTTCTGTCGTTGATAATGTCTTCCTTGCGCACCTGAAGCTCTTTACAGATTTCAATGTTTTTATGTTTTTTTCTCAACCGTCCATAGACTTGGGGCCATTTTCCTATTTGTAGCCTGCGTAATAAAAAAGGATAAAGATGTTAAATGATTATTTATTGCTAATTAAATATTTGTTTAAGTTTATGACCATTTTCGAAGTCTTTGATATGTAAAAATTTCATTCGGGGATGTCTCATCCCCAGTCAAATCTTCCTTTGAAGGTTCCGGTTTATCAGCTTGACCAACTGGAGGACTACCGGACGAACCGGACCGCACCGAATCCATCGACCCAGATCTGGAGTTAAGGGATCTTGTAACAAACGTAAGTGTTGACGAACCGGATCGGCTATTATCGGATCGTGGAGGTGAATGTGAACCGGATTGGCTGGCATTGGATCTCTCATCAGCTGGGAGCGATGAAAAACTTGATCGTCTGTCAATGATCTTGGATAACTTTTGGAAGATGGAAATTCCGATCGATTGTCATAATTTGTTCGTGCATCAGCTTTAAATAACGAGCTGGATCGACTTGTAACAGCTCCTGCAACAGACAATGATGGCGACCATGATTTGCATTTTTCATCCTGTTTTCCGGGGAGAATTGACGAATCCATGTCATCTCGTAATTTCATTTTGTGTGACGGCGATTCTGACGACGATTTGATAAAAACTTGATTGTTGCTGGCCACAGATCCTGCAATTGACGATGAAGGGCACCGTCGTTTGCGTTTCGCATTCTTTGTTTCGGGAGGAATTGGTGAATTCAAGTCATCTCGTAATCTTCTTTTGTTAGACGGCGATCCGCGATCCAGATGACGATCTGATCAAACTGGATCTGCTGCTTTCTACAGATCCTGCAATTGACAGCGAACGTGGTCGTGATTTGCGTTTTTAAATTCTTTTTTCCGGGGGGGGGGGAGTTGCGAATTCAAGTCATCTTGTAGTTTTCTTGGTTTGGTTTTGGGCTTGGTCGGCTTGGTTTTGATGGACGGCAATATGTTTTCAAATTCCGACGAATCAGGCTCTTCTGGTGTACATATTCCTGGATCTTTATCTTTTTTTGCGTTTCGAATATTTAGAAACAGTTTGTTTCTCCATTCGAGATGATTTTTTTAGTTCCGCTGCGGCGATACCGTTGGCGCAATCTGGATTTCCGATGGGTCAGTGTGATGTGGGAGCAAATTGCAGACGCCTCACAAGTACAGGTCATGTTGCGCACACCAGCCTTGAATAGTGCAACTGTGAAAATATCCCCACATGATCCGACAACTGACCAATGTTGTTGCGATGGAACCTGTTGAATTCGGTTTTCCCTAATTTTTTCCATCGCTCGTTGTCTTACGCCATCTCCTGGGGCATGATAATCTACAGCTAGCGGTTTGTCTCCTAGAAATAGCTTTTCTTCCTCCTGAAAATATAAAATATTGAAATCATTTATCTCCTTATCTATTATCTAATAGTTTTGATACTTTTCTTGATAAAACGCGATGACTTGATTTTGTTGAACAAATCTTCCGTAGACTGAAATTGAGGTCGCTTAGCATTTTCCTGATGCCCGGTCGAAGTTGTGGTAAATGCGTGTAGTCGCGACCCACCTTGTCGCCCTCTTTAAAGTTTCATTAAATAAAACCCGTCAATCATTCTTAAAGAATTGGTCATGTGATCGATGGAAAGTTTTTTACAGTTCACTAGCCGCTTCATTGTGGAATTGAACGATTCAGATGAGTTGGTGGTAAGAAGTTTGATGCCGTAAGGTTTCATCAAAACCCAAGAACCCATTTTGTCCGATATCCTTGTTTTTGTCCTATGTTTTTGTCAAAATTTTTTTGGAAAATCCTATTAAAAAATTAAAAATCTATTACTATATTTAATGTTGATGACAACTTTCTTGGACTGAACTTCATTCGTATTCAAATTTTTTACAATAAGAAGAAATCTTTTACCTTGTCCCATTCATGTAAATAAAATCTAGCAAGCACCGACTTGTAAGAATTTTCGGATCTTTGGAGTAAAAGTTTGATAAAATCACTCTTGTAGTGAGAAACCAAAACCTTGTCTCGAATGTTGCATTTTCGTGATTGGTTTTTAATGTTTTGCCACGCATGGATCCAGCAACGGAATAAAGGAATTTTAGGCCATGTCTTGAACACAGCGTTCGTGACGGAGTTCTCAATGTCTGTGAAAATAATAATTCGCCTTGGATTCTGTGATTTCAGGGAAGAGTTCCGCCACACGTGAGAAAAAGAAGCTACGCACATATTCTATCCTCTCCATGTGAATCATGAAACATCAACGGAATAACGGGAGTTTCTTCAAATTCATTGTGTCGGTATGTAAGAACTGACACATAGAAATCACTCATTTCAAAAGTTGTGTCTTACGACAGGCACATCGTTTACAACTCCTTCCGATCAATCAGCAAACAAAAATCCGATACAGTTTCTAATTTAGCTCAAAAATAATAATTACGAATATATTGAAAAAGAAAACAGTATATTACATTCTTACCCTCACTGAATCAAGTGACTATTGAAAATGGCAGAATGACGATGTCTTGGATAAAATCCGTTTCTTCCTTGAGCTCAAAATAAGATTATATATTTCATCATCACCCAAACGTGCTTTCACCCGTTCTCGGTGCATCGTATTTTGCACTTGTTTTCAAATCGCGAACAACATCTACGTTTTGTCTTTCATCTGTTACATTCTTCACCAATGCCTCCACCAACTTTTTGCTGTATACTTTCACCGGATATTTGCCCTTTTCCATTTTTAATTTTTGCAACTCCGAATCCTTTGTTCGGGTAAAATTTTTGTTGGGATTTTTTCGAGTTGCCATAAGCCAACCTTTTAGCACTTTTTTCGTCTCCTAAGTATCTTATAAACACTCATTCTGGATACAATTTGGGATACACAATTGCACGTTTTTGAAAACTATCATCTGTTACCGATCTGTTCTCCACCTGGGTCTTAAAATAATACTTTGTGCACTTCGCTCCGCTTTTGCTGGTAACAGTTTTTTGTTGCTCCCTGAAACCCACCTATAACCATCATTTCGCCTTCGCCCATCTTTTTCATTTCGAAACTCGGGATTCAAATTGAATATGTACGAAAAACCAGCTGCTGGTAAAGTCGGCACTTCCGTCAGAGTTTGTAACTTAGATTCCGGTTCAAAAAGATGCAGTAAGTCTTCTAAGCACTCCTTTGAGGGTATATTTTGTTTTAACCATTTTTGTAACAATCGAATGACTTATTGAGGAAATGCACCTCTCACTAACAATCACAACGATCTAATGAAAACCAAAGGGAGTCTCCCACTCTCTCTAAAAACCCTAACCCTATTACTAAATTCCCTAGGGGTAAATGAAGGTCACCGTTGCTATGACGCTTCTCAAATACTTTTCAAAACCACACTCGGCAACGCATGTAATGTTCAAAAACCGAATTAGTTAATTTATTGAAGTTAACTTCGATTTTTCGATTTTTCCTAATTGGACGAAACAATGCGATGAGCAGGAGGATAAGGGTGGCAATCATGGTAAACAGGGAAAATATAGACTACACACTAAACACTAAGATTGATTGGAAATCAAGGGATGATTTTAAAAAGCATTTTGATTCTATTTCTTTCTAGGTTGATAGTTGTTTGTTTTTAAGCAAATGGTTGGTAAGGCATCGTTTTACCGGCGTTTTATAGGCTAGGGCGGGTGATGGCAACGACGAATGAAAACGGCTTTCAAAGGCATTAAAATACTTTTTAAATTTTTCTCCGAATCAAAATGTTATTAAACAGATGTAAAATCTTATTTCCCACATTTTTCAATTTCAATTTAAATGAAATGTGGGAAAAATTTAAATGATAGGGTTATCAGAGGACCATTTCATGATTGCATCACATTTACCTGGTTTAGATTACGAATATCAACAACGACATCTAGTAAGTCGATTAGGAGAACATTTTTATCGCTAAAAACAACAAATAAATCTTTCTTTAAATTTAAGATTTAAAAAAGAAGGCAATTCAACCCTTTCTTGACTTGCGATATATTTTGAAAGAATAATATAGATTACACACGTTTAAACATTACACATTTCGGGTGAAGTATTTAGAAATGTTTGTTGATCAAATATTGGTCTTGATTTGTCCGCAAAATCGCCCGTAATTTTTCCAATCCGTATTCGTGTTACTATCCATGTAGCCGAATTGTTTGTTCATAAAAGCACATGTTTCATTTCAAACAGACAAATGCAGCCGAGAATGTAGCTTGAAGAAATAAATGAAAATTCAAACTGGTGTCGTTGCTGTTAAACAATTAGCGCAAAAATCGAACCACCAATCGGGGTTAATACTTGTTTTAAGTAAAACGTTTATTTTTAAGGGTTCAATTAACGAGAAAAAAAAAATAAAAAGTGGCTTGGTGCCTTATACTTCTACACGCGTGACTCGTCTGAGTATTGCGTAGAATTAGGCAGAGAACCTTAGTTAGACCTAGAACAATTTACCATCGAGCAATACATTGAGCGAGTCGCCAACTTTGTCCATCACAAGGTTATAGCTTCTGCGTTGTTATATCGGGAGGAGTTCGCGTTCTATTCGAACAGAAGCGGATGGATGGTTTTGAATGAAAAAGACCCATCTTCTGAACATAGACTCAACGAAACAATTGTTTTAGTATCCGACCACCTCCAGGAACCGAACCCGGATGACGAGCGTTACCGCTCAGCTAGCACACGTACTAGCAACCCCACCAATTGGGGCAATAATATTTTGTATTAAATAAAAAAAATTTTTGTAAGGGAAATTTGTGAATTCGTCTCAAAGCTGAGATTTTCAAATTCCTAAAATGCTGAAAATTAAAAATTGCTGAAACAGCCTATTTGAATACTCACGCGCATAGCAAGATACGCATTATTACAAATGGAATGGGCATGACAAACACATTTTATTCAGTTAGTACACAAATTACAAGAAACTCCAGTTCTTAGATTTGGAGTCCATAGTTTTCGATCGAAAGTCCATAATTTAGTATGGCCAAGTTTCTAAAATATGGACTTTGACAGGCAGCGCCATCTGGTGGAGTCCATAGTTTTTCGATGGAAGTACATATTTTAGTAGTCCATTTTGTACTGTCCGAGTCCATAGTTTAGTAATACCCGCGGAATATTGTTCGCTCTGAATTCTGATCAACTTCCTTTCCATTTTCGAGTTTCCAGTATGACAGGCTTCGGAGAGCGTCAGAATTGTTTTCCATTTTATGCCCCGTAATCATCAGTTTATCGTTTAAAAAAATGGCAGAATGAGTTAAAAAAAACCATGTTCGAAATGGTTAAAGAATGTTTTATCGATAGTTATATCGACGAAATTCCTTCGAGCGCTGCTTCCCAGACCACCCCCACCCCCTCTAAGCTTAAGGAAGCGTCTAGCCAGACTTATATGAAAGATGAAGAGTCGGAGTCTTCAAAATACCAGTCGCTCAAAGAAGAGTCGTCGAAAGACGAAAGTCAAACCTAGGTTCTCATGATTCTGCTGGTAACTCCGAAGATCAAAATCGCAACCTCGGTTCAGATGATAGTGCTGGTAACCCCAAAGATCAAAATCACAACCTTGGTTTCAGATGAAAATGCTCACAATTATGATCTGAAGAAATGGCAAATGGCAAAATGGCTTATCGCAGTATCCATCACAGTGCCCCTTGGATGTGCTATAGGTTTCGTTGTGGTTGTTGTCAATTAGCGGTATGGTTATTACCAACGGTATCAATACAACATCGATCATCGTACCATCTACGACTGTAAAACCCTTCGTCCCAACCGATTACATAACGGCAGATATGGAAATAAGTGAAAAGGGCCTAAGTTTTTCCGAGGAAGCCATCAGTTCGTCCAATTTTGGAGAATAGTAACTATTTTTTAAAACTAATTGTTGTTTTTTTTTTTATTTCTTGTTTATTTGTTTAGATGAATGCTACTGGCACTGGAGAACATCTGAGCAGGGAAGAACAAGTCCAATTTCATCTCAACTCTCCAAAAGTTGTAGATGCAATCAGTTCATTTCAATTGAATAATATTCCGGAATTGCGGAATGTCATTAAGAACTTTAATATGTAATATCATTAAAAAACAAATTTTTTCAAATATTTTATACAATTTGTAAATAATTACCCGTACGAAAATTTTAGCTAGTTTTTAGCTTATTGCAGCCACGATATAAAATAGACAGGTAGAGCAACTCAGAGAGGGAGATAGGGCTTAAAACCAACTACAAACGTGTCGATGGTTTTTCACCGTTGCCATTTAACTTAACTTTAGTAGAAGTAAAATTTTCTGCCTAGCCTTAATGGGAAATTACTTCTATCACTATAAATAACCAAACGGTAGCACATATTTACATAAACTCTTTTAAATTATTTGATAGATATATAAACCTTTAATTTAAGACCATTACTAGATTTTTACTACATTTAATTTGTAAATTATGATTTTCTAAAGATTTACAATCGGCTCTTGGCCAATAGCAGCAAAGTTGTCCCCGAGGAGGGGTTTTGGATCTAGCAGACTTTTGTTTTGTTATGTTTACTTTGTTTGGGGACAACTTTGCTGCTATTGGCCAAGAGCCGATTGAAATCTTTAGAAAATCATAATTTACAAACTAATTGTAGTAAAAATCTAGTTTATGGTCTTAAATTAAAGGTTTATATATCTATCAAATAATTTAAAGAGTTTATGTAAATATATGCTACCTTTTGTTATTTATAGGGCTAGAAGTAATTTCCCATTAAGGCTAGGCAGAAAATTTTACTTCTACTAAAGTTAAGTTAAATGGCAACGGTGAAAAACCATCGACACGTTTGTAGTTGGTCACCGTGACCCTAGTTGCTCTACCTGTCTATTTTATATCGTGTTGCAGCTATCGATTTAGGGGGGAAAAGCTAGCTGCTTCCAGGATCAAATTTTGAAATGCAGCCTGGAATTTCAGGGTTAAATTAAACTTATCAGGCTAAGCTAGCGTAGCTAGGTAATTCCAACCTATTTTTTTATGTAAGACCAAAACAGCAAAAGAGCACGCGCGCCAACTCATAGCTTTCTATTATAGCTAGCATACTTATGACTTCAAATATTGAGTCACCCATCGAATGCTGATGATGTTCATTGGCGCTGCGCTGCATCTCCTGCCGGTCTCCGGTGATCCTGTTCGGCCATACTTAGTTACTATATTTTTTACAAATATCAATGACTATACATTGCATAAATATAAACTAATTCCACGATACGCATTATTGATTTATTGTTTTTCTGCGGCAGAGTAATCGAAAAGGTGCTGGCATAGGACGATATATATTTTTATATATTCTTAAATTTATGAATACAGTAAAATATACACTAAATTAATATATTTTCTGTTCATTTCTATTAATGATAACAATTATTTGTTTGTAAATTATTATTATTTTTACGCAATAGCTGATTTCATTTAACTTAAATCAGTTTAATAATATATTAAGTCGAACGACTAGCTTGAAATAGCTTTACGTACATAGGCTGCCTGGCCGTCACTAGCTATCCCTGGTTAAATTACAGCCTGAACGCAATTATAGAAAAATTTTATAAGTCGAAAGATTAGCTTGAAATAGCTTAACATACATAGGCTGGCCGTTACTAGCTATCCATGGTTAAGTTACAGCTGAACGCAATTATAGATAATTTTATAAGTCGAACGACTAGCTTGAAAATAGCTTTGCGTACATAGGCTGGCCGTTACTAGCTATCCAAGGTTAAATTACTGCTGAACGCAAGCAGTCTAGTATCAACAGGTTTTAGCTAGCTGGTAGAAACTAGGCTGCTCCTGTTCAGCAGTTCTTTAACTTGCAGTTAGATAATTATAACCAGCCTTTGTACGTAAAAGCTATTTTTAGCTAGGCGCGGCTAGACGTTTAGAGACTAGCTAAAAATTTTCGTACGGGTAAATATATATGAAGAATATGTACATTGGAAAATAATTGTAGAAGTTCAACAACTTTTTTTAGGATTACTTTTTAATGTTAAAATAAATCCACGAATTTCCAACTTTAACTCCAAAATCTTATTGTCAATAGCAAGCTTTTTATTTTCAATCAATGCATATTCTGAAAGGTAGCAATTATAGAACTTTTATTTTGCTGGATCGGATATAGCTTCTAAATTTGTTTTGAAAAATTAGTGTAGGTAAACCAAGTTCAATATTTGAAAACCCGACAAGCCAACATTTTTCAATATTCCGTGATAGTTAAGCTGTTTAAGATGGGGGAAACTCAGAGGTTTGTAAAATTCCAGTTGGCCATAAAACTCATAGCGTTTCTCGTAATCAAATGTCTTTTTTTAACAACAAGCAAACTAATAGCGTTTCACTTTTTGGAAATTTTACGGATCACATGTTCTTTTCTTTGCAGATTTTCCCATTTGTTCTTTAGATTCACTCTCACTAAAACATGTTTGTAAGTTTTCCTTTCATTTATCGTAGCTTTTACCATTTTTTAAG
This sequence comes from Daphnia galeata, assembly GCA_030770115.1. Classification (NCBI taxonomy): domain Eukaryota; kingdom Metazoa; phylum Arthropoda; class Branchiopoda; order Diplostraca; family Daphniidae; genus Daphnia; species Daphnia galeata. Next base: position 6,596,543 of record CM061117.1, read on the forward strand.
CAAAAAAACCATGCTGAACTAAAATGACCCCTCTCCAGTAGCACGAATACTCCCCCCATAGCAAGATCTGAGTCATATGAATATACACGCCAAATTTATGGGGGAACACATTCTGATCGTCTTTTGTTTTAGTATTTTTTTTCTTTTGTAGCTTTCTTCATAAGTTTGTTCGTTTCTTCATAATTACCACTATATATATTAATAGTATTGATGATATCAATATTTTGAATTATTGTTGAAATGTAATTTGTAACATTATTTGTGATTTTATAGTGTGAAAAAGTTTCTTCAAGAGGGGTCTACATCGAAATTTGAAACTACTAGGTGTCGGGGTTACCGTAATTGTCTAGTAGATCAAGATCATCACAATCGGTACTGTTAACTGAAAAAGTGCCTCAAGATGAGGATGAGGTGGAGGCTCATAGGTGGAGCGCGACTACAAAAGTGGCATCGACATCCGTCGACGTGGAACGGTGAACAGATTGATCTGATCAGTTTGAATGTTGAATGTTGTTTGATTGTAATTCAATCAACGTGCTGTTGATTGAAGCACCGCTGCCTCAGTATGGTTAATAAAGTACAGTATCCTGAAAAAAAATCCGAACGCGATTTCTTTTTTTAACATCTAGTGAGGAAAATATACTATTAGTTAATGTCCCCCTAGTAGTTATTACTAGTAGTCACTTACTAGTAGTCACCCTACTAGTAGTTACTTAGTCTTTTATTCTGACGAGACAAAAATATGTCCCGTCAGTCGGGTGCGCCTCGGACACTAAGGCGTTTTACCCGTCTTTAACCGCATATCGGGAAATCTTTATCCCGTTTGCAATTTGTGCTTTTATTGTATTCCATAACCAACTGTCCGAACCGAGTAAATTTCCGTCATCACACTACAAAGTGACCGAATTCACTCCACAGCCTTTTCCGTAAAAATTGGTAGGGTAGGAAATTAGAAAAACCTTTGCGTTAGGCTACGTCACGCAACGGACCTCTCTCCATCCCTTGCCTGCTACCGCATTTTTCTCTGACTCCGTGCTGCGACCAAAATGTCCGACAGATGGCAATGGGATATGGTTAAGAAAGACTTTCGAGGCGAGAGAAGGTCCTTGGGATTTGGGTTTAAATTCTTACTCGTTCCTATTTTAGTCACTCTCACGTCTAGTAAGGCGCGATAACTTTTGTTTGTCGTATTAGAAATTCTGTTATAGCCTGGCTTCTAACAGATTTACTCTAACCAGGTCCTTCTCTCAAATGAGCTCTGGCTCTTGTCCTTAAAAAACCCATCGACCACCAATTTTGGGTCCGGCCGTGATATGGGAAATAAGGGCTCTCCATTGTATAGGAATGTACTGAAATTAGGTGTGAGAAGGCCAGGGAGAGCATCTCGTCGCCTTTCTGATGGGATCAGTGGTTTTATTTTAGACTATAGTAACAAATGACCTTATGTAAACCAAAATTGCTGTCATCAATCAAAAATTATCTTTGTAAAAATGTTATAAAGGGAACTTTTTGAAAATAGCTGCACACATCCAACTTCGTCGCTGAGCGGGAAAAATTTGTCTCGTGCGGATCAAACAAAGATATCATGATTTTTTACGAAACAAAATTTTGAATTACTTTTGTGATGTCGGAAATATTTGTATTTCCCTCCAAATACATTTTTGTGTGTAACAGCGTCACAACGCTGCATCCCTTTCCTCAATTTGCTAAGCTCCGCCCCTCTTCTTTGTTCTTCGACCTAGCCTTTTCCTTTTCCGCGACCTTGCGCGGCCTTGGGGATTTTGCCCTAAGCCTAGACGGTCGCATTCTCCCTCGCTCTCAAAAATCCTACTTTTCACAACGTATTTTGTATCTGTATTTGGTAATTCAATACATTGAATTTGTACCAAAACAGAGTCGTAATTTCTCGACATTTGGTGCCGTAACCAGGATAGAATCCGGTGTTTATGGTCGTTTATTCGTCCGAAAACACTTTTTCTTTCCTTCGGTCAAGACTTTCACAGTCTTTCTCTCCATTCTCATTTGAATTATCTCATACTGTCTCACTCAGCAGATCATATTGAATTCATTTATCTCTAATTGGGCAATTAAAGTTTATGCAAATTCTTTCCGTCGAAACAGCATTTCTTGATTTCCCTTTTTTTTTCATTGACTCTTGCGGTTCGAGTCTTGGTCGTTAATCGGCCAGACATTGGGCTCATAGTTGATTTATCTTTTTTCTCCTTATGCCCACGAAGTCGGAACAGTAAAATCAGTCGTGCAATTCGCGCTGCCGGTGCGAGAACAGGAACTCATATTACGAAACGTCCCTGAACAACAACGGCCAGCACCTCACAAGCCCCCTCCTATTGAACAACACGAACAACTCCTTCGTCAAGCAAATTTGCGAGTACAAGCGATTGAAGAAGCAATACGGGCACAGCATCGAAGAATTCCACCCCAATTGCTTCCACGAAGACAAATTTTGGCACTACAGATAGTAGGAGGGATTTATCGACCACCTCCCGTTCGTGAAGTTCCAGCTCCCGTTCGTGAAGTTCCAGCCCCCGTTCGTGACATTCCAGCTCAAGACGAAGACATACTACAGATCAGGACACATCGAAGAAGATGAATAACAGATTTATGGTCCTTTCTTTTATCTTGGTCGATTACTCGGTCAGATTTTAATCGGTCCTCTCTGTAATTTGTTTATTCTTCAATAAAGAGTCATCATGCCAACGTTTCTCTCTAATTCACTGGATCGTTACAACAAATATTTGTCTTCTCACATCTTATATTCTACTCATCTCTGATAGTCATTCTTTCTTCGCTCTTCATCATAATGGCCGACTTAGCTCGTCTTATCACCTTTCGTCGTGCCAATCGTGGAGCAGCCACCAGACTTATCAATACGGTTAATACGTATATTGCCGATGCTACACTGTCTCGAACTCAACTGATTCACCAGTTAAGAAGGAAGATTGACAGTCTTGAAAGAAAGCTTACAGAGTTAGAAGAATTCGACAACGACATTTTCCAATTAACTGCTGCTGCAGACTTAGAGGCGGAGGTGGACGCCACGGATCAAGTCAATCAAGTTATTCGTGATGCAAGAGACAACTTTGAATTTCGACTCACAACTCTTCAAGATGCTGAAAATGCTGCCAATCCTGCGTTAGCCATTCCAACAGTCCCAGCAAGCAGTTCCTGGTCTGCCAGTCGTACCACTTCCATCAGCAAGTGCGTTACCCAAACTGGAATTACCAGTCTTTAAAGGAGATATCCTTCTTTGGTCCTGGATTTTGGGACATATTTTGAAGCAGAAGTAGACTCGAAGAACTATGCTGGTGCAACAAAATTTAATTTTCTCATATCGAAACTTGAAGGAGAAGCCAAGGCAGCTCTTCTCGGCCTTACTTCTTCAAATGATAACTACAACAAGGCGAAGGATCTACTTCAGCGACGCTACAGTCAACCCAAGAAAGTTATTAGTGCCCACTTCAAAGCGCTAATCAATTTGACTACTGCAACATCATCTCGTTGTAGTCTTCGCTCATTCGCAGATCAACTCGAATCACGATATTCGAGGCCTCGAAGCTCTTGGCAAAGATTCTACTTCATTTGGAGATCTTCTAGTATGTCTTCTTGTAGACAAGCTAGCACCTGATGTACGACGCAATCTCACTCGTCATCAAGGTAATGCAGAATGGACTCTTGATGAATTAAGAGCAGCCATACTTCGCGAGATTGACATAATGGGTGACTCATGCGACCAGCTTCCAACACCTCGTCCTGCTTCGAAGCAAGTCCTTTTCGCCACATCACAACAATCTTCGCACAAATCTTCGCACCAATCTCAACCAGTCAGGAAGAGGATCATGCCCATTTTGTACAGGCAACCATTCTCCATCCCAATGTACGGATATCAAGAGTCCGGAGGAGCGGATGAAGGTTGTCAAAATAAAGAAACTATGCACAAACTGCCTAAGTGATGGACATTCTAACACTAAAGACTGTCCATCTCGCAATCGTTGCTTTCACTGCCAACGGATGCATCATACCAGTCTCCATATCGAGAAAGGTAGCACCCAACCAAAGACTTTCCACGTCTCACACCGGATGTCTACTCGCCGTAACATCTTCCAAGGCTCTTGTAACCAAGGATTCTCCAAGCTAATGATCATGAAAACACTACCCTACGTCTTCCTCAAGACAGCGATAGCTACCGTTTTCATCACATGCTGCTTCTTCAAGCGCTAACCTCCTGATCGATGAGGGTTCACAACTCACTTTCATCACTGCGAGTCAAGGCAAGAAGCTTCGCCTTCGGTCAATTCAACAAGTTCCTCTCATTCTTTCTGGCTTCAAAGGTCTCACAACTTCCCCAACGGAACCCAGCTACTATGATATCGTTTATTTCCTACTTCATGGAGTAAATGGCGAACGAATCCCTATTCGAGCTGTGGTACTCAACGAAATTGTTGAACCTTTAGAAGATCCTCATCGAGCTGTGCTCACAACACTGCCTCACCTTCAAGACCTTCAGTTAGCTCATACCACATCAACTGATGATCGTTTTCCAGTCGACATTTTGATCGGAGCCGATTCATATTGGTCCATCGTTGGCGACACAAACATACACGGCAAAGGTCCAACTGCAGTCAACAGCTTCGTTGGATATCTAGTCTCCGGTCCTCTTACGGACACCGTCACTACTCCACAGATTTCGTTCTTATCAGATCTCTGCTGTACAGTGTGACGAAATCGAACGCCTGTGGGTCACTCGAAACTATTGGAATTCATCCAGACAACGAGAACGCTGACTCCACGGCATCCTATTCAAGCGGAATCCATTTCTTTCGAAAACAGCCAGTACACAGCTCGGTTGCCTTGGAAAAAAGAACACTTCGGATCTTCCCTCCAACTACTCAATCTGTCAACGAAGGAACTCGCCACACAGTTAAAAGTCTACTTAAAAAGCCGCAGCTACTCCAGCTCTACGGAAAAATCATTCGCGACCAGCTTGCGGCGGGTTTTATCGAGAAGGTGCCCCGCGCCACAGAAAATCCAAAGGGATGTCATTACATTCCGCATTTTGCTGTTCTCAAGAATTCAGGCAACCACTCCGATTCGCATCGTATACGACTGTTCATGCAAGACTCGGAATGGATCAAGTCCTCAACGACTGTCTTCTGATTGGTCCCCCTCTCCAGAACGACATGATTCAAATTCTTCTTCGCTTTCGTATTCATCACATCGGCTTCTCTTCTGACATTGAAAAAGCCTTCCATAGGGTACAGCTACATAAGGATGACCGTGACTTCGTCCGCTTCTTATGGCTTTAGCGACGATCAAGATCCGGATTCAAAATTTGACCTCTATCGGTTCAAAGTGGTTCCTTTTCGGCGCCAGCAGCAGTCCGTTTATTCTAAATTCCGTCATCAAGAAACATCTCAGTGATCACTCTTCCCCAATCAGTGGAGACATGGAATCCAACATCTACGTTGACAACTTGATTTCCGGAAGTGAAACTGCAGTCCGAAAGCCTTACAGTACTACTCAGAATCGCTCTCAATCTTCGAAGCGGCGTCATTCTCTCTCCAAACTTGGGCTTCAAGTGATTCTTCTCTCGTTAATCAAGCATCTCTTGATGGTGTAAGCTGACCCATCTGATCTCACCAAGGTTCTGGGCCTATTGTGGAACCGACAGACCGATACTCTACAATTACCTATCGTTAATCCTCACACCTTACTGCTCGTCTAGTGCCACCAAGCGTGACGTGCTACGAGGAATTGCATCGATCTATGATCCTCTCGGGTTTATTACACCGCTCTCTGTACCAGCTAGAATCCTCATCCAAGAAATCTGGAAGCAAATGCTTGAGTGGGACGATCCTTACCTCCACTCTTCTCTGACAGGTGGATCGGCCTCGCGTCATCACTCGTGAATGCTACTCCAAGAGTTCAACGTTCTTATTTTGGAACAAAATCTCGTGTTCACTCTCTCCATGTTTTCGTTGATGCCAGTCAACAAGCATATGGCGCTGTAGTCTACCTCCTAGACGGTGATCAGTGCTCCTTCGTCATGTCAAAAGCAAGAGTTGCTCCTTTAAAAGGTGATGGACCGCAATTGACACTCCCGCAACTAGAGCTCATGGCAGCAAGTAATTGGGACTCGTCTTGCAACAAGCATCATTAATGCCTTCAAGACTCTCGCCATTTCCTTAACAATCAACATGTGGTCAGATCAAGTCAAATTGTCTTATATGGCTCTCTAAAAGTGATCGCAACAAAAATCTCTTCGTCACTAATCGTATCACAGCTATTCAGGATTTCAATCGTCTCCACACAGCCAGTTGGCATTACTGCCCCACTGCTTCGAATTCCAGCTGATCTCGTTACAAGAGGATTAACCTTACATCAACTCAAGACGTCTCCCATCTGGATAAGTGGACCAACCTGGTTAACATCTGAAAAGGATTGGCCTCAGTGGAACGTCTCTAGTCTCAGCCAAAGCCAAAGCTCTCCATCTTGCCGAGATTTCAACTATCGCCGCTCCTGAAAGAATTCCCCTCACAAAGGATATTTCAAAGGTTATCGACATCCGTCGTTTCAACTGGACCTCGCTGATTAGAACAACTGCTTGCTTTTTTCGCCAACTTCATAATTTTCAGCACAAGAAAAAGCAATGGATTCAAGGATTCTTAACCTCAAAGGAGCTCAAACGAGCCGAAATTCTTTGGATCGCCTCCTTTCAATACCACTTCCTATCCGAAGAATTTGAATATCTTCGTGGAGATCAGAAGGACGTCGCCCAGCATTAGTCTCTCAATTGGATCTCTTTCTGGATCAAGATTCACTTATACGCTGTCGAGGACGATTACAGGATGCCGATTTACCAATCGACGCTCGAAACCCCATCCTTCTTCCAAAGAACACCGAGATCGCTCGTCTCATCATTCGACATCATCATGATCGAGGTTTTCATTCTGGAGTTTCCTCCACAATTTGCAGCATCCGTCAACGATATTGGATAACATCCATTCGTCAACAAGTTAAAAACATTGTTCGCTTATGCACTAATTGCCGCCGGGTGAACGGACCTCCGTATAGAGCTCCAAATCCTGCCATTCTGCCCAGTCACAGGGTACGAGGAGACAGAGCCTTTTCAGTAACAGGCATTGATTTCGCAGGCCCTTTTACAATCCGTGCTTTACCTGGCCAACAGGAAACAAAGGCTTACATCTGCCTCTTTACATGTACCACCTCTCGTGCTGTACATCTAGAGCTCTTGGAAGATCTCTCAACTGCTAGTTTCTTAATGGCCTTCCGCAGCTTCATTTCGCATCATTTCCAGCCTAAGATGGTTCTTTCGGACAACGCTACCACATTCGAGAGCGCAGCCCGAACTCTGAAGAAACTTTATGAGAACCCAGAAGTGACGAAATACTTCTCAGGCTGCCAGATCGAATGGCGCTTCATTCCAAACTGCGCTCCTTGGTATGGTGGGTTTTGGAACGCCTGGTTGGACTTACAAAAGAAGCCCTCAAGAAGATGCTCGGACGTATTAAACTCAAGTTCAATGAGTTCCGGACAATCGTCACAGAAATTGAGGCCATCTTAAACAACCGACCACTTACTTACGTTTCATCAGATCTCGAAGATCCTCAGGCGCTCACACCCTCTCATCTCCTGTACTGGTGATCGTCTAACCTCTCTGCCGTACGATCCATCCGTGGAAGAAGAATTGCTGGATCCTTCGTTTGGTGAAAAGCCCTCCCAGCTATTGGATATCTTTTCGCGTCGACAACGGATCCTCAAGGCCTTTTGGACACGCTGGCAAAAGGACTACCTTACCAGCCTTCGAGAGAGACATGTCGTTTCAAACAAACAAGTCAAACCTAAGATCAAAGTCGGCGACGTAGTTTCTCGTTCACAACGAGGGCCCTCGTATCCGAATGGAAGTTAGCCGTCATCGATAAGCTGATTGTAAGCCCCTGACGGTGAGATTCGCGCTGCTGACATCCGCACATCGAAGGGAAAGACAAATCGTCCAGTCCTCCAAACTCTTATCCGTTGGAAGTCACCGAAACGATCGAGACTTCTCCGAGTTCTCCATCTCCACAACCTCCCATTTTTGATAGTCCCTCTTGTAGGCTACGACCCAGACGGAAAGCAGCCTAGCAGCAAAGGAACGAATCCGGAACATGGCACAGGAATAGATTCTTCGGGCCGGCAGTATGTCGGAAATATTTGTATTTCCCTCCAAATACATTTTTGTGTGTGTAACAGCGTCACAACGCTGCATCCCTTTCCTCAATTTGCTAAGCTCCGCCTCTCTTCTTTGTTCTTCGACCTAGCCCTTTTCTTTTCCGCGACCTTGCGCGGCCTTGGGGATTTTGCCCTCAGCCTAGACGGTCGCATTCTCCCTCGCTCTCAAAATTCCTACTTTTTCACAACGTATTTTGTATCTGTATTTGGTAATTCAATACATTGAATTTGTACCAAAACAGAGTCGTAATTTCTCGACATGTGATGAGCAAAGAAGAAAATCTGAATTCTGTATCCACTACACCACAAAATAATGTGGATAAGCGAGAAGTTTTTTTCCTTCACTCTATTTTTTTGCTAATTCGAGAAAGAGAATTTTGTTGGATGAAATAAAACAGCAGGAATTGTTAAATTACGTAGAAATCCAATGTCATAGATGTTCCGTTCAAAATATTAAATCTGCATTATTTTTTATAGTTGTCTCATATTAGCCACATCCTAGCCGGTCAATAGACTGCTTTGGCCATAACAGCCATAATGTAGAAATGTAGTCACCAAGATCTGAATGGATTTTTTCTACTTGCACAACGAAGACTTCTACTATAGGATCGGAAGATCCATCCTCTATACTGTTTTAAATTTCACCCTATATTTCCATTAACCTGAAGTAATAAAAATTCCCGGGACATTTGTGCATATTTTTCTCTTAAATAAGTCATTTTCTACCGACTTTTTGAGCTTGGGATCACCATCAACAAACAAAACTTTCTGTTTTATTCCATAGTCGAATGGGAGAATATGAAAGAGATGACAAAATGTGGAGACAGCACATGAACCCACGGGAAAGAACAAATTTATTTGATATTTCATACGCAAAAAATATGATATCTTCTAGTTATCGAAATTAAAATTGCATCCCTAGATCTCGTTCAAGAATGTTTAAATTTGCACGAGTTACAAAAAAATATGAACTACCTTCCCTCGAAAAATGTTTTTTTATTACAATAAAGTTTTAGTTGCAAATAATATAAAATATTCAAAAAAAAGTGTTTTTTTAATGAAAAAACCCTGAGGCCGATTCGAATTAAAATTTACAAAAAAAAACTAGTTTGCTAGTAGCATAAGGAACGAGAATCGAAAAAATATATTGGCTTAATCCGAAATTAAGCGGAAATAATGAAACACCTAAGCTTTGCTGTATTTGTTTCGAAATTCCGGATTGAATCTCACAGATATTGTAGTGATATGACCAGTATCTTGTGATTCAGCTCTGACATCAATAACGATCACTGTTTAGAGAAGAATGATTTGAAACTCTTTGACTATAACTAAATGTAAGGACATCTCCAGTTGTCTACAACAAACGATAAATTCACAGTCAAAAAGCTTGCTTACAAAGAGCAGAATAAATGGTCGTTTCTTTAGGGCGTTCCTATAAGTGTCTTCTAAAAAATTTACACGAATCAACTTACGTCGTGAAACATGATTGACAACAATTGACAATGCCAAGAAAAGTGCTATGTGGCAACCAAGACCATAGAAGGAAAAACACCATATGAAGTGTGGAAGGATATGAAGCGAAATGATTCTCATATCAGAGTTTTTTGGATCCACAGTGTTTGTACATATTCTAAAAGAGAAAAGAGGCAAGTTTGATTCCAAAGCAGTTAAATGGTATCGTGTGGGTTATTGTGAGTCTAAAAACGTTCAGGACCTGGGATGCCTTCATAAAGTATTAATTTCCAGGATGTTACTTTAAAAGAATTATATGATCGAGCAGTTCACATTCAGCAACCAAGTAGCATTTTTGACCAGGCAACCACCTTACCAGGCGAATTCCTGTTTTGAAGAGTAAAAAAGCAGCATCAAATCTCACAATTCAACGTGAACCATTCAACCAAAAAACATATACAAGCCCAAAACAACATACACACAAATGTAATTATGCTGTGGGTGTAGTGTTTGATGCATTGGTCAACAGCTTTTCATTTTCAAATAATTCCGCTTCAAATGTTGGCCGAAACCAGTATGTTGTCATGAAATCTCCTTTGTGAAGAAAGATTTTTTGATCACAGGGAAAAAAGACACCATTTAAACCTGAATCAATTGCAAACAACAAAGGGGGAATCAGCATGACATGATTCTAACAAAACCGTATTACAAACTAATTATTTATTCATGCAAGACCCTATTAAATAATGAACTCTAAGTTTTTGTATATTATCTGTTGATCCCAATCGGAGAAATTGGTCTATCACCTTCCTTGCCATTATAATTTCTTTTGGTGATGTTGTCAATATAATTTATATGCGAAATTGAAAAATGTGTTTTCTTCCCGTGTTACACCATGCCGAAATTTCTTTCTGCAATTGCATACTAATAAGTTGGTTTCGACCCAGGTGGCCACATCCCTTTAACAGACTCTGTATTAGGTCTGTTTCTCATTGTCTGAGAAACATATCAAAAGCAGGGCAAAGTCATTGGTTCTCTTAGTCCGTCATACACACCTGTAAAACACTGATTTCATACTGTTCACAGTTTTTTGTATTTCCCATGTACTGCAGCCTAAAGACGGACATTTAACCTAAATGCAATGTCATTGGATTACAGAGACTGTATAACAATAAAAGAACCTAGCTTAAGCTTCTTACGTAACTTTAGTTTAAATACGTCTATATTTCAGTGTTGTTATATAGTTTTTTAATTTGCGGCTATTTCAATAGAGTTAATCTACAAAGTACAATAATCAACTTTTTCTACGGCCATGAAATATCGTTGAAACAGCAATGAGTTTCCGGAAAAGAAGAATATATCTCATTTTCACGTATTACACGTATTAACGTATTACACGTATTGAATATGGCTATAAACAGTGGTGTGTAAAAAAATCATTTCACAGCCTTACTGTTGTTCCAAGGAATAAAAAATGTCTGTGTTGTTCTTAATCTACAGCACCAATAATTAATATCGCCACTAGATGGCGTTCAGCTTTTCAAAACAGTGCAGTGTCAAAACAACCCCCTGAAAACCCCTCTGAATCTATTGCGCACGATAAAAAAAGAGTAACTCATTTTACTAGCTGTCAGACTTTCAGGGACTGAGATTATTAATTTGCAGTTCTACTAATTATTTTTAACTTTGAAAAAATCCACAAAAAATGGCGGTAATTGATCGCAAATTTGATCGCAAGATTTTAATCATGCGATCCCGGTCCCGGTCGCGTTTTTTTCAATTCATCGCGATCGCCTGTCGCGATCTAGGAAAAGTGACGCGGTCGTGATCGCGCGATCAAACAATCGCGATCGTCACAACCCTGGTCATCGGGGTGGATTTATGTAATTTTGTCACGCGTTAGAAAGTTATCTCATTTTTATTCATTTACTTGGTTAGATACCGGTTCACGCAAATATAAACCCCAATTCACGTTATTCAAGAAATGAAACGCTTGTCCCTTATCGAAAAGTCCCTTATCGAAAGCTACCCATTCGTAGACTTTCAAAGGTTTTCAAAAAACTAGTCTAACGTTTTTTTTTCAATTCATAATTTGAAACAAAACGTGATTCTTTACAATGAAATCTAAGAAAAACAAATAAACATATTAATTCAGCATCCTTACAAAAAATATTTAATTTCACAAGCCGTAATCGCTTCCAACATTACAAGGTTATTAGTACAAGTTTAAGACCTTGTGGCATTTTGCTCTTGCAGCCATCTTAAACCAACTGAAAAGACATTCAATAGTAAATAGCCAACAAATTTTTTTTCTTGTTTTAGTAACAAACAAACTCTATAACGTAAATTTTACGTTTTCCGTTGCTTTACACAGACAAATTAAACGGAAAATGAAAAAGAATGCAATGTTGAGATAATATTCGATATCTAATGATGTTGAAAAATCCACAAAAGACTTCACTCCACTCTTCTCAACTTCCCACCCTTTATACAATATAGAAATCACATGGGTTAAAATCATCGATTTAGTAAGGTAGAACTAAAAAAGTATATAGCTGAAACGTTACAAATTTTTTTTATGCAATATTAGATAAACCGAACGTCAAATAATACAGAACCCTCAACCCTCAAAAGAAATTTTGAAAACACAAAAAAAAATGAGCCATCAAAGAGATAAGGAAACTTCAAACTAGCCTGTAAGGAGTTGTCTTTCCGCCTATCTTCGTTGTATTCCCTCTCTTTAGTCCTCTATCTCTGTTGATTTATCGTCTGCTCTATAGCGTGGTTTCGGACAAGATCTCAATACGTCAGATTCTCTTTTCTCAGTTACTCCTAATTTCTCAGTGTTAAACTTCAGATTATTGGGAGAATTTGGTCTCTCTTTCTTAGTCTTACTTCGGTTGACGTTTTGTCCCGACGATACTTTGCCTCTCTGGGCCTCACATCGTGAATTGTGTTCACCATTTCTCGTCTCTGGTCTATCTGTCACTTTTGCCAGTATTTGAGAGAGTGGCGAATCACTCTTTCTTTTTTTCTGTGTGTGTGTGTGCCCTGCGAACTCAGACACCACACAAGTCTTGTGGTGGATCCAAATGCACCGGAAATCCATTTAAAAAGGATACATAAATTAACACTCCATGACACTAAGAAAACAACTACTTGAGTGTGATTGCCGAAACTTAGCCTCAACCATAGCAGTAGTACTTGTATATCTCTGGAGTTTTTAGGAATAAAGAAATCCTTCACGACAAAAAAAAACTACTCTTGTCATAAACTTGTAACAAAAAAAAACACTTTATTAGTTAGAGCTGCATCGGGACTTTGTTTTGCAAAGCCTCAATTCTTTTTTGCGCTGGTGAGGAATCACTTGCCAACACTGCCCCCAGAAGAAGACGAGGGGCCACTCTTTCATTTTCTTCGACGGAACCACTCTTTTATTTCATCTACTTCAGTAGAAGACCTTTTACTTCCCGGTGAAACACGAATCGCCTGTACTTCTTTCTTTGGTAAAGAAAACTCCCCACAAGCAGCACCTTCAACTACAGGCAAGACTATCTCTTTTCTATTAGCAGGACTCTCCGCACTCTCCATAGCTTCGCCCTCAATTAGCAATTTCTGTGCTGAATCCATTGTGTAATTTTCTGCTACACTGTCCAAAAGCAACTGACGCCCCATCTACAATAGAAAGGAAAAAGACAACAACAGACGAAATGTAGACAACACACTTTCATCAGAAAAGAACTATCAACGTCTGAAAATTGAACACAACAGCCATTCTAAGAAGCGCTAAGAAGCCATTTCTTTCTCTGAGTATTTCTTGAAATTTTACGACTGACGTTTTCCATAACAACCAGTTCCACGAAATAAACCAATTCCCCCTAAAAATAAATAAATATTATAATTAAAACATTTCACAACAAATAAAATTATTGAACTGATTTCCCTTAAACAACTAATTATAACACTTCAACTAATAAAAATACACTAATTGATTCATTACACTGCCTTCCATCACATAATAGCAAAGCTCGATTTGCAATATACTTATATTCAAATAACAAAATTTAAGAAAAAAAAAGAAAAAAACACAATTTCTGCTCCACCATCTCTATCGTCGTAAAAAAAGCAAGTGGAATTTTTTCTATCGTCGGTATAAATAAGCAAATTGAATTATCGAAGTAAAAAAAATCGTGCAGGTGAATGTTCTTTACATTTTATTGAAATACAAAAGAAAAAGGAGAGAACAAATTTATTGAGGGGCGTCAGACTTTAGGGGCACGCTAAAGACGTGAGGGTAAAAACGTTAGCATAGCGATTGTTTGGCGAGTATGAGTGAATTATTTCTTGTTGTATTTAATATTAAAGCAGTCGTCATGGATATCACAAGAGGAAAGATGTGTCCTTCAGATTCTATTGATAAGAAAGCAGAGTCAAAAAAGATTCTCAGAGATGATGCCATTCTTTTTAACGATATTTGTCCTGGAATGAAAGTAGAAGTAATATTTATTTGTTAAAATGCTTTTTAAAGGATATTTTATGGGTGATTGTTATGTGAATTTACCACGTAATTCAAATTCAACGCAGTTATTTGGTCCTCTGTTGGCCAAACTATGAATATACTGTGTAAAAAATGTGAAAGTCGACTTTTTCCCAGAAGTCGATTATTTTTTTAAGTCGACTTAAAGTCGCAACGCGACCAATCGATTATTTTGGGAGGAAAAGTCGATTGTTTAAAAAAAACATTTTGGTACAAGCCTCTGCATTTGACAAGCTGAGGCGGTGTTGCGAATACGAAGGAGAAAAAATTCTCAGGTTGCATAATATCCAACACCTCCACTTAAACTGAGACACTAGATTGATTACTGGGGCATATAGCAAATGAGGGGAAAAACTGAGACAAACAATTCTACTACTTTAATATCCAGACAGAGGTAGTTGGGATTTTAAACAAAAACAAGACAAAAAATAATTGAGAGTCAAATACACTTCTGCTCCTAAACAGAAATGAAGTCAATTATTACCAGTTTTTCCTTGAGTTATTGGAATTTTGGAAGAAGTAGGAGTTCCGTGAAGATCTCTGCTACTCGATCTTGTGAGTTGACATACTGGGCATCACCAATCACTCCACTCTCCTAGGCTTGTTTGACAAATCGGAACCGTATATCGATGGGTTTCATTTTTCTGTGCATAACAAGATTTTGTGGGCAACGGATGGCACCTTGGTTTAAATTTAAATGTGTAACATTTTCTACCTTTTAAGACAAAGTAATCCGAAGGGCAAGAAAGGACGTATGGAATCAAGGACAGGTTCGAGATCCATTTCTCCGAAACACAGTTTTTTTCTATTTTTCTAATTTTAATCATTATTCATTTTGGTTTCAAATTAAAAAGTGAAAGAAAAAGCAAGTTTGTAAATGTGAGAAGATGGTGATAATTCTTCTTTTCGCCGGTAAAACCACCTTTCTTAATTTCATTTTGACTGAACAAAACGAAAAAAGAATAGCTGTTATTCTTAATGAATTTGATGAAGGTAAATTCTTGAAACTCTTTATCATTGTATCTCAAACACATGCCAGTATTACCAGAAATTATTTATCATTTAACAGAAAATATTAAAATTTCTATTCCAAAATTTCTGTTCCAATTTTGGTGAAATATTTTGTTGAAGCAATTGGAGACGTAAACCATATTGTCCTACAGATTACATCTTTATATGAATTCAAGTAAGTTATTTTGTTTTCATTTTAAATTTTCTGTTTTCGATTGCATGGTTTGAGATACAGTTTTTTTAAACCAAATTTTTTTTCAATGGTAGCCGTGTATTACCACAATTTGTTCACTTTACAATTGCACAAATTAAGAATTTCGGTACGTGCCGTTGGTGTTGAGACAGCAGTCGGTTTTTATGCGAGCCTGTTTTTCAGTTTTCTGTACCGGGGCAATCTCCCTTGATTTCATTTAGCATGGTTTTGGCTGTGACCTGCCAACTATTATTTACAATACTGAAAATAAATTAAATTCAAAGAATTTTTGGGGGTTATCTAATTGTAGTACTCTTCCTGTAGTTTGTGTTACATGCTGGTTTGTGTCCCTTGAATAGGAAGGTAATCATGTTTAGTGGAATTCCTTCACTTTTCATGGATTCTATCCATTTTTCCTATTGTATCAAACAAAAACAGTTGTAATGCATTTATTAGTTATGGTTTACGTTATGGATTAGGTTAGGTTACCAAAGATAAGATTTTCGTCAGCAAAGTGTCGATGCAGGTGGCGGCAACTACAAATTCCATCTTGTCTTCGACGTAAAGTGCCGACATCGTGGGGACGACGAATTCCCTACGTGTGCGGAAAATGCTACGTAGATGATGCTTTTCGGTAGTTCTTCCCATTGATGCAGTTGTTAAAATCTGTCATAGAACAGTTGTTAAAAAGTATATCAAAAAGAAAATGTTACAGAATATGAGATGTCACCAAACAGGAATTTAAATAACAGCATAAATAGCCACCGACGACCGTTTGTTCCATCTAATCTATACGTATGAACTCAAATTTTTACATTTCCTCAACAGTAGCTTTAAGATATTGGAGGGCTGTATGATCGGTTAATTGGGGAGAATATTGCTTTAAGAAAACGAAAAACAAACAAACAGTTAACATGATTTAAAATGATAAGTTATTAGTCAAAAAATACCTTGTGTGCGTTTTGAATTCTTGCATTGTTTTCTTAGCTTCCTCAGTGATTTTAAGTTCTTCTTTACATTCTTGTGCACCTAAAGACGAATATTTGTTTATTCGGCGTTAATTGGCGCCGGAATTGTATGAGTAATCTGCCGTACAACCTGTCCTGCTGGTATTGTTCGTTGATTTCGTCTTTCTTGTGTTCCTACAGCTTTAAGCAGGTCTCGTATAAATGGATTGCAATTTCCTGGTTGAAATTCGTTTTCGTTCTGTCTGTGTAAGTTAACTTATAAAAAAACTTCATCATATTTACTGAGAATGATTTCGCTTCTTCCAAGTAATAAACGATGAGTTTCAAAATTTTTGCGGCCACTATTAAGGCTTTTATCCCACCAACCAAAGCCGTCTCCAAGCAAAATATTTTTCCATTCACCTGCAAAAAAGAAGGTTAATGTTATGAAATGACAAATTTATTATAAACAATTGAACTAACATAATACTTAATGTCCCATTGATGGGTATGGGGAGAAAAAAAAATTTCCCACTGTAATGCCGATGTAGAAAACTTTAATCGACGTTTTGCTTACAGCAAAACATGTTTTTTTGGGTATCTCTTTTGAGGATAGCGTCTTCCATGAACTGAAAAGAACCTGGTGAACCTGTCCATCATCAGTCCGTTTGTTGCTTTCACTTGTTGTTCAACGTTGTTTTGACATTTTAATCGTTCCAGCCAATCTTCTTTGTTGCCATGCTCCATCCTGTGGATTAGTTTTCACCACCTGTGTTCGGAAAATTAAGTTGCAGTTAAGCTGTGCTCGGAAAGTTAAGTTACACAGCAATATTCAGAATTCTTACGTGTTGGAAAAAACCAAAATACTGATACCACCAGACCAGCTCGTTTACCGCGTTACTGCGGCATGGTGATTTTTTATTGTGGGCAGAATACTTCTAAGAGTACCTAAGTTCTTCCAGAAATTAGTTTTCCATAGCCAGGTGCCATTTTGTATTTGTTTTTTCATATTATTACCGCACCTTTCGGCACTGACTAGTACAGGTTAAACACATTTGGACAAAAACACAATTTCGGCACTGGATTTATACCAATTGAGCACTAGTTGTAATTCAGAAGAAATTTTATTAAAAATTGCAGTCGCTGTTTTTAATTATCGATAAAAAAACAAACGATAATTCTATGATTTTTTTGGAAAGACTGCCAATGTCTTTCATAAATATAGTGGGAAAAATTTGAGTATGTATTCCTCAAATTATGTCAACCAAAAAGAGTTGTAGCCTAAATTTGAAAGGGAAATGTAGAACTGTTTAGCTTCTTATGGCGATCGGTCCAAGGAATAGAATGTGTGACTTCGTTGAAACGTCGTTTCTCGTTCGTTTGTCATTGTTACGTAGATTGTTTATTTTTAATTTGATTTTGAGATTGCCTTCAATGTCACGTTTATCAGTGGTCAATGATGTCGGTTTTAGATTTTTTAGATACTTATCGAACGTTTTCTAATGTCATTTCATCTTCGTCGAGCTATTTAATGTGTCCTGTTACCTGGTCTTTCACGGTGTTTCAATTAGTCAAAATGTCGTCGAATCCTGTGATGAAGTTGTGTAAAGAAGTCACCCTGAATCAATCTTAAGTTTACTTTGTTATGGTGACAACTAATTGATATATGCTGTGCAGCTGTGGTGCCATGATCCGGATAGCTTCGGTTCGGTGTAAAGTTTTTTTTTTCTTTTTTTAAAGGCTGCTTGGCCTACATTCAAAACATTGGTGGGCTTGTGGTTGACGATGAATGTTCACCTACCAGAACTACGGCAGCAACGAGAGTGATTGGTGTAGCTGATGATCAAGTATAATGATGAGGTTAGTTAAGTAATTTTTTGTTTTTTCGGGAAATTATTACTGTATATCTGTTTCCACGGATCAATTTGACTTTGTGGAATGATTGGGCCAAGAACTAAACCCTTAAAGTGAAAAATAAGCCTAAGAATTGGACTCTTCAGTGTGCTAAGGTTTTATCTTATCATGGGCTTTCTTTACAGACCAAATAATTGAAAGAAAATAAACCAATAGCAAGATAAATGGTGGCTGACCTTTAATATATTCGAATCGTGTAAATAAGACTGAGAGAGAGAACAACTTACATGGGTCTTATATAGGGATAGTTGGCGGGGGATCACACAGAGAAAGACGAGGTTTAGAGACGTGTAGACAATGACACAACAGTACTGACAGACGAGAAGAGAAGCCTGTTCTCATTAGGTTTGCGCTATAAATCTTACACACCCACTCAAACCGGAAAACATGTTTAAACAGATACACCAACATCACTTCTTAACTTCCGGAATCTCGGACCGTCAAGACCCTTTGTAAACAGATCAGCCAATTGCTTTTCTGTACTCACATAAACGACATCAACAACACGTTCATCTTGTAAATCACGAATGAAATGAAACTTTACATCTATATGTTTGGTTCTTTGATGAAACTGGGGGTTACGCACAAGTTTAATGGCACTCTGATTATCACAAAACAACAGGGTGGGCTTCGTTTGATCGCATCCCAAGTCTTGAAGCAAGCGCCTCATCCACACGACATCTTTGGCTGCTGCGGCGGCGGCGACATATTCCGACTCGGTTGTGGATAAGGATACACAACTCTGACGCTGGCTCTTCCACGAAATCGGGCCACCGTTCAGGATCAGAAGAACACCTGTTGTCAAGCGACGGTCGTCCACATTTGCAGCAAAATCAGCATCACTATAGGCAATTAGGGTTCTTTCGTTCGTGCCGTTACTTCCGAAGGTGATTCCGTAGGACGACGTCCCTTTCAGGTAGGAAAGGATCCTTTTAACCGCTTCCCAGTGTGCTCTTGTTGGTTTACAGGAAAAATGAGAGACCTGGTTCACAGCAAAAGCGATGTCCGGTCTCGTGCAGGTAACAGCGTAGATAAGGGAGCCTACAGCCTCGCGATACATTCGGACGAGCCTCTCGTCTTCTTCTTCCGAATCTCGACCAAGATCCTTGGAAAGGCGCGTGAAGGGATCCGCCGGCACCGCGCGAGCAAAGCAGTCAGACAAACTGAATTTTTCCAGTAGGCGGGCTATGTTGTTCTCCTGAGACAGATGCATGGTCTTCTTAAATCTGTCTCGCGTTATCCGAATGCTGACGAAGCAGTCCACTGGTCCACACGTCATTTCGAAATTTTGCGACAGATATTCCACCACACTATCCAGTTTCTTCATGTCGCTGCTACAAATCAGCCCATCGTCTACCTAAATTGCAATGAGAGTCAAACTACTCTCCTCACTTTTAACGTACACACACGAATCAGCACTGCTTCTGATAAAGCCAAACTTGGTGAGGAATCCATGGAACTTTTGATTCCAGGCTCTTGAAGCCTGTTTTAATTCATAAAGGCTTCTGCTCAACTTGCACACTTCTGCCTCACGTCCTTTGACAAAAAAAACCAGAAGGTTGCGCCATGTACAATTCTTCATGCAGATCGCCGTTAAGGAAGGCGGTTTTAACATCTAACTGCAGCATATGGAGATCCATCTGGGCGGCAACGGCAAGGACAGTGCGCAGGGAATCGTGCTTGACCAAAGGTGAGAATGTTTTTTCGAAGTCAACACCAGGGCGCTGGGAAAAACCTTTAGCAACAAGCCGGGCCTTGTAGCGTCGCACTGCTCCATCACCATCCAATTTAAGTTTAAATACCAAGCGGTTCTGAATTGCTTGTCGACCAGCAGGGAGTGTTGTTAAAGTCCAGGTTTTGTTCTTTTCAAGTGACTGCATCTCGTCCTCCATCGCTTCTTTCCATTTGTAAGCCTGAGTCGAAGTTAGCGCTTCCTTGAGGGTGTTGGGCTCAAAATCACCAACTGAGGCCATGCCAGCATAGTACGGTGTTGTCGACTCTTCAATCCATCTGACTGGAGCTCTTCTGTTTCTTGGACCAGCTAGAATGATTTGCTCTTGTCTTAAAGCTGAGACAGGAGGGCCAGCTGGATTGTCTTCCTGCTCGGGTTCACGAACTAGATTTTCTTCCGGCTCTGGCTCACCGACTGGGTTGACTCCCACCACTGGCTCGTTGACTGGCTCGTCTTCCGCCTCTGGTTCACCAACTGAATCATTTTCTACATCCGGCTCATCAATTGGATTGTCTTCCATCTCTGGCTCGCCGACTGGATCGCCTTCCGGCTTTTGGTCATCAAACTGGACGGTTGCGGGATTCTGCTCGTCTTCATTCTCTCCTAGCGCAGCAGGAAGAAGATCAAACACTCGTACGCCGACTGGAAGAGTTACTGGAGTTTTACTTGAAGATAGGTCAGGCTCGAACAGGTGGGAAATGAGATTAAAGACTCCATTGGGTGGTTTGCCAGGCCCACCATTTTCGAGTTCTTGAGATACCACGTCCCGGCTAATTAGGACTTTCCCGGTCTTAGGATCCCAGGCTCTAAATGCCTTCTGCGTCTCGCAGTATCCAACATGACGGAACTTTATGGATTTCGGGTCAAGCTTGCCACGTTTTTTTTTTGGAATGTGAACATATAGAGTAGAACCAAAAACTCGTATATGAGAGAGGTTTGGCTTCATACCTTTCCAAATTTCAAAAGGAGTTTTCCCGTCAACAGATTTGGTCGCCGCGCGATTCAGAAGATAGACTGCTGTGTTACAGGCCTCAGCCCATAGACTCAGGGGAAGAGAAGCGAAATGCATCATACTCCGCGCTGATTCGAGAATGGTCCGATTGATTCTCTCTGCAACTCCATTTTGCTCGGGGGTGTAGGCGACGGTAGTCTCATGGCGGATCCCGTTCTCCAATAGCCAGCTTTCAAAGATTTTTCCTATGTATTCACCGCCGTTGCCACTGCGAAGAGTGACTACTGGATTTCCAAACTCCACTTTAATCCGCTGAACATACTGCTGGAACAAGGCCATCACTTCGGATTTTTGTTTAATGAAATGGATGACGCAATGGCCACTAAAATCGTCCTTAAAAGTGACAAAATAACAGACCCACCAACAGCAGGAACAGAGATTGGACCACACACGTCCGAATGAACAAGTTGTCCAATTTGTTTCGCCCTGGTCCGCCCGGTTGGGAAAGGAAGACGGTGTTGCTTCCCAAAAATACATCCTTCACAGAAGTGGTCTTTTTTATCTTCGCTGATCAAGAGACCATCAGCCATTTTTTCAGCAGCCATCTTCTTAATTGTTGAAACGCAGACATGACCAAGTCTTTGATGCCAGAGCTGGATATGATTAAGGCTTGGTCTTGCTAGGGCAGCGAAGGACTCTTGAGGGCGCAGCAGCTTTCTTTCTCCATTTCCAGATAAAACGTTCAAACGAGAAAGGTTACTGTTAGTGCTGGAACCAACTGCGACAATCTTTTCATTTTTGCTGATCTTGACATCGTCGCCAAGGAAATCCACTCTGAAGCCATGTTTGGTCGCCGACCGGACGCTGAAGAGGTTGGCCCCTAATTTGGGAACATGAAGGACTTCTTGAAGCATCCCATTATGCCAGGATCCTCCTACATAGGATGAGATTGGTATGCTGCCGTATCCATGTACTTGTAGTGGCTTTCGATCTTCACCAATGCCGCTGACAGGCCAACATCCGAGTTTCACAGTTTGGTAGTTGACAAACGCCCATCTCTGGTCTGACATTTGTTGAGAGGCGCCAGAATCCACCAGCCAGTATGCATCTCTTGGGCCAGAATGATTAGACAAAGAACATCTAAAAGCGTAATCAGTAGACCATGTTTGCACCTCGGGTTGAGAGTTGGGAGGTGGTTGAAGTTTCACAGAATGAGCGAATTTAGCTTGCGTTCCGCTCATCTGTTTTGCTTTCTGCCAGTAGTTTTCTTCAGCGTGGCCTCGCCTACCACAGAAATCACACGTCACGTCTCTTCTCCTCGCTTTGGCTGCCTGTGATGATGTGCCGCCATTTATTGGCAAAGAAGGCTGTGTCAGAGGGGGCACCTTCGTATTCCCGATTATAGCTTTCCTCTTTTAGCAGTCTAGTGGTTAGAAGCTCCCTTCAGCTTCTAACCACCATCCTCTTACTGGGGTCCACATTCTTCCATGCAGATCTGACAGGGTGGAGACTAGGAGGTAGAGTGCAGATAATCTTGGTGATGACATCTTGCTCTGAACGGGGAGAACCAATGTCTGCAAGTTGGGCTGCTAAGGTCTCTATAGCAGTGATGTGATTCATGACATTGTGGCTCTTTTGATATTTGTAGTCGAAGAAGCTTTGTAAAAGGTGTTGGAATTATATACAACCATACAAACACCAGGTGGCAGCACTCAACATCTGGGAGACGTCCTGGCCTGCCTGTATAGACGTCCTGCCCTATATAAGCCCTACTCTTCTCCTTCATCGCTCTCACTTGGCTGCTGACACCACGCTGTACGGATCTCTCCAGAACAAGTTATTGACTTATGATTGCTGGAGAAAGCAATCCTTTTCCTAGTTTGATTTTGTACACTGCTTATTGCAGTAGAATTTCTGGTTTACTTTTAACTGCTAATTGCAGTAGAATTTCTGGTTTATTTTTAACTGCTAATTGCAGTAGAATTTCTGGTTTACTCTTAACTGCTAACTGCAGTAGGATTTCTATCTTACTTTTATTATTGGAGTTAACTGTGTTTAATTTATTTCACTCTTGTGCTTTCTCATCCGAGTGTCCTACACTCAGGTAATTATTCTCTGTTTAACTTAAGCCATGTTGTGTAACATGAAGCCCACGTGTTGGAGGACATACAAGTTCCTGTTAATAAATACAGAAGCCTAGTTGAGTTTATCATTTATTTAAATCCTTGTCTGAAATTACAACAAAAGGTGGTACTGGAACTTTTCGGCTGTTTGTTCATGTTGGGCAGCAAGTCTCTTCCACATCTCGTGGGAGGTCTGACAGTTGATGAGGGAATTTTGCCATTTTAGCTCCAACGTGCCACTGATGGCAATGCTTGCACTCTCATCTTTGTCTATCCAGAGTGCGATCTCTGCTGAGTTGTTGGTGATAACACCATTGGCATCAGCAATTTTTGTGCGAGTAGGCTTCAACTCTTTGCAAAGGACAATGTCTAAAACTTTAGAATGTTTAAGTACCAGAAACAGTTGAAATTTCCAGTTGGAGAAATTAGTTCCATTAAACTTTGGAACATGTGCCACGTCTTTGGACGATAAAGAATAGGTTGCCATCTTTGGGACTTGACTATTTAACAGGTTTCTAAACTTGGTACGGAAAAATCTGGGCCCATAACCTGAAAGAAAATAAACCAATAGCAAGATAAATGGTGGCTGACCTTTAATATATTCGAATCGTGGAAATAAGACTGAGAGAGAGAACAACTTACATGGGTCTTATATAGGGATAGTTGGCGGGAGATCACACAGAGAAAGACGAGGTTTAGAGACGTGTAGACAATGACACAACAGTACTGATAGACGAGAAGAGAAGCCTGTTCTCATTAGGTTTGCGCTATAAATCTTACAATAATGACACTCAAATAGTGGTGTGATTATTTGATATAAGTTGAATGTTTTAGGCATATTGACAGTGATTGCATTTCAAAAATAATATTAATCCACCGGAAATGGCTGATCAAGTAACAAATCATACTTCGATTGCCGCATCTCGGCAAAGGAATGCTGCTTGCGAATGCTGCATAGGTGACAAAATTGCTTTGAGTTGGGTGAAGAAACCAACTGCTAGTCCACCACTAGTTTAGGGAAGTGGCGGCAAACGTTTCACAGTAGCTGCAGCAGCAGTACATTGTCGTATAAACTCAGTTGCCTTCTCAATGTCAATAGAAGATGTAGGACCAAATATTGCACCCTTGGTCAAAGTTTGACCATTTTCATGAACAACTCGAGTCAGCAGATTGTAATCGTAAAACGCCAACAGATACCTTATTGGGAAGCAAATCTTCTAATGTTGCCGCGTTGGTAGTGATGGAAGACATATGCAGACTCCTTACTTTTCTCCAGAAATGAAAAATGCCGAAAACTTTTTTCAGTTCAACGAGTTAACGAGTTTTCGACCTTAGTTATTACAATTTTATCTTTTTTTGAAGCTGATTATTTGCTAGTAAAAGGCAACAGTACAACTAACAGTACTCGTACGTCAATTGGTTTCAAAGGAAGTTCATTCCTTATCAGAGGTGTGTCCCATTTCGTTGACTACGTGTGTCCTGTTAAACGTGACACCTACTTTGTTGAACCACACTCATATGATACTCATAATTCTACTGAATATTTGAATACCACGAAGAAAGGACAAAGTTCTGTCCAGGTAGCACAGTGATGTGATATACATATTCATTTTACCTTGCTTTTATATACAGTTTTTATATCAAATTTATGCTGTTCCTATACAGTGGTGTTCGCCACAGTGGTTTCTAAGGTTTTTTTTCATTTCTGACATCAAATTATTACATCAATTTGACATCATAAACAAATGCATATCCATTGATAAACAAAATTATTTCTTTCTAAAATATACTGAAAGACGGAAATGACATCGGTTACTGAGGCTCGAACCTATGAACTTAGCGTTGTTTTTTAAATATTTCCTTATATATTTGAAACAAAAAAAGTAAAAAAAAAATTAACATTTTTAAAATTTTTACGAAGTTTATGTTCACAATCATCGAATTTCAGCTAAAATATGAATCCACTTGACCGCTGGATGTGGTTTTCTCGGTTGATAGTCTCCATGTATGTGAGGGTACCTTTTTCGTTTCCCCCAGGATCACTTTGCTGTGTGCCATCGACGGGTAAGACCCAAAAGTAATCGATCCGGTTCTAGAAAAAGTGAAAGCCGCCGCCGACATCGATCCTGTCCTAAAGTAGCTTCGAGGGGTGATCCTCAAGGGCTTCACGAGTGAAAAGTGCAATCTGCCTCTGCCTCTCCGACCCTTTTGGTGCGTTCGGCATCATCTGGCTATCGACAAAGAAGACGGGTGATCGTAATGGGAGCTCGACTCGTCATACCGAAGGCGTTGCAAAGCGATTTGCTGAGCGATCTGCTGAAAATGCACCACCAAATTGCGGCAACGGGCTCGTCTGTCCGTTCTTTGGCCCAATATGGATGCAGAAATAGTCAGTCTTGCCGGAGCATGAGAGAAATGCACCTCTCGTCTTTCATCACTCCCACCTGAGCCTCTTCAATCTAACGAGCCAGCTTCTCGGCCCTTTGAGCAGATCCATGCGGATCTCTGCGAGATCAATGGCCGTCATTTTATCGTCCAGGTTGATTCCTTCAGCGGCTGGCCCCATGTTGTCTTTTTTCCAGACGCTCACATCACCTCCAAGAAAGTCATTAATGCTGCCCGGGAGCTGTTCATCAACGTCAGTGTGCGAATCAAATACTGGTCAGACGGTGGCCCTCAATTCCCTTCAGTGGAATTCAAACAATTTTTAGAAGAATAGGGAGTAACACTTGGAGGGTCGCCCCCTCATTTCCATCAGTCTAATGAAGTCGCGGAAGCCGGAGTGAAATCCATGAAGAAGCTGATTGCCGGATCGTTCACATCTAATTCGTTCGACATCAACAAATTTGGACAGTCGCTCCTCCTGTTCTGCAACACTGTCATTTCCGGTGGCGAATCACCGGCTGAGATTGTAATCAATCGCCCCATGCGCGATTTCCTTCCAGCCCATCGCCGTTCGTTCGCAGCCGAGTGGCAGAAAGATGCCGACATCCTCGAAAAACGGGACGTGCTAAGGGGCGAACACTTTAATCGCAATGAATGATTTTGTTAGAGGAGCGTTTTTTAGATTTTCATCAGCTTCAAAGCCAGGAATATTTAAAGGTCCAAGTCCAAAACACGTTTGAGATGTTCTCCCTGAATCAACAAGGTATATATCTCTGTTGTCCCTTGAAATCCATCAACTAAGAAAATAAAATACAACTAAACTAAAATAACTAAACCAACCTTGGACCATACTTTTACGTACGTTACTTTAAACATTTCATTTTAAAGACCGTTATTCATACTTTCTTTTCTATTAATTCTTTATTTGAAATGAGACATTGCAGAAATAATATTTTAACTATCATAATATTCCTTTTCTTATTTCTCCAATATTCATTTCAGATGCAAACGACATGTCCGATCCACCGTGATCTCTCGTATTTTGTTGAAATTTTGTGTGTAGTTTAGTATCAGATCAACAAAACACTGGCATTAAAATGAACTTGGAGTCGAGAAAAAATTTCAGCGGCAAGAAAAAATGTCCCTCTCTGTAAAAAAAAGCCTCGTATGTTTTGTGTGTTAAAAAACCGTTTTTGTTTTCTTTATAGCATCTTTGTCCACCTTGTTGTTGTTAGGTAAAGAATTTATTAGATTTTTAATTTTTTGGGGTCATTCACGTAACTGGAGATTGAAGTCAAATTCCAAGACATGTAGTCGCTCGTCCAGCGAAGTAGAGCATTTTATCCAGAAAGGTATACCGTTGATGCTGCTTAACATTGCAAACATCGTGCAAACTTATCCACCGGTGTTTCGTTTCGTAAATTACACTGTTCTTTCGACGTCAACGAAGCCTTGTTTTAATTGCAGCATGCATTTCGACATCAAATTTCTGCTGTCCTGGCATAAACATGTAAATTTTTGGTTTTAAATCTTTTCTTTCAATGTTATTAGGCATCACATGCTTTGATGTCCAAGTTCTTATGGCAGTGATCAATTTGCCCTTTTGCTCCTCAAATAATCTTACTGCAAAATCTCTCGTCACTTTTTTCTCCTTTGTGTGTAAATTTCTCTCTAGAAACTGGTTGCGAACGTTTTTTGTAACGTAGCAGTAATCAAAGGAACAAAAGAGATTTTTTAACATCGCATTCGATTTGCCTGACTAGACTTAAAAGAGATGTCGATAGACCCAGGAGATATGCCTCGCTGTACTCCTGAATTGAGTGGTGGATCACTGTATGAAGAGCGCCTGTATTCATTCTTTTTTAAATTGTAGTGTTGACGGTAAATTGTAGGTGAGAAACCGAGTAATGTTGAACCCGCAGTATTCAACATCTTTTATGACTTGAAGCGTAAGAGCCTCCTGGTCTTTCGCAGCAAGTTTATTGTCGAGGAAATAGGTCACGGGAATTTTAAGGTATGCGTTGATTTTCACCACAATATACCCTAAAAGCTTGGTTCCCAGCTGATGCTTAGGATCCAATACTCTTCCATATTGACTTTCCCCAAAAATTTATCTAATTGAGAAATTTACTCTTAATCCGGTCATTTCGTCCAAAACAATGGAGCAATTTTTTTTCATTATCAGATGGGTTTTCACCCTCCGACATCAAAAGTTTTTAGCTAGAGACGAGCCCTAACCAATTGACGAGCCCCGTTACCAAATTAGATCCTCCAGTGCACGCTTGAAGGGTCTTTCGACAGGGTAGGTGCAGGATTACCGACTTTTCCCAGAAATTCGTAAGCCTCTGGAGGTACATGGTCAAGAAGCCACTTTCTCAAGAAGCCAGCACCAAGCAGTCACTGTTTTCATCCAAACTTGGCACTAGCTTCTTGTCTGGTGTAATCATGAGTGCTCTCTTCTTTGTCATCCTTATTCTATGGCTTCTTCGTTAAAAAGCATCCAAGAAGCCACTCTAAATTCTTATTTTACGATTAGGGTTAATTACCTAAAGTTCAGTTTTAATAATTTTTAGTTTATAATATTTTAAGTTAATTTTAGTTTTAATAATAATAGTTACCTTTTCATAAAAAATTTTCATTGTGTAAACAAGGTCCTTGGGTATACGCCTTCAAGTTATTTGTGGGTCGATCTGTATTCGGTGCTCTGTGTTGAAAACTCGAATTTACAAGCTCTTGGGATATATGCCTAGTTATTGTAGTTAGAACATAATAGATTTATAAGCCTATAAATTTAGAATAAAATTTGGGATTCCACGTCCCTTTACTGTGCATGGTTCTTAAAGCAATATAGAAAATAGTACAGAAAACTCACAAAATAAACTTATGTAATATTAAAATCAGCTATAATTTACATTTTAAAAATACTTTGCGACTTCAGTGCGGTGGTACTCCGCCCCACGTCGGACTAATTTTTGAAAAAGAATGATCAACGTAAACCCGAGGTTGTTGATGCTAGTTACAGTATTTCTTGGATGCTTTTCGACCAAGAAGCCAGAGTCAGATGACCGAGAAGCTTATTAGTAAACTAGTCAAGAGACCAGCACTAAGAAACCACTCTGGCTTCATGTTACCGGCTTCTTCGGAAAGTGGCTTTTTGACTATGAACCCCCATGGATAGTCACAATTTTCTTTCATGGTGTATTTTTCCGGGAGCCAAAACAAGTTGAAACATGTTGTGTTATCTCATTCCATTGTTTTATAGTACGCTTTGATCACCCTCTCCCAGGGCCTTTTCTTGTTGTGTCTATGTCCCCTTGCCCTTAACTTTGAGGCCTTCAGATTTTTACCTCGTATCCGTTATTCTGGCCACAGCCATAACTGTCTCGTGCAGAAATTTTTCTGTTTGTATTTTCTCACCTCTCGGATCTTAAGTCATCCAATGTATTTTTGTCTGTATCTTTGTATTTGAGCCAAAATATTATTAAGTTTTTCGGCAACATTGAAGTTTTTTAAACAAAAAAATTTAAAATTAGAATCGAATTAACTTCACTATAGTGATGATTCTTAACTGGAAAAGTCATTGGCTCAAGGTTACAATAGAAAAACTTTAAAACAACGAAATGATTACTGATTACTGACAAACAGAAATCTAGGGAATTTCTCCCTCCCTTTAAATACGGTTCTCGACTTTCTCCTCATTTTCTGGTATTCTTTTTTCCTAACTTTGTGTTTTTTTCTTGTTAATTGGTCTTCTAGATTATTCATTCTTTCATGTAAACTTGTTTCTGCGCTGTTAATTATTAGATAAACTTCTTTTTCGGAGGGTACACTTCTTTAAAAGAAGTAAACAATACTCTCTTTGAAAACTTTACTTTCTTTTTGAAGTTCATTCCTAATTGCCGCAATAAAATTACGGTATTGCTGATAGTCATCATGCATTTTGGTTACTTTGAATCTCTTCCACAAAAGTCATAAAAAAGGTTGAAACTACGGAGATTGCTCAATATCTATCAGGAATCCAATATTTTGGATCCCAGTTATCAAACGGCAAAGTTGTCACATAGCTGGCCCTTACAACTTCATTGAGATGCTCCGAAATCGCCGAGTTTTCAGGACCTAAAATTTCTTTTAATCTCGGAACTCTCCGGAAATCTCTACGTTCCGAGCCACTTATGCGTTTCTCGCTGAGAGAATAGGATCAAAATAAGGCTATTTCTCCGCTCACCTTCCTTCACATATACGTAGAAAGAACCAGCAGCCTGAGGTCTCCCCATAGCACAGAGCACCTCTTTATAGGATCAACAAAACCACATAACCCAGTGACGAGTTCCACAGTAAGGCGATGGATTAAGGACCAGTTAAAAGAAACAGGCGTGGACACATCTGTTTTTTCCGCACAATCTAACACCCCACTTGCACACGACATCCAAGCGACGTCCCATGTACGTACCGCGGGATGTATGTCTTCATACAAACGGTATGACCCATGACATTCCTGAACAGACTTCGATAAAAATTAGAATATTTCTTCCACCCGAAATGTATATACTAAGGATGTACGAGATTTATACATTTTGTACATTCCTCGTATGTACGAAAGAGTTGTTTCTAGTATGCACACATAGGTATCGTACTATTTAATTTTGGTTTAAGCTGCATCTATATCTATATTATGTTATATTTCGTTTAATTTCTTTTTCACCAGCATTATAACATTACATTACATTACATTTATAGATAATAGATTATAGATAATAACGTGAATTGGGTGTAATTTCAATACATATTGCGAAAAAAAGTATCCACTAGTGTAAGTCAGATGGTGTAGTGGTTAGCGAATCGTCTCATCAAATTCGAACAAAATACGTATTATTTTTTCCAAGTAATTGCTGGATTTTTTATTCAACAACGGCAATATTCACAATTTAATTTTGAGAAAACTAGCATTTCAAAGTAAAGATCTGAAAATCTAGTTCTTTTTACGTAACTCACTCAACAGTGTCGTAGAATGAGTTTCAGCGCGTATTTTGCCATTAACAAAATCAGAAGCTAAAGATATATAGAATAGGATATAAGAAATATATTAAGTTTCACATTTACGCGCTTTTTCATTCTCTGCAAAGTGTCTTTGGAGATATTGTTAATGTTGGTCGTAGCAATCATTAACTTCCTGTTATACTTAACCGTAGATAACAGGAGCACCGCATGTCTTGGCAGTTTGATGCATTTTGAATTGGATGTTGCGATGTTTTCTTCGTCTGAAGAGTCTACCATCGTTGATTCTACTGTTTCATGGTCTTAGTAGTATTTTTCTTATGCCTAAACATGGACATCAGCGTTACCCGTTTCACTTTCAACAGCATTATTGACTTCAATTACTTCAGCCATTTTAAATTCAGTAATCGAAGTTGACTTTAAACATCTTTTCAAATTGAGCAGACTAATCACTCAAACGAGAGGCGAGATCTGAATCTGCTTTCTACAAGGAACTTATCCCTCTAGCGAAAATCGGATGCTGATCGAAATTGATCTCACCCTTTTCGATCTCGATCTCGATCTGGGTCGTTTATCAATATACCGATCACGATCAGCAAAAAGTGATCAAACGTTCAAATCGATCAGGAATCAGCAATCGATCGCGGCAATTTTGCCGATATTTCCCCCCCCCCCCCCCCCCCCAAAATATGTCCAGTTTCACTTGCATCACAGACTTTTTCTAAATCATTATTATTCTTAAATGATAACCGTAACTATAAAATTTAAACACAACATGAAAACAGAATGAATAAAGTTAAGATTCAACAATAAAAATTTTGTTAACCCTAGAGGTTGTTAAGAGTTACGAAAAACTATGGCACTGACAAGTATGAAATTAGACCAAAATTTTTTTATTATTGCTATAATAACTCTCAAACTATGTGCACAATTTTATTTAAAGTTATACCCTATAGTTATTTGTTGTGAAATTCTTCATTTGACACAATTTTTTTTCCTCATCCCCACCGTCAGTCATATTTACCTTGTTCAACCTGGTACGTGTCCAGCGTGGCCCCACTCTCACCTATTCTTTTGTATTACAAACTTATCAAAGGGCATCCGTCCAAATTGGTGGAGTACTCCCAAGTCCATTGCCAAGAACTTATAAAGTTTGTAATTTGTGAAGATTTTACCTAGAAATTGATATTGATATTGTGTGTTCACAAGTCATGATTTGAATGTCGCGCCCTATCGTCTTTTATTTGTTTCTTTCAATTTGTGTGTTGCCGGAACTCAATCAAGTTTTAACTTGTGACTTATTCGCATTCTTCTAGATGAAGTTTTGAGCACCCCTCCTACGCGCCTTTTCCTATTGTCTTTATGCCGCCCTTTCCTTAGTTTGCAGACCAACATATTTTTCATTGTGTGGCTCAGTCTGAACGCTGCAGCCCTATGTGTTGGTCACTTATTAAACGGGGTCTCTGCCCTTTTTATGTTCTTACACTAGAAAGACTACATCACTACCGACGTCCACTCATACAGAAAAGAATTATTGACCCCGAGAGGTCTATACTCTCCGCGAAGACAGGGTAATAGAGTAGAGGGTTTTCCTTTAATAATAATATTTTACACTAGAAAAACCTAATATAAAATATTTGGGGTTTTACCGTTTCAACTTCTACTGTGGCTTCTTCAAATTTGATATCAATTTCCAAGAAGTCAAATCCCGGTCTCCATTGATCTTGCTAAGGGTTACTTTTCTTTGTCGGTATAGGAAGTAAACACATCCATCCTTGTTTTATATTCTACTTTAAGTTCTGGATCCAGTAGTCTTTGACGGTAGATTTCATTGAGTTTAGGGTGGATGGGACCTAGATTGTCATCCAATCCCGGTTCATCAAGGACGATATTTTCAACCTAACTAAGTTGGGCGTTTTAATTTAGTGGGAGAAAACCTTAACTTGACTAACTAACCTCATTATAAGCCAGGCCGGTATGAATGATGTCAGAGCTACGCTGCGGAATCGTTCATTCCTAGTACGGATAGAATTTTCCGATCAGCACAACTTTGTTGGGTCAATCTGGTAATCGGATTGAACCACCACAACTCGTATTGAACCTTCAAGCCATACTTGAATCCGTCTCAGATTAATTCTTCTTTTTTTTCTTTTTCTTTGATATTTTCCCTTTCTTTCTCTTTTCCGATAATGGAAAATGACACAGACAAAAGATCAACTGTTTGGCTCTTGGCTTTTTTAAAACAGTGTTGCCTGTTCTACAAAACAATTTTTTTCTATTTATAATTACAACCGAAGGAGGAACTATTAAATATATGGGTATAACGGCAGGAGGAAGGGGTTCCTAAACGTGATTACTATAAGTGAGGGCTTCAACCGATTAGTAATCGTTTGTCCGGAAGTCAAGATGGAGAGACAAAGAGTAGCTAGTGTGTCTTATATACAATCAGCATTAAATTTTGCCTCACAAAACACGATAAGGATTTTTCTGATGAGAAAAGCGGTGAATTGGGCAAACCATCGAAAATCTCAGTTACAGTAATGATCCCACGGTTGGAAAAGAGTACATGTTGAAAGTAAGGGGATTGTGTTTGAAGATAAGAAATGTTGATTTGGACATTTTCTTAAGAATAGTGGTTGGATCTTTGACAGAAGGTTAGTTTTTAAGCGGGGGGAGGGGGTGGTAGTAAGTAAAGTAATTTAACTAATTGAAATATTTATCTATAAGATGACCTATATGCCAGGACCAATGAGGAATGATATCCAAAAATTTTCTCGAGGCCAAAAAAGGATGATGAAAATTTGAAAGAGGTACAAACCATAAGGGCAGAGACCCTATTTTCAAAGATAAAAAAAGAGGATACACGACTTAAATTATCTTCAGGAGAATATGGGGTTTTATGATACTGAAAGTCATCTTATGAAAAAAAAATCTCCAAGTGAATCGTTGCAGGTAATGGTTAAAATGAGAAGAAATAAAATTAGAGTTGAGAGTAGAGTAGAGATTAATGAAAAGTATAACTAGATCACTGAACAGGCTCGAGAGGAAAATTTGACACCACCAAAGAGTGGAAATACCAGTCACTTAGAGTACTCAACTAAAATGACGAACAGTTGCAAGAAGTAAGTAGAAATTTAATATCACGGTGAAATCAAAATTTATATCTATTTTACTAGGAACTAGAGGAGGTAGCTCAACGATACAAAGACCTGAAGATAACATTTTATGCAAATAAAGATGAGTTGGCTTTAACCACAGAAATGTATACATTTCAAATGCACAATTATTCTCAATTATTTACAAAATTTTTATTTTTTAAGGATTATTACTTTGCAAAATAAAGCAGGACGCATCAACAAAAAACTTCGTCTTCTACAAGAAAAGAAGAATGTCTAATCAAAAGGCTTCGTCTACAACAAAAAAATAAAATCTCGAGTTTACTGACGAGTTTAAGTACGAAACCAAGCCGAAATTAAAATGTACACAAAATTTCTCATGTCGCAACGATTTTCTAAATAAATGAAATGATTACCGAAAACGAGGCAATCCATTGTAATACTGCACACTAAAAAAAATCCAATAGAGGGCACAGCACAAAGTAGTCATACACAAACTCCTGGGCACTAGACGGCGAGAAGTATCGCAACCAACTGAAGACTTTTCCTGAGACTCCATGTGCCACCTCATTTTTGTCAGTGTTTCATTTAATATCGTACATTTGATAGGTGAACTTTTCAATTTTCAACTTTTCAATTTTAATTGTAGTTTCTTCCGAACCATTTTCGTAATAGATTCCGTTGTATTCTTGAAGATGGGCTCCCAGGTTTCCGTGGTTAATGATTTTCGGTTCGATGTCATTTGTTAATTTTGGATGATGACTGTCTTTTTTTAGAGGTTCTTATTTGAATTTGTTCAAAACTTTTACCCTCTGGTAAATACGCCTCAGTTCCGTTTTCATGGATGACAGAGTTAAAGGGCTGGTTTAAGTTAAATTTGCCGATGGTTTTCTGCCAGTAGAGTTCTTTGGCACAGAAAGTTCCCATTCTGTGATGACGCACAGCCCTCTCCTCTTCCCTTTCGGTCAAGTAGTCCAAAAACTGGCTTTTTGGGGGAGGCCGATTTTGAAACTAAATCCGGAAAGGGCCGTAGAAATTCCGGAACAGATTATTCTTGTTCAGAATTTCACGGCGGATTTAATGGCGCAAAGGCCGGATTTCTATCTCCCACTGTTTGGGAGATATTCGTGATAGAAATCAGGAAATTTAGAATTCGACCCCTCCGGTTCCCTCAGAGTGCATCGCTTTTCTCGGTCCACAGGCCGAATTCAAAAAAACTAATTGTAAGAAAAAGTTCCTTAGGTCTTCCTCTATTGGATTCCAAAAGGATTTTTTTTTTTAAATCAATAATTGACCGAGATATGAACGATCTCGTGAGGTACCCATTTGGAACGATTTCCAAATCATTTTATTCGGGGTTGCCGTTTGGTTTAATACATATAAAGGACAAAGAACGGAGAGAGCGAAAAGACAAAAATACGGGAGGGGGGAGCGAAAGACATAAATAAACCGAAATTTGTCCAAATTCAATTCATTTGTGCGACCTCCATATACTGCAACTATTGCTTGTTCACCAGCTTTAACTATTTCACATGTAGCTGATTCTCGATTCAAAGACACATCAGCTGCGGTCAGGAACATAGAGTTTTTGGTGAGTAATTGTTTAAGTGCAACACCTTTACCTACTCCGTATAGACGAGAAGTAGTATCACACCCTAAAAATGCGTGGGCAAACAGTAATCGTTGACAAATACTTTCTCCAAAACAATTTTTGATACATTTAATGTTCCAGCACTCGTTTGGTTTGTTGTTTTCCCCTTTGTTAACAAAATACAAATTAGGTTTGTGTGGCTGTGCATGAAATAGTAATATAATCAATAAGTCTGTGTCTTCACCAATAACAGAGGTATCATGGCACACAGAATAATCTATGGCTGTTCGTACGATGAGCGAATCTGTATCTCCTTTGGCTTTAAGACATCGACATTTTTGTTGTTCAAGAAATTCCGCTAAAACATTTATAAACTTCTGTTTGTTGTTTTGATTTGACAAGAATTCTTCTTTTGTACTTCTTAAGGGCATTTTTCTGTCAAATGTACTACTTTTCCTACACTACGTGTTCTTCTAGTGTGTGTAGAGTCTTTTGTAGAATATTGGTCTTCATATCCATCAAAAACTACGGTTGCGTCTGGATAGTTGATAGATAAATATGACAAGTACTTCATAAAAATTTGTTCAAATATTTCTTCTTTTTGCCACAACACCCGATGCAAAAGAGATCCACCATCAATAACAAATTTTGTTTCATTTCCTCTCCAAACTAAAAAAAAATAAATGTATGTAATTTAAAAAATTGTAAAGAAATATACCTGCATCTCAGGTGTTGGTATCAAATGTAACACAGCAAGAATCAATGACCACATTTTTTTCAATACATTTAGCAAGTTCGGGTTTATTGGCTAATAGCATTCTGTCTTCATCGTCAAAAAGAGATGTTGGATGTGAGGTTAATTTGTATTGGAACAATCTTCTGAAATATCTTGTGTTTGACATTTCCTTAAAACCGCTGAAATAGAAGCACAGGATCTACTTTTCGAGTTTGGCCGTTTTTTTTCACCTTTGCACTTTGAAGTCATTAGGACTGCTTGATTCTTTTTCTTGAACGTATAGTTTTCCACAGCACTCCCATTCAGCGTTTGAAGTATAAACATTCTTACGGGCTTAGCGTCATCAACGTTACAGTGACTAGCAGCTGCTACACCGGTAGCAATATTCCTCAAGATTTTTGGGTCGCCTTCAAACGGCGAACCTGATTTCATGTAATTTACGATGATCTTTGTGTCTTCTTGATCTCTTTTGCATCTAGTACGTCCTAGTAGTGTGTATTGTTCGCTCGTTTTTCAATGAATTCCAGCAAACTCTTGAGTAAGCTAGTTGATTACACCACTTGTGTGTATAGAATTGACCCACCATATTTGCTGTATTTCTGTTATTCCAAATCTAGATGTTATTCCTCCTAAATGGAAATAAATATTGTGACATAAAACTAAATACAGTACCCACGCGAGGTATTGGCTCACCCCCCACCAATTTTAGCGTTTTAACACGCGCGGGATAGGCGTAACGGTGTCTCGCGTCGGAATTTTTTTTAAATATTAATTTTACCCGTAGAACATCTATTTTTTTTATTGGAAAGATAAAGAATTGCTCTTTATCTTTCTGATTTTTAATTTGAAATTTAGTCATAGCTTATATGGAAAAATCCATAGACATTAATTAACATAGACATTACATTATTTTAAACTATTCCAAACCGATATCGTGACGGATTCAAATAATAATCCGTATTACACACACAGACACGACCAAGATTTTCATTTATTTCTTCATAAGAATTGGAATTTGGTACGACATTTATCCTCTCGTGTCAAGGTCGTATTTGACCGTTCCCATTGGGAGAGCTAGTGTAACTGGGTGATGTTGATATGCTAATAGAAAATGTTGAGTGAATGGGGATTGATTTTTTGGACCAAATTTGTTGACTAGCTGATGAGACTGTTTAGTTTCAGTAAGTGGGATGTCCGATTGCTAGGTGAGCGAGACAAACGATTACGTTTGTCAGGATCATCGTCAATCTCCTGCCCTGCTTTAGCCATCATAGTCGTGAGCTGCCTCATCATGTTTCTGATGATGGAGCATATATTCAAAAAGTAACGTTTCCCTTTCTCACGTTCCTTTTAAGTGTGCGTTTTCTAAAAATAATACAAATATCGTAGAAATATATAAGTTGACTTGATGTTGAGTGTAGTACAGATGGTCAAATGGCTCACAACCATATTAATCAGAAATTAATCTTCTATTCTTTTCTCTTGTCATTTTTTTGGCGAATTTTGGCCTATTGATATCTGAGGTTATTCCTTTTCTTTTATCTCTATTTATCTTGACGATTACAAAATCAAAAAAAAAGAATGATTTCGAGTTTCATGCAATTGAGATTGTTTTTTTTTTTACATTTTCCACGAGTTTTTTATTAATTCATTAGATGAAGGTTTTGATTGTGATACTATCATGAGTCTGCCAGTAAAGGATCTGATCGACATTGGTTTAAAAAAAGGGGCAAAGACTAAAGTTATTCATCTTCATCAAAATTAAAAAAAAAAACCCTAAGAATAAAGTAGCGATAATGTGCAGGATCATTTGGTATGATTATGTTTGTCCATTAAGTCCTATCACAACACAAGAGAAGCCTTACGTCGATGAAATTTGGACCACAAAAAAAAGATAACCCCATTGCACCTGATAATCAATAAGATGCGATGTCATCCGAAAAAATTCCGTTGCCCTGTAGAAGAAAGAGGAAAACAAAAAAAAAACCTTTCCTGGAATCAGACTGCAGTTTATTATAGGTATAGATTATTTAAATGGTTTTATTCTAAATAATATTAACCTTTTTAAATATAGATTCGGTGGCTGCAATTTCAACCTACCGTCCCTCAAAATTATGCGATAATCTTATCGCACATGACTGATACCTAGGGGCTGTTCATAAACTATGTAGTACGTTTTAGGGGGGGGGGGGGGAGAGCTTGAGGAATGTAAAAAAGGTTGAGATTATAGCGTTCCATCTGATCATATTGCAATTCTTCGGCGTAGGCACTAGAAATCCTTTTTTGCGTCTAATCCCGATCATTTGTGATCCTAGACCATACAAAAATTTATTAATATTAAAAAATTTCACATATAAAAATTTGTTTTACACAGATTTTTGATTTTTTGAAAAAGAAAACTGGACGATAATACGAAATTCACATCATAGAAGAATTTTGCCGAAATTGATGTTCTAGCTAAAATGAGTGACTGTTCATCATGTTAGAGGCGATGGCGAAGGATTACATTTACCCGTGTCACATATTAAGGATCTCTTTCTGTATTACATGAACTGTGATATGCAGTTGGCTTACGTAGCTGACTCCCTAGTGGTTTAACCGGGAAGCTTTTAAATCCCGTAAACACAAAAAAAACTACTTAAAAATAATAAAATTCAATTGAGAAAAAATTATTATTTAACGGCGCAAAATCTGAGGGAATTGAAAAGAATGGGCTTTGATTTTGAAAACGTTCACTATATCTATTACGGCATTGAACGTTGAAAAGGAGGAGTGAAAAGGAGTTTCACAATATTTTCGGGGATGAGTTGTTAAAAAAGGGTCAACAGTATATGAATGATAAATCCAAGGGAATTCCGAAATGTAAAGAACCGAATATTTACGATTTTTATCAGGAATGATATATGGTATGGATCTTTTAAAAAAATATATAATTACCACAAATAATTGATTAATTTATAACAAAACTATGAAACAAACTAATATTTTTTTTTTATCAGACATTTCAACAAGAATGTTTGGTGATGACTCATCACCAAACATTCTTGTTGAAAAATCTCGCGTTCTCCTTCATCGCCGATGAGGTGGTTTTCACTTCTTTTAAACCCTTTCTTTTGAGGGGAAAAAAGGTTCCACCCACGCTCGTTGTAAAAAGGAGATTTGGTTTTCAGTCACCGTTCTTTACTCAGATAAAAACCAGTTCATTTCACCGCCTTTTTTTTTGTTTCTTTTCCTTTCTTCCGTCGGCAAAATATAAAGAATTTTAAGAAGCTTAACTTTCTCTTAATCCGCGCGTGCTCTTAAAAAAAGCGGCGATTTTTTATGTTTTTTTATCAAGTCTTTTCCCCTCATTAGTTTCAAAGAAAAGCTTACCGACCCACCACCCACTTTGCCAGCGGCGAGTGAAACCTCCCAACCTAATTCCTAAATATCCTACTTGAAATACTCGTCTTAAAGTCATATATCTCATATAACCAAATAGCTCAGATAACCAAATAGCTCAGATGTTAGCGAAGTCAGATACTTATTCAAATCAGTATCATTCTGGGTTCATATCCCTATTCGGTCAATGTAGTAAATGAAAAATATCGAGTAACAATGAAAGAAGAAATACTTTTAACGTTAAATTAAAAATTCCCTCGTAATAAATATTCCTCATAATAGCAAGAGTATTAATAAGACCACGATATAATAGGAAAGGTACACTCTCGCGCTATCCCAGTCTCTTGGAAGGAACGGCACGTTTTTAGTACAGGGTCCCAAGATTCCCCGCCAGTTTCGCTAGTATCGGAGGCCCATCGCCTCTCGGGGGTATAGTAAAAATTGGTGTTTTTCGTTCATAATTCAGAAAATTACCGACCAATTCGTCCAGAAATGGAATGAATTTAAACTTTATTTGATTCCCTATCCTAAGATACCAATTCATCTAGTTTAGGAAACTTTTTCATTGTTAAATTTACGATTGAAAATCGCAATTTTTCGAAAATTGCGCCTTTTGCAACATTGCCTATTTTTCAATATCACGTTTGTAATCTCTACTAGTGATAAAAAGTTCTTATAAAATATATCACGCTGTATATTTAACCTCAGCCAGAATTATAAAACACGCCTTACCACGAAGTCGCTGGTTTTCGAGAAGAAAACCGGGATATTAAGAAATTTAATTTAAAAAACCATAGAAAAACCGGTATTGCCAAGCAATCCAAGTACTAGGGCAAACGTTTTTTTTTTGTGTTGACATGGTGGCTTATTGGCTTAACGTGTTCTTATTATTTTGGGGATACCTCCCACCTGACACCTGTATATGCCCTCTTAACTTCAGACTTCTTTTCAGTGTTAAGCGGTGTCGTGCATATATAGGAAAGCGCCAAGGCAACGCCGCTAGGGTGTGGTGAGTGGGAGAGAGAGTATGTGGCATTCGAGCTCGCGTTGTTGAACGCTTAAGTTGACTCTTCATGCTCGTCTCGTATTTTCATTGTTGTATTCAGATACTGTGCGATTCTGGTTTAATAAAGTGCCGTGAATTACGTACAGACTCAGCACGGCGAAAAAAGTGAAGACCAAAAAAAGCATTTTTAGCTACTTACTATTGGTAGTTCAGTCCATAATATGTGGGACAACATCATTCTTAGAAATTAGATATTCAATAATT
Organism: Daphnia galeata; assembly: GCA_030770115.1. NCBI lineage: Eukaryota > Metazoa > Arthropoda > Branchiopoda > Diplostraca > Daphniidae > Daphnia > Daphnia galeata. Next base: position 6,637,128 of record CM061117.1, read on the forward strand.
GTAAATAAAAGCTGCACGTTTCAAGTGTACTTATATACAAAGTAAATCTGATGGCTATTGAGCACAAATTACATACTAATCTTTCAATTCAGTCTCGAAACCGTAATTTAAATCAGACTAGCTAAAAAACTGATTCGCACATTTATTGCAATAGTCCATACTTCGCACAATTTGGACACCATTTTTTGGTTACTTCCGATTTCGGCAGTTTTCGTTTATATCTTTCCAAATTTTTTTTTTTAAAATGGAAGAAGTTATTAGCCATGAGTTTTTAAAAAGCATAGTGTCTCAAGTGCAGATTGAGAGTAGTTGTGTTAAAGGCTTAATCAAACTGAAAAATATTCTCAACAATTCGAAAAATATTCGTTTTTTTCTTGGAAGATGGGGGTCTTCGATTGTTATAGTTCAAATTGGAAAGTGAAGGAGAGAGCGTTATTGACTATGTACTCAGCTTGTTGATGCGTGTATTTACAAAGATTGTAACTATCGACGACCTAATTCTTATCATATTGTTATACTGTTCAATTTCAATAAGATATTTCAAATTACTTTATAACAGTCACTTAACAAGGATGATTGGGGAAGACCTTTGAAAGAGTCTTACGAACGATTTAGTCGGACAGACGGAGATGATCCTACGCTTTTCAGGTTTTGCCGAGTTATTGGAAATATTGCAAAATTGGAACAACCAAAATCAAAATTATTTGCTTCCAACTTGAGCAACATACCTTAACAACATACCTTAACTCTACCATTAACATGCCGAGTTAATTCTAGATATGTCATCAGAAACAGAAACTATCATGGTCGCTCTTAGAGCAATCAAAAACATGGCCAATAGTTCTTTAAACGTAAGGATTTTATTCAATGGAAAACTAATTCCTAAGTTAGCAGGAAAACTAGTGAGCAACCCAAATCCGGCAGGAAAAAAAACCACAATTTTAACCTGAATCAATTGCAAACAACAAAAGAGAGAATCAGCATGATATATAATTCTAACAAAACCATAGTACAAACTAATTCTTTTATTCATGCAAAACCCTATTAAATAATAACATATAAGTTTTTTTTTCTGTTGACCCCAATCTGACAAGTCGTCCATCACCTTCCTTGCCGTTATACTTTCTTGGATGTTGTTTTTTTTGAAAAATGGGTTTTCTTCCGTGTTACACCATGTGGAATTTCCCTTCTGCAATTGCATGGTAATAAGTTGGCCTAAAATTGTAACTAGGTATTTTTTATAGTTCTAGCAAATACTCAAGCGTTTCTAAGATAACTGATGCCATTTCTTGTCACTGATAAAAATGAAATCCTTGATGCGTTTCGCGACAGTCATGTGTTACCACACTATGGGTGTGGAAGCAGTGATAGCAGACTGACAGTACTGTAGATTGCTAGTTGTACCGTGAGTTAGTTTTGTACAGTGCACAGGGCTGCCGTAAAGAGAATAAAGTCTATTGATTTGCATTTGCTTGAATTATCATCTCACATTTTGATACGTTACGGCAAACAAATATCAGGGGTTATGACCAAGTGTTGTCGTCGAGAAAGAGAAGGCAGTGAACTAATTCATTAAAAAAAACCATAAACCACCAACAAATTCTGTCTCCTGGTTGACATACTTTCAAAGAAGACCAATTTATGCATCTTATTGAAGTTCGAAGATTTACTGAAGCGTTTGGATATATTGAGTGTAACAAAAGCATCCTGCCGAACAAATTCTTGGTTTTCCCACTCCCAGTGCACGAGTGCTTAACTTTAACATAGATCTGGTGGATTGGTATCAGGGTTACTAACATTGAAAGTATTAAATATCTAGCCTTAGGTGAAAAATGATGAACACCTTATATAGCGGACTTATAAAGGACCTTATTGTATACAGCAGTTGAATCACGATCAATCGAACACATACCCAATTAGCAAGACAGCCTGTAGGTGAGTTCGCCATTCAAAAGATAGAGGCGGGCTGAGAAAGCACATGACAGACTGAGGCGGTTTGGCCAGTACAACAGAAGATATTCTCAGTTTGCATCATATCAAACAAAATGGAATTTTTGGGGGATTCATCGGGGCTCATATAACGGAGGTAGCCAGCGTGGGGGTAGCCAATGTTGAACCCCTAGGTAGCCAGTGTTGAAGGTAGCAGGAGGACTCCATTCCATTATAACATAAAAATCATTTTTTATTTTTATCTGAATTATGTGCTAAAATATCGATAGATAGCTACTATCGATTTTTTTTTAAATCTAGATATACAGTATTGGTTGATTGAAGAACAGTATTTTAGTAAATAGGTGCTAAAGGGGTTGGGGTTAAAAAAGAAAGATACGAACAAATAACACTTCGATATCCGCCAATACAGAGTAAAAAGGCGGGTATTTGAACACAAGGTATACAAACTTTCAGTCGCGACTGTTTATTGATAAATTAATATCAAAAAAAGGAAAATTGTTGAACATTTTACCACGGGTTGATGCTTCAAACAGCCATAACTTGTTTCCATCTATTTGCATGCATGATGGGTGTATTTGATGGAGCTTTGAATTTGAATGCTTTGTTGAGATAAAAAAGTTGGAATTGGGGAACAAGTCCTGTTACCTTCATTAAATAAAACTAGCATCTCTGCCAAATAGTTTGTTTACTAAAAGAAGATGAATTTTACGAAAAAATGAATTTACACTTGTAGCAGTAGCAGAAATTGTTTTTGTTAGTACCACGATTTATGGAATTACTTGAGATAGATCGGTACTTTAGGCATGATTAATTGATACATCCTCGGTAATTTCATCAAATAGTTTGAGTCTGTCAACTGCTGTGGACAGGGTCTCCCTTTCAAATTCACTCAAACCAACTAACGCTGATCAATCACGGAAGAGAACAGTGCATCCTGGACATTTTTTAAAAGATTTAACAAGGATCGAATCATGATCATTGTAGAATTAAATCGGGTATTGACGTCTTGTGCTAAGATCTTTCTAGTTTGGTCTTTGCATTAAGTGCAAAATTTAGCTGTTGCTTTATGACTTTGATGGAAAACAATTTTAAACGAAAGCACACCTGTTCATGGAGCTTCTTGTTTGCTCTCTCTTTAATCTACAGAGAAAAAACAAAAAATAGCATTTCTGTTAGCCATTTTTTTTTCTTCAGCATATTTTTTGCTTACTTCATTGATTTCCTCACTATTTATTGCATCAGATATCGTCCATGAAATCCCAAAGTCCAAATCAACATCTTTTACAGAGAAAAGATTAAAAATAATTAAAATGGAAATTTTGATGTATGATCCCCAATCCATCTGCCTTCGAGATACTGTTCCCACTTCTCCTTAGAGAAATCCCTCTTGGAACAACTGCAAACGAGTTGTTCCTCTTTCCAATTGCTCAGGATTTTGTTCCAAATGATTGGAACAATGTACAGGTTTTTTGGAAGTTTCTGATACAAAATGAAAATTCATTCTCTTCAAAATTATGAAGTAGAAAATACTGTATCTTCATCCCATAATTTATTTCATCCCATATTTGTTTTTGCCTTTGTCCGTTAGAGGCACAGAAGTTTTCTTTTGTCGCCAAGATTTGCGCGCGGCAATGTTATGAGGCAGGGTCTCTGTACATGTAGTTTTTACTCCGTGATTCAATCTCACAATATTCCCGGGCGATTAATAAACCTTATAATATTTTTCACATTATTTTAATTCTACACATTAATGTTGTTTGCAAATTTTCTGAAGTATGGCTAATCTCAATAAACTTTGTTTCAAGGACACGCGAGATTAATTTGATTTTTTTCTGCAGAAAGTAGAACGCAATTACCGTAACTTGCCATCATAGACGAAGTTAAACAATCTGCTGTCCTTGTAACATTCTTCGCTTGAGACAATTTCGCAATCAGTTTTCTTTTGGCTTCTGCGTAAGTCTCCGGTAGAACATTTTTTGTCGAAACACTTTGGCATGGAAGGGTGTAATGCTCGGATGTATCGCTTTAAAACAGAAATGTTCATTTTATATTAGTGAAAGGGGCTACATTCCTCTCAAAATAAATAATGTGGGGACACAAATTATGGCTTGCATGTGAGAACCATTAACTAGATACGGTAATAGGTACAATTAATGGATGACCGAGATGAAGAACGCAAAAAATCTTATGCAGCAAATATTTTATTATAATTCCTATTCGAAGAGAGATTTTTTATTATTGCGGTGAAAAACTGTTGCATTTTCACCTGCAGTTGCGCTGATATACGGGCCTGCATTATTAGTGGCAGAAACGCTGGAAGCGGGAGTAGCACTGGAAGCACTAGGCGGACAAGTATTATTGGCGGCGAAAGCGACAGAAGGGTCGTTATTGCTGGAATGCTTCTCCAATCATAATTCTATAATTAACAATAGGATTCGTCCTTGTCCCACTTTTTTTTGGCAGGCTACTTTATCGCCTTAATCTTATCATAAATTGCTTTATGATTGATTTCTAGATGGGTCCATAGATATGATGTGTTCTAACAAGACCCTGCAGTCTTGCAGATCACGAAGATTTACTGTGATCGAAATCAAAATCAACTGAGAACTCATATTTCACAATATCTACTGAGAAACATTATTGTCATTCCATGACAAGTTGAATTTTCCCGTCGAACTTTAATCCGTTTGCCGTTCGGTTGTTTCACGTTTTTTGCACTTTTCATGCCAGATAGTGGTCGGCTATATTTTTCAGATATATAAAAGTCGATAACGTGTTATTTGTCATCATTTGTCAGCCGAAGAGACGATGTTTTAGATAATTGCAAACTTCGATCCACAGTAGACTTAATATTTTCCTTGACAGCTTCCATTAGTTCCAGATAATCACTTGACTTTATCCCTGATGGTATATATATATATATATATTTGGTATATATATACGAAGGTCCTTAAAGAATACATATAGGGGGTAGGGTATAGGGGGTAGGGTATTAGGGTAGACTTCATAGGGTTTATTAGCACAAAAAAGTCCAATTCGTTTTTCCATATGTACGTTTCTTTTCCTGCTTGACCAATCTTTACAAAATTTTGTACGAAATTCTATTATATTTTAGCGGAGGGAAACGTCTTATTTTCAGTCTGTTTCTATGACAGTTACTTTATTTCATTTGCGTACTGATTGTCTAGTTGGTTGCTGAATCCTAGTAAACGAAATTCTTGTTGCTTTTATTTGCATAACCTCGTTTCTGTCAACAAAATTAGTTGCCAGAATGAATGATATCAAGTTGTTCTTAGACCAAAATATAGTTTTACCAAAACAACTAAACTTTATAATTTTTTGAGAAATGAACTTTATAAACTAGTTTTTTTTCGAAATGTTTAATGCAAAAATATTCTAAATAAGTTAATAAAATGTGATCCTAAAAAAACCAAGAAAATTCTTTACTTTCGTTACCCATATTTTTCAATAAGAAAACTATATATGTAGTGGTGAAACTAATGATGATTAATGACGCATTATTCGAATAATTTATATTATGTAGTTAATCATGGAGATTTATCAATTAAAAACAATGTAATAAAACAATGGTTCCAATTAAATAATTCGGAACAAGGTAATAGATAACTATATTTTATCCAGATAAGTCCTTAGATAGGAATCTTACAACTAGATAACGAGTCGTTATCTGGTTGGTTGCCGAATAGTGAAAGTTTTGTCGCTTTTATTTGCATATACCTTCGTTTCTGTCAACAAAATCAGTTGCCTGAATGAATGATATCAATTAGTCTTCAAACCAAAATATAGTTTTACTAAAACAACTAAATTATATCATCCATTTTACAAATGAACTTTATAAACAAAATTATTTCGAGATTTTTAGTGCAAAAATATTCTTAATAATAATATATTAATAATATGCTATCTCAAAAAGCGAACGAAATGTTTTACTTTCGTTAGCCATGTTTTTCAATAAGGAAACTATATATATAGTGGCGAAACTATAAAAGAAACACAATAAAAGAAAATATTAAAATGAATTTACACGAGAATGGCCCTAGTACAGAATTCTGGAACTTAACCATTGTAACAAACCAACAAACTACGCTAAAAAGTGAATGTAACAACGGTGTAAATCACTGATATCAAACGACATCAAACTGGCATTTCAAATTTCGGTTCAATGTTTTTAGAAGAAAATTCAATAATTTCCTACAAGTATTTTGAACGGAGTAAGTAAAGTTGATATTGATAAATTAATTTAGTATCTTAGCGAATAACTAAAAATCTCCGAAGGACATTACCGAAGGAATCTTGTTGGAGACGATGATTCATCCAGGCTTAAAATATTGCGTCTTAAGTTTTCAAGCGTGGAAGCACAAATTCTAGTTCGTCTTTCTGTATTAGTTTTGTTGAGCTCAACTAATAAAGGTGTAATAACTGCGGCACTAGAAAGAGCGTCAATCACTCGGCGGGGCGTTATGACCTTTTCAATCATGAACGGACTTATTACACACTCATTTGTTTCATTTTTAAATTCTTTTGGTCGAGTAGAAATCACGCTAAGTTGTGTTGAGCACCGTGGGCAAAGGGTTTTGCCGGTAATCAACCGCAAATAATTGTCAAATGCATGCACTTTATCACTGAACGCAAGGTCGATTTTTTAAATGCCACGTTCACACGTTTACGCCCGAAAAGACATGAGGAAATGCGGAGGAAATACGCTGTACCCAGCGGGAAAAAATAAGTTTATTTTTTATACGACGGCCCAGCCTGTACCACCATAAAAATTTTTTCGGACCGTTTTTAAATGAAAATTCCTGTGGTTATTTAACGAAAATAATTTTTATTAAGTTGAATATGCATTTATGGGAAGCAGTTTTTAAAATTCGCTCATTTTAACTTTTATTTTTTAAATAAACATACATGCAAGACTATTTTTTAATAAAAATGATAAATGAATTTTACGATTAAATTAAATTAATTAAGAACAAACATAGATTAAGTCCTAAATATATATTTAAACTAAAGAAATACAGTAGAACATCAATAATTTAATTCAGTCCAAACGTCTTAAAGGGTTTTGTAATTTTTGTAATCCGCGCATCTATTTTGGTGACATTATCCGAGTCAAGCTGATCTTTGACACTCTCCCGCTTTAGAACGGGATCTTAACGCTGCTTGTTTCCTTATCTAGTATGGAAAGACCAGTCAACATTTCTGCGACCATCTTGGATAACTTTGATCATCTTTAGTATTGTAATTGGGGTCTTCTCTGTTGATTTCATATTCAATTGAATTATTACTGATAAATTAAATAAAACATTATTTAATAAAACAGCTAAGACCGCAACGAGATTGATCATGTGACCATAAGCTGGACGGGCATCATTAAGCCTAACTTTCCATGTAATTCCTATAGCCAACGTTCCGGGAAAAATTGATCTCCAAAACTTTTTAGAAACTCCGCTTTCTGTATTGCAAGTTGTCAAGCGTTGTGCGAATACTCCCCTATAAGATAAAACAAAAGAAAAATGAGATATTTGAAGTGGAATATTGTCACGGGCGAAAAAGCGTGATTACACAACAGTGGCGAGGATGCATGCAAAAGCAGAAAAACACTAGTCAAAGCTAGCCCGGGTAGACTCAGACCAGGAAAGTACTTGCCACTACTCGCACAGAACACCATCCAGTAGATCGATGTACAAATAGTAAAAGTAAAACAGTACAGATATCTTATGAGTACAAGTCGAGACGAAACTTGGAGGTACTGAATAAGATGAGATCTGAAGCAGACTTGACTCTCTCGAGATTGTTTAGTTCAAGAGGACAGCGTAAGGGTAGAGAATCACACGGAATCGCAGCAGGAACGTTGATCCAAAAACAATACCAGGAATAAGGCTATCAAGACTAACGATACAATAATACCAAGAATGTTAACACTAGCGACGGGATTGGCCTGGCCGTTTAAATCACCGAAATATGATGACACTCTCGAGTCGACTGCTAGATCTGAAGGATTGGTGATTTGATGTGAAAATGGTTTTTGATTTGGCAGCAGATTTGGGGTGTTGGTAATGTGCATAACAACTCTGCATGACTGCATGATAATAATATGCATGAATTCGCTGCATGAACCGAAAAGGATTCATGCAGATTACCCCCAAATTTTATATTGAAATTCGATCACTGTATTGTATTGTATTCTATCTTGTATTGTATCGTGTCGTTATTAATAAAGTCAATTATACAGTACCGATTATACAGTAAAAAGAAATTTTTTTGAATATAGCCCCATTTACTGTGTGGTTATAAGAAGCATTCTGGCGCCAATGCCAGCCGTCCGCCCGCCAGTCTACAAAAATATAGATTCGATCTTAAATTATATGACTTAAATTCCTAACTTAGTCCACCTTACAAAATAAAAATGGTACGTGGTACGTGTTCCTATTTTACTATACTAGTTAACTTTTTTTCCACTTGCCGTCTTTTATTTGTTTCTCTTCAGCTGGCTCGTACACGTATTCTACACAAGCACATGGATTGATTATAACTTTTACAACTGGTTCCGTATTTAAAAGTTTCTCGCAAAGTCGAATCTCTTTCAGAAGCCACTTGTCTTTTGCTTTTGAAAGCCATATCTTTTCACTTGGACAGTCACGTCACAACTAATGAATAGACGCTGATTCCAACTCATACTCTAAGATTAACAATAAAGCAATCGGCAACACCTGTCATCCTTACACCTGATGTTGATACTTCAACGTACTCTACCATCATGGCTTCTACTGTCTTTGGGTCTAGCTTCCTTCTTTTCTCGTCAGGAACATGGCTAAACACTAGAAAACCAAAGAACTTCAAATGGGAGATGTCCGGTCTTTTCTTGAACAAGAGCTCAAATGAAGTCATGTTGCTTACGCTTGATACGGTCCGGTACTTCACGTATGCCGCGCACTGCATTGCGAAGCCCTACAGTTCCAGGGGAACCTTCCTTCCATATATTTGGCTCCGGACTGTCTCGACAATCGTTCTATTTGCTCGTTCGGATACCCAATTCAGCTGGGGAGTGTACGGCGGGGTAACTTGATAAGTGATCCCGGTTCTTGCCAACCAGTCTTTGAACTCATTCCCTCCGTATTCTCCTCCTCCGTCCGATCTCAAGATCTTTACCTGTTGGCAGAGAAAAGAAAACAAAATAAGAAGGGGTATGTATTTGGTACTAGGAATAAAAAAACATGGCAGGGAAATTCCCAGACAAAGCCTTTGGGGAATTCTCTTTTTATTACACATTAAACTATGAATGGCGTGTATTAGACTATTAGGGTATTAAATTGATAGGTTAGTCAACCAACTTGGTTTTTCAACCAAGTCTGCAATGGATCTACAGGAAGTCAAGAAGCTTTGACATTTGCTCAAATAACAATTCTAATGTCGTCGGAGACTTACGTTACTGATTCTTCGGTAAGACATATTATAATTCAAAAGTTATCACCAAATTTGTTTAATATTTAATTTTTTTCTTTTCGTAGGTTATTTACTACGCTAATCAGCTTATGAAAGCTACAGCATTTAGAAACTTGACATCATCAGATTACCCTGTTTCGGCTGCAGTCGCTAGAGCGATTCGTGCTTTAATGATCGCCAGAAAGTTTGACCATTTCCAATTCATTCGCGTTTTGTGGATGTGCACAGTTTTAGATACACGATTTAAAACTTATCCTTTCCCAAATGAAATCCCAATCAATGAGGCGAAGCACGCTCTTTACGAGGCTGCTGCAAACGTACATAGGAAGAAGAAGAGACGCACAAACTGCTTCAAGGAATGAAGTTGACAACTATTTAGGCGAACCAACACTCGACCATCAACTTGACACATTGGGATGGTGGAAGGAGAGACGTGATAGGGGGGTATCCCCGTTTAGTTGTTCTCGTTTGCAGATATGGTGGACGGATGGTGTTGTAGCTTCGAACCTTCATCACCTACCATTCTACCAACTAAGTAATTCACTTTCCATTCATTTAAATTCTTGAAATGTTACTTTGTGGGAAAAAGATGTTGTGTTTAACGGTGTAACCGAAACGCTTTTTTTTTTCTTTTAGAAGGCGCAATTTATGTTTTGAGAAGTAAATTTTTTTTGTGACTGAACAATTGTGAAATAAGATTTCATTTATGTTACTTTTTTCATTTTTTGAAAGGAATGAATCATTTTTTTTCAGCATTACAAATTAAATTTTTGGAAACGTTCAACCCGCTACTTGTTACCCGATCGTTCACCCAGTTGAGGGCGTGTACAACCCGAGTTTTTCGAGTGGGTATTTGACCGACATCACTACACCGAATACTGAAAGGTGGTGATCCTACGAGCCCACCTCCGGTAAGGTAGTAGGTCTTGTTCCCTGTCGTCCCCCATTCTCCAGCATGTGAAAGGCGCATGAAGTTTGCCTTATTTTTATATTACACGAGTTTTTTGTAATTATTTTTCATCTTAAAAATATTAAAAATCAAAAATCTTTTTCCTCAGTTCAAATTAATAAATTTAATTCTAGTCTCTTCCATTTTTATTGTAAAATATGAAATTGCAGAATTGATACAAAATCCAGTTGCTTTTTAGTAACATTCCTATTCATTCTGGTCCAAATTTTAAACATTCAAATTGTAAACAATAAAAATATAATTGAACCAATTATCGAGACTAAGAGGGGGAAATAGATTAGAAAGGGCACGTTAAAGAAAGAGAGACACATTTAAAAACACATTAACACATTTACAGTTCCGATTAGTGATGATGAGGAAACCAGTCATGTCAAAAGACAAAAAACGGCCACGAAGAATAAGATTTCCCTGCCCCAAAAGAATTCAATTCCTCCAGTAGGTACCACTTTAAACAGCCTAAATTTGTTAATCAATCAAAGGCTTTGTATTCTGAACGGAACCAAGCTGAAGATCTAGATTTTAATTCTGAAGTTATTAATGAGTTGGAAAAAAAAATGTGGTCAGAAAAGAACAGCGATACACAAGACAATTTCAAAGGTTTCTTTAAGATTTCATGTTAAATATCCTTTATTAGATAATTATAATTATCTAATAATCAATAGGTTACGATGAATATGTAAATTATGACTGTTAACTACGAATATATTGAAACAGATAAGCAGGTTAACAACTTGTTGTGTATGATTGAAGAAGCAGATAAATTAGAAATTTATACAGAAAATTCTTTAGAAGTATTAAAAACAGTTTTTCTTGTTTATTTTACAACTTCTGACCAGATCTTAGCTGAAGTTCATCTTGAGAATACTTAATCCAAAAATTATGTCGAAATCTTTAAATTTGGGCAAGTTTGGGCCTTCATCTGATGTCGAATATTCCAAATATCTGAATATTTTGAATATCTGGATATCTGACATTGGTGCCGAATATTCAGCCTAACCTTCAAATATCTGAATTTTGAAAAATAATCGGACTAATTTATTGATGTTTCACTCCAGAAGTAGATGAAAGTCAATCATGGCATGTTTATCAGCAGACAAAACTATTTAATAAGACAAAAGCGATAGGAAACTTAAAATATTGACATATTAAAGCAAATATTATTTTTATTACGTCAGATCTGGCAACCCCAAAAAATTTGCAGTGTTATGGTCATTGAGTTGACTGCTTGAATCTTTTTATTTCCTTGAAGTCTCAAAGGAAAAAAGTTCTATTTGACTACGAGACTAAGGCCACAGGTAAATAAAAAAAATAAAGTTTGTTTGTATTTTGTATTTTATTTTGGGTTTCCTTTTCTACAATAAGTTGCTAAAGATTACGAAAATAAGGTTTTTACCGCAGCTACCTGAGGAGGAGCTGCTATATTTGGTTTTTGTTTTTTTATTTTCATGGCAAGAGTTATGGTTTCATTTTCCTTATTCAACCATTGCATTTTGTTTATATTTCTCCTTCAACATTCCTTATTTACCAATTACACCTCATTTTAATTCATTGAATTTCATTTTACGCCGGGGGGCGGATGGGTGAGTTGGATAAGGCGTCACTTGGTGATCGGGGCACCTTGTGATTCGAGTTCGACTCTCCTGGTGAGCATAGTTGCTCCCACATCCGCGCACTACACTACACATACAGCTACACCTCTTCCTACCCTGCCCAGGCCATTCGTTCGACTAAAAAAAAGGCGACAAAAAAATGATGGTACTTCCATCGCTCTTCCACACAACTACACACTACAACACTTACACCGCTCACGCCTCGCAGACTAGAAATCGTCCCAAAAAACATTCGCCGGTGCGTAAGGACTTCATAGAAGAAGACCACAGTTACTACACGTGTAGTACAGCACCCATTAGTTACCTAACCTAACCTAACCTATTTCATTTTACGCTAATTGCCAATTTTGGATCATCACGTGTTTAGTAGCATGGTCTCGAGCTGTGAGAAAGATCGAGCTTCTTTCAGTATCTATATGGCAACTCATCATTCACACTTTTTATTCGGCAGTTACATACTAGTTCACATCATTCTTGAAAACAGCTTTTTTGCAGATTCTAACTGTAAACAACTTAGTCGTGTCCATCTTATGATTTATTCTTTTAGGTAAATCATGCTGCGGATGAAAAATAACTTTATGTTTAGGATACTGCACTGCCGATGATTATAAATTGGATTCTTTGTTTTCAACACCAATCTCTTTCTTATGATTGTAATTCACACCCAGATAGAAAATTTTGTCTTGAACAAGGCTTTTACCCGTCATTCCAAGACCTTCTAGACGAAATCAAATTTAGACGACTTTAACATTATGTATTCAAGATGCCAACAAGATATAACAAAAAAAACCATTTATAGCTTGATATTAATCGATTTTTGTTGACGATTATATCGGTCTTAGTATATCAATATAAAGCGGAAATAAGAACTCTTTATGTAATCTTAGTACGACGTAGTCTATTCCCTCCGAATAGGCCTAATAAAAGACATCTTTTGGCGGTCTAATTTATGGGTTTCAAACTGGGTTTTTAACGATCAAAAACAATTTTTTTTTTGGCCGCAAGGAATATTTAATTGGTGAAAAAAAGAGTTTAAAATTTGTCACTATCAGGATTTTGGAAAATAGACGTATTTTGGATCAGAAATATACGGACATTAAGACCATTAGAACTAATCTTTAAGTCGGAGATGCTTCTTTTGAATATGAATTTAAGTGCTATTGACCAGTCTTAAAAAACTTGAATTAAACGTCTAAAATCGGTTTATGTTCTATATGGGCAGTATTTATCTGCCATTCCCCTTTGTGTTTCTCAACAACAAATTACGTCAGATGGAAATGCTGTAAAGACTCCAGATACTAGTAGCTCCCAGTTTTATTTAATACCATACCAGCCCTATGGACATACTGCTGTTGTTCAAAATGACTTGGTACGATTCATGTGCATTTTAATCTATTGCTTTATTAATATCTATGTTTAAAAATCTTCCTTTTAAAAAAATCCTCGAGATCTGAAATGTATTGTCAAAAATAAAACGTTAAACGATGGTTTACAATTAAATTTGTTAATTAGTACCGTTCTCTGAATGTTAAGGCCGAGCTTGCATGCATCGGCCTTCGAGATGCTTGTCCCACTCTGTCTTTAAAAACTCATTATGGCAGTAAGTGTAAACTAAGTTTTCTTCTGTAAAATCGACTACGTTGATATCTCGGAAAATAGGGACGTTGTATAGGGTTTTTGGTAATTTCTATGCAAAAAGAAAAATGTCAAAGTTTTTGAAATTATCTAAAAAGCTATAAAAACTTACTGAGACGATCAATCCAGACACAAATCCTGAATTACCAAACTTCAACTCCATACTTCTTCCCGGCTTCTTTAGGTAAAAGTTGTACTTTCCTTGTCACTCTCTCAGCCGTGGGAAAAGTTCATTTAATTTCTGTCGCATATCTTCCTTCCCCCATTTTTGTCCCACCTTACCCTTTCACCATCCTAGTCCATTGCTCCGCTACTCCAGATTATTCCGATGGATAATTTGGATAATCTTTCCACTCGTATGAATCCTTTAGAAAGAATAAAATGTATGTCAATTTTGAAATGTATACTTTTAAATGGTAGTAACTTGACCCCAAACGTCCACGGGTCCTCCACTTTCCGAAAGTACCGACATCCCAGTTTTACTCATATCGCCTTTAACAATCTTTAAGGTTATTTTACAGTACCCACCAAGCTATTAAGAACACCCCCCTCGTTTTGCGTGTATTCTTATGGCGCTACGTGTCTCATTGCAACTCGCGTAACTTTTTAACGGCTGGGGATAGAATTTTTTTTTTCTTTTTTTCCCGATCAGATGAAAAGTCAATCTACAAATCATACACACTTGACATTTTTGTAGGTCTTACTTCCAAGTCCCTACACCCTCGTTCACAAATTAAGAACACCCCTTTTTCCTACCACAAGCGCAGTGTTAGAATAAAAAGCTCAAAAAACGGGGTCCTCCTGACGGCTAACCTTGAGGAGATAGGCAGAATTTCCCCTTTTTCAGAATTTTTTTCTTCGAAAACTTCAAAGGATAGGGAGGTGGTTTTAAAAAATTCCTTAAAATTATGGAAACACCTTAATATTATAAAATAAATGTTAATTTTTTTTTGAGTGCAAACCAGGTTTCGCTATTATGTTGCGAAGTATTTTTGATCGATTTTTTAAAAAGCCGCTTTTAACACTGCGCTTATGGTATACTGATTTAGTTTCAAAATCGGCCTCCCCTAAAAAGCCGGTTTTTGGACTACTTGAGTGGGAGATCGCTTGTTAATATTTAATATTCAAATACTTTTAATATATTGGAACATTTAGATTATTTTATTGAAATGGTGAAGAACATATTTGGTGCCGAAACAAACACATTTGGTGCCGAAAAGAAAAATTTTGTGCCGAAACAAAATGCATTTGGAAAACAAAAATTGTTTTTACATTTGGTGCCGAAAACGAACAAAATACAAAATTGGTGCCGTAAAAGGGTGCCGAAACTGGTAGACTGTTTTCAGTGATCTTTTTGGTGGTACAAAATTTACAGCTTGAGACCGGTCTCTAATGTTTCATAAGATTCGTTAATTGTAAGCAATTTTGAGAGACCATTCTCTTGGTAAATTAGGCAAGTTTTAGATTGCGACCGGTCTCAGATTTAAAAAAAATATATTAAAGTGGACAATTTTGAGAGACTGTTCCCTTGGTTCATAGCACATTTTTAGGTTGAGACCGGTCTCAAACGCCCCCCGCGTACTGAAAACGAAAAAGCTTAGAAAAAGCAGAACTATTAGATAAAAAGAAAATGTGGAAATGCAAGAACAGAGGGAATCAAGATTACGTACAATGAGGGAACGTAGTGAAGAAAAAAAAACCTAGATAGGTCTATGAATACTAAACGAAGACGTATAGCGCGAGCGCGTCAGCAAGAGATGCAACAAGCAGCTAATAGTATAAGTGATGAGGATGCACCGGCTTCATATAATGCTGCCCTTTCTAATAACAAAGTGGTTGCAACAATCCATGAAGTAATATACTTTACTAAAATACTTTGGAGCAACTCATTTCAAAAATGAGCAATCAAGTGACAAAAAATTCAATCCTTGTTGCCCGAAAGGAAAGGTGATCCTCCCTCCTCCAAAAAAATGTCCAGAGCTATTACACATGTTTATTTAAACGCACAAGAAGTTCAAAAAAGTTAGTAAGTTAGTAAAAGTAAAAACACCCCCAATAAGAGTATTAGTTTTTTTTCTTGGTGGTTAAAAGCTAGGTGGAGGCGTAGGAGTGTGAGTTTGTCGTTTTTTAAAGGCATAGCTTGTCGGTGAAAACAAATCAACTGAGAACGCGTTGAGATATTTCAGCATTTTATAAATGATAAGCGCAGTCATTTTTACACGAGTCAGATATTTACATGCGAGTAGATATATATTCACTTTTTGTCATTATTCAACGAATCCGAGCTACCTTTGGGAAACTGTTTACAATGACCAAATTTTAAAAACCCAAAAATAGATCCTTTAATGTTACTGCAAATTGTAAGAAACGAGCGAAATTATTTAGATCACAAGTGCTTGAACATGTATTCGAAAACATATCTAAAAATGCTGAAGGTACATTTTTTCCATATTTTTATGTGAATCAAGTTACTATAGTTTTGTTCCATTGTGGGTTCAGTTTTTGCCTTGCTATTTAAAGAAAACAATATGATATGTTGAATATCTTCAAAATTGTCTTCTTTAATCTTGTCTTTTATTTTTTCTGATTGCAGAAGAAATAGGTAAATTGACTGGTAGAATTCCTTTGCCTACTGGTCTCGATATTGGAATTGCTACTAGATCAAATGTTACATTATTTCGAGAAGCCAATTGACATAAACTGAAAGCAGGAATAATATGTCAAAGGTGCCTATGTCCATCACACCAATTAACACTTAACATGAAACTACATTGTCTTCTCTGTAAATCGTGCAAAGACAAAAAGTTTCGTAGATATGTTACTTCAAAGCATGTGAGTTCAAAAATGGTTACTCTTCAATTCTTTATTTACATTAATCCTTGTTTTTTTTTAAATTCTTTTAGGACACACTTTCAGTGAAGAATCAGACTCCACCAATCACCACAGAAAAAATTAATTACATTAAATTAATTAGTCGATCTTCAAATGGCTATTCAATTGATTCTTCCAAATTTGAAAATCTTAAAAATTTTGCAAATTCTTGGGAGTAAGTATATTTACATTCAGATAGACTATGTAGTGTGTATAGAGCAGCTGGATTATCTGACTTTTGAGCCTTTTTTGCTCTTCTACTCAATCTGCCCTCGCAATGCAACTCGGGAATTTTCTTTTATTCAAAGTAATATTGAAAGATATTTTGAATCCACCACCTCACTTTCAAATTGATGACGACAAAAGAGACTTGTAGGGCCAAATACGAGTAGACTCTTCCATGTACGGGTTCCCTTTTTATTTCAATGTATTCCTCTGAAAGATAATCAAGTTAAAAGGGGGGGGGACGAAATGAGTCGAGAGGAGACATCATTTAATGTTGCTTTTTACTCGCTCTCCATTTGCAACAGAGGTTGGATGGGTGCTCTATGTAAAGGGAAAGAAATATGATGATAGACTTGATGGAATCAACGCAGTGACAATTCCTTTTTGCAAGATGTTGTCAGTTGTTTTTTTTTGTTTTTCTATGAACTCGAACCCCGGTCTAATGTTGCAAAGACATATAATAGTCGCGAGCGTGCGGGGTAATAAAGCATTGAATTTTTGAGAGTTGTGAGATGGATACACTTAAATTGTGGTAGGCTTTTCAGGACTCTCTATTTGCCTGACGATGCGGAAGAGTAATTTATTAACAAAAGCTTCATAGTTCGTCGTCCATTTGAATTGCGCATTCATGTCTCTTTTGTGTACAGTTGTAGTGGATTCCACGTAATAGACACACACACAAACGCAAACAACGCATTGTTGTTTATTTGATTACCGTCAAATGTTGGTTCCTGGAGTTATACTCGGCTCTCTGTTCTGACATGGCCATTTCCTAAACAATCTTATTAATTTTTTTAATAATTTTATATTGTTTTAATAGGGAGTTTCCAAATAGGGACACCCACAAATTTTGTTTTTTGAAAAGTTTGGAGCATTTGGTTCAGAGTTAGCAACCTATGACACAATGAAATGGCATGTCCGATGTGGCGAAGAATCAGATATGAAATTACGACCAATATCTGAAATTATTTGTGTGTACTAATTGCCATCCTAAATCAAAAGATTTCATAAAGGATGCACGAAAGCATAATAACGCTCACACGTTTGCATCCGTGGGAACAAAAATCTATATTCTTGCTGGAAGAGGACCTTATTGTTTTAAATTACATGTACAATTCTATCACAATGCAACAGCTGTTGAATATTTTAACGAAGAAAGATCTAATCAGCTTGATCCAAAATACGCCCAACATAACTTTCTGGGCTCTGCCCAAGCAAATGAATTTCAAATAAATTATACATCAGATAGCAGCAACAATAACTTCCAAAAACAGCATATTCATTCCAGATTATGATCATACCTAAAGAACCGGGGAGTTTCATGCCCATCTTGTGCCACTGTGTAGCGTCGACTGCTAGCTTCCGGAAAATAGCTCACTGACGCAGATCAAAATGTTTTCAGGTTTGATGTCCATTCGACACTTGGTGTGTAAATAATCCAAACCTCCAAGAATCTATTCAATGAAAAATGATCAATTTAATGAATTTATCATTTTCAAATTGAGGCACCATCAAACCTTGCGGATGGTGGTCTTGACAATGAGCAGAGGAATGCCTTGGTACTGGCTGCGTATGATGAGCTTTAGAAGATTATTGTCCTCTTGGTGAGCAATGACAGGTTTTCCGTACGGAGAGGATTAAATTTCTCCCAAACCAGGAGTTGATAGACTTTCCTCACACTTGTGATTTTCCTTTGTCCAGTGTGAAATCAGAACACCGTGCAATTTTTTCTCTATCAATGTTGGTGATAACAGTAGGTTAAACAAATATTAAACTGTGATATATTCAGGCTTGTTAATTACCCATAGTTTGGTAGAGCACTTGCAGTTCCTTTCACATCTGTCAGTACTGACATAATGTTGAAAACTGAGCTTACAATCGTTCAAAATAATTTCCGAGCGTGATTATCAATATTGCGTATTTGAGCCTCACGCGAAATTTAATCCCAAGCATCAAAATAAAATGGGTTCGATTCTATGGTCTTTTCGGCACTAGCTAATTTATCAGCCATTTGTTCATGTATATTGATTACAAACAAAATTATATAATTCAAAAATCATAATTCACGTAACTTGACAGCTTCCTGCTTTGATAGTCTGCTGCAGTATTCTTCTACCGATTAATTTGCAAGCTTTCGTTAATAGTATGTATGGCCTACTATATTAACGGCCACTCAACTCCGTAAAATTACGATAGAATTTCGAATAACATATATTGGACAATTTCGTACCCTACCCCTACCCTATTTATTCTTTCGGAAAAGGACCTCTGTATATATATATATTCCCTCAGGGATAAAAAAAACCTAAACCAAAACACTCAAAACAGTTGTAACGGATGACTTTACAGCAGCGGTATATCACATAAAGTCAGTAAGATAATACCACTGAAAAGTGCGAAAAATACTTAACCTTGTTTTTCTTACTTCATTTTCTACTCCACACTTAAACTGCTAGGCCTAAATTAAAAAGTTCTTCCCACTTAAATCTTAAAAAGCTACTTAAAAATATTCCTACTTGAAGCTTCCTATAAAATTCACACAAAAGATTGATTGAAACAATGACTGTTTTGAGAACAAAATATATCCAAACAGTATTACATGGAAACTCACCAATTGTTAACATTGTCTTAAAATTAAAAAATAAACACACATCAGTTAAAAGGAAATAGCTGAAAACTTAGACATTTAAATGATATCTTTTTTCCGATTTTCTGAATATGAAGAAACATTCCGCGCGTATTCAATAGAATTGGAAATACTTCATTTTTTTTTAAATAGACAAAATTTTGCTTTGCATTTCAAATTTTCCAATTTGCAAAAAATATGCAGTCAATTTTAATATGAACCAATCAACATCATCGAAGAATTCGTCATTGCGCTAATACTCATGCCGTTGATTGGAGGGAGGTTGTTTCTAGGGTTATTTTTTTTCCTTTTTTTATTTTCGCTTCAAGAACTTTACTTGAAACTTAACTTTTTCTTGAAAATTTTGCACTTGAAATGTTGGCAATATCCTGACGTACAACGTGTCACAATTATTTTGCTTCTGGTAGCAAAATTAATGGGAGAAATCAGTCATCAAAGTCGTTTTCCTATCTTAACTCCATGTAAAATAGGCTAAGTGAGACTACAAATGGCGATTGCAGATGTGCCGGACTACATGAATACTGCTTTTTGCAAGGTGAAAATGGTCTATGCCTACTAATCGCCTGGACTTTAATGTGATTATTTTCAAAATGCGTTATTTTGATTTGATTT
Source organism: Daphnia galeata (assembly GCA_030770115.1). NCBI lineage: Eukaryota > Metazoa > Arthropoda > Branchiopoda > Diplostraca > Daphniidae > Daphnia > Daphnia galeata. The sequence continues at coordinate 6,657,115 of CM061117.1, forward strand.
GAAACTAAATTGTACTTGTGCCTTCTTAGACCTCACTTGAACGTATTGGGGTTCGCCATCAACAGATTGTTTGCGTTTTCTCTAATTCTGTACATGTCGTTGAAGATGACGGTAGTCATCCTTAATGATAAAACAATCATAAAATAACATTTAAATACTTAGTGATATTCATCCCAATTGTAGGTTTCTTTTATTTGGTAGTGGACTTGTTGAGACAACAATTCTCAATACAAGGAATATTATACAAAAACTTCACGGGAATCTAAAACAATTAATTGTTCATGTTTTTTTTATAATTCCTGTAATAAGTATGTTTAATGTAAATTGAAAACAATTCATATTGTAGTAACTTTTTACACATTACATTCTGACGGTTGAAAACTCCTACAGTTTTACGCCTCACGCGCTCCCCCGTACAATTTTTCTGGAATTATTTTTTTTCGTTTTCCGGAGTTTGAATAAATAAGAGATCTGCATAAAGACTCCTTTGCAAAACTTTCTTTTATACCCCTGCAAGCCTTATATAATTGCTGCTGTTTGTTGGGACGTTGTCTGGACCACCTTGTTTTTATATATTTTTTGTAGGAGAAAAGTTTCCGTTTCTTTCCTATACACTCAACTTGATTTTGAAACTGTTCCCTCCCATACGGGAACAATGTAAACACAAAAAAAACAATAATAAAAAGAAAAAATTTAATTCTTCGGGGATAAGGGATCTCTGTGCCCTTCCCGAAGGATTGTTTTTTATGAAAGTTTTGGAAAAAAAATTTTATTTCTTTTTTTTTGTTAAGTCAAGTTTTACCATCCAACCAAATTCAATAATTAAACGTATGGAGAAGATAATATTAATGTAGTCCAGCAAAATTGTGTTGGGATGACATATTTTTTCATCCACATTTGGCGAAGTTTTATAATGTTTTTACTCATCCCAACTTTCATCCGATCTCCCGTGTCTAAAATTATTCCTATGTGTATTTAATGCAGACACAATCTAACCAAAATATATAGCCCCTAAATGCTAGCGAAGAGAGAGCACGAATGCTATTAACTGTTATTTTTCGTTATCGGGCCTCTACCGGACATTTCTAGGCATCCTCAAACACACAAGCATTGTGAAACATACCTTAACATACATTTTTACGAGTAAAATTTTTTTTAAATAGTAATTTTATTATGTTCTTCATTTTGAATTTGATTAATCTAAAATTTTTGCAATAATCATAAACTCAAGTTTATTTATAAATAAACCTTTGCATAATTTGAACATAAATTCGGGTCTGTGTGTTTTTGTTCGCAAGAATAAATTGAAAAAAACGGCGCGAATGTTTTCCCCATAAAACAACTAAATATTTGCTAACAATACTCAGAAGACTTAGAAGATTTTTCAAGCCATGTAAATGTTGAATTCAAGGCCAATAATAATTCTGTCTTAGGTATTGTCAATTCCTTAAGTTGCTACTGATTTTTGAGAAGTCAATTTTCAATTTGTTAATAAATAAACACAATGTCGAGCACAGACTCGACGTAAAATAGGGAATCATTAATGTAGTGACAATTTGTTTAAGTTCTGTTTACTCGGCAAATTTTTGGAAGATTTTGATTATTTGGATGAAAACCTTGGTGACAATAACAACGAATCTTCAAATAGTCATTGTCGTGAAATTCAAAAAAAACGTGGGCGTTTGCTACCTTTTTACGCGAAACGCATGGACATCCAGAAATATTTTGCAGATGAAAAGGTGCGACGAATTTTCCGTTTTGATAGACCATCAATTCAAATCATCACAGGTACTATGTTGCTGTACTACTTTTCGTAATTGTAATTGCCTAATGAGTTGAAATTTTATCCCTGAGGTATATTTATATACGAAGGTCCTTAACAATATAGGGTGTGGGGTATAGGGGGTAGGGTAGTAGTAGCTAGTAATGAAATTCAGAGGGTTTATTGTCCATTTAGTTATCCTTTATACGTTTCTTCCCTGAATGACCAATCGTCACCAAATTTTGCACATAATTCTGTCAAAATTTGATACAGAGCTTTACGGGGTTTTCATTTGTTTTTATTACTGTTTTAGAAATTTAATTTGTGTATTTATTACCTAGCTGGTTGCCGAATCCTAGTAAATGAAAATATTGTTGCATTTATTTGCATTGTGAAATTTATTTAAAGTTAGGTTTTAATTTTCTCTCTCATGACATGCCTGATTAAAGATATCGTGCGTTTTATTGATATTTTTTATGTAGCAATCAATATGTCAGGCCTTATGATAAAGATGATGATGATGATGATGAATGAATCATCATTTAAATTCAAAAGTGTTATATAACGCAGTTGATTATGGGGATTTAACAAATAAAACTGTAACAGGTTAGTTACATGCACAGTAAGTTGAATAACAGATGGAAGAAGATGCAGTGTATTGTGAGTCTCCACACACAAGTATAAGGTAAACGTGTTACACAGAGTAACGGTACAGAGTGCTGCGGAGTCTTAATAAGACTCCGCTTTTATAGGGCAACTGGTGAATGTGTCCTCACCCATTATGGTAAGGACATGCATGCACTGAGCATGTGATTGTCACGAGGACAACCACTGGCTCTTAAGTGTGGTACCTAGCAACTGCTATAAAACATTGGAAGAAAACAAGGGTTCTGATTAAAGGAATCGGGACAAGGTAATAGATAAAAATCTTTTCACGATATAAGACCCTAGATAACAATCTTACAAGTAGATAACGAGTCGTTATCTAGTTGGTTGCCGAATAGTGAAAGTCTTGTCACTTTTATTTGCATATCTTCGTTTCTGTCAACAAAATTAGTTGCCAAAATGAATGATATCAATTAGTCTTCAGACCAAAATAGAGTTTTACTAAAACAACTACATTATATCATCTATTTGACAAATGAACTTTATAAACTAGTTTATTTCGAGACTTTTAATGCAAAAATATTCAAAATAAGTTAATAATATTCTATCTTAAAAAGCGAACGAAATGCTTAACTTTAGTTAGCCATGTTTTTCAATAAGGAAACTATATATCTAGTGGCGAAACTACAAAACAAACAAAATAAAAAAAATCATTAAAATTAAATTAAAATGAGAATGGTCCTTGTGCAAAACTCTGGAATTAAACCAGGGTAAATGGGTAACAAACCAAAAAACTACTGAAATAGAATAGTTATAAATTCCAATGTGAAATCTGTCCTATCACGCAAAAAAGTTGATGTAACACCGGTTCAAAACACTGGCATCAAACGGTATCAATCTGGCATATTAAATTTCAATTCAATGTTCTTGGAAGTATATTTTGAACGTAGATTCATATTGTTGATAGTAATAAACTTCTTGAAAAAAATTCATCAAGCTATTTGTTCGACCACCCATCATAGTTTATCATCATTTCCCTTACATTTTGCATGTCTTCTAGTTGATTTGTCCTGGAATATAAATTATGTGGATAAATAAAATTTATTGGTATCTTAATAGCAATAAACCAAAAACCCCCGAAGGACATTACCGAGGGAATCTTGTTTTCAGAGATAGTTACCCCCAACTTGCCTTAACGAAAAACTAGAGCCAAACGTAGGCTCACACCCTTGGATCAAGTTCTTATGGCCCTTAAATTTTATGCTACAGGATTTTTCCAGACTGTAGTCGTCAATATTTTCAGGATCGGTTAGTCTTCTGTATCGAGAGCAGTCCACTATGTTTCAAAGGCAACTGAATCAACGAATGAAGTTAAAACCACATAAATTGCCAATTCTTTTATTTGTAATCAGCGGCTAATGGTTTACAAATGGATTAAGAACAATGTCATACAGTTTTATAAAGAATTAAATATGTTAAAGAGTTCATTCCCATTCATTCATAAGTTATTGTTAATCAAGTCCTTAACACTCTTTTTCTTTCTTTCAAAGACCACCCTCAAATGGTTTTTCAAAATTTCAAAAGGATATGACGACCCAAAAAGAAGGGGATGGAAACAAAAAAACGTTTGCCAAAAGTTTGTTGGGCCTCTCAGCACTTTTTGATTGTTTCTTAGTATATAATTAAAACATGTTAGCAAAATAGAATTTTTTGTCGCCTTTCTGTAAAAAAAACGACAGTTCCCTATCAACAACTTATTTAGTTATCAAGAAATTTGTTCAAAAAAGAAATTGTGTGGGAAGTTGAGCAAAATTTTGAGAGGTATATTATTGTGATATTTTTAACCAAGCATAGACTGTTTTTTTTTCTCTTTCACATGAGAAATTGTGTCAGAAAGCCTGCTAGAGGTAACACTGTCAAACTTGAAAATGTGGTGAAAGCCATAAAAATGGTAAAAAAAATTGGGCAATTGTTTTTGCCGCCAGGCAGTTTCAAATGAGTGAAAGAACTTTGTCACGAAACCTCACTGTCATGAAAGACGCAGAACTTGACAAAGATTCCCAACCTGTTAGTGTTGGCTATTCTTCAAGAAAGGTAATACTAATAAAATACTTGTGCAGCAGCGATTTCTACTTTGGACTAAGTCCCATGGAAGTAAGGAAATTAGCTTTCACCTATGCTACTTATATCAAGTGTAAAATGCAAAAGTCTCGGAAATTTAGTAGAAAAAGGAATCTAGTATTCCGCTACTGAAAAAGACTGGTTTGGGGCTTTCATCAAGAGTACCTCTTTATTTATAAGATTGGCTAAGATCCACTCCTTGTTTTAAGTCTGATGAGAATGTTTATTAATGTCTTAACATATTTCTTAGGAAAGCAGAATCAACATCTCTAGCACAAGCCAGCAGCTTCAACAACAACAATGACAAAGTATTGACTAAAAACAAAATATCTCCTCTGGACATGTGTAACGTGGATGAAACTGGAATCACGACTGTTCAAGTACCGGAAATAATTGTTTCCAGGAGAGGCAAAAACAAATAGGATCCCTTACATGGCATGAGCGAGGCACATTAGTCACTCTGTGCATGGCCTCCAGTGCTGCTGGGAATAGTATTCCCCCATCATTCGTTTTCTCAAGGTAGGGCGTTGAACCATTTTTTGTCTGGTAGGCATAGCCTGTTGTCGATTTATTATTATTTCCCAGAGTAGATTTGAAGGACGATTTTCTCGTGAAATTCTCACTGGGATCCTCTGGCTCAGCCAAAAAATCCGGTCGGATGACGCTTTGTAAAAAATGTTCGCCCATCTGTAGAAAAACCGGTTTTACTTCTATTGGATAGGGGAGACCGGGGCTATTTGGGACAAAAAATGAAAACTAACTTTTATTATTTTTACTCGTTTAATAAATATATTTTCAGTAAACTTTTTTGATTCATGTTAAAGGTCATTATGTTTTTGTATAATACACAATTTACTGGAATATTTTATAATGAAGAACCTTTTTTTCGTGACTCGAAAACATCACGGGGTTGATTGGGACACTTCAATAAAATGGTTTTTTAGTTAGTTTTTCCATATTAGTTAAATTCGTTAAAAGTTATTCTAGCCATTTGTTCAGAATAACATTTCCCTTCGGAAAATGTGTAATATGTATCGCAAATAAAATGTTACAATCGTAAAAATAGTTTAAAACTTTTTTTTCCTTGAAATATTTCCTTTTTCGTTTTTTGGGTTGGCTTTAGCTAAAGAAGGGAGGAGTTATATAGTAATCGATACTTACATCCTATCAATAGGTAATTTTTTTTCCCATCGATTGTACATGTAAGTCGATTAGATATAGTCACTTGTTTCTGCTTAGAAAATCGATATATCACGCTGCTGTCACTATAAATCGATTTATAAATTAACTCCTCCCCTACAGGCGGAGAAGGGAAATGAACTTCGTCCCAAACAACCCCATTCTCAATGTCCCAAATTTCCCCGCACAAACTACTCCACTTATTTTTGTTATTACACCTAAACGATAACAGCTACACCAAAAACATCCGAACACAAAAAAAAAGAGAATGAATTCTCTTTTCAATGTTTCTTTTGGTTTTTTCCTAACGTCCTTAGAAAGTACCCTTTTTTGGGTTTTTTAAATCGGAGGAATTTCACTCAAAAAGGGAAAAACTAGATTTTTGCCTACATCTCCTAAACAAATCATTAGATTTTAATAAATTTTTTTGTCAACGTGTGTAATACCATTTTACATGTTTGGCTAAAAAATTATTTTTTAAAACAATGGGAACATGCCAAAAAGTGCGATGTCCCACCTAACCCCTGTCCCAAATAGCCCCGGTCTCCCCTACAATTCCGGATCCCATTTGTCCGTGAATAAAGGACTTAATTTTGCCAAAGCAAATGGCACTGTAATGCTTTCCCTCCCAACACGTCTCATAGACGGAGAAGGGTCATTCCATCCCAGCTCAAATTTTCCGTCGTGGAAAAAAAAATATTTTATTCTTTTACAGTGTGTTCAACAACTGTAAGCCTAGAAATTGAATTCAAAGTTTCCAGTTTAGCCAAAGTTTTTTATGTTAAAATCTTGTTTCCACACAAAGATAAATTAACAATTAAATAATAATATTAAGATATTTTTATAATTTTAAGGTATTTTTTAAAACCCCCTCCTTATCCCTCGAAGTTTTTTCGCTCAAAGTTGTCCCCCCCCAAAAAAGTAAACATAACAAAACAAAAGTCTACTAGATGCCTAGATCCAGACCCCTCCTCAGGGACAACTTTGCTGCTATTGGTCAAGAGCCGATTCAAATCTTTAGAAAATCATAATTTACAAATTAAAAGTAGTAAAAATCTGTATATGGTCTTAAATTAAAGGTAAATATATTTATCAATAAATTTCAAAGAGTTTGTGTAAATATATGCTACCGTTTGATATTTATAGCGCTAAAAGTCATTTTCTACTAAGGCTAGGCAGAAAATTTTATTTTTACTTAAGTTAAGTCAAATGGCAACACCGAAAAACCCTCTACAAGCCTATAGTTGGTCACGTGACCCGAGTTGCTCTACCTCTCTATTTTATATCGTGGCTAAACAATTGAAAAAATCTTGAAAAACCTCGGACATAGCCTTTTAGAGAATTTCGACAGGGTGACGCCACCATCTCCTCTATTACTCTGCCATTATTATAAAGACCAGTTTCGGGTGCTGCGTTTCAAAATTTAAAAAAATCCAAGGGGTTTCGATTGCAGGGGGAGATAGGAAAAAAGGGGGTTTTTGATTTATTTACCCTAGTAATACTTTTCCAATTCAGGAAATATTCTAGAATCCTACACTTTAAAACATTCTGCGTCTTCTCCAGTAATTTTAAATGATTAATCATCCCTAGTTTATCCATGAAAATTAATTCAAGCTGATTCAAATTAAAAGCTAGGATGCTTTTTGCAGTGGGGTAATCCGATGTCGTGGTTTGTCTTAAGTGTAGTAGCACGGAGCAGTACAAGTTGTGGTGGAGTACGGCTCATAGCATGTGCTACGAAGTATACACAAAATGATGCTATTTCCCTGCCATTCTAATCTTCTTCTAATCTTTCAATCTAAATACTTTAAATAACTAAATATTCATATTTTATCAGATTTTATAATATTCATATTTTATAACAACAGATAATAAGCAGTACACACGTTTATCTACCTTTAGTCTTTACGTCATTACTAGTGAGTGCCCGGGATTGATCCGAAGACATTCCGATCTGCAGGCGGATCTCGGATGCTCCACCACTGAACTAGACATAAGCTTTTAGGCCTGTTAAATTACTGCATTGTGTTTTAAAGCTCAAAACGACGTTCAAAATAAAGCCAAAACATATATGTCGGAATGTTCGCATAACACGATAACTTACTGAGCTCGAGGACAAAGTCCTGTAAACGGAAGAGGATAGAACACGTAAGGCGGGTTGAACGACAAAATGGTCTTTTATAAACTACAGTGCGTGGCAATCAGCGAATCACCTTTCAGTGTACATCTGGGTATTAACTAATTATTTGCCGTATTAACCGTTTTATTATTCACTGCAGTTATAAATTAAAATATCCTCTTAGGTAATTCAGTCTATGTATTTAACTTTCTAGTGTATTTTTTAATTTAATATTTTTTGTTATGATAGATTTAATAAAATTGTGAGATAAATTCTAATAGACCCTGAGCGGATGCTGAGTTGCAAGTTCTCGCAATGATCCCAATTGCGTATTGACGGACGCTTGCTAACTTGTCCTCTCGTCAAAAGCGGTTTTTTATTCCTGTATTATTATTATAGGAAATTGAAACTGTATTTTAATTTTAATCCTTAAAATAGTTAGGTTATCCTCAAAAACGCAACAATCCACGGCCATCCGATCAATGAGTCCCGTTTACAACATAATAGCCAATTCAGCAAGGCGGTCCAAAACTCGCATCGCGGCCCTTATCGCCCGGCCTTTATCGCCCCCTTGGGGGGCTTTTAAGCGGCTTTTAAGCGGGCCTTGGGGGGCGAGGGAGCTCCGTCCTTCATTCAACCCTTAGAAAGCAATTACTTTCTGCCTAAATGCCCAGAATGGGATCAAGTGGATGATGTTTCCCAATAGCCTCAAATGCATCCAGTGGAACGCTCGACGACTGACTAAAGCTAGACTCGAGAAATTCCGCATACTTATAACCTGTAAAAATTTATAACAGTAAAAATTTCTCTGTTTAGTTAAAAAATTACTCTATCCTAAAAAAAAGACAGAAACACACGCCTCGACGGAGCCGTAGCCATCTTATTTTTAAAGATGCCTGGTATGTCCCCCATCCTGATTTTTAGCACTGTCACCCTAGAAGTTACCGGTGTTACGCTTTCCACTGAATTGGGCCCTGTCGATTGGTTTTCTGTTTATTACCCCAGAGACGACTGCCCACCAGAAGATCTAAATTTTTTCTTAAACAGACCAAACTCTTTCATAATAGCTGGCGATTTCAATGCCCATCATTCCGCTTGGGAATCAAATTCCAATGCAAATACAGCGGGCAACTCAATCTACTTTCATATCCATACTCGAACCACCCTGGCGCCGCAGTCCTCAATCCCAAATACCGGAAGAGAATCCACCATCGATCTACTCATCGCATCTTCTCAATTCTCCCTTAACTCAAACATCACGCAAGGCCCCTACTCTGATATCCTCACCTTCCTATGATATCTACGTTTAACACCAGCCCTGTCTGGCAGACCAACAATCCACCTTCTTGGATTTTCGATTAATCTAAATAGCCTCTATGGAAAGCTAATCTCGACAACCTCCTCATTTCTTCATCATATCTGGAGCTCCAAGACCCCACCTTACTTTACGAACAATTCATGATAGCCATTCTAGCCTCCAGGATCTCCTAAGCATTTGTCTGAAATTTGCTTTGCCGTCCTTAACTTTACGGATAATGGGGGCCAGGCTTACCGGAGGGCGGCAATGGTGATTGCTGGACAGTGGGGGCATTCTTTGGCTGTGTTGTTCACCAGTGTTATGGTGGCCAGATCAGTGAGTTGAGTTTGAGGATAAGACATTCTTGAGTGATCGATGTAGGATATTGTCAACCCACTTGGGCCTCACGGTCAATCACTCACCACGTGGTGAGTGATTGCCGAACCCAATTGGGCCGGCAGTCACGGGGGAGGTTTATTCAATTCGGACACAGTGGGTGGGAGCGGTAATCTATAGTTGCGTTGGGGCATTTATCTTGGTATCGAAAAGTAGTAGTGGAAGAGTTACGTGAGAAACGTTTTGTTGGTACGTTGGTCGTAACCGAACTCCAAAAGATTGGATTTAATTGTGTTATTGGATTCGCCACCTGACGCTCAGTGTGTTATAAAGTAAGTAGTAATAGTGAGTAACAAAAATATGTGATCACTTTCGTCGATCATAAACATATCGATAATCGATAATAAACACAAGACGAAAGTGATCACATTTTTGTTGAAAAGTAGGCGAGTCGTCTGCTTGGAATGAACTTTTACTAATATAAAATTAACATTACCGTGTTAAAGCGATACATCCGCGCATTACCCTTCCACCCACATAGCACAGTTCAGCCGTCGGATGTCCGAATGAGAGCCGAACAGCCAAGGCACAGCCTATCCAACTGCGGCTCTCAAAAGGACGTCCAACGGATGAACTAAACGAACGTCCTTTGGAGGGCCCTATAAGTACAGCCCGTTCATGTTATACAGAAATCCGTAATAGGACTTTACATTTATCAAGCAACCAAATATGTCATTTTAACACTTAGATGAGAATGAATGAAAAATACACCGAAAAATATTGATTGCAAAAAACTTTTTGAACCAAAACATGGTTTATTTACGAAAAATTTATGTTGTACAAATAAAAATTAGACTTTAGAGTGGTTCACGGTATTTGTAGAGAAACAGTGCAAACCATTAGGGAGGAATGAAGTTGGCGTAACTATGCCTGAGGCAAAACTGACATCGTCCCATGCTTTTCCTCGAGTTGTTCCTCATTCGATCGCGAACCACTCTATGGGAATGTGATGAAGAAATCAAACATAATTTGGGCGTGAATAACGCCAGTAAATGATGCTCCTATATTTGGTTAGGGAAGCACATACACTCTATAGCAATGAAAAATGTAGACATATTTGGAAATTTGTAATACTTAAGTTAAAATCTACTGATACAGTTTTTAATGGCACCAAAATAATGTTAAATTTATTCGAGAGAACCAGTGAACATCAGAACTCTTTTCGACCTTCAGCGAGTCAGTCAGTCTTCTCAATATAACAGTGCTATCCCAGACAACACGCCTGGTTTTATTTGGGACAAAAGACGTTGTTTGCGTGACCGTCCGATAAAAGACTGCTTTTGTCAGTCTAATTAATGAGTCCCAATCAGGGTTTTTAATGGTCCGAAAATAACTTTTTTGTTGTGCAATTATATTTATTTATGCAATTATTATTTAATTGGGTAAAAAAAAGAGTTTCAAACTTTTCTCTATCGGGATTTTACAATGATTTATCATTTACAGTAGCTTGGGAAAAAAGTTTAAAGTCTGATAGATATAATGTCAATATATAATTTGTTCTATAATAATAACGTCTAGCAGCTTAGTCGTTAGCAAGCTGGCTTGTCAATACAAAGGTTCAGTGTTCGAATCTGGTATTGGCCATGTATAAACAAGTAGTGCGCTGAGGAAAATTTCGTATTAAACATTATCCTCAACATGTTGTAATTTTATCCGGAATATGTCTGTTTCGGATGTTGGTAGAACATCCTGTGGCGCTGGCTAGGGCAGACAAAAATTTAAAAAAGGACATCCCATGGATCTCCGTTTCGGCTGTTGGGATGTTCCTAGGCTCTCCAACTGACATCCAAAGGATAGGACCAATGTCCGAAATTGACATCTTTTGGACATCCACCGGACTGACTTGTGTTATGTGGGTTGATTGGTGCCTTGCAAATTCTACAGCCATGTCAATATCTGACAGCAATTCGATGTTCGATTTCCTACCTGCCCAACATAAAATTCTTGCCATCAGCTAAGATCGTTAAGTGCTTGATACTAGTTTTTTTTACTATAAAACTGAGTTTCCTGTAAAAGAAAGGCCTTAAGTTGGTGCCAGGTTTGCCGAAGATAACATCCTCTATCATAATTTTTGTCTACCCCCCCACGGACTTACTCTGTCTATTTCTATAAATTATCTTTCATCAATTCATTATTGTTTCGTGGATCAATTCAATGCCATCAGGCAAGGAAAGGGAAATAATAATACTGCCAACTCCTTAATGGTCTTTGAAAACTATAAATAATACCCCTTAAACACTCGAAAGGCGACCCAATAAAGTTTTGGAGTGAGAAAAAAAAGGAGGGTGTTCTTTTTTCTCTTTTATTCATAACGCTAAAATATTGACCTTAAAAGATATTAGCTTAAAATTTAGTATTCGGAAAGATTTAAACTCGAAACTTATATTTCTGAAAATTAAACTCAATAACCATTGTCATAGTACAGTGCCAAAATCTATTTTTGTGTTTGGTGAAAAGGATAAGAATGTCATTACAATGATACACCGATGATAACATGATAACATGAAACTATGTGAATATTTTAAAAATCATAAGAATCAACAAAATTCCACAGTTGGAATCCATATTAGGGCTCGATGGCCTTTTTGTGATAAAGGGATTATTTAGACATTGGGAGTGGGAGGAGATGGAACAACCTTGTGTTGAAAGGTTTTCTGGGAACCTTGTCTAAAAAGCAGGGTTAAATATCCTTGTTTAAAAAGGGTAGCCTAGAAAAGAATTTAGACGTAATGTTTTGAAAAAAAAATATGGGATGAAGATACAGTACTTTCTACTTCATAATTTTGAAGAGAAGGAATACCAAAGGATAATCCTTTGGTATCAGAAACTTCAAAAAAACCTGCACATTGTTCCAATTTTCGGAACAAAACCCTTCGCAATGGGAACGAGCAACAACTCGTTTGTAGCTATTCCCAGAGAGATTTCTCGATGGAGCAGAAAACCAGTATCTCGAAGGTAGATGGATTGAAGATGTTCGGCCTTCACACCAACGAAGTGTTCATCAATAAACATCAATATTTACATTATCATTTTTATGTTTTCTCTGTAAAAGATGGTGATTCGGAATTTGTGATTTCATGGACGAGATCTGATGCAGTGAGGAAATCAATGAAGTAAGCAAACAGTATGAAGAACTAAAAAAATGGCAATCAGAATTCATATTTTTGTTTTGTTTGTATAGATTAAAGAGAAAGCGAACAAAAAGCTCGATGAACAGGTGTGCTTTGCTTAAAAAATTTTTTCATCAAAGATATAAAGCAAAAGTTAAATTTTGCACTTCATGCAAAGTCCAAACTAGTAATAGATTTAGCACAAGACGTCAATACCAGATTGAATTTTACACTGGCCATGATTCGATCCTTGTTGAATCTCAAAAAAAGTTTTCAGAACGCACTTTTCTCTCCCGCGATTGATTGGCGTGAGTTGGTTTGAGTGAATTTGAATGGGAAACACTGGCAACAGCAGTTGACATACTCAAACTATTTCATGAAATTACCGAGGATGTATCAATGTATCATGTCAAAAGCACCGATCTATCTCCAAAGTAATTCCATCGATTGTGTTACTTTATTCAAAACCTTTCTGCTACTTTCAAGAAGTGGAAATTCATTTTTCCTGAAAATTCATCTCCTTTTAGCATAGCCTACTTTATTATAGGAAGCCGAAAGGAAGGCTATCTCTCGCGTGTGGGAAAAGTGAAGCCTACTTTGCTCACCTTTCCTCCGATTTCCCATCCTCCAAGTAGACCCACGGGAGCCATCTGGTGATCGAAATAATAACACCTCAGGGTAAAAGTTAAGTAAAAAGGGGGGCTCTTTCTATTCGGGCGGCAAAAAGCAACGCCCTCTTTCTTACAATCTGATTCCACTCCTTCGCGAATGAAATCCTATCGATAGAAACGTAAACAAATCCGTGTTTTCAAATATCGCCCCTAGACGATAAATTGGCTCCCGTGGGTCTACTTAGGGCGGAGCCAAATAAGAGGAAGGGAACCCAAATTGGCTTCCAAAAAAAGCCCAAACCTTTCGGCTTCCTTATATACAGTAGGCTATGCTTTTAGTAAATTTGGCAGAGATGCCAAATTGTTGAAAAAAAGGCACCTCATTGCCAAATTGTTGGAAAAAAAAGCACCTCTCCGCCCATTCTCCTCTCTGCAGTGGGTCGTGCAGTGGATTTTCCTGTAGTGGGTTTTCGTGCAGTGGGTCGTTTGAAGTCGTCATCGCCAGATGATGACACTGTCAAGGGGAAAGAAATTTATAATGGTTAAATGGGAATGAAATAAGTCCTTACTTTTACTTATTCCAATATTGAGAATGGTCTGTCGCACTTTAAAAATCTGTGAACCACGCAGTTGCTTCTTTCTCATCTCAAACGGTACTGAGGATTACATCGCCCTTCAATACATGTATAAATTTTGGGGAATTCATTCGCGTGCACGCGAAAGGAAGGGGAAAAAGAAGGTCAAAGGAAATGGGGATGATAAATAATTGGTGAACTTTGTTAAAATTGCATTTTTTAAAATTTAAAAGTGTAATATTTTCTACCTTTTAAGACGATGTAATCCTAAGGTCAAGAAAGGTCGTAAGGGATCAAGGACAGGTTTGAGCCCCGTTCCTCCGTCCAACAGTTTTAATTTCTATTTTTATAATTTTAATTATTATTCATTTTGGTTTCAAATTACAAAATGAAAGAAAAAGCAAGTTTGGAAATGTGAAAAGATAGTGATAATTCTTCTTTGCGCCGGTAAAATCATCTTTCACATTTCATCTTCACTGAACAACAAAAAAAAAGGCTGTTATTCTAAATTGATTTGGTGAAGGTAAATTCTTGAAACTCTTTATCATTTTATCTTAAACACATGCCAGTATTACCACAAATTATTTATCATTTAACAGGAAGTGTTAAAATTTCTGTTCCAAAATTCCTGTTTCAATTCTGGTGAATATGTTTTCGAAGTAATCGGAGACGCAAACCATTGTCCTACAGATTACATCTATATCTGAATTCATGTTAGTTATTTTGTTATTATGCGATACAGTTTTTCGAAACCCCGAATTTTTTTTAAATTTTCAATGGCATGTGTATTGCCACAGTTCGTACACTTCACAATTGTAGAAATTAAGAATTTCGAAAATATAAGAATGGAAATGGTATGGTTACAGTAGTTTCACGTTTTTTCAAAAGGTAGTTCAGAAACCAATTTGGATGTTTATTTCTAACGTGATCTTTGCAGCACCTTATAATTCTTGACAACGTAACTTGCTGGTGGACAAAATTCACAAAAAAAAAATTCGTGTTGTTTTAGTCCTTTATCCTCCATTTAGTTGTTGTAGAGAATGACTTCTTCGGTCTTGCGGTTTCCATCAATGATGGTGCAATCATTTTTATTTGTTCTATTTAACAAATAATTAACAAGAAAAAAATAATGGATTACCAATAATTTTTTTTTCTTCTCAAAAAGGAATAGCGAATGGTTGTTAATTGCAGTTATTCTTTCTTCATACTCAGATTCCATTATATTAAGGTACGTGCAGTTGGTGTTGAGACACCAGTCAGTTTTCATGCGAGCCTGTTTTTCCAGTTTTCTGTCCCGGGTCTATCTCTCTTGATTTCATTTAGCATGGTTTCGGCTGTTAATGAATACCGACCATGACTTCGGTCGCCACACAGTGCTGTTTAGCCATGTCTTTTCCATATAATCGAAAAGGGACCGGGTCAAAGCTCCGCGAACTTGTGTTTTTAGATCCCGAAATAAGCGCGGTATAAAGCGATGGGGCAGTAAATTTAGGGCCATAAGTTTACGGCAAATTCTTCTAATTCTTTCATTTCTTCTATACAAGTTAGCTAACCCGCACTTTTGAATTTGTCTAAAAACCGCTTGGGAGAAATGGAAGCTGCAACCACGAAAACTGACATTAGGAAACACAGTGGAGAAGGCTCCCCACAGCCCTGACTCAAAATCAAGACTAACAGCTACTAAACGTAAAGTGCCGAATACGAACAAGTTAGAAGCGAAACCAGTGCGCGTAATAACTTCAAATATGCTATTTGGTTTTACAGTACATCAGGGCAAACGTGAGAGGCACCGTTTTGACATGCTTACCTTTTCTAATTGAGGTATGAACAGCAAAAAGCTGGTAAAAGGGATCAGGGACAATTTGAAATGTGGCATCAACTTCCCATCGTTTTGCGAACCCTCAGTTTTTTAAGTTGGGTGTCGGTCACCATGATTACAATTCTCTGCAACACCCCTTTCCCGTCAAACCACCTGATGTCCTTTCGGATAAACTTTTTTGGGACGTGATTAAATTCAAAAGTGAAGTCCAAGTTAGTGGGGGTTTTTGGTCTTAGGCCTTGTCTAGCCCTGTTAATAGCACGTCCAACATTCCCCATTTTTGGTAACAGTTTTCTTCTATGTTTTCTCGGAATCGCCTTATATGCTTTAAACATGAGGGGCTCTACAACATCATTTGCAGGGACAAATACATCGCCACGAATCTTTTGCTTTGCAAGGGCGTAAAGGGGAATATGAACTTGTAGTGAAGGGTCGGCCTTACAACAATGGTGAACGTCAACGAAGAAAGAATTGTCTACTTGTGTAACCCTAGCAGGGCAGGAATCGCCTCTTTGTCGACGCGTACATCGCCACTTGATTGTCCGGCCATCCTTATTCCTTTTTTTCACACCTAGCTTATAACAGCCATTTTGGATAAGTATTGATGAGCACTTGCGTCCGGCTTCTTGTACGACAACCCATTCTTTCACCTAAATTAGTAAAAACATCATAAGGAAAAGGTCGACACCAAGGTTGGAATTTTCTTTTTATCTCACCACCCCGACGGATGAAAAACGAACCACTGGAGCTGGCTGTAGATTGGTCGGAATTCGAGCCACTCGACGATGGATCAGACGTAGAGTCACTCGAAGATGGATCAGAGGTAGAGTCACTCGAAGATGGATCAGACGTAGAGTCACTCGAAGATGGATCAGAGGCAGAGCCACTCAATGACGGATCGGCAATGACGGACATCCTTGAAGATTCGCTTGATGGTAGGGAGGAAGCTTCATTCCCTGATTGTATTGTGTACGAGAGCTCACTCGGGCCGTGGACATCTTCAATAGGTGTGCTGGCTTCATTGACGATTTGCATAGTTGCGACTCCTCTTCCCCATTCAGTAGGCGTCGGAAGAAAACCGATAACAACGTTTGATAACACCGGGTTGACTGGTGAAATCAAAGATACAGGACGAGAAGGTCCAACGTACAAGCCTCGAAGGAGGTTCAGAATGCCATGCCTTGGCATGTTAGTTGATGGACCGCACACAGCACCACTCTACATAACAAATATGCATTACTTAACAAGAGCTTATAATCTATAATGTGAAACAATATGAATGTACCTGAGACGCAGGCCTAGATTCATCATAAACACTTCTCTGGCTGGCTAAGGGTTGCTCGACACCAGCAAAAATCTGTGACAAAAAAAAGGAATGAAAGTTAGCTAATTGTTACAATCTAAAAAGTAAACTACACCTGGTACCTGGTGAGAAGTAGAAACTTGGAAAATTTGGAGATTGTTTGGACGAAAATTTGACAGCTGTTTTAATGGTGGTGTTGCTACGTTGCCAGTTGTTGATAAAGGAGCCACTTGCATGCACGGTGGATCACACCGGTAGCCAAAACACTCATTGTTACGTTTCATAATTAATAATTCAGGAGCAGTAAGACCTTTATAAATATAATTTTTTTTACTAATAATAACAAAACAAACAATTTGGTTAACACGGATTACCGTCACGACGACGACCAGTCCGCCTGTTGTAGCAAATTCTACAAAGGAGTCCGGCACAAACGAGGCAAGGTATGCTTTGAGGGGCTCTCGCCCAACGAACGCCTCATCGCATACCATGCAAGACATTACGCAATAAAGAAGAATGGTTTTGAATACCCCTAACGTACCCATGCTTTCGAAAAGAATGAGAATTCAAATAAGAGAAGCACTAGGTAGGTTCTTCGAATTGTTGCCTTTAATTAATATTTAGACATTATTTGCAACATTGCCACTAATAAAAAGGTATATTGTGAATACTCTATTTCTAGTAAATATAAAGATGGGGCCGGAAGGGTTTTCAAAAATTGGGGCCGGAAAGGACACCCTTCTGGCCCTAGCGTAAATTTTCCAAATTGGGGCCGGAATGGTATAGCCGGAACGTCATAGGCCCTGTGACGTGTCAATTATTATTTACCGAACTGAAAATAAATTAAATTTAAGGAATTTTTTTTGTGGGTTATCTAAGTGTAGTACTCTTCCTGTAGTCCGTTGTTACATGCTGGTTGGTGTCCCTTGAATAGGAATGTAATCCTGTTTAGTGGAATTTCTTCATTTTTCGTGGATTCTATCAACTTTTCCTATTGTATTCAAAGAAAACAGTTGTTACGCATTTGTTAGGTTAGGTTATGGATTAGGTTAGGTTACCAAAGATAAGATTTTCTTTGGCAAAGTGTCGATGCAGGTGGTGGGCTAACGGCAACTACAAATTCCGTCTTGTCTTTGACGTAAAGTGCTGACATTATGGGGACGATGAATGCCAATGTAGAAGGATTTTAGTTGTGGAACTTTACTGAAAAAAATAATTCTCTTACATTGCAATGGGGTCTTCAGGAACATACGCTAGCTGATGTGTCATGTCTGACACATCAGCCAAACACAAACCAAGAAATGGTTGGGATAAAAGAAATACTCTGGCCATGAGAGTCATCTATTCGTCTATCAAGGAGGATAAATCAAGGCTGTTGATGTCGTGTACGTTAGCACAAGAAATGTTGGTAATAACAGAGACAGTATATCTGGAATCATAAGCTGATCACGCCCTTCTGCTGTACGTGGAGCCAGTTTTATGGCTATAAGTTTCTACCTGGGCAGACGGTCATGGAGTTTATGTCAGAGGTCGAACACATCGTCTCCTACCTGAGAGAAATCGACGAAATGAATCTTCTAGACAACCCAATTATTGTCAAAATTACTATGTCCCTGCTGACGAGCCTGAAGCTCATCTTCAAAGCCTCATGGGAGAGCACGGCCGCTGCTGAGAGGACACTGAGAAATCTTACGACTCGCCTCGTCCAGATGAAAAAAGAAGTAAATCACTGTAAGGAAGAAAAGACAGCTGAAGCACTCCTTATGAGCAAGAAGAAAGAGTCGGCTCAACCATCAAACATTTAAAAATGTTCGAGATTACAAAGAAAGAGGAGGCAATTGCGACCGTGTGTTCTGGGAGGGTGGAGATACAACTTACATCAGAGCCAACTGTCGGGATTACAAACGAAAGCTAAAGAGAAAAATAAATGAAGAAGATGATATCACGACCAAAAAAGGATAAGATGGGATTGAGACAATGATGACCGGACCAAACCAGACAAGGAGGACGTGAGCGCGACTACCGTCATAGAAAGGGCCGGGGTTATGGCAACATCAACTACGAGTGATCTTCTAGTCAACTTTGTTTCAACTGGATCTGAGTGTTGGATGGTGACCAGTATTGGAGAATCAAAAGTTGCCGTTGCTGGACAGGGAGATGTGAACGTGGTCACCACTGCAAATGAAAAAACCGTTGAAGGAACCATGAGAGGTGTCCTGTTGGTCCCAGACCTGTGGATTAACCTTTATTTCATTGAGTCAGCTACTGATGCGGGGATCGAAGTCCACTTTGCCAACAACACCGTCATTTTTTTCTATAAGAAGGTCATCATCATGAAAGGAAAGCGATCAGGGAAGGAAGCCCTCTATAGCCAAAATATCAGAGCAGAACAGTACCATCCTAGAACCGAGCAGAAAATTAAAAGGCGTCCGAGTGAGTCCGAGCTGTCCATCTGGCATCATAGGTTGGGACACCCCAACAGCAAATCTCTACTCAAGATGGCCTCCATGGGAAGTTTGAAGGGTCTCGCTCTCTTCAAAGATCAACTCAAACAATCTGGTCACTGCCGAGGATGCCTTCAAGGCAAGATGTGCAGCCCCGTTCGTGTCAACACGCACCAAAACTACAAGTATAGAACAAGTATTCATTCGGAAGTGTGTGGTCATATGCAATTGGCCACGCCAATCGGGGAACGCTACTTCGTCACTTTCAAGGATGACTTCTGTGGCTGGATTGAAACTAACCCCCTTAAATGCAAATCTTAACTTCCGAACACCTTTAAGAAGTTCTCGGAAAAACTGACAAAGACTGTCGGGAAGGCAATGGTTTTTTCTAGTACCGCACAACTCTTCTTTTTTTCTTTTTCCCCTCTAAACCAACAGGTAAAGATATTGAGATCTTACGGAGGAGGAGAATACGGAGGTACAAAATTCAAGATTTGTTGGCAAGAACCGGTATCAATCAAAAAGTTACCCTGCCGTACACTATCAAACCGGACGCAGTATCAAGCGTCAGCAAAGTGACTCCATTATGTAATGTAATGCATTTTTGTAATTTAACCATGAGCTGAAGCATGAACCATTAAGCTTTGGTTCAAGAAAAGACCAGACATCTCTTCTTTGGCTGACTTGTGTTTGTGCATGTTTCTGGCGAGAAAAGAAGGAAGCTAGACCCTAAGGCAGTAGAAGCCATGTTGGTAAGGTACAGTATCCCGCAAAAAAATCCGAACAGAAAAATTCCATCTATTGGTCGGATTTTCAATTAGAAAAAAAAGTATATGAAAACAAACAGCGGCATTCGTCTTTAAATAAGGCCCGTAAAGACCTTTACGGCCTTATTTCAATATGTCAACTCCAGTATTCGGAAACTCTGATCAATTGTGGGCGGAAATTGAAACTTGTTGGGAAACTTTTATGCAAAATGAATTTCATGTCTTTTACCGTTGGCCATTTGTGGGCGGATCTCTTAAATATTCGAGAGCAATACAATGCATTATAAACTCCTGTCTTCACGTTTTTATTGGCGTGATTTCATGTGATTCATGTTGGTTGCTTGATTGAGAAACACGCTAAAGACATACTCCTGTAGTATAATGGTTAGCGTGCGTGCCTGACAACCTCATGATTGATGTTTCGCACCCCGATTACGTTTAAAATATTTTCACGATTATTTATACGAGATCATCTTCTATAGTTTGTCGTTATCACGCCGAACAGTCAGCCTAGTATTAAAAATTATTTCATCGTGAGGGGACAACGTGAAAATATTTTCTATCCAAGGAGCGTCTCTAATAAATATAAATACGCAACTGAATATCGATTTAATAACTGATCATGGTGTAGTGGTTAAAGTCCATATTCTGACTATTGAGGATAAAGGATCGTAGCTCACATTCTCCAATACTTTTATAAAGTTCTTACACAATTTTAAGAAAGAACACGCTATTTCCTAATTGTTCTATGTGTAATCAACAGAAAAAAATATTTTCGCTATATAATTTTTCTTCTATCACATGGCTTTCAAACTATGAACTAAATAATACAATTAACACGCAAATGACGCAATTCAATTTTTGAATGAGCTCAGGGAACATTGAGACGTAACAGAACAAAGGGGAAATATAAGAAAAGGAGTTTAAAAGGAATGCCTCGCGGCTATGTCTGGACTTTCCCTACCTTATTGTCTATCGCTCAAATTTTACCTTGAAAAAAGATTAGGTAGTAACTCATAGTTCATTTTTTTCCCACTAGATGTTTTCCAAATTAAAATCGCGTTCGGATTTTTTTGCGGGATACTGTACGTTGTGTTGAGATAATATATGCTCCGCCATCTAACGGAAATACATCACACTCTTTACCTAGAAACAAACTCTCTTCAACGTTGCGACCTTATTACTTGTTAGTGTGTCTGAAGTTCTTTGTTCTACTTCACTGTGTCTCTGAACTACTTTGTTCTTCACGTGTGTTATCTCTTTTCTCATCAAGAAAGATATCACAATAAACATTTTGCTATCAAGCTGACATATGTAAATAGGTTGAAGGATCAACATAGTGCTATATCAGGGGTGTTTCTTTTTCATTGTAAGGGTAGTATAACACCTATATTGGAACCTTCATTATTTTGAAATATCCCCTAACTGATATGGGACCCAAAAGTAAGGAAGTTGACTACTAGCAGGGAAGTCACGTTTGAGGAGCAGTCCACGATGGAGCTATCTGAAAGCTGGACAGCTACTGAAGAGAAGGACTATTATTCAATTCTCCCGACAGCTGAGGATCACTTGCAGATCGGAACGGGGGCTAATCACCAAGAACCTTCAACTTGACCAGTTTATGTTATGGAGCTTTTTGGCAGCGCTAACAGTCAGTAAGGGAGTTGCGATAATCTTTCAATTATATTTATTATTTTTTTACAACTATTTGAAGGGAAATAAACTAAAGGAGGAAAAAAAATGAATGGGCAAGTTTTTCTTTTTTAAAATATAGTTTACTTGGGAAAAATAATGATTGTAGGGGTTTACGTGTATACTGAAACCCCGAAGTACTACCCGGATCGAAGCATATGCTTTATTATCTCCAAATACTCAAACTGTTTCTAGTGTTTTACATTTCCCGGGACGAGTTTTATCCGATTTCTGCGCCCTTTTTCAGGTAGTTCACAAGTTCTTCACTATTATATTTTATGCAAAAAAAAAAGAAAAAAATCTAAATGTTACATGAATTCATAAGTGTTGGGAATAAAACCGGTATCCCAACAACCACTACTCGAATTGGCCGTCGCACCCGTCCACCAGCCTATTTAAGTGACTAGTGACCGTAGTGGCTACCGCTAGGTGGCCCCCCTGCATGTACCCTCACCCTAAGATTATATTGCACCCCTAATGTAATGTAATGTAATGTAATGTAATGTATTAATTTATAGAGCGCCTTTTACAAGCATGATCAAAGGCGCTATGACTCCAACGAAAGAGTAAAACAGAGTAGACATATCATTTTGCATTGGGATATTCAAGTTTAAACAAATATGTTTTTAACATTGATCGAAACTGAGATAAGGAATTGGCTGATCTGATGGGCAAAGGGATACTGTTCCAGATCTTAGGGGCCATCTTTGCAAATGAGCGATCACCATAATTGACTAGTTTGGTTTTGGGCAAAATCAAATCGAGAGAAGAGCGAAATTTCCTCCGAGATATCAGCTCAGACAGATACACGGGGGCACAATTGTTAATACATCGATAAGTTTGGGTAGCAATCTTAAAAGTTATTCGAGAAGAGACCGGGAGCCAGTGCAAATTTATAAGAACATCAGAGATATGGTCGTACTTCCTCCGTCTAGCGATCAACCGCGCAGCCATATTTTGTACAGCTTGCAGTTTATCAAGTCGTTTCGAAGGGAGACCAACAAGAAGGGAGTTCCCATAATCCAAAGTAGATGTGACAAAAGCATGTACAAGTTGAGCAGCCGCAGAATCAGAAAGAAATTTCCTAATTCGCGAAATACGATGTAAATGATAATATGCCCTGCGACACATTGAATTAATTTGGGGCTCCATAGTCAATCGAGAGTCAAAAATTACACCAAGGTTACGGACATTTTTAGACGGAATAATTGGCACATCACCAACCATCAGAGGATGTTCATGGGGCGTGTGGTTTCCATGCACAAGGAGCGCATCAGTCTTGCTTTCATTGAATTTCATTCGATTCGCCGACATCCATTGCCTTGTCTCACCAATACAGTTTGACAAAGCAGCATATGCAATGCGTTGTTCCATCCCATCAACAGTCGGCTTGAAGGTCTTGTGTTGTTGAGCATCATCGGCATAGTACTGGTCGCTGATACCGTGATGAACGGCAATATCATGAATTGGGCTGTTGTACAGAGTAAACATAACTGGGCCTAGGACTGACCCTTGCGGAACCCCACAAGTTAAGAAAATCGGGGGAGACGTGACACCAAATACTTGAACAGACTGGGAGCGATTTGCAAGATAGGAACTGAACCAATCAAGGGCCGAACCACGAATACCAAAACGAGTTGATAGGCGATCAAGAAGTACGGAATGGTCGATAGTGTCGAACGCTGCACTTTGATCAAGCAGTGCGAGGATCGCAGCATTCCCGCCATCGACGGCCATGAGCAGATCATTCATGACTCGAAGCAGCGCTGTCTCCGTCGAATGATCTGGTCGATATGCAGATTGCACAGGAACCAGCAGATTGGATGACTGGAGATGAGACATGATTTGTTCTACACATACTCGCTCAACAAGTTTGGATAAAAATGACAAATTCGACACTGGACGGTAGTTACAAAGCTTATTTGGGTCAAGATCCGATTTCTTTAACAGCGGGGTGACAAATGCTAACTTCATTTCATCAGGGAAAATACCAGATGATAGCGACAGATTGATAACATTGGTGAACAAGGATATCGGAAAATTCTTTCAACAGAAAAGTAGGAATTGGATCACGTAGTGAGGACTTTGATGGACACTTGTCTAGTAGGGCTGCAACTTCACTAACCGTCACTTGAGAAAAACTGGTAAACATGTTCACCAGTCTTGGCTCCTCAGGCATCGCCAGTGGGCCTTCAGCATCCAGACTAGCCCGAATGTCAGCGATCTTATCAGAGAAAAAGCAGCCGAAGTCATTCAGAAGATTCGCCAAGGAGATATGCTGAGGAAGCTTGAGCCCAGTCTTCTTACCCCTACTTGGATACAATAAATCAGTGTTAAACGAACGTCGAGCCCGACTACAACTAAGTGTCATCATCTTGACTACATTTATTCTGGTACGTAATTAAGACACGTATTACATTATCAACATGGTCCTTCGAGTAACAAAATGAACCAGGGACTCGA
This sequence comes from Daphnia galeata, assembly GCA_030770115.1. Lineage (NCBI taxonomy): Eukaryota > Metazoa > Arthropoda > Branchiopoda > Diplostraca > Daphniidae > Daphnia > Daphnia galeata. The sequence continues at coordinate 6,681,379 of CM061117.1, forward strand.
CTGTTAACATTAAAAAAAAGATTTTTTCTTAAATTACTTCCCTTTTGAGTGGGTTCTCTAAAAATTGAGTCGTTTGTGTGTCGTCCTGCCTCGAAACACTCTAACCAAATTGTTTAAATTAGATGCCCGCAAAATCATTTCTGAATCATTTTTCGTTGGAGCCAGTAACATCAGGCCCCTCTCCTTCCTCTCTCATATGTGAAATTATTAGTTAAAACTATCTCCATCTTGAAAAAAAAAGAATCGACGCCATCTTGTTTCAAACTCTCTCTTTGTTAAGCGTCCCTTGTAAGACGCCATTTTAGAACGCTTCTTTCTCAAAATTCCTTTGTAAGACGCCATCTTGTTTTAACATTCGCTCCGTTCGTCGCAGAGACGACATCTTTTCGCTTGAATCCTTTTCCTCTTTAGCATTTCCTTGCACAGGAGGCAAGGGAAATTACAGTTGCTTCCCCTCTTTATCATTTTTTCTTTCCGTCGTTTATGTCGTGCATTCATAAATCTTTCTCTCTTTCTCTTCGGCCACAGATGAAGTAGGAGAACCATTATGGTCCTCCTTTTTTCCAAAATAGGCCATAAGAAACAGAGACAGGAGAGGGCGGCGGCTCGTGCCCACGGGGAGCTACCCCCTTGGACAGGGCCCAAGCTACCCAGGGCCCACCATAACACGCCAGAGGGCAGAAGGGAGGCCAGCCAAAGACCTCCTATTGATCCGTATTTGCTGCTGCCCCCGGTCACGAAGTCAGCAGAACAAATAGAGAGAGAGAGGATTGAGTACGCATAGCATCGGAAAGACGCAAGAGAAGGAAAGATTTCATCATTCGAGTCATTGATCCGAGCTACAGAGAAAGTACTGACCATCGCACAACTAAAAGAGGCGCTGAAACCGAAATACTAGGGAGATATAAGATACAAGCCGTTGGAAGGAGCACCACCAGCCGGAAGTGCTTCACCTCCAGCCACCCAACAACCAGAGAGCGCCACCAGCCCACCAGAAAAAATCGAAGAGAGCGCCACCAGCCTACAAGAAAAGATCGAAGAGGGCGCCACCATCCAACCAGAAAACGCCGTAGGGGAGCGGCGTACCTCCGTGGACCAATAGATCGGCCACTAGAGGGCGTAAAGAAGAAGCTGTCAGCGGCCGAACTGTTGGGGAGATTCGCGACAATTGAAGTGGAAGAGAAAGAAGAAAAAAGAAGAGTGAAGAAGTGAAGAAAAAGAAGAGGAGGGAGACGTCCTCCAACAGTAGCTGTGAGGAGTCGGGAGAGGAGTCTTGGGAGGAAATAGATTCCATCACGGCAGCCGAAATCGAAGAATCATTGAATCGCGTCAGAAGACGCGGACCAGGCATGCAAGACTGGTAAAGTTCTTTGATCGGCTTTAATTAGACATTGTATGCAGGCAGGTTTGAAGGATACAATGCTTAAAAAATAATAATTATGTGTGTAAAATTAAAAAACTTTCTCACATAAAAAAAACACAAAAATAAAACGTCAGCTCTTGAAGCCATCTAGCGTTAAGATAATCAACTAGGAGCTAGGTTCACACTAGCTCCGTATATTTGTTTCTCTCAACATTTTTTAGAACTTTCGCGCGACACATCGGCAGCGCCATCTTTAGCAAAGAGCTTGGGGGCGAAAGAAAAAGCCGATTTGGATATTCACCAGCCATCTTCTGGGAATATCAGCAACAATGGTTCGTTCACATATACTCCAGCCATCTTCTGGGTATATTTTTTTTAAAAAAGAAAAGAGAGGTGCATTTCCGCTTGGATATACAACAGCCATCTTCTGGGTATAATCCTCCGAGTAAAGAATAAAAATTATTTCATCGGTTTTCGTTGATTTAGGAGCTAGAACTTAAACCAGACTAGCTTCAAAGTTAAAGTTAATCATTCTTTAGATATTTCAGCCATCTTCTGGAAATTTAAGGAGAATCAGAAATTTCTTTTTGGGAACAAGAAATGGGAGCCATACAAGCAAAATGGCTCCGGCATTGACCACTACTCAAACGTCGAGGAACGGTACGAAAACGCATATCACAAAACATTTAAAATTAATTTTAGCCTTAAAGACGGAAACCATGACACTACCAGTGTTAGCCGACTTGTACGCTTGTACGGACTTGTATGCATCAAGGGTACAAAAATACTACGAAACATACAATAACTATGCAACGACGATTCAGTCGGAGTTGAGTGCAGCAAACGCCAGTCAACAACAATATGAAGATGAGGCGGAAGAAACTCGGCAGATAGATGAAGACGTGGAAGAAGCAAAGTCAGTCACAAGACTTAAGAGGAACGAGTGGGAACTGATAGAAAAAAAAAGAACAAGATAAAGCTGATAAAAGATAAGCAGAGAGGAACAAGCCAATGCTCCGGATGTTGCAACAAATACAGACCCAAATGCAGCTGATGCAACAGCAACAAGCCGCAGCAGTACCAGGAGCATGAGGAGCATCCGCCTCAGCATCATCAACAGTACCCACAGCGGCAGTACCATCAGTAGTAGGAGCCGCTACAACGCTCCCGTAAAGACAGATACGCCATTTTAAAGGAGACATCCTGGAATGGACATCATTTTGGGAAACCTTCAACGCTGCTATTCACACATTCAACATTCCAACGGTTCAAAAATTTGATTACCTTAAGGAATATTTAAAGGGCGAAGCCCATTTAATCGTTGAAAATTTAGAGCTGTCAGACACCAACTATCAGCTTGCGATAGATGAGCTGAAGATGACATATGGAAAAAGGAAGTGCTAATAGAGGCACACATGGAAAAATTAGATTCTCTACAACCAGTGAAAGATCCTAAGGAGGTCACTGCACTAAGTCACCTCCAACTTACAATCCAGTCACACATTACAGCACTGGAAAGTTTAGGCCATTCAAAAACGTCCTACGGGAGCTATTTAGGACGAAGGCTTATGAAGCTTCTCCCGAATAAGCTCCAAGAAAAATGGGCGGAAGAGGCAACCAACAACGTGACGGACATTGATTGCGTGCTAAAATTCATCCGAGAGCAGACGGAAGCGGCCGAGAGATTCAGCAGGCTAAAAACAGCAGACAAGAAAGCCGTTCAACCAGCTGCGTAGAAAACTGAAATAACAACAGCATTGGCGATAGGAGCCAAGTCACGTCCACTTCCATCACCAAAACCAAATTTCAAACAAAAAACTAATAATACTGCTTCCGGTTTTACAGGTCGGTACAAATGTACCAGAGAATGCATATTCTGCAACGAATGGCATTTCCCGGACGCCTGCTCAAAGACCCTAGCAGAAAGAAAAACCATCATCGCTGGCATGAAGAGATGCACCAACTTTTTCAGCCTGAGACACGAAAATAAGGAATGTACATCCAACAGAAGCTGCTACAAATGTGAGGGAAGACACCATCAAACAAGATTCGCTGAGAAAGGAGCAACCGGAACAAGTAGCTCCACAGCGACAGGCAGCCCTGCAGTCGCCACAACGGCATGCAACAGTGCGTTCGGAGAGGTAATTTTGAAAACAGCAAAGGTGTGGTTGATCGGTCCAGATGGAAAGGAGACGAAAACAATACTGTTTGTTGACATAGGAAGCCACAGAACATGGATATTAGAATCGATATCAAAAGAGCTGCAGTTGGAGAGAAAAATGTTCGAGAATATAGCCACAAGAGTATTTGGAGAGAAGAAAACGAGACCGGCGATGCCGACTAACTTAATGGAACTAAAAGTCAGGGGCAACTTTGAAGGAGCCCCAATAATTCCACTTCTTGCTCTTGAATCCGATTATATCTCTAACACAGGTCCTTATGTAAAAACAAAATTTGCCGAAACTCTGTGGCTAGAGAACAAGCAACTAGCAGACGACAGGTTCAACATGATACAGTCGGACGAGGAGGAGCCATCTGGCATCCTCATTGGCCAGGATCAAGCGTACTTTATCATGGAAAACAAGGCTTCAATCCAAAGTCCATGCGGATAACGGACATACAAATCGCCACTAGGATTCATTATAGGAGGCGCATCACAAGAAAATCTGTCTAAGTCAAGTCAAAAAATTATTCAGCAATTAATAAATAATTCAATTAACTCATCTCAGCACGCAGTAACATCTTTTACAACAACATGCTCGAATCCGTCAAGAGTATACCCAAACGATTCAGAAAAATATTCCGTAACGGAGGCCGATACATCGAGCCTCCTAAATCTAGCTGAAACAGGAACATCCTTTTCAAAAAAATAAAGACGGATCAACAAAAAAGGAAAAGAAGAGTTTGACAAGGATGAACAAAGAGCAATTAATTTCGATTTCTCTTTGTTTTGGAGATTAGAAAATTTCGCGAATTTAGACGGACCTGATGCAGTGGAGTCAACAGAACGATTTGACTCCTTTGCGAATGAGATAACGAGATTGCCGGGTGGTCGATACTGCACTCCGATTCCATGGAAGACAGACAAATGGAGGCTACAACGTAACATTAAAATGGCCTCCTGCAGAATTGATAGCACGTTGACGAGACTCAGAAAAAATCAACAATCGCCGATTACAACAGGAGATACAGCAGCTGATTATCAATCAATTCGTGGAGAAAGCGGATATGGAAAACGATGGATACCACACGTACCTACCTCATCATCCAGTGTACCGAAAAGACAAGTCAACAACGAAAATTAGACCCGTTTTCGACGGAGCAGCAAAAACAAAATTTGGCCCGAGTTTGAATGAGGTGCTGAAGACTGGACCGAATCTGAATCCAGATCTCCTATCAGCAACAATGCGATTCCCGATAAATCGATGCGCATGGATCGCCGACATTGAGAAAGCATTCCTCAACATCGCCCTGCAACCAGAAGACTCAGAAGCAATAAGGTTTTTATGGCTCCCCATTAATCGCTTATAAGTGGAAAAGAGTGCCTTTCGGCCTCAGTTCTAGCCCCTTTTTGCTCAGAGTAACGATTAACAAACATTTGCAATCAGTTCAATCTAGATATCCGGAAACAGCAAATAGGCTGATGGAGCAATTATATGTCAACGACTATCTAGGTGGCACCGAAGATGTCGAGTCAGCGAAAAGAAGAGTGACAGAAACAAACATAATTTTCGGTGAGGCAAGGCTGAACATGCGCAGTTACGCAACGAATTGTGAAGAGTTGCGGCAATACCTAGAAGACAAAGGGTTAGAGAAGCAAATCGTCGGACTCCTTTCACCCGCATTAGAGAACCAGCAGAAAGTGCTGGGGATTCGATGGGATACCAAATCCGATAACTTCCAGTTCGAGCCGTCATCAATAGTCAAAGCAGCAGAAGAAGTAGGAGATGTGATTACGAAAAGGAAAATTCTGAGCATCTCCGCTAGGATTTTTGATCCAATAGGATTCCTAGCTCCAACAACTCTTCTCCTGAAGATTATTTACCAAAAACTCTGGGAAAAAGGAGTGGATTGGGATGAATGTGCTCCTCAAGAAATTCAAGCAAACTGGAAAATGGCGATGAAAGGATTAGGTGAATTTCAACAGCTCAAGAATCCGCGTTGGCTTGGGTTTGCAAATGATGTAATCTCAGCAGAAATCCATGTATTTGGCGACGCATCAGAAGCCGCGTATGGAGCCGTAGCTTACGCCAGGCTCCAAAAGAAAAAGAAAAATCCTTACGTCATCATGCTAACTAGCAAAACAAAAGTGGCACATCTACCGAAAAAGAAGGTGACATTACCTAGACTTGAATTATTAAGCTCCCTTTTAGCTATTCGTCTAGGAGAAGCAGTTAGAAAGGCGCTCCACATCGAACACTGGAAAATAACGTACTGGTCCGATTCCTTGGTTGCTCTGGGATGGATAACGTGAGGAGGATCGAGAGGAGAAGGAGATCTACTGGGCTGATGATCGACAAGGAGTTACTAGCGACTGCCCTTTCTGATCTAAGGCAGCTGATCTCGGCTGCTAAAATAACTTTTCTGAACAACAAGATCGCTGATAACACTGGAAAAAAATCGCTCTTTAAAATCGTCGACTCTTTTCTGCTGAAGAAGCCTAGTCTTCGTCTTCCTGCTCACAATTCTCTTGAGGAATTAGTAGAAACGTTCAATCATTTCTTCATAAAAAAGATTGGAGATATAAGAGGAGATCTTGATGCCCTTGGTTCGAACTGGATTCCTGAGGAGCGGCGGAATCCTGGAGTGTTCTCTTTTTTCTCTCCTGTCACTCTGCCTGAACTGTCGTCTTTAATTTTGGCTTGCCCAACTAAGTCATCTCCTCGTGATCCGATTCCTACCTCTCTGCTGAAAGAGCTGCTACCGGTCCTTGCCCCCTCACTGTTGAGATTGGTTAATCTCTCTCTCTCTACTGGCGTGTTTCCTGATGAGATGAAGCTGGCCCTTGTGACTCCACTGTTGAAGAAATCCAGCCTTGACCCTGAAGTATTGGGTAATTTTCGGCCTGTCTCTAATCTGTCATTCCTATCTAAGCTGCTTGAAAGAGTGGTTGCTCGTCAGCTGATTGCTTACCTTGAGCAACGTAGTTTACTTGTCCCTGTGCAATCAGCGTATAGGGCGAATTATTCGACAGAGACTGCCTTGCTTAAGGTGCTGAATGATCTCTTGATTTCTGTTGATCGAGGTGAAGCTGTCGTCCTTCCTCTGCTGGACCAGAGCGCCGCCTTCGATACGATTGATCATGCTATTTTACTTGATCGTTTGACAGCACGATTCGGGATCACTGGCTGTGTTCTTGCTTGGTTTGAATCGTATCTCTTTAATAGAAGGCAGTCAGTCAGTGTTAAGGGAAAGTCGTCCCGTTCTGTTTTTCTGCCTTTTGGTGTTCCTCAAGGATCCGTTCTGGGGCCTATCCTCTACACACTGTACAACAGCCCTCTTCATGATATCGCCTCTGCACATGGAATCTCGGATCACTACTATGCTGACGACGAGCAACTCTACTGCTCATTCCGCCCCACCACTGAGGGTGGCGAACAGCGACTGGCTTTCTCTGCTCTTGCTGACTGTGTCCGTGACACGAAAAATTGGGCTTCGGACAATCGTCTTAAGTTCAATGACGATAAGACGGATGCGATGGTCATATCTGCGAAGATCATTAGTAAGAACAGCACAACGAAGATTGATCCACTCTCTATGCCATTGATCGTTGGAGAGTCAGCTATTCTCCCTTCTACAAAAGTCCGCAATCTGGGGGTAATCCTCGATTCTCATCTCACCATGGAGCCTCAGATTTCTAACATTCGTCGGATGGCATTTTACCACTTGGGGAGGATAGCAAAAATCAAGAAATTTCTCTCTCGATCTGCACTGACCCAACTGATTCATGCCTTTGTCACGTCTCAACTTGACTATGGCAATGCTCTACTTGTTGGTCTTCCAAAAAAGTCTCTTGCCTCCCTCCAGAGAGTCCAAAATGCGGCTGCGCGAGTGATTGTTGGTATTCGAAAGCTCGATCAAGTAAAGCCTTATTTGAAAGCTCTTCATTGGCTCCCCATTGAAAAGCGAATTGAATTCAAGATTGCCGTTCTCACCTATCGCTGTCTCAATTGCAATGCGCCAAAGTATCTTCAAGATCTACTAGTGCTCTACCGGCCGGACGCTAATGTTTGTCTTCGATCATCCTCAAGATCTGTGTTGTGGGTTCCTCGTACTCATACTAAAACCTACGGAGACAGAGCATTCTCGGTTGCTGCCCCACGAATCTGGAATTCCCTCCCTGTCAACATTCGTTCATCCTCCTCCATCACAACTTTCAAAACACTGCTGAAGACTTATTTATTCTCAATGTCATTTGTATAAACTGTTGTAAAGTATTGTTTATCTTGATTGTGGAGCTGCGCCTTTGATCACGACGTGGAAAAGTGCGCGTTATTAAGTGAAATATATTATTATTATTATTATTATTATTATAAGAGGAGAGCCAAATCGTTGGCGACCGTTCGTGAAAAATCAAGTGAAGACCATTCAAAGCGTTTCCAACAAGGAGTGGTGGAGACACTGCCCAGGGCTCCAGAATCCAGCTGATCTTACCTCGCGGGGAGCGCCAGCGCCAGCGCTAGTGAACTCGCAGCTATAGTGGAACGGGCCGGGATGGCTAAAGTCGGAAGAAGAGAAATGGCCTGATCCTCCTGATTCGGAACAACACGATTCATCGATTCAAAACGACATAGAATCAGAGTCGAGAGGTGTAGTAGCCAACAGAGCTGCTGCCATCACAATAAACAAGAAATTTGACTGGAGTCTAGAGCGGATTTCCACATAGAATCGGCTATTGAGGAGAACCGCCTGGATTTTCCGATTCATTTACAGATGTCGGAAGAAGAAACGAGATTCAGGGATAGGATTGACCAAAGTGGTCAAGATCAAAGATTATAATAAGGATAAATCTCAAAGGAAACCAGATAAAGAAGCCACGATCGCCAGAATATCTGGAGAGGAGCTGGATGAAGCGGAGCTGTTTATTTATCGACACCTCCAAATGGAAACCTATCCAAAGGCGTTTGAGAGTCTACAAATGGAAGGACCTGTTAATCGCAAGGAGAAGATTGCTCATCTTCATCCAGTCTGGAATCCAAGAGACAAATGAATTAGGATCAGTGGGAGAGTCTCTCTCGCACTGAGAGATAAAGATATTGAGCCCCCTATTTTATTACCAGTTAATCACCCTGTTGTTTCTTTCATTATTACAGACAGACACCAGTGGTTGATGCATGCGGGCGTCAAGACGACTCTCTCAGAACTAAAAGAGAGATTTTGGATTGTGGCCGTCGACAAGTCAAGAAAAGCTGTTTTGCTTGTGTAACGTGTAGGAAGCTGTCGTCACCTCCCTTCCAGGAGCTGGCAGCTCCTTTGCCACTCAATCCATTGAAAAAGGCCCAAGCTTTCAACGTGACAGGGGTAGACTTTGCTGGCCCTTTATATTGCAAAAAGAACCCGAAAAATAAAGATACTGATGAGGATTATATGGCAGAAGACGGTAGTTATAAGCTATATAAATGTTACGTTTGCTTATTCACATGTGCCGTCACCCGAGCTATCCATCTGGAGCTAGTGCCGGATTTATCAGCTCGCTCCTTCTTACTTGCCTTTCGGCGCTTTGCGGCCAGAAGAGGGCCTGTGTCTGTCATGTATTCAGACAATGCCCAAACTTTCCGTTGTGTTGATCGCCATCTGAACATACTCCAATCAGATCCCAATATTCAGGATTTGCTTGCTAGGAGAAAATTGCTTTGGATTTACTCCGCCAGTTTAGCCCCTTGGTGGGGAGGATTCTGGGAGCGGATGGTGAGAAGCGTCAAAGATTTGCTCAGACGAACCAACGGAAGAGCTTTTCTATTTTACGACGAGCTTGAAGTTAACCTTATTGAGATAGAGAGCGTGATTAATGCCAGACCACTCAGCTATATCGGCAAAGGAGCGGACGACTCGCTCCCGATTACTCCGAACCAGTTCCTGAACAATCGACGATCCACTTGTGCTACACCGGAGCCAGCTGTCAACTTATTGGCTCAAACTTCCACTAGCCCTGATCTCGTTGAAATGGACAAGGATCGGCGAGAGTATGTGAGCGACATCTGCGGTCGTTTCATCTCCGATTATGTCATGCAGCTGGACAACTTCCAAACAAAGGGGAAATCCGGCCGTCAAATTCGCCTCAACGAGATCGTCCTTATTCATGATGAGGACACGAAGAGGCTAATGTGGTCAACAGGGTTAGTTACGGAGCTGAGAAAAGCCGTGACGGACTCATTCGATCCGTCGTGCTCCGTACGCCTAATGGTAACAATATAAACCGAGCAATTCAGTGTTTGTATCCTTTAGAAGGGCGGATGGACGACCCGGAAGACGTAGCCATCGAGGACTTAGAACGTGAGCCAGGAGCGGCAGCCGACCCAGCTCCTCCAGAGTCAGCTTCCGTTGAGCCCGACGTGAATCCAGTAGATGGAGGTGTCGAGCCGACTAGCACGGGCTCTGGTGGGGAGTATGTTGGGAATAAAACAGGTATCCCAACAGCCACTACTCGAATTGGCCGTCGCACCCGTCCACTAGCCTATTTAAGTGACTATTATAAGGATTGGCTATCAGTCTCCCTAGTTCTTGGCTGAAATAGTTCATTCACCCCTTGTCGATTTATTGCCCACGCTAACCTAGATTCAGGTCATTCGCGCCTGCTATTTTTCTCTCACCTTATGTGACTTCGCCCTTGACGACCGCGTTTGACCCTACTCTTGGGCCGTATAAAAAGCCTGAAAATTCTTCCATTCGTCAGCAGTTTGCGAGCGGTTGACATGCGAGTCAGTTCCAAGCTGCTCACCCGACTTGATCCTTAGTCTTCCGGGTTCCTTCTTTTCCATGTATTATTTGTACTTTGTATTTGTCCGCCTCATGGTAGAGAAATTCCGCGCTTCGCATGTAGTCCCACAAAATTATGTTTAAAGAAATACAGAAGCTATTCTCCCCCAAACGGCTCGAAACCTTATACTATTGCCCGTAGGGGCTACCACTAGGTGGCCCCCGTGTATGTACTCTCACCCTAAGATTATATTGCACCCCTACTTGGATACAATAAATCAGTTTTAACGAACGTCGAGCCCGACTACAACTAAGTGTCATCATCTAAACTACATTTATTCTGGTACGTAATTGAGACACGTATTACATTATCAACAATAAGTGTGAAATGTTTTATGTTTTTTTCTTTCTTTCTCTATGCAAGTGGTTGGGGGAGGGGGATTTTAATTTTGTTTTGTGACGTTGCATTAACCTCGTTTTTGATTTCATGAGTTTCTTTTCTTTTATTTACTCTCTTTGATTTTGATTTGATTTCAGATATAAATTTGTTCTGCAAGTCAAGAAATATAGACTACAATGACGACTATTTGTGTTGACAGAATTGGCTGCTCTCGCCCTTCGATGTAGGCAATTGTCCATTAATTTGTTACGCGAATTTGTCTATTCTTTGTGTTGAAAAGATGATGAGCTGACGTGTTCTTCAAAGACGTGAATTTTACATTTTAAAATGTTTGCCAACATTTCTAGATCGAGTAATCTAAGTGTACTACAGTGACCGGAAAATGACTCGGTGTATTTGGCGTATTCTTCTTTTAAAATTTTTTATTTTCCACATTTTTCATTTTCTTCTTTCATTTCATCTTTTATTATATCGGGGGTCCCGCCTCCCGATACTCTATATCCAATGGACCAAGATGAAGTTTCCGTGCAAGCTGAGCAGCCTGAACACCAAGAAGAAGAGGCAACTTGGCGTATAGATCAACCTCAAGAGGATGCAACTACACCAGTTCGAGAGAAAGATGACCAGCATCAAGACGAGCATATTGATGAATCGTTCTATGGTTTGGTTCCATAGTTCTGAACGGGGTGCAAATCCGTCGGTTAAAAAGAACGCCAGTACCCATTAACCAGATGATAAAATTCCGTGGGTATCCAGTGAACGTATAACAGGTGAAAATTAAGCTGTTTGCCCATCAACGAAGGTCTATGGTAAACAAGAACTTACCTACCGCCAAGCTCTTTCATCGCAAGATGTCCACATGTGAGATGCAGCAATCAAGGACGAATACTGATCTTTAATCAAGAGCGGAACATGGGAACTTACCCTGCTGCCTCCTAACCGTACAGTAATAAAGTGTAAGAGGGTATTTGAGATCTATGAAGGGGTTGTTGAGAGATACAAGGCACGCCCGGTGTAATGATATAAAACACAGAGGAAGGTTAGGTTTAAGTGATCTACATGCGCCAGCTGGAAGGTTTTGCTGTACCAGGACGTGAGAAGGAAGTCTGCCTCTGCCACCTAATTAAATGCCTCTATGGGGAAAAAGAGGTTCCGTGTCTGGAACACTAAATTGAACGACGCCATTCTGCAATATGTACTAATCAAATCTGAAGAGGACATAAATAAACGGAACCATCGAACTCGTTACCCGAACTCGATCGTGTTCCGACTCGTACTGCCTTTCTAACATCGATTCTTAATTATCCCACCAGGGGGAAATTAACATAATAAGTCGGCACAACGGGTATTAGTAATAAATGAAATTATTGTCGTTATTAATTGGTCGAGCCGCTCTTCCGGCTCGAGAGACAAATGGAGGGTGATGTTTCGGCACAAGTAAGAGGTGTAGATGGCGGCCACGGATATGCCGACTCCATGGACATAACTGGTGGTCTGCCAAAGACTAGTTCAAATGGGGTGATTTCTGTTGTTAACTGTTTTGACGTATTGATGGAGAACACAGCTCTTTCGTCCCAGTCCGAATGGTCAAAGTTGACGAATGCTGCAAGTGTTGAAGCGATTGAACTATTTATCCTCTTGACTAGACCATTGGTTTCTAGATGCTCTGCCGAAGCCTGTACATGTTTAATATTACATTTATCACAAAGAGCGGAAAAAGCGAAGGAGATGAAGCACGGCCATTTGTCGGATATTATTCGAGTTGGCGTTCCATGATGTAGGATAAATAGTTGTTTATAAATAGTCGACTCCTGTACTAGCCACGGGGCGGGCTTCCATCCATCTAGAAAGATAGTCGATGCAGACTATGAGGTATTGATTTCCACGAATAAAAGTCTTGAACGGGCCGAGATAATCTATGCCCAATGTATGGAACATTTCACGGGGTGGCGAAACAGGTCGGAATTTCCCTACCGGTAATCCGACAAGGGGTTTAAACGTCTGGCAGAAATGACAGGACTTTACGTAACTTTTAACAGACGATGCAATTCCTTTCCACCAAAATCGTTGACGAATTCGAGCCAGAGTTTTCTTTACTCCCCTATGACCTCCATCTTCTGAGTCGTGACACTCCTCGATGATGTCTTTCCGCATTATAGATGGCACCACTAAGAGAAGCGAACGTCCACTACCTGGAGTTTTCTTGTACAAAACTCCTTTATGGAGAGTAAATTTAGAGCTCCACTGGGTTGATAAATCTTTTGTGAATCCTTGTAACACTAACACTATCCGCCGAATGTCGTCATCAGCATGTTGAAGAAGTCCGATCTCTTTTGTACCGCATCCACCCGATTGAATCGTCACTACTACACTTCCGGTTGGCTCTGACTTGACTTCTGAATCCACTGGAGCTCTGGATAATACGTCGGCTACTACATTCGCCATACTGCGAATATGCTGGATGTCGAGTGAATGTTCTAGTAGTGTTCAACGCGTGAATTTTCCGTTGACATCTTTCTTCTTGAACAAGCAGCAGAGTGCACTGCTGTCTGTTTTCACTAGCACCGGTCGTCCATAGACATAATGACACAACTTTCCAAGGGCCCACACTATAGCTAAACATTCTAGTTCGTTGGCGTGATAATTTCGCTCGGCATCGGATAACTTGTGGCTGATGAAATTAATTGGATGGCTTTCGCCATTCTTCTTGAGTAGTAACACTGCTCCGATCCCTTTAACACTTGCGTCCGTTTGTAATTCAAATTGAGATATTCCGTCATCACATACAAGAACCGGTGCCGAAACTAACTTATGCTTGAGTTCCTGCATGGCATTTTCATTTATAGCCGACCAATCTTTGACGACATCTGCCTTTTTCTTCAATAAAGCGTAAAGCAGCTTGGCGGTTTCAGCGAATCCTGGCATAAAAGAACGATAGAACGATGCCATACCTAAGAATGCTCTTAGCTGAGTTACATTTATTGGCCTGGAGAAATTTGCAATAGCCTTGGTTTTTGCCGGATCAGGGCGGATGCCACTTATGTGGATAAATAAATTTGGGATCTTAGCGATTAACCAAAAATCCCCGAAGGACATTCCGAAGGAATCTTGTATTCAATGTTTTCTTTGGTTGTTTATACTTAACATTTGTTGTTTTTGGCCTTCATCCCCCCACCCACCTAGCGGGGAAAAAACACAGCATATTATCAAAGACCCGTCTAAGGGCCCATAATTGTCTTGGAATTAGTCAATTACTATTACGCTGGTTATTAAAATATAATTTGAGATTAATTGCTTGGTTATAATTAATGATAAAACAATTCAAAGACAAAAATTCGCCCTTTGACAACATGATGTGTTCCTCAACAACAGTGTTTCACGATTTCGTATAACAATCCTAAAAAATTGTGAAACGCTGTTGTTCAATCCAATATTCAATGGAAAAGATGGTAGAAGAAAACATTTTTTAAACGCACCCAAACTTTAAGGGAAAATTATGAAATAATTCATGGGACACCGGGGAGGCCTGTATCGAATTATGGAATGAAAACCAAACGATTCTGCGAATTAAATTATTTTAAACCCCGACCATGTGTGTTTCGTAAAATGTGTATAACCGGAGTTGAACCCAACAGCAGTTAAAAGCGAAAGTCGTGGGTTATCGACTCCACCCACTGTGCCACTTTGCAAATAATATAATTGGTGGTAAATATACCCTTTCATTTAAGGAGAAATTTTTACGGCTGTACTGACTGTGTTATAAATTCAGGACAGTCCTAATGCCTAATGCGATATTCAAAAAAATTCAAAATTTTTCTCCGTTTGGAGTGGAACGAAGAACACCAAAAAACACGAATCCCCCACGGCCACCTAGCGGAGAACAATCACAGCACATTGTCAAAGGGCACATTTTTGTCTTTGAATTGTTGTTTCGTTAATTGTAACCAAGTAATTAATCTTCAACTATATTTTAATAAACAACTTAATAGTAATTGAACAGTACAAAGACAATAATGTGCCCTTAGATAAGTGGTTGATAAAATGCTATGTTTGTCTCTGCTAGGTGGCCGGGGGGATGAAGGCCAAAAAAAACGCACGATTTTTGGCTACCCCCCTACGGTTTTTTACAATTTCTTAAAAATTACACTAGCTAGGAAATCGCCGTTTGTTTCATTGAATTTTCCGATAAATTCTGAACAAACTGGTGTAGTTTGTTATTAAATCCGATGGCTAGTTGCAATTTCCGATAAATCAAAACCAAATTTCCGCGACTCATTGAGTCGCGGATTGGGCGTTAAACAATATATTCTTCATTAGTGAAGTGTCCGATTCGGGACTCGAACCATAGAAAAACGTACCAAAAAATACGTCATTTTAAAAATGAAATTTGAGTTGCGGACAGTTGCGGACCCCTTGAGTTTCACGCTGAATTAATCCCTGATAAGTAAAAACTTTGAACATACAGTAGTCACCACGAGTATTAGAAATTTTTCGAATGGCCATAAGCGTCCATGTTAATGTTTCGCTGAATTGCGCGACAATTAGAGGGGCTAGATTTTTTTTGAAATTTTGACAGAAACCTTGATTAATAGGCTCTGAATTAAAAAAATACTCATCTTCGTCGTTGTACTCATCTTCTAGCTCCGTGAATGGAATATGCAACTTTTCCCGGGCGAATAAAAAATAAAGAGGTTGATGAAACACGATAAAACCCCTCACATGGACTAAAATATCCGAAGGCCGATCTGTAAAAAAACCAGTTCGATTTCTTGATTCGAACCAATAGTCTAGTCAGAATAGCATTTTAACCCAAAACAAATTGATAAGTTTTGTTTTTTTCATGAGCTTTATTAATATTAACATTGTTAATGTTCTCCTAAAACCCTCCCGCGAAATTTTAATATTTAGTATAATTAATTTCAATTATAAAATATGTGTATTTTTGTATTGTAGTTTAGTCTGATTAAATACAAAATAATTGAAATTTTAGAAAATGAACTTTGTTTATTACTAATTGTTCTACATGCATGCTAATTTTAATTTCCCTAACTTGTAAATTAATGAAACCCCACACGAAAAATGAGTTGCGTCTCCCTTTTTACTACCCAAAAACCGCTTCCGTGTTTAACACAGAGCTTACGGGGAAACTGCTTTAGCGAAAATCGCTGCCGTTAGTTATCTATAATCCCCTCCTCTTCCGTTTTTGTCTCATTTTAAAGAGCTAATTCTCTTCTACAAACACAGTAAATGATTTTCGGGAGGGGGTATTAGTTTTTAAGTTATTAGATTTTATATACAGCCCATATTTCCTTAAATTTTCTGATAGCCGTGTTGGTTTCATTCACCGCATTGAGCGACTCATTGAGTCGCGGATTGGGTGTTAAACAATATATATAAATATAATCTAATAACAATATATGTACAATGTATGTATGTATATGTATATAAAATCTAATAACTTAAAAACTAATACCCCCTCCCGAAAATCATTTACTGTGTTTGTAGAAGAGAATTAGCTCTTTAAAATGAGACAAAAACGGAAGAGGAGGGGATTATAGATAACTAACGGCAGCGATTTTCGCTAAAGCAGTTTCCCCGTAAGCTCTGTGTTAAACACGGAAGCGGTTTTTGGGTGGTAAAAAGGGAGACGCAACTCATTTTTCGTGTGGGGTTTCATTAATTTACAAGTTAGGGAAATAAAAATTGGCATGCATGTAGACCAATTAGTAATAAACAAAGTTCATTTTTTAAAATTTCAATTATTTTGTATTTAATCAGACTAAACTACAATACAAAAATACACATATTTTATAATTGAAATTAATTATACTAAATATTAAAATTTCGCGGGAGGGTTTTAGGAGAACATAAACAATGTTAATATTAATAAGGCTCATGAAAAAAAAACAAAACTTATCAATTTGTTTTGGGTTAGATAGGCATTTTTGCTATTCTGACTAGACTACAAAGATTTGGCCGCCGAAAAAACTGATCCCGCCATAAGAAAAGCAAAAGGAAAAAACAATTTCTAATACTCATGGAAAGTCGTGTACAGCCTCGGCGGAGGCTTCTACAACTATGAGTATTTTTTTAATTCAGAGCCTATTAATCAAGGTTTCTGCCAAAATTTCAAAAAAAATCTAGCCCCTCTAATTGTCGCGCAATTCAACGAAACATTAACACGGACGCTTATGGCCATTCGAAAAATTTCTAATACTCGTGGTGACTACTGTACGTGATTTTATATTGATTGTGTCTACAGTCCTACATCGCCTACATCGTTGTTCGTCGAAGATTTATCTGAAATACGGGATTGGAAATTAAGTAACTTTTAGTTTGCAGTTACAACAAATAATCCTTTAAACCAGAATTTTTTTTTTAATTGTGCAGGATTTCTGCATCCCCAGAATATTTTAAAATTCTATAATTTTGTAGGCGTACGTGGTTTTTTTCGATCCGAAGTGTGCGGTGTGCAGTGCACGCTGAGGGGATGCTGACAGTCGAACTCCAAAGACAGAAGAACTTCAAAGACAGCAGAACTCCAACGACAATAGACCCCCAATTTTTAAAATATTTGTTAAAAACGTATATTGACCCGACAGTAGAACCCCGACGAAAGTAGAACTCCAAAGACATAAGAACTCCAGCAGTAAATATTTTTAAAAATATCGGACAATAGAACTCCATTGCCCGACAGTAGAAGTCCAGTACGCGACAGTAGAACTCCAGTACGCGACAGTAGAACTCCACTGCCCGACAATAGAACTCCGACGATTTTTTCAATTTTTTTTTGTTCCTAAAAACAACCTACACAACCTAACCTAACCTAACCTAACCTAACCTAACCTAATCTAACCAAAAATATATTTTTAGATTTTTAATGAAACGGAGTTCTACTGTCGGGCATGAAAAAATGAAAAAATTGTTGGAGTTCTATTGTCGGGCAGTGGAGTTTTACTGTCGCTTACTGGAGTTCTGCTGTCGGGCATTGGGGTTTTATTGTCCGGTATTTCTGATAATTTTTAAAACTGGAGTTCTTATGTCTTTGGAGTTCTACTATCGTTGGGGTTCTATTGTCGAGTCGATACACATTTTTTAAAAATATTCAAAAAATTGGGGTTCTATTGTCGTTGGAGTTCTTCTGTCTTTGGAGTTCTACGGTGTCCATACCACGCTGAGGGCACTGCAGCTACAGTGCCTACCTAAAGTATCGGAACGCCCGCGAGAACCTTATGAGAAAAGGTCATTTTCTCGGCGCTCCCAAAAATCCGCAAAAATCAAATTTTCGTCAGAAAACGACGAATTTTTGTTTAGAGTTAGTTCTTTAGGTCATCTTTCACGTGAATTTTTTTTAGAATTTTTTAATCGCGGAAAGGTGGGGTTTTGATCCGAGCCAAAAGTATCGGAACGCGCGAGAGAGCCTTATGGAAATAAGGCTACTTTGGCGTTCTATATCTAATAAACGGCTAAAGATAGGATGAATAACATTAGATGCATCTAACAACCTTCTGTTCGCTTCTGTTGCCTCTCTATGTGCCTGTATTACAAAATAAACGGTACAATCAAATAACTTCAGGTTTCCCTTTATTGCCAACATTTATTATCGAAGTGGACAGATAAAACCCTCCATCTCCATGTATTGATATATATCTCTACATGGTCTGAAGTAGGACCTTTACACACTGTATTAAAAGAAAACTATTCCTCGAATCTGGTAGACGCAATCGATTGCCGCCTAGCGATTGCTTGCTGTTCATCAGCTCGTATCGGTACAAGACGATGTAACACAAAATCGTGATGGAGGGCAACACGGAAAGATGTACTCAAAGGATACAGATCTCTTGATGAGAATGGAAACAGAAAATGTGAAAAGGTAGAAATATTTCAAAAGACGAATATTAAAGAACGGGGAAAAAACTACTTTGCTGCTTGTGCACGGACGTGATGAATCTCGAACGTGCCGAACAAAGAGAAAGGATTTCAAAATGAGAGTTGCAAAGGCAGCAGCAATGTTGGGAGATTCTTAACATGTTGGGCACGGGGTGAGAAACCAACAGCAGCTGAACGTAAAGAGAAAGAGGTTTTATATTCGAAGTATAATATGATTATGAGAATAAAAGAGTAGATGAGGAACGAATATGGATTTGATGAAAAATAAAAACATAAACAAAAAGGAAGAAAAATCAATCTCGATATTCATGGTGTCTCACACTCTCACTACATGTATAAATGCGCATTTTCTTATGAAGGAGAAAGTCATCTTTCCTCTTTTCCCCTCAGATCGCACCATGGGTTCCCGACTTTTACTCGCGAGTAAATCTATAAAACGAGCAGTCGGAGTCTTACCAAGTAAAGGAGAGTTGTGTCTGTCAGGAGGTTAAAAAAAACTAAGATGAAAACGACGCCGCCGCCGTGCTATACAGCTGCTGCCCTACGCTGTTGCTGCTGTTTTTCCTGCTGAAGTGAGAGAGAAGGACCAAATCCTCATGCTGAGCTCAAGGATTTCGTGCGCTCTAGACTCTGACTCTAGTCCGGTGAGAGCTCCAACTTGGTACGGACGTGCCGTCTACCTTTTCCCGTGCGTCTATAGACCTTTCTAGATTTCGCAGTCTTATCCTTCATTTTCTTGAACGCAGTTTGCTGTGGTGTGTGGAAGACTACGTTTATACGATGGGTACATCAATCAGTTGAAGCGTTACGACGAATTTGATTTTTTGTTCTGATACCTTGTGCTCCGCGACAGTTGTGGAGCAATTGATTATCTGTTCCACCATTCGCATTTCAGGTAATAGCCTAATGTTTATTTTTTTTTCTAAAAGAAACACAGTTTAAACTAGAGAAAAAGCGAACAGGATGGAAGAGAAGTGACAACTGACGAGTAGGGTATGCACGTATACAAGTAGACGTTGTCAAACAATGAAAGCTTCCATTGCCCGCTTTACTCAAGACGTCAAGAGTCAAGACAAGGGATTCAAGGCACGTGAAAACTTCAAGACCTATATAAAAAGGAGGACGGAAAAAGAAGCCTGGAACTTTTGAAATAAGCCCAGTACATCGTTGTTATGAGTCCACATAAACAGTTTACCTTTCACCATGTCATGGGTCTGACCACATCGTGAGCTGACTTGAAAGTTTATATAGCTCACGCTAGCTGTTGATGTAATCAAACCATCTCCCTTCAATATCAATGCACACAGCGCAACGCGAAAGCTGGAACAGAAAAGCATAAAGTATTTTTCTCCAATTTTCACTTTTCAGCTTGCTTTTCAGCATACTCGTGACTGTAACTTTGTTCAATCAAACACAAAAAAAAATGGAAAAACTAAGCTAACGAGTGAGTTGAGTGGGTTACGCGTTGCAATGGTTATTACAGCGCCATACAGATTTTTTTTTTTGTAATTCATGAATGTTGAATGTATAATCATACTTTTTTTATATATTATAATTGAATTGTATCTATAGTAGACCAAACAGTCATTAGCGAACTACGCCTTACAAGTATTGATGGATCTCTTGACAGCCGGTTATACGAAGGCTGCCGCTACAGAGGAAGATATTATATGGGCGAAGACAAGCATAACAAACACACTCAAAACGTAGCGACCCGTCAGCATCCATATAGCTAGAAAAATTTTAGGATGGACCAGCAAAAAATGACGTTGTGACCACGCAACAAAAAGCGCAAGGCCGATCTCTTCATCTTTAGTCTTATTCTTTGTTGAGTGTTTTTTCCCTCTGATCGGAAGGAGGCGGTGGCAGTTACGCTCAGCTGAGTAAGTCTTTGTCACGATTGATGATGCCCCACGATAAGATATAGGTCTTATATTGAATCAGATTCAACTATAGAATAATTGTTTGTCAATTTTTAGTCACAGCGCAGTCATAGCGTCAGATTCGGCCGTCGTTCCGCTTCTCATCGATTTTCATCTGCATTTATTGGTAGACAAGAGGGAAAAAATAAAAAGCTATGTGCTGTGGGTTTTTTTCCCCCCTGGTTGAAGCTGCTATTCATAGACGCCAGCCTGGGCGGCTCAAGAAGAAAGGCGTGTGAAATGGAGAAAGGGAGTGTGCGAGTGAGAGGGAAAGAAAGCGAGAAAGGGAAACGATGCAACACGAAAACGTGGGAAAGAAGTAGGATAAAAAAAAAGCTCCACAAGCAAAGAAAGAGGGTAAAAAGAAAAAAAAAAGAAGAAGAAGAAGAAGAAGAAGAAGAAGAAGAAAGGGGGAAAAAATCCTAAACTAACTTTGAGCTAGTTCCTGACACTAATAACGTACACATACAGTATACTGAGTGTAGCACACAGAGAGAAGAGACACATACAGGATGCAGGAGAATGCTGCTGCTGCACCATCCTTCGTGGAAGAGCGTGACGATGAGTGTTATTGGCGTTGCTCTTTGCTCCCTCACTGCATATGAAGACGTACAAAATAAAGAAAAGAGAAGACTATTGAAGAGAGATAGAAAAGTGCTACTGTGCTAGAGCCCGAGGGATGTACGAGTGATGTCGAACTTCTGGTGCTCTGGTGATGATGGTCAAGTTTCAAACATCAGAATCCTTTAGGCTATACTTTGTGTAGAGACTGCGTGCATACACAGACACACACACGCACTCACACACTCCATCGAGGCAGAAACTATTGATCCCGCTGTGCTACCTTCCCTTGACTGCATGCGTACGTAAAGGAGGCTACCTGCCGTTTGCTTACCGCAGACGCCCCGCCTATTACTCTCCACCTCTGTCATAGTTCCCTCTACTCTTTTCTTATTTGCATTCACCTTTTCCTTGTTTTTAGTAATAGAGAGGCAAATGGCAACCCATACCGTGTCAGCGAAGGTTAATCAATCCGGAATGAGGTGGAGCTGCTGAAGAATAAAGGAGCGACAATAATGCGACGCAATGAGAATATTCAGATGCTCTATTCTTCATAGGGCGCTTTGGCGATCGATAGTTTTCATCATCTTCCTTAGTCTTCCTTATTGTCATCATCATCAGCGACCCATTCAACACCAGATGCTGATGAAATGATCGATCCTCATCCCTCACGAGTCGCGACGCTTATTCATGCACCACTTTCGATCTGTTTCAATGTGATGGAGTGGCGAAGTAGGCATGTGTTTAGAATATATTAATATCAAGTAAAACTCTATACTCTGCAAAGTCTGCATTGAAGGTGATGAGACCCGTCGGTGCGCTGATTTCCGACAACCGAGCAGTATTTGAAACCCCCAATATTATTCAATCATGTTATTCACGAGAACTTTCAAACTCACAGCAGAAGGGGTTTTAGACTTGAACGGACTTGGACACAAAACCTTATTGACGTTGCAACGCTATTCGATTGACGTCGGGAAGCGAACGTAATAAGTACACAAATAGAGTTTCTAGGATCGATTCTTTCGGCCCCTTGTGTACTGCATGTCCTGTTACTATATATATAGAAGTCGGGTAATCAGCCATATACGAACAAATCCGAATACGCACAAGAAAAAAAACGAGTCAGATAAGATAGAGGATCATGAGATGAAGTTTGGACAAGAGCCAAGAGAGTTACATGTACTATGTAGTATGTACTGTACAGTATGGAATAGATATCAACTCTTCCATTGTGCCAAACGCCATTCATCCATACAAGGAAAGATGGAAGGAATTTCAAAGAGCCAACTTTTCTATTTGGACACAAAACATACAAAAAAAAATAATCTTGATTTATTTCATGATGTGATTTTCTTTCGTTTTTGACAGACATTACATTGACTGTAAGGAGTTGAAGACACTAGACGACGGATGGAAGCGGAACTTGCCGCTTCAGCAACAATTACAAAGAAGACGTCGATGGCGTCGATAGTGAGTGATTTACTCATCGAGGGTACACCACGGATGAACATCACCGTTGAAACGGCCGAATCAGTTTACTTTATTCAGTCATCGGCATGGCGATCAGGAAGAACCCACTGGCCGCAGACGGCTGCCGAAAAGGCCGCCGAAAAGATTGAGTACTACAAAGCCTATGATCCCCTCACAGGGCTCAAAATTGCTGCCACTCTTTCAGGATTCTTGACAATGGCCGTGCTCTACGTTTTTTACAAGGTAAAATATGTAGCATTATGACGCCTACACTTTTTGCCGTGTGACAAAGTTCGCCTTCATTTCCTGCTGCAACCACTCGACTCGATCGTCGCCTACTAACGGTTTAACCAGTATTGTTACTTGTTTGGTCGATTTATTCCGTGAGGACGTTACGAGTCGAAATAGACCTATAAATCGTGAATGGATTCAGTTGAGAACCTAGTTGTTGGTTTTATATGATACGTAAAAAATGTTTTCATTTTGTTGATTTATTCATCACGCCTCAAAGCAATATAGGCCTAGTTCGAACATCATCATGAAAATAGCTAGAACTATTTTACGTCTTCCCAATGGCGAGACTTCAAACAAAAGCAAAAGTAGCCTGTAAACCAAAGCAGCGATATTTGCATCTGGGCAGTTTTCAACTTATTCAACTTGATTCTGCAATCTACATTAATGTGAAAGGGCCAGGGGATAGTGTATTGACTTTTAAATTGGTTCCCAACTTTTGAAAGCCTTTGCCGGTTAGGTCTAATATAATATTGAAAGTCAGAGTCACGCCAAGTCATTCTTCTTCTTCTGCAGTCGAAAATGGGCTAGAACTTGAAAACGTCATTTTGAGTTGGACGAGATTGACGACGGCTTCAGTCGTGATAGAACTTTGAGAGTTTCATTCGCAGGAGTGGATTGGATGAAAAGGGAAGAGAAATTACGCAAGGAATGACTAAAAAATGGTAAAGGAAATGGTTGCAAAGAATAAAAAAGAAAGAATTTTAGCCAACTCTTTATAACTAGGGCTGAAGGCAAAATCCTTATTTTACGTTTGGCAAAGGCAAAAGAGAGGGACAAGAGACTTGAAACGCTCGAGAGAGCTAAGGACATATTGATTCAGCTATCTAAGCGAACCAAAGCATGAGCGCCAACGTTTCCCACATCGTTCATGCAATCTTCTCGGAGTGGTAGTCTATATAGTGCGTACAATTCACAATAATGTTAGGTCTTTGAATTGTGTTACCAAAACTTATGAAAAAGACTACGAAAAATTGGGTTGAGCAAAAGAAATTCCGTTGCTGATCATCATTTGTTACGTTTTTCTCGATTTTTCCTCATTTTTTATTATCTTGTAGTCAGCAGCTTGCAGTCAACACATGTGGAAATATTGACATGACGAATCTCGTAGCGACATTCTTTCTACTTATACGGACTTACATTCAATCTTCTTCCTGCTTTTTTATACAATGAAATGATAACTCATTCAGTTAGTCTCCAGGTTCTAACTAAATTCTCGCTCATTTGTGTGACGACTGTGCTGCATGTCCCATTAGGCAAAGTGCAAGCGAATGAAATTCATGAGAGGTTCTAGCTACGAGGACTCGATCATTGTGGACCAGCAAGCGTCGCAGCAGCACTTACGAGAGAGCAACCCTGCACTTCACAACTCTGCACTCTATCAAGTTGAAGTGGAATGCAGCAGTGGTAATAAGTTCCAACATTACTGCGAATCTGGTCGCGAAACACCTTCAAGTAGCATCATAACAGCGCAACAGCCAGCACTACACCAGTCGACAGTGACGATCAAATCCTCTCAGCCACACTATTACACGGATGATAGTGAAATGCCAGCGTGGAAAATCTACGCCAAAGAATTGTAAGAATATTTTCAAAATGTCACATTTGTTCTCTCTACAGGACTGTTTTTATTTTTAAATCGTAGCCTTGATAAAATGGATTAGAGTTTAGACGTTAGAATCAAGCTTATTTTATGCAATATACGTATGTTTTGAAACGGAATAATGGCTTTTTTATTTATAACTGTTGTATTTCAATAGGTTTTTATATGGAGGCTCTGGACTATGGCGGTCAGCCAGTCTCCAAAAAGGAAGTGATCCGGTTCTACTAGTGGCTCAGTCTTCTTTCGACGAGACGATCAATAGCCGCAGTCAGCGGACTGGTAGTCTTTCAGGTATTGGTTCCTCGTAAATTGTAATCAGGGATAAAGATTTGAGACTATTACGGGGAAGGAGAATAACTCTGATGCAACTTCCATTAACGGAAACAAGAAAGAAGTTAACGATCTGACTGTTACGTTAGCTCGTATTTCACCTTTTAAAGCTTAAAAGGGAATAAAAAGTTGCTATAGAGCTCGATTGCACACTTTCACGTTGAAATATGAAACGATTGATATAAATGCTTGAGAGTTTGGTACCTCCTAACCGTCAGAGAGCAGGGCGGTGAAATTATGGTTTCTGTTCAAAGAAAAACATTAGTCTGACGTGTTGCGCAAAGTAAGGCCATAGAATGGAGAATGTCACAATGCGCTCCAGCAGAACAACTTGATTCGTATTGATTGAACTACTTTGCTAGCATAGGGCAACGATGTCACAAGGAAGTCCTATAGGCCTTTATATGTATTATTGATCCAAGTTTATAGGATACATGAGTGTTGCATCAGCTCTCCTGCAGCCGTGCACAATGCACATATACGCGCACAGAATTGTTGCAAAGGCGAACGAGGTTGTAGATTTATCACCAACTTGTTTCTGTTGGCCTAAATCATTTGTGGGTATATTGACATATGAAGATGAACGAGTTTACTTGTTCGTGTCGTCGTGTGTAGTAAATTAGTAATAAGAAATAATTGTTACATAGTTACATTTCAGGTAAAGATATAGAGAAGAGACGTTTCTTTATAGTTATCAAGTAGGCCTATATAAATGAAATACAACCCATTATTTTTTTTTTTTTGTTCTGCCACAATTAAGATAAAACCAATGTCCCTAGCTTATCTAGGCTAATATTTGAAGCAAACGAAATTTATCGGAAAATCTTTTGTAACTTTTTTAAGTAAAGAATTCATTTGTTTTCTTCGGGTTATTTTCGTCTGTCAAGGTTCCGTTATGGGTGGACTGGGCATTTATCGCTGTGACTCCCGAAAACCTTCTTCCGTGTGCGCTTACCCGACGCGCAACAGCCAGTCACGCCTACAAGTTCCAAATGTGCAAGCCAATAAAGCGTGCGTTACGCAGCTGCATCGCCAGCGCTCATTGAACCGCAAGGACGAAGCACTATCTCGACGTAGTCGTGACCAACAGCTAAGCCCGTTCAACAAGAAGAATTTACCTGGACGTTCCGTCTCGTTCAGAGAGAGCGATATGACCAATTACAGCCGAAGTAAACGGGTGGCTCGTAACCGGCCGGGGTCGCTGCACAACAGTCGCCCGGATTACAGTCGATTGCGAAGTGGAAGCTGTAGCAACGCCGAGTCAGGACATCTTCGACCGGATTCTCTTCCTGTAACCAATCCTGTAACCAATCGTCGTTCATCATTTAGAATGCCATCCAGGCAAACATCGATCAGAGAAAGTCGCCGTATTGCTGGGCCTAGTATGTCCATTGATATTCCGTTACCGTCACTTCCTCCACCGTCACCACGTTCTCGTTTGTCAGTCGTTCACCGAATCCCCATCCACCTACAACAGCCGGAAGATTCCAAAAGTAAATCCATTTATTGTCGTTCGGCTTCGCTCACCAGTGAGCCTATATCACGTGGCTGGAGATCCTCTATAGCCAAAATGATACGAGCAAAGAGCACGAGTGGAAATTCGGTTCGATCCAATGGGGAGAGAACCGAATGCTCTTCGCCAAAGAATCGTCGGAATCGAAACCCATCCAATATGATCGGTGGAGAACTGGGTCAATCCAGCGCGATGCAGGACGAAGTTGACAATGGGAGCTCTCATCGCGAGGGACACATCGATATTTGTGTGATTCAGGCAACGCCAGCTGCTTCACCTTGCACCAGCATCCGAAGTACTTTCAGCGGTGACAGCCTGGATTCGGCTGCCATAAAAAACATACCACCTTACGCAAACTTCAACCCATCCCCAATCATGTCGGTGCGTGATCGTCGAAAGTGCTTCGCTCGTATGAAAGGACAAACAATCGATCACGACAACGAGGCAACGATGACGATTGACACTTCTTTCCTAGCTCCACCGATGATCGAGTACAGTGGCAGTGTTGGCCTCAGTCCTTCTTCCTTACTGGCATATCCAATGGCCGATTTACGTTCACGCCGATCCACCAGTCCGGCTCGCCATTCAGCTTCCACTTGGCTTCAAGTGTTTAATGAGGAGCCGAATGCGACTTCCCAGAAAGAAAGTTCTCATGCGTCGACAAAGAGACCACATCAAGTTGTCGGGGGCATCGGCAAGTCGCCAGCACGGTCGACGGCAATGATCACGGAACAACATCACCTCGGTGTGAGTCAGCTTGTGCCGATCAGTGACAGTGGCGTAGCGAAAGCTTGTCGATCGGCAAGCCAGTCTTCAAGTACTAGTCCGACCCAACAAAATACTCAACAGTACACTCAATTTCCATTTTAAATGATATAAAAATAATGTCATTACAGAAATTAGCTCACTATATTCTAATATATTACGTTGGCTGTTGAGGGAGAAATGAGATAACTTAGTCAGAAAAATCACTCAAATTTTAGGTTGGATTCAATTTAGAAATGTGATAAGGTAAAAGGCTAAATGCCAGTCGCAGTCTGTCAGCGGATAATGTATTTTGAAAACCATTGTTACTCATACTTTTTTTTTAATAAAGTGATTTTGCCAAGGAAGAGTTTTAAAGCATTATATTATGTAATCCCATAATGATTGCGTTTACTTATTAACTAATGTCGTTCATGCAGTCAACTACCGACATTTATGTGGAATATTGTATACTGGTTATTTTACAGCTTGTATTTTCATAAGTCTGAAGTCTTGCATGCATGAGTTTTACTTTAGATGAGAAAGTAAAAAGGAGACACGATTATGAAACCGCTGTTAAAATTTTCAAGTTATGACTCAAATACTCGAATATTGATTAATTTCTTGTAGAAACATGCAATAAATAAGCAACTTTTAAACCACGGAAGAATTTTTTGTATTTCAGTTATTGTAGCGGTCAAGTAAATCAAATGAATATCGGACAAGTTTCTAAAAAGAAAATAGCAGAAATTAAGTTGGGCTATTAAATTTTCTTCTATAAGTAATTCAACTAGACCCAATCAATAATTTCACCTCATTTCAACATTTAACTACTCCATGAGTCTGAAACTGTCGTACTGAAGTATTCCGTGATGTTGCATACATTTTCAGTTTTTTCCATAGTAGAGTTTGCCCATATCGGAAAATCTTTACTGTTGAAAATCACATTGCCCCATGTTTCCATTAGGACGCAAATGACAATAACGCAGACCAAATTCATGAACCAACCAGCTTTCATCTGTTTGAATGACACGGAATTGTTGCTTAAATTGTGAAATTGTTTGAATGTTCGATAGTGAATGTTTACCATTTCAACAGGATTCATTTTAGCAGCCGAGAAAACGATGGCATTGGGTGGTGTGGCGACTGGAAGCATGAACGCATAAGAACTACGAGCCAATCAATTTGATTAATTGTTTTCGACTGTTTTCGATAGGGAGGATAAAATCATAAAGATTCAAAAAGTTACCAAGTCACTGTTGCTGGCACCATCAAGTAGAGAGGATTGACTTTGATCGATACCGCCTAAGTAATAAAAGAAAGGTAGTAGTATTACAAATCTATAAAATCGCACGGTCCTTTTCTGGTGAATTGATTAGTTACTAGTCAATTCACGTTTTTGAATCAAAATTATTGACAAAATATTATACCGTATCTGCTAGAATTGGAAGAAGAATGTTTGCAGTCGCTGTGTTCGATGCTATTTCCGTAATTGTTGCAGTAATAATACAGATAATTAACATGATGACGAAAGGAGGTAGAACCTGCAAACCAGTCAACTGTTGTCCAATCCAATCTGATAATCCGGAAGCTTCAGTAGCATCGGACAAAGCAAATCCTCCACCTAAATAAAATTTACTATATATTAGAAAAAATCCACTATGTTCTATTTGGAAACTAAATTGTGAATTAGTTACATTATATTTCCAGTGTGGGAAAACAAAAACATAAACAAACAAACAAAAAATCACCTAAAAGAAGAACAATTCCCCAAGGGAGCCTATCTTGAACGTATTTCCAATCTAATAGGGCAGGACTAGGTTTCTCTGGTCCAGTTTCTAAATCATAGGATAAAAAACGCGTAGCAGTGATAGATATCGGCAAAGAAGGGCGTGGCTAATGGCTTATCCCAGCCAATGTAATTAGCGCAACTAGAAGTAACATTACCTCCTTTAGGACGCAAACACCAAAAAGAAGGCTTGGCGGGAATACTGAACAAAAACATGACTATAATCATAACGGCTGTAGCATCATCAACGTGCGCATCTTCAATGAAATGAGCCCATCCAGGTACAAATCCCGGATCGCGGAAAAACCACAGCATAACACAGATGAGGAAAAGAACAAGAACGGCTGCTTCGTGAAATGTGACGGGTCCGAGATCGTTAAACTTCTTCCGAATCATTTTTTTCACTTGTCTCTCTCCTTCTGCGTCGGAGCTGTGACTCAGTAAAGTTTCTACAATGTTACTTGTTTGCTTTCAAAAAAGGATTCTTATTGCATTTACCTTTGTTCATTGAATCCAATGAATAGAAATTGGATCCAAAGCCAGGCAAAGAATAGATTAATTATCACACCAGGAATATTAAAGGCCATCCAGCTCGCAAAATTCAATTCCGTTGTACCAAAAGTTCTGCGCAGTTGACGAGATTTGCGTTCAAATGAAGATATTAGTATAATACACTATTGATAAGCTTCGATGCATAATTAGACCAATCAATTGCTTACTCTTGCACGATTCCTTTCAGGGCTAATTGAGGGGAAGATCCTATCAAAGAACCTGTTCCACCAATGTTCGAGGCGTATGCTACACAAAACAAAATACAATGTTCTCTATTTATAAAAAGGTTGAAACTGTTACATATTTGAAAGGAAGCAGTCTCATTTTGAGAGTAATGGCATATATAATTTTTGAAAATAAAACAAGCAGCAAAACAAACCTATGGACATCATAATGCCAACTCGAACTTTGCGTCTCTTTTCTTTTTCGGCTGCTTTCGCCTCTTGCGAAAAAGGTAGATTTTTCTCTGGATTTTCTTTTGTTAGCGAGTCTGGGACGAGTTCTGCAATGCTATCGTTTGAAATGGCCACAGTCGTATGAGAAGATCTAACCGATTTTTCGTCTTCGGCGTCCTTTTATTTCATGGCAATTATAGAACCAATAGTTTAAGTTAACTTAGATTCTAGATGTTTTTGTTTGTTAATATTTATTTGTTAAATATTCTTTATATTATAAAATCGTTTTCTAGCATCGCCACTGGCCTGTTTGAATGGAAAACAATAACAAATTTCATGTTGGTTTAGCCTCTAAGCTTTAATAATGTGTGCATCACTTTCGAGACAATATAAAGGATTGAGAGAACTTTAAATGAGAATAAGAAATAACCCTCTTTCCAACGCTTTGATTCAATACGGTACGTTACCCACGAATATTTTTGAAAAAGATACCTTGTAGAGTTCTGCAACGACAGCTTCAACAATTGGTACCATCATTGCCGTCGTGGCCGTATTGGAGATCCACATCGAGAGAAACGCCGTTGTTCCCATGAAACCAACCATCAACCTAGATTCAGCAACGTACAATATAAACCTCAAACAATTTCGCTTCAATATTATACTAAGTAGTCAATAGAGAGAGAAGGACTAAAAATGACATTACGGAGGTTATTATTGACCTATAGGCGCCTATATAGGCAATCTTGCTACTATTTTATGGGTATGTAACGTAAAAGCCTGACACGCTTAGTTTGTTTTTAAACTGAAATACACAGCAGTTCTTTAACTTAGTAAATCCTGGTCATTTGACATTTGGTCAACATTGGTGAGTGGTAAAACTAAGACAACGAAACACAATTGAACTCCTAACAATCTAACATCTAGGCGCCACAGTTCCGCCACACTTTTAAAGATAAAAATCTTTTTAAATGTGTGGCGGAACTGGACCTTTGTCGCACACAAAGGAAATGGACAAAGCCACTGCCCCACTGTTACTTCACATACAATATTTATTGGGGTTGATTACAGTAACATGTTGACAAAATAATTGTAAAAGTTAAATAGCATAGAAGTGACTGGGCGTCAGCTGGACCAGCTGTCGTTAGATTCAAATAGAAAACGGTTTCTTCACCGGTGATCTTTAGAAAAATTCGAATGCACGTAGGTTTTCTTTTAAAAAGATCGTGTTTGTATTTTAAAAAAATTGCCGCAAAGCATTTTGTAAATCATTTATAAGTAATCCTAGGGCCTAAGATGTAAACGTGAAGTGCGCACAGATGTGTTTTGTAACTCGGTTACACCTCGTTTCCAAATGTAAACAAGATAAATAGTAATTTACAATTACTTTTATAATCGATCTATCGTAAAACTTTGCTCATATTTATTTATTTGCCAGATACGATGCACAATTGCAAATGAATTTTTACAAATTTTACATGCACGTTGTACAATCTACAATTTAGACATGTTGGTCGTATTTCGTATTTGTCACCATATTGGCAGTTGAAATGTTTTTTTAAATACAAAATTTTCTTTTATTTTAATTACTTTACTTCTGAGCTCTCTTACTTATAACTGACGCCGTGCCATAGAAGCCAATTGTTAAAAAAAATTCTTCGTTATATTGATAAACTTTTAATAATAACTAAATAATCGAGAACTAACTGCACAAAAATCTTACGATTAGCCGGAGTAGGCCTAGGCCTATATGGTCTATACAAACTACTCGATATTTTATTAAAAACAAAAAAACTTGACTTGTAAACAATGTGTAATACGTTACCATCTAGGCTTGGCACCAACGAGAAGCAGTACTGCTAAAGCAACTCTTTTATGTAAATTGCAAAACTCAATTCCCAAAGCAAGTATGAGACCACCGATGAACATCATATTTGTTTCCTATGCATTAATTCATTAATTTGCAGGCAATTAAATTATTAATCGAGGAGCACATAATAAAAATTTCATTTTTGATAGAATTGATCATGAACCATCCATGTAATTAAGCAACATTAAAAAAACGAAATTCGGAAAATCTTAATTAATACCTTCATATACGCCATGCAAACAGCGCCCGTGTCCAAGATGCCAAAGAGAGGGAAAGCAACAACTGGAATTAAACTCGTAATGGGTAGAGGTAGCGCTTCCGTCATCCAAAAAATAGCCATTATGAGAATGGTATAGCCGCATAATGCTTCCTTAAATTTAGTATAATCAAATAAAATGTGGTGAAATGCGAGATGATAAATATATTGCTTAAATATTATAGAGATTTATTTAAGCAATTCGGAGTGTTGGTTTCGAACCGCATTAAAATCGATTGAGATTGACTAGCTGACTTGAACAAATAACGAGGATACAATTTTGGGGGATTTATTACAATTGTATAAAAGCGGATTAAAATTTACCTTTGTTCCCGATATAACAGGAAGAGGCAAAAGTAAGAGAGGGACAGACACAACAATTATAGACTTCCAGAAAGGAAAAATATGATTGCGAAAGAACTTTAACATTCTTTTATAGATTTTTTCTGATTTCGGAGAACAAAGCACAGCACTAGCACTATACACCTCTTACTTGGTGTACACTTGCTAGCTTAATGACGCCAACAAGTGTTTGCTAGCTGGTCTTGGATGAAATGCTGAAATGGATGTAACAAAGGTGGGTATAGGTATAAATACATAGAACATAGGTAGTACACAGTAGTTATCAGTATTCTCAGGCACACCGGCGGTGAAGAAAAAAATTACAAATAACTTGTACCTTAAGGAAAGTTATTTATCACCACAATACTGCCAGAGATCTGTGAACACTTTTTCTATAATACACTCTATACCATATTAATTTGTCTATAAATCCAACTAAAAAAATGTGTCTAAAATCGGAAAACAATCCAAAATTATAAATGAATTGTCAATTGCGATCAAAGAGGATAATTACTTATAATCCAGCACTGGTACAATTCTGAATTCTGATCTTTGAAATAATTAGCGTTGCTGCTGACATTTACAAATGATTAAACTTCAATAATGAATATAACGAAATCTTGTTAATAAATAACAAAATAGGTTTGGCAAGAAATTTTGTTGCACGGAAATCACTTTATTGTAAACTAGTACAGCCTAAATAAATGGCCAAAATTTAAAAATCTGCAGTAGCCATGTGTAAATCTAAGCTCTATAGCTATCTCAAAATCTGTAAGGTGCCGTTGGTAGCTTTGAGTTACCTGTTTAGATAGGTAGTCTAAAATATAGACCTATAGTTACCAAGATCTACTGTTCCCTCACGATAACTGTCGGTGATTGGACCGTGAAAATTTATAATATCTGGCACATTACTATGCCGCCTGAAGTAAAACTAACTCTATCTTTTTGAGGACCTTCTAGACCTTTTTATAAAAGTTGTTAGGGCTCCGCAGAGCCAAAAGTCGTGCGAATATTCGACTTACGACTAATGCACCCCCGTAACGGGACAGGTCACACACACGAGGGTTGCCGATCCGTTGCAGACAATTTTATTTCACCATTTGCAATGTACGCGCCTTCCTGTAATAAAAAGCATGGTAAAAGCTGCTAGACTGCTAGTGGAATAACAAAAACAATTGGGATATAATCCAATGAACAACATCTTTTTTCCTTGATGGATTTTTGTACAGTTTTTCACTGCAATTCTTTTCTACTGAGGGTTGTTACAATGTTACCTCGAAAACATTTATTTCAGGAGATAGTAAGCGTCAAAGTTCAATTAGGCTCCTCCCACCAAAAAATCGGGATTCAGCTATCGTTGGTGGGAGGAGCTAAAATAAGTTGACAAGTACGAAGTAAAGTAAGAATAAAGGGGTTTCAAACCAGCAAATCGAGTGATAGAAATTGTCAGCGAACATTTTCACCACTTTACTTCTTACTTTGTACAATGGCTAACAATATAAAAAACGTGTCTGTGTTCTTTGCATTCTATTTGTTTGATTGTTTGGGAAATTATTCCTAAAAAAATGACTGAATCCCGATTTTGAGTGGGAGGAACCTATTTGATATTTTATAACAATGTCCGTTCTATAAGAATCGTAAATTGCATAGTGCGCAAAAGATTTTAATAATTAGAAATATTCGATTCAATCAGCGGAATCCATGCAAGGCTCGAAAAACAACTTTTCTTGTTTTGGAACAGGTGGGCTGGTGGAGGGATATTAATTGTAAGATCGGTTTGAATTTCCCCGTTGATGGACGTCCAACATTGTCTTCTTTCTTTTAATTTCTCTTGTTTATTACACATTTTGAACTGTAATTAGTTAATTACAAGCCGCCTGACGCAAGGCAGCTATATGGGTAAAATACAACACTTACAACACTTACATCAAAGAAAATATAAAGAAAAAAAATTACGGAAGTAGGATACGGTAGCATTCATTTTGATCAAAACATTTTCAAAATCGGCCCTGGAGCTTTCCAGATGAAGCAAGGGATCATATATATTTTTTAAAACCTAGAGTTACCACCTGCCGACACACCGATACCTCCTCATCTATTCCCACGTTCACCAACAGACCTCTCCCCCCCCCCCCCCCCACAAAAAAAACCTTTCACAGGCCTATGTAAACTAAGATGCCTTAAGATGGCACGTGCAAGGTGCAACACAATAAGTTCAGTGTAGCTTATAGTTTAAAGGGTTGATGTGACTAAGCAAATAAGCGTGTTTATTAAAATAGAGAGAATAAATAAATAGCCAATATAAAATGAAACTATAAGACACGAGATAATGAAGTAGAAAACTTTTTGCTTCTAACTTATCTACGAGGATTATGAAAGATATGAGATAAAGATAAAAACATGCGCAAAAACAAATTTAAAAAATGTATCTCGAAATCCGAAAACACTTTGGAAACCAGACGAGAATAAGTGTCATATTTTCCAGCCTAGAAGTAGAAATGAAAAACAAGTCAACTAACTGACGGATAGTGCAAAGTACACAAAATCTCACAATCACTAATCACACTCTCTCTCTTGCCCGAGATCTGAAAGCTAGCCATGTAGCTCTTTTCCTGTTTATTTCTCTTTGAACTCATGAAGAGTCGCTGACAGACCACTAAACCAGACGGCATTTCTGTGTTTTTTCTTGATTTATGCTTTAGAGGGCAATGCTGGCGGCTCCAGTTGCGTGACGTTTATCGTCGAAAGACTGACCGTTTCTGAAAACAGAGCTAAAATTACGGATCACATTTCAAATTCTTCAGTATTGCTCAAACACACACAGTCAGTGGAACTATCGATAAGTTTTCCTCATCGCACCCTTCTTGTTTTCCTCTTGAAAACCTCCAATTCTAATGGAAATATTGAATAGAAATTTACCCAAATGAAATCTCGATTCCGCCAGTAAATTGTCAATCTTTCGTAATAACCTACACAACGTATTTTATGTCAGACATTTGTATTTATATGGGATGGCAAATCAATCGATGTTGACAGCATTGTTCATTATGTCGAACTCGACCGTCTTCGACCACAACAACAACAGCAGTGAGTTCAATACTGATGTCATTAGTCACAGGTACGTGATTGAGAAGTTTCGAGTGGCGTTCGTCGTCCTCGGCATTGTCATTGGAGTAATTGCCATTGGTTTTAACACGGCGCTCATCATATCATCTCTCGTCAAAACTTCTTACATAGCGACAACTTTTTCGACGCAAACACTTAATTTGATGACATCACTTGCCGTCGCAGATCTGTTTCTTCTTGTATTCGGTATTATGTGAACATAATCAAATTGTGATTCAACCAAGAAAATGAAATAACGCTTTTTAATTTTTGTTTTGTTGTTGAATCGACTGTCATTATTTTTATCTTGTTCAGGTCTACCTTACGATCTTGTCGCAGCAAACGATAACCCATGGCTAGAGGGGAAGATTGGATGTCAAATGTCAGCTTATCTACCAGAAGCGTAAATCTTTCATGACCGTTTGACAATTATTTTATTACATTAGGCTACTTAAGAGGCAGTAAAATGATGAACATAAAAATTTCAAATCCCCAGCTTTTGTTATTTGCGGATTATCGTTTTGTGGAGCTGAGGCGATTTCGAATTTTAGTTGGTATAAGCTTCTTATCTGTTTCTGTAAAGGTCACGCTTCGCCTGGGTGGGGACGGTCGCACTTTCTATGCCGCTTCGTTGGCCATCGATAATGAAGATTATGCGGAAATGGGCCACGGCGTGGACGATGTTTGTTTGGGCAGTTTCACTGGCCGTTGTCATTCCGTTCGCCCTTCACGTGGATTGCCTTGGATTGTCTCACACAACGACGGTCGATTACGCGACGATACCGGAAACAGTGGACTCGTTACTAGGACAAGAAGACGAAAACGGAGCTTGTTTCTGCGTGTTCACAGTAAGCCAATCAGAAGTCGTCCAGATGTTCGGCTCATCCCTCGTCGCGTACTCGCTTATTCCCGTCATGGCTATCGGAAGGATCATCTTAAAGGGCCGGCCATTCTTAGATGAGACTCCAGATATCAAAGAGAACACATCCTCCAGAAGGCTAGGTAATAATGGGTCTTTTTCTCAAATATATAGCCTACCTAATGTATACAGTGTATACCAGTATTATCTGTTTCCGATAACAATCTTTAGCTGGCCACTAATTACAGTACCTCGTTATTTTGAATGAGGCATTAACACACACACACACACACAAAAGGGCCAACTAAGCCTTTAGATGAATGGCTGCCTTCCACCGCCTTCCACTCAAACGCAATCAGCGAAAGTGAATTTATGCAATGAAAATGAGACGAGAAATAGCTTTTGCTATAACGTTGTATAGAACTTATTAATCCTTTAGAATGTGCGCCATGCTGTGCCGTGCCTATATAGTCTTGTGGCCATTATATCGTCGTGGGTGGTGGGCGCCCTTCATGGCAACACTCACCGGGCGGCAATTCAATTAGTTTCACATTGGTGTTTTAGTCGCGTGTACTATATATTAACGACCATTTTAAAACGGTCACTATATACTATATACTACTATATTTTATTATTTTCATGCAGTCTAGATTGTTTCACTATTTTTTACCATTTTTTTAATGTCCCTCTTTTCCGCAGTCGCCATGCTGTTAGCATTTATGACCTGCACCTTGCCTCGCTACGTTTACATACTCGTAAACTACTCGGAAGAGAATCCGACGACGGATGGCTTACACGGTTTGGTCATGTCCATTATCGAAATCATTTGCTGTAGTCTCTTTTACTGCTCGACATTGATCCATTTGATACTATCGCCTCATCCTCGCTCGCTACTCCGTCATTTGTGCCGACAACAACAAGATTATGCGATAGAAAATCAAGTCGCTTGAGAGATGCTACGAACGATGGATCAAAGTTCAATATCCGTGTTTTAACTACAGCATCGAACGTTATTGACGTAGTCAAAATCAATAGTCTTGGCAAGTCATATTGAAACTACTTCAGTGTTTTGTAATGGACCAGTCATATGATGTTTACTCCACCGTTAATTACTATATAAATATATTAATCACGAAATACAGTGAAATTAGAATAAGACGGCTACCAGCCGCTACACCAACTAATATTGACATTTAAAAACGACTATCCAGTCATTTCTGACGCAATATTCCAAGTTCAAGTGGATAAAATACTCAGCGAACTGACGCTCTTTCAACTAACATCAATTACACACTTCTGTACACATCAGTGCAGAATTAAAAGTGTGCGTGGAAGTGATAATTAAGAAGAACCTTTCGATGTGTTTTCTTTTTGTGTGTAATGCAGTGATTCTATTGACATGCATCAATCAACATGTTTGCTTTAAAATGGGGCTGCACAAAACGAGTGACGTGAAATTTTCTTCTCATTAAATGTCACATTTTTCTCATGTTATTCGCGTATTTGTCTTT
Source organism: Daphnia galeata (assembly GCA_030770115.1). NCBI lineage: Eukaryota > Metazoa > Arthropoda > Branchiopoda > Diplostraca > Daphniidae > Daphnia > Daphnia galeata. The sequence continues at coordinate 6,719,061 of CM061117.1, forward strand.
TAACTTCTTTTTCACAAAAAAAACAAACGAAAAACAAAACACGGAAATAATTCACAGGCAAGAATTTATAGTAAAAAACCCAACGAATATAAAAAGACGTATACTGTTATATACTGTCTACACGCACACACTCACTCACATACACACATAATATAATATTACGCACACACGCACTATCATCAAGAGTTTACAAACTCGCACTGTCATTGCATTTGCGCAGCAATAGCAGCGCTAAACCAACAAAATCGTACACGTACACACAAGAAATCAACACACACCGTACACACTGGGCTTGTCTGGATTATATATGATACAAAATTTTACACTCTTGACATAAAAGAGAAGGGGGAGTAGTCGACGACGTCGACGATGATTTCTGGTGATATCTGGCGATAGGATGTTATATGTTTGATGGAAGCAGAAGGAATGAGAGAGTGAGAAATTGGTTCGTTTTGTTTCATTTTTGTGTCCTGTTTGTTTGTTGTTGGCTGCTGGTTGATTTGTTTTGTTAAAATTCCTGAGATCTACAGAGGGTGTGTGTGCTGGTGTTTCCGGTTGGGTTTTATTCCTTAATTTTTTTTTCCTTTTTTTTTTTATTATTTCATTTTTTTTCTTCTTCAGAAGTATTTTTACATCTGTTCTCTATTATTTTCACATCTGAGTCTTCTTGACACAACATTACAAATAATTCAATTCAATGTTGCACACAATGCATGCACTCTGTTGAATTGAAACTGACCAACAACAGTTCGACCGGCTTGCTGGCTTTCAGGTAGGCAAGCAGGAATCAGGCAGGCTTCTTTTGTTTGTTTGTTTTTTTGTTTGTACAATTTGTTTCGTTGGAACTTTGAAGCCGGGAAAAGGGAATAATCATAATAATAATAATAATAATAATAATAATGATAATTCACAAAAAATAATAATAAAAAAAAAATTATAAAAAACACCAACACAAACAAATGCATATAGGCCTGTATGTATGGATATATATATATATATAATTATATATATCAATGCTGGGAAGGCTGGCGCTGTAGGTTTGGTGGGCAATAAAGATCTTTTCATTTGCACTCGCATCTTTTCTAATTTGTCTGCTGTGTCAGCAAATGAAGGAGTACGTCATGATCCATGTTGTTGAGCGTGTGCATATCGATGCCCAACGCATTTGCCACGCTACTCATGTCCAGTCCAAAAGACTTGAGTAACTGTATAAAGTCCATTTCTTCACCTAAATATTCAAAAAGAGACTAATTATTAGATGGTGTTTGTTAATTTGAGTAAGATCAGGAATACAACTCGTTATACTCGAATCGAGATTCGAAATCGAGATTCGAAAAAGGTAATGAAGGAATGAGTTTTGTTTTTAAAACATACCCGTGAATGGATTATGCAGTTTCGGGCAAACTCGATTGCATTGAGGCCACGTACACCGATCGACCAGCCGATGTTGACAGAATTCCGGAGCTGACGCTGGTGATGGATCCGCCGCACTCACGGCAGCTTCTCGCCTCGGACGTGTTGTCGTTTCGTCCTTTGGTTGATTCTTATCTGTTTATTTTGTTAAGATTAGACATATGCGTACATTAGACAACTAGAACATTACAGACAAAAATCAGAGAGACAAACAAAACATTTACCTTTCTTACGCTTCCTATCTTTGTTGTTGTGATTATTCCGCCGATGACTGCTGTGATTGCTGGTGTTTTCCTTGTTGCCTTTCTGCTGTTGCTGCTGATGTCTGCGTCCTGATTTGCCAGCACCGGTTCCAGTTCCTCCGCTGTTGGCTCCTCCGCTGTTGGCTCCTCCGCTTGCACTAGCGCTCAATCCACCGTTGTTGTTGTTGTTTCGCTTGTTCTCTCCAACCTTTTTGCCTCTTTTCCGACCTCCTGTTCCTTTTCTTCGTTCTTCTTTGTTTTTGCGCGTTCCGTTTCGACCCGAATGTCTTCCGCTTGGAATAAGCGTAGCATTAGCCGTACCAGCCATGAGTTCGCTGCCGGAACCTCGCTGACCGGAACGCACTAGATTTTTGGCCGGTTTGACCGTCACGCTGTTGGCTGGCATTTCGGGATCATCGGCTAAAAGCACGATGGGGCTGTTGGTCAATCAATAGATTAAATGAAGATTAATAAATAAATCCAGCAATCAAAAAACGAAATTTGATTTAATGTGTCATAGATGAAGAGATTCGTACTTTGATTCGACATTGGCGGCCTTGTAGCGTTTGTGACCATGCCTGAGGGCATGTTGAACGGAATGAGCTGGAAGGTTTTGTTGTTCGTTTTCACCATCTTCGCTTCCTTGAGGCCGATGATGATGCCGATGGTGGTGATGACCATTGGGCGTCAGGTGATTAGAAACGGACCAATAGGGTTGAAGTTCCCAACAGCGTAAGGCTTGCGGCAATGAGATGTCTCCGATACGAATGGATTGCCAATCACGTTTTGTAAGCACAGTGTGCGATATACAAGAGGGGGAAAACACAGCCCTGACAAAATTTCCCAAAGAAACGATAAGTCAACAAATTGTATAAAAAATGAAAAAAAAAACAAGTGCAACACTTACGAAACATTGGTGAAAGTCCGTCGCAAGTCGTCACCTACTGCGTGGATGTAGTCCCATTGTTCTTTGGACATGGGTGGACCGACATTATCAGCCAACATTTGGGCCTCATCAAATAACCATTGGAAAATGAACAACGGAGCTGTCAACAACAAAGATAAAAACAAAGACAAATGATTAATATTTATCATTGATTGAGTTGAGATGATTGACGTACTTTTGAGAGTGCGATGAAGATGGTGACCGAAATAGCAACGCCATGGCTGCGAGACGTATTGGGCTTTACAGGCTAGCGGCACTTGACCGTTCCACAAACTGTGACCCATCTGAACGGCCGATGTGGGCGCGCAGCGTTGAGGATCCTGGCAATCAGCCGGTGCGTACGGCACATTGTCGAGAAACCAACCCGAGTCGGTGACTCCACGTACTTCAGCCGTCGAGCCTTGCGTTCGTAAAAAGTCTGTGACGCGATCCAGATTGAGCATCACGCCAGTCCCTCCGGCACTAAACACATCCCAAGACAATTTGGAAAAGAGATAGTTAATTTTCATCCTGATAATAACATGAAGGTATAGCTGACATACCTGCTTCCAGTCAACATCAATTTGGAGGCGTTGAGAAGTCCTTGAGACAACAAGTCCCGCAAGACTTCTTGAATGATAACGGAGCCCATGAATGCGAAAACGAGATGTGCTTCCAGCTGGGTTGGAACCACTCCACGAATCACTGGAACAATATGGCACATATCTATATTTTGACAAATAAAATATTGACACATAAATTATTAGACATGGAATGATGCAAACTAGTCACGATTAATTCTTTAAAAAAGAGAGAGAGAGAGAGAGAGAGAGAAGATTCCCGACGCGGATAACAGAGAAGTTCATTCAAAGAGATGAGATTCCAGTTACTTCAAAATTGAATTAGATGATTAGTTGACTGTAAATCTCAACTAGATGGTGGGAGGGCTTCTTTTTCTATGGAAGTAACTGATGTACCTGTACTTACACGTGGTTTGCGTTCCACCAATAAGGATTCTCCTCTGGATCTGGAGACAGGATGCCGCTCACTATCGAAAATTGACAAAACCCGTTATTATTCAGTTTCAATCTTTGGATGAGTAATGGCTATTACCTTGGCGAGTGTCCGGCCACATGTTGGACGTCATGAAGCCTCTAAGACGACTCCACCGTGATTCGCAACTCCGCTTGTCGTAACAATACCAACCACCTATGAAAAGAAAAATTTGTTGATTTGTCACAAAGAGTCAACAAGTCAAGAATTCAAATTACCTTCAAGGAAAACGATCCATCGTTTGCTGCCGTATGATTTTCGTATGAAATATCTGAAATAGCGAATAATCGAAAAAATGTTAATTATAAACTACAATGCACTGTTTTGAAATCGATGAAATAATTCAAAATATTTTTTTACCCAGCTGGAGATCCATCGTTGCAAACGGCGCTCTTGTCTTTCAGTAAAATTTTCTGCGTTGGGGGAGGCTCTCGCGAATTACATTTAGATAAAGCCTACAACAACAAAAACAAAAGGTTATGACGTGTTACAAAGACAAAGAATTAAATCTAAAATGAATGACTAATTAAATTACCTGTTTAAGATGTTGACGTAGAATGTCGGGCGTCGTCGTGCTTCGTCGCGTGATTCCCGACGAGCGCCTCCGAAGGAAAGGTGAGTTGAGACTGTGCTCACCAGGTGTCATCACTTGATTGGGTCGGGCTTCGATGACGAGCAGGAAGACCGCCGCTGCGGCCAATACCGTCGCTGTCCATCTTGGCGCCGTCTTCATCTTCTTGACTGTGCTGACTGAGTGACTACGAACGTTTGGCGTCCGCTGCGATCAAAACTGTAACGATAAAAACAAAAACAAAAACAAAAACAAAAAAATGAATTTTTTTTTTCTTTGGGTCGACATCCACAGCAGAGTTCTTATTCGAACAGGATATGAACAGCATATTCTCTATTCATATATAATAATATTAATGGTGATGGTTTGACGTTGGTCGCGTTGTTGTGACCATTTGAGTAAATGGCACTTGCCCGTCATCGATAACGAATCTCAAGAATTCCAGTACCGTAGATTACATCATTCAATTGGGACGGTTGGCGAGGTATGTTCTATGGCTTACATCCTGGTGTAGACGAAAAGAGGCTTATAACTTGTAAAGGCGATGTTTGCGGAATGCGCCAACTAACAAATGACGTCAAGAATTAAACAGATTGAAATACTGCCGCATGTCGTATTTTCTTTTCTTTCTTAAAGAATTAAGAGAAAAAAAGGAGTAAAATGGAGAGAGAAAGAGAGCGACGATGGCGTCGAATGGAATAAAGAAGAAGAAGAACCCGATAAAAAAAAGAGAGATGAAAAGAAAGAAGTAAAGAAAAACAACTGGAACCGGTCCGTCATACACGTCAACAGCGGCAGCACTATAGAAGAAGAGCATCAACACAAAAAAGGGGAACGATGAATCCGGTAGCTTAGTAGCCTACCGTATTCAGTGTCAAAGAGAGCGTCGCAAAATTATCAACAGAATCTTGTCCTCTTTTTTTTTTTTTCCTTTTCATCTCGACTCATCACCAATGTACTGGAAAAAGATCAAAGGCGAGCGCGCAAGCTGCTGGCGTGGCAAATGTTGGTGTACGGCCATTAGAACGGGATGAAGGAACATGTTGGAATCAGCTGAAAGGCATCAAGGAATATAGAGACGAGATGAAAGCCGAGCGGCGCCATTCAAAGGCTTCTCTCTCTATCTTCTTCTTTCTATCTCTCTCTCTCTCTCTCTTTCTTTTTTTGTAATTTATTTTATTTTATTTCTTTCTTTCATTGCTCTTGCTGTATAAACTTACACACATTCATTTGGAATTTTGAATGTAGGTTTCTATGCATATTTTGTCCATTTTTTCCCCCCCGGCTTTTATGTCTTTTATTAGTTAATGCATCGTGTTGGATTCAACTAATTCCACTAATTCATCCAGTGACTGGGCACGAGTGCGAAGGGGCACGCCAATTAGACCTTGGAACAAGGATGACAGGACACGACAGATCGCACTATAGATGCATTCGTTCGAGTGCTTTGAATCTCGATCCGGTTCACGAGCAGTCGCAGTCTATACACGGATCAATCTAGGTTTTCACAGGGGAAACAAAAAACACTACCAAACAAACGCCAAAAAAAAAACAAAAAGGGCTACTCGGATTAAATGATGTACCGTAAGTCAGTCAGACGACGATGGAAGGGAGCTCGGAATTAGCCACGCTTGGCTGCTTGTTAGACCAGGAAAACGAACAAGAAAACACAAGAAATAAAACCAAGAGACAAGAATGAGATGGGGGGGTGGGGGCAGGAGGTATAGAGGAGATGGAAGGGGGGACAAAAATGGTAAAGAAGCGGTCAAGACCGGTAGCTAACAACGTCTATAGGTAGTCGTATAACAGTATGTGTAGGTGGTCGTATAACTGCGCGTCGGTTCTTCAACTAAGAGCTTGGGCTTTGTAATTAAGTTAATTGATTCGAGAAGGACTGAAGGGGAGAAGTCAGTAAAGGTCTGTCAGTGGGGAGAAAGCAATTGGGGAAAGTTGAAAGAGGAGGAACGAATGGAACATTTACTCCAGTGTACATACGGTAGTATATAGACTCTTGGTAGCTACTGGGACTGTACAGGGTTTTTATACGGTTGACTTGTCAGAAAATAGGACGTGGAGGAAGTGCTGTTCTTCACAAATAAATAGACTGAACTCTCTCTCTCTCCACACACACATGTCCACGTCCTTTTCTTTTTAATGAAAGGAGCGCATTACGATTAGGGTTCGCGACGACTAGCGCGGCTACCGTATGTCGCCGTCAACTGAGTTTTAATGGCTTGTAATCATCGTAAATCAACAACTCCAATATGAGAGAAGGGTGAGGACAACTACATAGGAACTAAGGGCCATTTCGTTTTTGTCTTGGCAGCGACTTGGCTGTCAAGAAACACTTTATAGGTACTACCTTCTTATAATGTGCGACTACTTGAGTTTTCAATACGGCGGTCAAGCATCGATACACAACGCCATTAAAAATCGGAACGACATTTTGTGATTATTATTCATCATTACAGAACGTCAATTAAAATATGAGAATGACCAAAAATGGTCAGGGAGGACGATCAAACCGATAAAGAATTTTTAAAAGGACATTACAGAAATCAACCAAAAACTTGTTTATTCCGGTCATTAATTTACGCAAAGTATTTTGTTTCCCTTTTTTGCGCGTGTTGAACAAAATGATTGATTCGGAGCTAATGTTTCTCTTCATTCGAAATTTTAAATGTGCTGTTATCGAATACACTTAGTAAATATTATGTAGTGGATTGACTTCTAACTCTTATTCGTTTGTAACATGCAAAAAAATAAACCTTTTAGGGCAAAAGAATTGATCAATTCGTTCCTCTTATCGTAGATGACAGCAGTATACCTTTGGCATATATTTAGATTGCATCTAACTGGTTATGTACCTTTGTTTTATTAGGGGGTTTTAATATTTTCTTTTCTTTTGTGGTGCGTTTGTTTGTATCATCGACTTGCCACTTTTGGAGAACAGCCTTGCATTTTGGTCTATGTCTCTGCCTACATGAAAAAGTCAATAGTCTTATATAATAGCAACGCGAAATTTGGCGGATGACGGCGGGAAAAACACGGGAACATTAGTGCGGCCAACTCAGACGAACGAGCCGAAAATGCGCTGAATATTAAGGGAAAAAACAAAAAAAAAACAAAAACAAAATGAAGAAAATAGGAAAAGGGAAAAGAGACAAAAATGGGATCCGGGTTCGTACGGTCAATAATTCGTTCCTATGTTTCTCATGTCTTGCATTGTTTTTGCTCCTAGAGTTTTGACAAGAATATAAAAAGACAAAGAAAAGAAAAAAGGAATGAAGGAAAGAAGAGAGAGAAATGTTGGATGTGGATAAGTGATGCGTGTGCCACCTTCCCTATATATACGCGATCGCCCGGGATAAAGTTGGAGCGGCGGCGGCGGCGGCAGCGGCGGTCGTGGTGTGGCGGCAGCGGCGGTCGAGGCCTTTCAGCTTTGCCGCTTCATTTGCATATCACTTGGCAATTGCAACTCTGTTGCTTTGTGCTGGCTGGCTGGCTGGCTCGTTGAGTCCAACCAGCGGCCGCATCAGCAGAGAAGAGTCCCGGCACATTCGATTCGGCCAATCCGCCCCGAAGGAAGAGGAAAAAAGAAAAAAAAATGGAATAGACAGAGACACACATGGAAGAAAGAAGAAACAAATAAATAAAAAGAGAGAAAAGGATAAAGAATGAAGAGGAATGGAAGGAAGAAAAGAAAGGCCCGAGCCATTCATCATCGAATTAAGGATGATTCATTCAACAACCTCGAAGTTATCGTTAGAAGAACCCCAAAATAAAAAATAAAAATGAAAGAAAAGAAAGTAAATAGATAACAAACCACGAAGAAGAATAAGAATAAGAAGGAGATGATAATATAAAAGAGAAATAAAAATCCAACGTCAGTCAGTCAGCCGGGAGAGAGGACGGAGAAGTCAAGTTCCGTTTGGGAATGAATTGAATTAGAAATCCTGAGAGAGGAAAAAACGATTGTGTCCCTTATTCACTTGACTAGACGAGCGGATGATGTATCTCTCTCTCTCGTTTTTTTCTTTTTCGGTCTCTTCTTTCGTACATACACGTCGCCTCTTTTCCCTTCGGCTTGTAGAGTATAACAAGAGACAGACACACACATTGAGAAGAAAGAGAGAGAGAGAGAGAGAGAGAGAGAGAGAGAGAGGTCGACCGCAGCAGCAGATGCACCGCTTGTCTTTTTTTTTCTCAGCCCAAGCAGTTCTCACTCTGCTGGCCCCTCTTTGGCTTCTGGCTTTCGCTGCTCAAAACTCGAGTTGGTTGCATGATGATTTTCTTTTTCTTTTTCTAGATTCTATTTTTATTTGTTATTCTCTCTCTCTCTCTCTACTCAATTTTATTATGATTTTCTTTCTCTCTTTTTCTTGGGTGCCTCCGACACGCAACGGACAAATTGCTGTGTCGGTGAATCGCTTTGATCGTCGACCTGGAACGGAACCTTTTCATCATCAGCGCCTCTTCTGTTTCATAAGCCCCTCTTTTTCTTTTTTTAAATTTATATATTTTCTTCTTCTTTACTTTTTTTTTGCCCTTCCTTCATCATCATCTTCTTTTTCTTCTTCTCATTCTACTCGTCTTTCCTCGTTGTGTCGTCCCCTTCTTTTAAATTTCTTCTACGAGTTCAGATGAATCGTCATCGTCCGTTCCTTGATGGCGTTTCGGTGCGACCAGCTAGCAGTTTCCATTCTTTCTTGACTTATTCCATCCATCCATTCCTATTACATTTACGGCCGGACAGAGTAGAGAGAAACGCGAGAGAAACGAGCAGCTCATACATCATAGACTTTAACTTAACTTGAAGGAATGAGGAGAGGACGAGCTGGCAACTTTAGTTGGGGTCCTTTTGTGGGTATGTTCAAGTGGAACGATTCAATTTCCATGTTGGATGGAGAGGGAGGGGGGGGGGTTGCGCGTTTGCCCAAGCGCGACGTGTTGCTACACAATGCGCGCGACTGGCGAGAGTTATCAATTGATGACGACGAGTCAAAGGGACGAGCCAAGGAATAAGGAAGGAACAAATGCCGACAAGGTCGCGAGCTAGTTGGCCTGGCAGCTATTCCACCCATCCAACCATCCATCGAGCAGCAGCAGCAGTGTCCGTAAAGTCGAGAAAATATCAATCAACTCGTAGCCACAGACTTGACGCTGTTTGCTTGTTTGTCTTGGACGCGCAGCCGCCGCCACCGCCTCAGTCCGCCGTCTTTATATCTGCCGACCGTTTGTTTCCTCAGATCCCAGATATGATTTGTCTCTCTCTACGTTTCTTTCTCTTCTCTACATGACCCTACGGCGCATCTATGCTCACCACATGAGTATGCAATGCATTTCACTCTTGAGAGAGAGAGAGAAAAGGGGGTGAAGGAGACGACGGCGGATGAGATGGACGGCGAGAGCCATTCGTTTCGTCGATGCGACTCTATAAATTGATTGGCGACTCAAATAGTTGGCAAGCGCGTGCGCCCCGACTATAGTGCCGACTCTCTTTCTCTATACAGCACCTCAATTATAAACACAAGAAAAGAAATGAAAATACACACTCAAATATATGCAAACGCCCGCGAGGAAACTTTGGACGGACCGAGTCATTGCTGGAGCAGCGGAGCCTCTCTATCAAAAACAACAACAACAACAACTTCGAAGGCTGGCGTTAAAATAAAAATGAAAATAAATAAAATGTTGCCAGCCAGCCAAACAGATTCTTCTTCTTTTCCTCATTTTATTATGAAAAGAAATCCCACGTCGAACTACGTCTAGTCTCTTAGTTGTATGTTTCTCTTTTTTCTTCTTCTTCTTCTTCTTTAAATTCGAGTTAGGAAGAAACTGAAGAAGAAAGAGGAGGTGAAAAAAAAAGGCCCTCGCTCACACAGTTCTCTTCTTGTTGTTTCCTTCTTCGTCTTATTTCTTTTCTCATTTTTTTGTGTATGTGTTGTGTGTGTGTGAGAGAGTGTGTCTATTTCTTTGATAATAATAGAGCGGCGTCTGGGCCTTTGATGGTGTGTTGTGTGGCTGGTTGAGCGACTCTGAGCTACCGCCAGCAAGTACTACCAGCAAGTCAACAGCCAAATTAGCCCAGCGCAATAGACAAGTAGACAAAAAATAGAAGCCAAATCAACTGTAGTTTTCTTGTTGTGTACTAGAGAGTCCATGCATCCGGCTGAATGTACACTACGTTTGTCATTTCTTGTTTCATTTTTTCTGCTTGGTTGCCTTTTGTTTTCGCTTCAATGTCGCGTACGTACGTCGTCATTCCACGGGATCTTTCAAAATGTACGACGACAGCACGTACACTCAAAGAATTGCGCGCCCTCCTTATGCTGGTCGGACTTGCATGTGTTCCTCTATCAACTGACTGTTGGCCAGCATCACTACAGTCTTCCCTATAGCAGAGAGAGATGAACACGCTGTCGTTGCGCATCAACATTCGTTACGACAACGAGCGGCGTCGTCGGACTTTTTGAATAGAGAAAGACGATGGCGGCGGCGGGGGCTGCCGCGGGACCGATGATGATTTGTTTTCTTTTGTTTTCTTTCTTTTTCTCTGCGTTATTCATAAGAGGGTTCTTCTTCTTCTTCTTCTTTTTAGTCTGGGCTTTCATATTGTTTGTGTTGTGTGTCCTCCTCTTTTCTGCTCTGCCTCGTTTACCTGTCTTTGCCGGGCAACTGTCGGAGAGATAAAGTATCCACGTCCATATATATTCTTCCTCCTTATTTCATCACTCTTTTTTTTTTCTTCTTCTTTTCTTCTTCTTCTTCTTTTCTTCTTCTTCTTCTTTTCCTTTCTTCGTCTTTTTTGAATGCTTTTAGTGAATGATGCCGACACGACACCGACACGACCTCTTTCGCTAGAGATGCATGTACGTATATATAGATACATATATGCATAGTATCTTAGACCGTATGTTGACTACACTACAGTCCCGTCCGCTCGTTCGTCCATCCAAACTATCCGTCCCTCTTTTTACCTTTCTCTATTTCTCTACGTTTTTTTTTCTTTTTCTTTTAAGAAAGAAAGGGGGGTTCTAGGAGGAGGAGGAGAAGGCCTACAGGTTTTACGACACCCCATGTTGCGCCGATGAAAAATGCACAACCCTTTATTTTCCTTTTTCTCAAACCGAAATGGAACGGAAAAAAAAGTTATAGCTCAGAAAGAAATCTTTCCCAATCGACAACTCGGATCTCGACAAAAAAATTATTTTTTTTGTTTTTTGCTTCACTCGCCTTTATTTCTCTCTCTATAGATATATATTTTTTTTGTTTGCCCTTATTATATAATAAAATATTGTGTTGGCGGTGCTCGACAACTTTGTAGAGAGTATAGATTTCGGAATCTTGTAAATTTTTTATACCGACATTGTTGTCGCTCGCGCCGTCCTCTATACGGTCACACATTCAACGGAGAAAAAAAAATAGAAAAAAAAAATGAAAAGTAGACGCCATAAAAATGCGCACAATGTCTCATGCGGCTAAAATATTGGTTTCTAAGGAAGCGAAAATAGAAGAAGAAGAAAAAAGTTGAGGAATAAAAATGTAAAAGAAGAAGAAGAAGAAGAACTGCTGGACGCGTTACGGCACTATAGTATAGTGCGATGTCATAATGGTTTTAGAAATGGGCCCCTTTTTTATGGGTCGGGAATGAATGAGACCTTCTTTTCCTTTTTCTTTTTTCTTTGTTGTTTGGCTGCGCTTGGGAAACGACCAGGAAGTAGGGTGGGAATAAATGAGCGAGTAACTGACTCATAACGACGCCGACCGACGACGAGTTGACGATGCGATGCCGACGTAACCCACCTCCACGCCCTCGCGGTTAGTGCTGCCGACAACCACCAAACGAACCGAGCCCACTATTACACAGCCGCCGCCGCCGCCGCCGCCGCCACCACCGCCTCTGACGCCGTCTCCTCTACAACACACAACAACCGCAAAAAAGACAATCCATTACCCGGTCGTAAATCAACTCCGCCGTCGCTGCCGCCGCCGACGACGACACCACATCACCCGTCCGTCCGTCCGTCCGCCCGCCCGCCTGACGATGCCGTTCGTTGTTTGTGTTCGAGCCGCCCTCAACACCGCCGACAAAAGGATTCGACGGTTTAAATATGAGAGAAGAACAAGAAGAACAAGACGACGACGACGAAGGAAAAGAACAGAGAGAGAGAGAGAAAGAGAGAGAGAAAAACAAAATATAAAGAAGAAAGATAAAAAGAAGTGAACGAATGAAAGAGTTGAAGAAAAAAAAGAGAAAAGGAACTGCTGCTGCTGCTGCGGTTACTTCGTTCATTGACACGTCCCGGACGCCAGCAATGCCGCCGCCGCTGTGGCCGCAATTTTCTTTCAATTCGTCGGCGTCGAGTCGCGACGCTCGACCCTTTGCTGTTGTTGCTCTTTTCAACTTGTTTAATGTTACTGTTGGCTGTCGTGTGTCCGTTGTTTTAATTCTTCATTCTGATGTGAACGTCATCAATGGTCTTGTCATAAAACAAGTTTTAAAAAAAATGGCCAAGGAACGAGTGAAATTTGGTCGAGGACTCTGGGGCCATTGGGAGGGGGGCTCATATTTTGTCTTTTTCTTTTCTTCAGCCATGCCCAAATGGATGAGCAGCACAAGCCCAGCGTTGAGTAACTGGCCCATTATACAGCCATAGGGGAATGAAATGCGCACTCTGATGTGGATAGAGACTCTCATATAGAGGCAGCAGAAGCAACCAATAGCGCTGTATAAACTTGCAAGCCGTGAAGCGGCTGCTGAAGAGAGTTTTGAGCGGCAAACGGACGAGTTTAGTAGAGGCGGTATAGAAGAAGAAGAAGAAAAATAGTCAACACTAGAGAGTCATAGTATAGTGCGCGGTAGTGATGGCAAGGAAGGATATGGAACCGCGTATATTTATTTTATTTTACTTTTTTTTCTCGTTTTTCTTTCTATTTTAGATTTAGTTTTATTTTCCCCTTTTTTTTTTCTTGTTCTTCTTTTCTGGACTTTTTTTCCCTTATTTTTTTCTTCTTGTTGTTGAACCCGCGCGTTGAGCCATATTCCCCCTTGTCCAATTCCTTTCCGTCATCCCCTTCTACCTCATTTACCTGCTGCGCCGCTGAGAGTGTTAGACTCGAGAGTTCGGATAAGGAGAGAGAGAGAGAGAGGCGCATGGAGCACCTGGCAAATTGCGTCGTTAAACCGAGGAGTTAATCACCGCGGCGCACACACTCTCACACAATGGAGGGCTTATACACAACAGCACACACACACACACACACACACACATACACACACGTAGAGAAAACCACTGGTGCTGCTGCTGCTACCTCCGCCGCCGCTGTTTTTTTCTTCTTCTTCTTCTTTTTGGTTTTTTGGTTTTTCATTCCCAATAGGACGACGCCGCCAAAGCAACATCCGATTTTCAATTCCCTTTACTTCTAGTCTCCTATACGAAGGAGTTGGTGGTACTAGCCCCTCTATTTCTTGGTGAAGTATCCAACAACTATACACTGACTGACTGCATAGGCGAAAGCAGATGGAAGAAATAAAAGAAGAAGACGAAGAAGAAGAAGAAAGAAAGAACCTTGAATATGTTTCCTTTCCCATTGAGGCTGGCCTGGCCCCCGTGTCTTGTGCTGGCGCGCAAACTTGACTATCTGTACACATGCTTAGATGCGTGCACAGTCTCTCTCTCTTTTTTTTTAAACATGTATACATTAGGCACAAGTATGCGACGTGGTGCGTGATGCTAAACAGTTGATTGACAATCTATAAGGCATAGTCGCACCGCTGACTTGTGTTTTGCCACGTCTATATCAAATCGGATAGGGTCATTGAATTCTGTTCAAACGTCCAAAAATGCAACTTTCGACTCCTGGATCGACTTAATCTATTTACTAATCTTATGACTTTATATAGTCATTTGACTTGGAAACAACAGAGAAGAGTAAAGAAAGTGACAACGATCAGATCAATAATTCGTTCAAACGTCAAAGAGATGACATTTCGACCTTTTTCTTTTTCCGACGGATCGAATCGATAAACTTGGCATTTGCTCGTTGACACGCGCAACCAGAAACAGTCACACGAGCATTGATCTATTTCTGAGACAATTGCATAGGCAACGACGATCAACACGATCAGCACGACTGGCTGAACATGAAACGACGGATGGCGATTTTCGGACAAGATAAAAGAGACTCAAACGTACAAAATTCTTTATCCATTTGCAGGATGTGGAAAATAGTCAATACTAGTAGTACATATAGTTATATAGATATCAACACTTGTTCTTACCTTGTCGCTTTTGTTTTTAGAAGAACGTCGGTTGGTTTAGATACGGTCGATGATGATTCACCATGCGAATAATAGCACAGAGACGAAAGAAGCGAAATGGATGATTTCCAAATCGAAATGTGTGCCGATTATTAACGATGTCTAGTTTCCCAGTGAACAATTCGCAGCGCTGAATGGAAGATGGAAATCTTTTCAAGAACACATTTTCGTGACGCTTGTTGATGTTGTTGTTTTGTTGTTGCTAGCTCACGATAGTTGATGAAACAACCGCAAAGAGATGAAACCGAATAATAGGAGCAACGATTTTCCAGCAAAAGGCGGCGCTCAAACCAAATGTCAAATGTCAAAATGGGCAAAAAAACAAATCGCAATCGTCGTCAGAGCCAAAAGTTGAATCGATGTCCATTGGTGTTGTGTATAAGTGGAGAAATAAGCGACGGAGATGGTTGTATGAACAAATCTGTGTGATAGGATGCAAGTTATAAAATGAGCAATAGAAAAAAGATGCGTGTGCACAGGAGCGCTGCTCAGCGCAGACTGACCGCGCTGGCTTTGGTTGACACTCAGTTAACTCCCCCTTCTCTCTCTCAGCTCTCTGAGCAGCAGCAGTTCTCTCTCGACTCTCTTTTGGCCTCTGTTGGCCTCTCTCAGGCTCTTTTGCCGGCTCTACTCAAGAGAGGGCTACATTTCGGCCGCAACACAAACCACTACACCACACAGCACAGCCCTGTGCAATGTGTGCATCGATGTAGAGAGCGAGCGAGAGAACAAAAAAGAAAAAGAAAGAAATAATAAAAAAGAAGAAAGAAGAAGAAGAAGGAAAGAAAGAAAAAAAAAGGGAAAAAAAATATATAAAGAACTCCACCCACATTCACTAGGCACTAGCACTGGCAGCAGCAACAACAACCAACGCGGTTCAGGTCTACCTACCTACATAACCCCCCTCCTCCATCTCATTCCACCCTCCCATTCCCTGTCTTTTCTTTATATATATTTTCTTTTATATTTATAAATATATTTTTTTTCAGATTTCATCGTCAGGTGGTGTGGTGGGTTGCCTGCGCCTATCGACTTATTTTTTTTTTTATTTTTTTTTATTTTATTTTTATTCTCCGGACCGTGTACATAATAGCCGACGTACGCATATAATCCAGCCGCCAAAGAAGCGCATAACAACGTCACGCAATCGGCATCATATGGGGTAAACCCATACAATACGATACGATATAAAAAAGAAAAACATAGGCGCGTATTTATTATATGACTCCATAGCCCCCAAATCACTCTGTGGATACCACAACAGACATAACAACAACAGGACCACTCATTTTTCAATGAAACAAATAAAAAATCCAAACGTGTATGAATGCATGTATGTAGGCCTAATATGTACCGCTCGTCGGTTTGGCTCACATTGCCACGGTGTGAATGGTGGTAGCGGCGCGTCATGCGGAACGAAATAATTGAATTGAAAAAAAAAGGGAATGAAAAAGAAAAGAAGAATAATAATAATCAAAGACGATCGAACGGAACGACGACGCGCTACTTTCCATTTCAAGTCTTATGTAACTAAAGGTATGCGTTAACTGTTTACATGCCGTGCTGGCCATCGTCGCATTGTGTGTGTGTGTGTGTGTGTGAAGCGTAATAATAGTGGCAATCGCCAAATGCGCACAGCAGCCAACCTGCGTGCTGATGAAATCAAATAACTGAATAAGGTAATAACCCGGAACTTGTATTAGTACGTGTATAAACCGTCGACGGGTGTGTGTGTGTGCGCTCGAGCGCGCGAGATTTGGTTATTTTGTATATTATATATGCACAGAGATGGCTCGCATAGCTTACTAATGACCCGGGGTCTCTTTCTTTTTCTTTGCAGCAACTCTCTCTTTATTTCTTCTCTCTCTCTCTCTCTCTCTCTCTCTCTCTCGACGTCAAACATTATTTCGTCTCTTAGCGCGTATTTCTTCTTCTTCTTCTTCTACCAGCAGAACATCACTCGTATAGACTGTATGCCAACTGTTGATTTTGGTGACGATCATATCATCGCATCTTCAATTCTTCACCGGTTAGTTTATTGGATGGGTGCCGTCTCACACACACATTTCCATGAAATTTCAACTTCTTAACAGACACGACCAACGAGAGCCGCGAAGAAAGAAGGAAAAACCAAAAAAATCAATTAATGAACGGTTGGTTTTCCCACGATGTCAAAGGTCGTGTGGTCTTTGCTGATCGGGCGGCGACAAGTTCAATATATTTATACCATGAGCTTCCCTTTTTTTTTCTTTTTCTTTTTCTTTTCTTTTTTTGTTTTGTCCCATTCCTATTTGGATACGGATACGGTGCTGATGGAAAAAACGGATTTGCGCATGAGCTTTTCATTTTCGGGTGAGCGAGATGAGAAAGAACGAAAGGAGAAAATGTGGACACTTGTTGGACAGCAGCAGATAAAAAAGGGGAAGAAAAAGGCAACATGAAGGAAACGGATGAAGAAGGTGGCCAAGGGGTGGGGGGGGGGGGAGGAAGGTGGATAGAGACTAGGCAATTGGGAGGAACCACCAGCAGAAAAGAAAAAAGAAGATGATGATGATGATGATGATGAAGAAGAAGAAATAGGAAAGAGAGAGAGAGACTTGCCGGATGATGAAGAACTGATTAAAGAGATGCCGCCCTTAATGATCGATTATAGTGCGCTGATGGGGAGGGTCTTTCTTTTTTCCAAGTGGAGGAGAAAAAGAAAAGATTCTCGACAGAAGAGAGAGAAAAAGAAAAAAAGAATAAAGATGATGAAGGTAAGTAGAAAACCAATTCTACTTTACAGGTTCGTGGCAAGGAGCAAGGAGCAGCCAGAGCTCTGCCGTTGCCTCTCGTTTTCTTTTCTTTCTGTGTGCACCGTTTGCCGCCATTGTTCCAATGGAGAAATAAAGCAAAGAAAAAAAAAGGAAGAAGAAGAAAACGAAAGAAAAAGAACATAATCATGGTAATAAAAGATCAACAACATATACACACACACACACAAAATGTTATTCTTTCTATAGCCAACAAGAAAAAAAATTCAAGAGCAACGCCAAAATAAACAAAAGAATATACTGAGGCAATAACATAAGACCAACAGATATGATGATGATGATGATGAAAAATATTTACTGACACAAGTGACTGTTGGTCTGCCGCATTAATAATATACGCGGAAACCAAATCAATAGTTGGGAGATTTCATTTGACCGTATCGGCTCATCAGCAGGATCGTATCTTGAGAATAAATCGAACCTGTCTGTTTGACGTCGTGTTAAGCAAGTCTCCGCAAACGCCGGCGACCATACGACGAAATAAGCGGCCGTGCTCAAGTCTATGAGGGCGGCCGACTACAAGCGTGCCGAATCAAGATCAAAGGCAAAACCTTGGCATGACAATCGAAATCGAAAGGAAAATGAAACTAATAACATGCCTCCAATCAATTGGCGGCATGTAGTTGTTCTTTTTTATTTTTTGTTGTATTTTTTTTTCTTTTACTGCCGGACTGTTATTACACTGATGCACCACAGGGCACAAGAATAAGGCACTATATGGGCCACAAACATGTCGGCCCGGCGCTTTTGATGCTATTATCGGTCAGCGGTCAGCCGCATCGTATACGGTATGGAGAGCTCTAACTGATAGATACACTTAGGACTACGTCAATCACACGCACAATACACACACCAATTATACAGACAACGATAGAATACGACAACGGCTTGCATTATATACAATAACATATTCAGATGATGCTTCATTATTTTCCTATTTCGATTCAATTATTTTACTTTCAATAATGATACGTCGCAGTGGAATTAAGACAAATAATGCCCCAAAAGATTTTTAAAGTCCTTTGAATTTCTTTGATTTTAAACAAACAATTCAAACAGATTCACATAAGGGACAAACAAAACTGTATGTACGGCCCACAGTCCCACACCAATCAATCCTGAAATCGTCCTAAAGAACTTTTTGATTAAAAACGAACATTGTGTGTAAGGTATGTTATATATGGTCCGAAACAAGACCTTCTTTATCCTCTTCTTGTCTTCCTCTGTGATGGTCGTTATCCAAAAGAAAGAAGAAAAAGAGGGGGGAAGAAAAAGGAAAGAAAGACTTGACGATCATTCTTTTTCTTTCTTCTTCCTGATGTGGGTGGTGTTGTTGTTGTTGTAACTTTTTTCAAAGTTGTAAAGGTAGTCGAGAGTCAAAGATTCATAGAGCACGCAGACGAAGAAAAGGACAAAGGCGCAAAGAGTATTGGTTGTGCGAAGAAAATGGCTAGAGCAAAAAGACACGAGACGTGAAGAGATCTGCTGGTCGTTGTAAGGCACGTCTGTCTCTATACGACGCGTTTCAAATGAAAAATAGCGAAACGGGCGAGTTTTCAAACGGAGCCAACTGCATGAGCATCAAAAGAGGAGAGAGCAGAGCAGAGCAGAAAGGACAAAAAGAGAGTGAGTAAGAGAGAGAGAGAGAGAGAGAGAGACGAGAGAGACGAGAGAAATGGTAGGGGAGTAGGATAGATCAAAGGCGCCGCTTGTTTACATAATAGCGGATTGCGGTCGGTCGACAAACAAGCCGCCCATCAGCGTTGCCTTTTACCTTTCGGCTCCTAGCAAAAGCACGTAGAAACACTCTTCTCTTTTATTTTCTTTCTGCTGGCTCTTTTTTTTTTTCTTTTCTTTTCTCTCTTTCTTTTCTTTCTTTATTCTTTTTTTCTTCTTCTTCTTCTTCTCTACTCGCATAACACGCACACCAAATTTATATACACACGCATCTGCACACACACACACACACACACACTATGAGACGGCGGGTGTCTTCGTTTGCCTATTTTCTATTTAGTACCGACCGGCATGCGGCACACTCGGGCCGATATTCAACAGGTAGACTATGAATGTCTGCTGTGTAGGCTATCTATATTTACATGAAGTTCTTTATACATTGATGCCATGCTGGCTGCTGCTACTATAAATACTGTGCATAATACTTTCCCTACTCACCTCAGCGATTTTCTATGTTTTATTTTTTCCCTCTATTTTGTTTTGTCGCCTCGTTATTCTTATTTTTATTTTTTTTTCAAATATTTAGGTTCATTGTATTTTGTATTTTGTGTTTATTCTCTTTTTCATTCGAATGTGATCATTCTACAGAGTAGTACACTACCGTAGAGTTGTTGTCGATGTATACGATTGTAGACGTAGAGTAAAAGTAGAAGGACATTGGATGCTCGTTGCCATGGATTTATTCTGCCGGATGTAGCGATAGCAACCGGATAACAAAAGCAACAACAACAACGGTCGGGTTTTCTTCTACTTCTTTGGAGTTTATTGTTTATTCTAGCTGCTGCTCAATGCTCAATGCTCACTGCTTCTCTTGTACGTATAGAAAGAAAAGCATTTTATCAGCCAGCCATCCAAGACTCCATAGCCAACAGTGATGCTGTATAACACTAGACGACGGCACTCTCTTATTCGGATCAAGTACAGCGAATTGTTTTGTTTTGTTTTGTTTTGTTTTGTTTTGTTTTGTTTTGTTTTGTTTTGTTTGTTTGTTTGGGATGGAGCGGTGATGGGGGTATTGTGACAAGCGAAGCACTTGATGCTGGTCGTCGCCTCGCCATCGTTTCCTGCTGGCTGGCTGGCTGTCTGACTGACCGCACCGGGTTGGACATTTGTCGAATGCTGATTTGGTGCATGTCGCGAATTCGTGAGAGGTTTTTGCCTGTTTGCGTTGGCGTCGTCCTTCATGACTGTCGCTGCTGTATCCATTCATTGACGAAGACGACGACGACTAATACGATTCATCGCTATTATACCGTTCTGTCCTCGTATTTACCGCCGCATTCAATCCAACCCTCCCTCAACATATACTTTGAAAGAAAAAAGAAGAAGAAGACAAATAAGAAATTCGATTGACAAAAGAATAGAGAGATAGACAATGGGGCGAAGAGAGGGCCACTCTTGAATTCGTTATTCCTCTTCGATACCGTAAGTCGACGAGACGGAGACCTTCCAGCGCAAAGAAACGTCGACATGCTTTTCTATTCGCTGATATTGCGCAAAACGATGTGCATTGTGAATAATATATGTTTTGCGTGCGTCGTCGTTTGATCTTGACTGCAAGTAAAGGTACGCTAACAACATTTACGGTACACTGTTTGGCATCGTCCTACATTTGGTAATAAGAGACGTGACGCTGTCCAGTCTGACTGACCCTGATGGACGCGCCAGCGGAGAGCCAAAAGAAAAAAACACAGAGAAAAAGAAATGATAAGTATACCAATCTCAAGGCTTGCGGGCTAATCATGTAATCTTATGAAATCATCGTTCATAGTAGTCCATCATCATCATTCAAAGTTTGGCCGACAAATCCATACCTATGCTGGGTCGTGATTTTTTGTTGTTGTTGTTGTATGTTCATTTCTTTTCTTTCAAATTACGACCTTCTCTCTCCTCTCTCTCTCACTTTTCATTCTCACTCCAAAGAAATGGAGACAAGAGAGAGAGATTGAGGCGGGTTTTGCTTTTCCTTTGCTCCGATCTCTCTCCCCTCCCCTTCTCTTTCCCTTTTTCCTGTGCTGTTGCTGCTGTTGCTGCTCTTAACTTGAAATGGCAGCCCCGGAAAATGTGTACAACGTTGGCTGAAAAGAATCGCCCCCCCCCCCCTTGCGCCCTTTAAAGGCTCTTTAGAAATCGGTTTCCTTTGGCTTCCCATAAAGAGGGACTGCAGAGCTCGGCCGACTAAAGTAGAGGCGGAGGTGGGACCAAGGGTAGAAAGATCCAATAGCTGTCACTCAACTTCCATTCAAAGACCATTTTCTCTCGTCTATTTTTCTATGTGTCTTGATGCTGCTCGCTGATGCTGCCCTTTGCGGTAGTAGACGAGTATAGGATTGAAACTGAAGAAGTACACATCACAGTCGGGATATATAGGATAGGGCAGCAAGGTACGACCCACCCGCTTCTCTCTCAGGTTCTATAGAAGAAAAAAAATTTTTAAAAAAGAGAAAAAAAAAGTGTACATAAAAGGGCGGAGGAAAAAAAAGAAGGGGCACAAAAAAAATATACCCGGGCTATTCAAAAAAAAAAACCCGCCGACACCGTTCTTCTTCTTTTCTATTCTACTATACTACTATACAGTCAGCTCAGCTATGTATATGGCTGACTTGCTGGTTGCTGCTCCTCCTGCCGCCGATGATGCCGCGCATCCGCCACCATGCACGACTATTGAATCCTATAAATATGAGGGCGAAGAGAGAAAAGAAGAAGATGAAGTAGAAGTGGAAAGTTGGGCGGTAGCGAGCGGCGACCAAGGCGGCAGCGCTCGCCGGTATCTCGGAACATTTTCTGGAAGCCGATCTTAAAAGGGTGGGCCAGCAAAAAGAAAAGAGAAAAAGACAAGAAATATACATATTCACTAAAGGTTGTGACCAGGTGCTACTACTACTACTACTACTACGACTACCACTATTACTATTGCTATTACTACTTCACTTCACTTCACTTGATCCTTTACTATTTATCCATTCCGCCGCCCTCCTACTATCCCTTCTATATGTTTCCCCCCTTCCACCCTATACAATGTACGGTGAACTCCTCCTTTATATCCTAATGTTGGTTGCTTCTCTTTTTTCTCGATTTGTTCTTTGCGCAGTCTCAACAGCAGCAGCAGCAGCCTGCTGAGCGTTATTCTGTCTCTTTCTCTCTTTATGATTATATTTATCATCCCAGCAGTAGTTCAATGAGTATTAAACAAACAATAGGAGCAAGCGAGAAGGAGAGAAACCGCCAGAAACCATTATTCAGTCTATAACTATAACCTCATCACCTCTTTTTTTTCTTCTTTTAAGGGGACCTCCTTCTTCTCTTACCGATTTGTGTATGTATGTGTGTGTGTGTGTTAGGCTATAAGATGTCTAGGCTATTGACGCTGTTCCTCAATGTATGTCTTTCTGGGTGTACAAAGCCCTGGCGCGCGTTTACCACCCTTTTTCTTCTCTTCAGCAGTCAGCACCTAATGGAGAAAACAATGGATGCCCCCCCACCCACATCCAGCAACCTCAGCAACATCACCGGAGTGAAATCGCTTCTCCCCCCCCCCCCACCCATTTCTATATTTCTTTCTCTCTCCTGCTGTTGTGTTTGTTTCTCTTTAAGCACACATTGTACTCCTCTAGTTTGCTACCTCACCTTACAACCTATGACCTATATGTTACCTCGCGTTTCCTTTATATCTTAGGCTACCGGTGTGTGTTGAATCTATTAATATTACACGGTGTAGTACAATTGTCTAGTGGGCTGCTATTACGACTTTACGGTGCGAGCCCACTCTACGTTCATTCCCTACTCCAAACCCCCAGTCCTCGATGATTAACAGTAGACATCTAGTAATAAATAAAATCCTGGATTATTCGCGCTTCATCCATTATTCGCATTATCGGATATATTTGTATTTGTAATTTGTATGCAATTGAATCGTATCATGTTTGAATATTACCGAAAAAATGAAGCAATGTGTAAATAAATGGGAAAAATCATCAACTGTCGAGACCAGCAACAATTTCTGTTATAAATATTCCCGTTTAGTTTTATTTAGCAAAAAAGAATAAATGAACGAAATGTAGAATTATTTCATAGAAACAGTGAATAAGGATATATGAAGCAATCAAGAATTTTTCATTGGGATGATAAATACGTACACAAACATACAAATAACTTGGGTACCATGTCCGTTTTTTAACGTCGTTTAGCGTGCAGCTTTTATTTTAAATTTTCGCAAGAAAGACATCGTGGGTAACCCGAGGAAAAGTATTAAATACTATTATGTATTTCTTATATGTGTTGTTGCTCAATGCAAATACCTTTTTGTCAAAAAAAAAACCCTTCTTTCGTCGGCTCACGTAGGTACATGTGTGTATAGGCTATTCGTTTTCTCTTTTCTTGTGATATTAGTGCTGAACGTGCATATGTTTTTTTGTTGTTTTTTTGAGAGAGCGCGCGGCTGAGTTTCTGGTCCATGAGCGAAGGTCCGTTCCATTCCGCGCCGCACCGCAATGCATGCCTGATGCTGTCGGCTCCGTCTCAGCATCGGCAGGGGGTCCCACGTTTGTGGTTTGTGCCTATATACCTCAGTATTATTTATTTAAGGAGCGGAGGTTGTCGGTGGGGCTGGAAGGCGACTCGGTGAGCAGGAGCACAGCAGCCCAGGAGTTGGCGGCAACGGACATACACACTCACATATACACAAATGATGGCGGGACAACCTTCTCTCCGTATAATACTTTGCCGTCCATTTACTTTTTTCTTTCTTTCTTTCTTTCTTTCTTCTTTTTCTTCTTTTTCTTTATTTTATTTTTTTTTCAATTCTTCTAGCGCTGTTGGGGATAGTTGTTATTTGACTACACAGGCCTATACACTTAGAGAAACGCCAAGTTATGGGATTATAGACTTGGGATCTCCTATCTACATGTACAGAGAGCATAGCTGCACAACTAAGGAGTATCCCAGTTATTATATTGCTAGGCATGACTGACTAGGCTAGACTGACTCACTATAGCAATAATACTCCATAAATGTACTGTAAACTAAACTGGAGATCTGTAGGCTGACTGTAGGTCGAAGAAAATATCGACAAATATCTGTTGATCGACAGAGCAAAACAACTACATAAAAAAAAGAAGACTAGTGGAGGCTCACCGTAGTCGCGCGATGGGCAACAGCCGGCAACAGCAGTAAATTCCAATCACCTTCTTGTTCATGGTCAGCATTTCCCATCACTAGTTTTAAACTATCCGTATATTTACCTATCAGCCAGGCAGCACAGAGACCTGCTTGGGTTGCAAAATCTGTAGTGCCAATCACTGCAGAACCAATAATAAGGACCATAAAGGCTATGTACAAGTACAATTGTACAGTACCTACGTACTTGTGTATATAGCCTGTTTAAGTGTTTATATGGTTACTATAGATGTTAGGAACACTATAGCTCATATACGTATACATATATGGCCTAGATACTAGTCGAGAATAGTTCATCAATTGACATCCCGGATATTTACGATGATGACAAGGCGGGCGCAGGCTTCATTATAGCTGCTGTATATCATACATCAGTCACTGTAGCCCCTATAACCTATACAGCATAGTGAGTAAACATATAGACAAATTCTAGCTTGAGTAATAATGCAAAGGACATCCGCTGCTTTTTGGTGCAAAAGAATTTTAATTTAATTTTGAACATTCATTTAAATCAACAATACGTGAGCCTTTTTGAAATTTAGGAATGCGTTGTTGCATAAGACGGATTTTAGTTCATTTAACATTTTTACAACAAAAACTTTTTTCTCTCAAGAACACATAAGACTGCTTAAGCCTAAAATATCTGATTACATGCAATAATGAACACAAGTAATTATAGACCATAATGCTATTCGACCCAATGAAAAAATGGTTGTGTGAAACACTTAACCATGTAAAATTTTAAATTAAATAGACGAATTTCTGTTTTAGGTGATAAACTAATTGTATGCAGAATTTCACAGAATTAGCAGCTAGTTGCTGGGATTTATAAAACAGTCGACACCGTAAAACAGTTCTGGTAGGCTGAGGACACGCAAAATTTTCGATGCAGCACGAGACGAGACCAAGTCTCAAAATAATCTACATGGGACAACCATGATAGTATAATGCACGATTTCTCGAGAAAGAAACGACGTAGTAAATGATAATATGAAACTCGTTCGCTGTACATGTTGACGTGAATTAATAAATTTGAGCTGGTGAGTGCACATTGACCATGGACCAACAAGCGCAATGCAGATAGTGATTGCGGTTAAAAAACAATCGTTAAGAATCGGATCGTTGTCGCCTTCATGCAACAGCACTGAATTTAAATATCACGTGTATACGGTAGGCTAGGCCTATATTTCCACCGTATGGTAGTACCGTACTCAATTATTTCTTTGGAGAATTAATAATATTTAAAAAAAAAAATTGGAATCGTTGAAAACCAACTTTTTTTCATCAAACAGTTTTTCCGGGTTGAATCTTGGTGTCATCTCTCATTTTACTGCCACCAGCACGCCATAAGGTGTTTTCTGACTAGTATATGTTTGGTTCCGCTGGATTCACAAGGGAACCGCGCAGCTGGACAGAAGAGTCGAAGAAAAGTTTAGAAATATTTTTGGTATCCGGTCAACGGCTCTCGTCGTCAGATCTTGACTAAAGATCCATGAATAACAATCAAATATCAAAAATACGTGCACACTTACAAAGTGATGGCGTTTGTTTCCAGGTCGCGGAGGTTGTTGGTTACGTTTCTAAGCCGCAGCTGAAAAGATTTCAATCTAACGACCAGGAACAGGAATAAAAGAAAGGAAAGAAGAAGAAGAAAAATGGATGTATAGAGAAGAAATAGTATTTGTATAGAGTATGTTAAACGTGGAGCGAAGAAGATCAGATGAACAGCGCTACACCGCAACAATAAACATGTGAGCTTGTCTCGAAACGAACCTTTGGTCTTCCGTTTTATAGATAGACTGCAACTATGTAGTAATGTTATACAAAAAAGGTGACATATATCAATTTTGCCTTCTTCCTCTTTTTCTCCTCCACCGCGACTACACGGGTATCAACATAAAATATTTAAAAAAACAAAGCAAAACAAAACAAAACAAAACAAAACAAAAGAAATAAAAGAAAAGAAAAGAAAAATAAAATAAAAACAAACAATGGTTGGAAAGAAGAGAGAAATTCTATCGTACACCACAAAGGTTATGGTGGCCAGCACTCGCGCGCTGAATGTGTATCCCATACATTATTCTTGTCGTTAAAAATGCCGACAAATATCTACAGTTTGATGTAAAGACAAGAGAGACGAGAGAACGAAAAGACGTAGAAAAGATATGGACACTGCTGCTGGCCTCTGACTGGTCTACTGAACCGATGGGACGTTTGGAACTTGGAACGATTGTGCTGCAGGACCCCCGTTGGCATACCCCAAACTCTTCTCCTTCTTTGTTTCTCTGTACCTTCTCTGTACCTTCTTAATGCCTTTACTCTATGTGAGTGTAGGATATACTGAGTGTATATATGTTGAACCTGAATCGTCCTTCGTCTATAGTATATCTAATTATCTACAGTCCATACATGTACTGTATAGCTAAAGCTGTATAGTGTAGCTATACCATCATCCAAACTGTGTGTAGACTGCCGTTCGGACATTCCAAGGATTATTTGAAACGGACAATGCCAATACTTTGTATACATGAAATTGGGCACACGGAGCGAGAAAGCACTACAAGCACCCAGCACATGAGTGATAGAGACCTAGATTGGATTTATATATGGACAGCGATAGTAGACTAGTAGATCCCGTTTGTTCATTCAAAACACCCAGCAGCCTGATCCGGCCACTGTCACTGTAATATCTTTGAATCTTCTCTATTTTTCAGGTCAGTGAAATCGACTGAGATAGCATTCATAATCGTTTGTTTTTTTAAACAATTTATTTCAGTAATATATGTTGTCTGGATTATTGATTTATTGGATTCTTCATTCAAACTTTTATGGAACATTCACATCGATTCACTTCAGTACTCGATTAAACGCGTTCGTTTATTGAGATGAATATTGAAACCGAAAAGTGTATACGCAATTACGCATACCTATAAAAAAAATGAAGATAAACATAAAAGAAGATTGGAATGGAGGACTAATAAGTAAATGTTACATGTGTTAAGTTGATTGTTGTTTAGCTATTTATACTACACATTGAAAAAGTGTGGTTATCAAGAAAACGAAGTTCTACCGGAAACAGAAATGTGAACTCGTTCATTATTTCAATTTGGCGCCGGAAGTAAGGCATTAATTCATGAGGCAGGCAGTTGAGCAGACAACAGCAGTGCAGGAACTGCATAGCGGCTCTATTATTCAACAGAGTGGAGCAGAGTCAAACTAAAAAGGCACAACTGCAGAGTAAGGAAATTCAAAAAGAAACGACCGACTTCCCTCCAACCGAGCCGACAGCAGACAGGCCGTGGCCGTCGGTCTGCGTCACAGGCGTATCTTGTAATAAGCACGCCCTGCCTGCATCACGTACCACAAAGTACAAACTGGAGAGAGAAAAAAATATTTACGTACAGTACATAAAGTGAACGTCAAGTCGCCGCATTTTCCGAAAATGTTTTTTAAAAACGGAATATCTAAATGGATACCAGACAACGTTGTGTACAGCAATATCCAAACATGTTGTCAGCAACCAGCAGGGCAACAGTCAAGGCCCACATTCTTGGACAGTCTATACACTTTGTGTACAATCAATAGTCCAGAATTTCCTGACGGTCAAAATACGAGTCTTAAAAAGTCAAAAAGAATTGCCTGTTGTACAGATTAAGATCAAACATGCTGGGAATGAGCAGAGAAGGACGAAAAAGAAGGAAAGAAAAAGAAAGAAACGCTTTCTATTCAAACGGATGGAAACTTGTGATGGGTTGGGACCCATATAACACGACATGCTCTTGCATTCCTCAAGTCTCCGTCCCACAAGAGCAAAAGGAAGGAAGGCGGCAAGTGGTTAGACGCGGTCAGACGGCCGGAGACAGCGAGATGGAGAGAGAGAGAGAGACAGCTTTGGATAGAAAAGAGAAAGAATCCACGTTTCCGGACAGTTAATAGCGCAGTGAGTGAATACGATTTCGTTTTCTAAACTATGAAGGCTGCTGAGACCGGCTGAGACTGCTGCTATATGGAAATTGCCTAGAAAGGGACCGACCCCAAAAACATCAGACTCTTTCTCAATGAAATGAACTTGTTGAACATTTTATTACAAGACGTTTACCGTTTCGAGCCGTACATAATCGCATCACTTTGTAGCCAGCGCCAGCCATTGTAGGCTCTATCAAACAGTGCCTAGCTGCAAGTTTCTTTTTTTTTCCCTTTAAAAAAGAAGACGCGGAGAAAAAAGAAAATCATCATCATCATAATAATAATAATAAAAACTCGGCACGGTTTCTTAGCGGCCACTTTTTCATATACTACTCTACTGTTGGATATATATATACGTATAGTCGTATATACCTATAGTGGTATGGTACTACCTACCTATACTTACAATGGGCCGCACCAGTTCTCTTCCCACCAGACCCACCCATGATATGGGGGGGGGGACTTGTAATATTAGAAACCGTCCAAGTTGGAAAGAAAAATAGGGAGACGGCCTGAAAAATCAAATTGAAATATTTACAAAAACAGGAGGGGAGGGGGGGGAATAAAAAAATATAAACGAGAAGGGAAAATGTAGTGTAAAACGAGTTTTGCTCATTTAACCATGCCGGACATTAGGAAAAAGTTTCAGGCATGTCGTTAACTTTGCTAACCGTGAAGTTCATTGGAGACATTTCTTCCAGCCCCCCTCCTCCCCCCTCTCTCTCTCTCTTGCCTTTAGACCTGGGCCACTGGAGTGAATAGCCTAACCTACCTTTAAGCTGTGCTGTTGCTGAGGCTCATGCTGCTATATCTCTTCTCTCGTTTGAGGACCCAGTCGTTGAGTCCGCTCAAAGAGTGGGAGGATATAGAGGCTACTAATATTTTATTATAGAGAGAAAGACGGTCGGTTGAGTCGTAGAAAATTTCGCAGAAACAGGCGGAAAATCAAAGTAAAATAATAATAAAAAAAACCCCCCGACCTTTCGTCTTCTTCGTTTCGGTATAGGTACAGTATACATGTAAACCCATGGGTTCCACGGTGTGTATACAAAGAAAATAATGGATCCCTTAAAAGAAAATCATCAAATCCTTAGTTCCTCACGACCGCGACCGACCGGGCCAGTTAGCAAGCGACACAGGGACGAGACAGTTAAGACCAGGTGGGCAATTGGAGGGTGGGGGTGGACCTGGCGGCATCCTTTTTTTATTTTTGCCTGATTTATTTTTCTAGCAAAGCAAATCATTGACTTTTTTTTCTCTCTCTTTGGTTCGTTTACCGGCGTATTTGAAATTGTATTCACTTCCATCTCTTCCCACGAACTTCTTTGAACCACATTTTTAATTTTTATTAGCTATACGATGGAGTTCTGCTTGGTGAGTTGATGATGTAGGGCATCAGATTCAATAAAGCAGTAAACTATAGCAATAACATATACTATATCGCCTGGAATATTTGTCGTCTTCGGTGGGCTCTCGTTTTGATACTTGAAGAATGTTTGTGCAATATGTGTTCTGTTAACCATCTTTCATTAGCTCTCAGTCTATACAAACACTCGATTCGATCTATATATTATACGCTTTCTACGTCGTAATACGTGCTATTAATGTACACACACAGTCACACACTATGAAGTACTACGGCGGCTACAGCTACACGGAGGTCGTGATTTGATCATTTTTCCATGGAACGGTATGTAGGCTACAAATCTAGGACCAGCTTGTGTCGTATTATAGTAAGAATTTCGGGATTGGATGGGAAGGATTTGATAGAAAACTTTGACAGCTATGAGTGAGACTGAATTTTTAACACGTCAGACCTGAAAGAGATGACGCAAAAACGATGTGGGGATAGGCCAAAAACATGCGACTGGCGGCACAGGCACTCGAAATCTATTAGCGCGTGATAGAGAGGCAAAATAAAAGGCAGTGTCTGTCTATTATCTGCAATGTTTTCCTTCGCTCTTGGTCGATTTTACGAGTGGAAGTCACTGAAGTCGGTCGAGTCGGTCCCAAAGTGAGAAGAAAAAAGATCCTAAACCCCATGAACGAGTTGTTAGTGTTGTGTCAACACCAGCAAGGAAAAAGCAAACCCGAGTCTCCCCACAGTCTCAGTCCTAATCTACTTGGCAATAAGTATGTACGAACTATTTCCAACGATACACGAATCAAAGTGAAAACACGAGGAACGAGCACACCGCACCCGGATGACGGACCCAAAAAATATCACGATCAAAAGGGCCAAATAATACAGCCAAATAAATACAGAAGGGAATAAGGCATCGAATTGCTTATTTAGTTATTTGTATAAAGCAGCTAAACAGCAGCGTAGAAGAAGAAAAGCGAGACAAACCAGTATTCTCTTAAACACACAACACGCACAACACATCAGCAAACAAACAAACAAGCCAACAAACTAACAAAAAAGGTGGCGCCGGATCTTTCAAGTAGAAATAAAATAAAACAAAGCCAAGCAAACAACACAAAAGCAAAACAAAGTCAAGTGATGGCGCCACTCGGTTTCGTTTTTATCTCTATTTCTGTTTTTCTGCTGTTTGCTTGTCGTCCTCAGTCCTTTTATTCGTCGTTTTTGCCGAACACCCACAAATTTGGACGCGCAAACACTCATACGAGCGGACGCACCCAACAAATGGTTTACAATAAAAAAGACATTCCAAATTAGTCATTTTAGACTACGCACAATGAATACAAAAATGTTTTCTTTTTACCATTAAATCGCAGGAAACTAAACTTAATTTTGGTTGTTCATTTCATAGCTCTACACTAGTGCTCAGTTATCCTCGAAACGCCAATGATGTGAATCATTTAGGAATCGGATTTTATTCGTGCGAATCGCGAATCTTTATAGCAGCATTTATAAATCATCGGAAATTTATCGCAAATCTAATTCATCCCAGTATATATTATGCCATGCATATCTAGAAGTTTTAATGAATTTTTCCAGTACCGTTTCAGTATTGAATCGGCGAAAATTTGTAGAATGATTTGTTAGAACTGAAGAACTGACTGTCAGTCTAAAGTTTCAATGAACTAGAGTATTTTTTTTAGAGTATACCTTAAATTATTATCCTATATAGTAAGTATGTTAATGTATCACACGGTATAATATAAATTAAATTCAATAAATGCGAATCAAATTAAAAGTCGAATAATAGAGTCTTATATTGTGAGCTAGTTGGAGTTGCACACTCCTCTTTCAAACGATACGGGAAACGGGGCAACCGGCCATCGTGCAACAATCGGCAGTCACCTTCCAATTTCCAATGAAGGAATGGAGTTCTGTGTCTACTCGCTAGCTTGGAACACACATCACTGTAAATTTATATTTTTACCTCCTCCCCTCTCCATGCTTTCCTATTTCCTATTTTAAATTTCTCTTTTTTTTTTAATGTTTCTTGGGAAAAAAGAAAATTGCCGCCGCCGTTTGCCTTAACCGTTGCGACAGCCGAGAAAAAAAAAATGTTTAAGCCGTTGCCGACGTCAAGTGCTGCTTAATTGAAACACTAATGACAGCAGTAACTGTATCCTCCTCCACTTGACTCCCCGTCCTCCTCTCCATGGATCCAGCGGAGCGCAAAACACCCTGCCCCGCCACTCGTTCCTATACAATGTCTCCGACATATACCCAGTTACCCACCCACCCATCTTTCAGCTCCACCCACTACTCAGCGACGTTGATGGGTTCCCAGTCAAAAGTGTTTCTTTTGCTCGACTGAACTCTAACCTCCATGCCCTCACCCATCTGCTGCTCCCATCCCTCTAGTCCCTCTAAGTTTTTCCCTCTCATTCTGGAAAAAAGGGGAATAAAATACTAATCCGAAAAGTACATTTTGATGCATTTTCAATATGAACCCAGTTACACCCTAAACCACCGTATACGTTAAGACTTTATATAGTAGCCCTGATCTGAGAAAAATTATATCGTTGACCAATGGGGACTGAATAGATCCGCTAACGTGAAAGTACTGCAATGATTTGTTGTTGATGCTTGTTTAGGTATGCAGAGGACCAGTCGAGGGCTAATCATAGCCTAGGATGTGCATACGGGAATAAACCCAACAACTTTGTAGTTTGTAGATACTATTATACAGAACTATAGGAATAATAAGTCAACTCCGGCAATAGCGAACCAAGTCTAATAGCACGCAGAAAGCAGAGAGACAGAAACAACTTTCATTAGTTTTCGGTCGGATTTGAGATGATTACAGACTCAACAGCAGGAGAAAAATGAATGCATGAACGAATGTTGCTTGCATGATGGCTACGGTTCACTATCAAGTAGATTATAGGTACTTAATATACAGAAGAAATATTTAAAAAAAAAATTTCATGTCTTCTAGTCACGAGCTCGCGATATGAACAAAGCAGAATAAAGGTCAGAATACAAAGTACTCTTCATACAATCGTGTTGTGTATCGTAACATTGCAAGACTTTTAGACTTGTTGCATATTAGTAAACTATAAACCCCGATAAACCCTAACGTTACGTATCTCGCTTTATATCTCTATGAATATATTCAATTAGACGAGCCCATCATTATTAGTCGTGATGACCGGATTTAAAATTATTATTTTACCAGAAAAAGGAGGAGAATGAGGCAAGAAGATTGGAACTCGCCTGTTATCTTAATCTAATTTCTTCGCTCTCTTTCATCGTTTTTCTTCTTTCTATTCCTGCCACTTAATATCTGCTGATGGATTGCATTGCAAAAGAGCACACCGAAACACAGGGAATTTAGGAATTGTATGACATTTTAATTACAGATTTGATCAGATGCTTATGTGCTATCCACATATAATGTTGAAAATGCAATAAAATATAAATATATCATACATATAATGTTATATAAGTACACATTGCCGACGCTTCAATTTTGCCGTAAGAGTAGTGACGGTCAATATTGGGTCGAAACAAGGAAAAGAGAAAAGCAAGAACATCAAAAATTAAAAACAAAAACAACAACAACAACAACAACAACAACAAAAAAACGTTTGCGGCATGGCGTCTACCGGCCAAAAGCGAAAAGCGTGTATGTATAGACGGTTCTTGTGCAAGTATACGTAGTACGTATTCATCATCGTGAACAGCCTGCTCTCCAAATTCCCGATGTATGATGAATTAGCTGCGTGCCGCTTCTCCAGACAAAGCCAACCAACACACAAATACATACGCGGAAACACAAAAGAAAGGGCCTCGAGCTGGTTCCTCTCTGTTTCATGGATCGTGTTGTATAGTCCTGTATATACTCTAATACGGTCTTTATACGTTCCCCCTTTGCATGTACATACTATACTTGATTTTTCTTCGTCAATTTCATCTTTTTTTCTTCTATTGTAGCTCTTTCTCTTTTTTCTCATGCCTGTTTTTTAAAGCTAGCTGAACGCATATACTATATAAAAAGAGAGAAGAAGAAAACGAAAGAAGAAAAATTGAAAGAGGGAAAAGGAATAGAAAAAAAAAATAGGGCGGAGGAGAAGGAGGAGACCGGAGCTCCTTCAAAACGATGAACACCTGCCGAGGTCTCTGACTTCAAAGAAGCCGATCGGTCCAGGTTAAATTACGTCCAATTAAGGAAGACTGTCAATAGCCTCAAGGTTTCGTTTCGTCTCTCTCTTTCTCTCGTGCTGAGCTCTAGTTTTGTGTGTTCTCAAGTTCGCGCTGCTGGGCTAGCTCATTTCTCTCCGTCTCTGGCTTGGCTCGTCGTTGAGCGGCTAACCAGTAGGCCCACCACCCTGGAGTATAGGACCTGTGGGCTCAATCTTTACTGCCATTGATTTGGCTCGAGCTTATTCAAGCAAAGCAAGAGAGCAAAAGACTCACCGAGACTCTCTTGGACTTTCATTCAAACTCGATCGGGGATTGGAATGAGAAGGTAAGCCATGCCATTATAATAAGGAAAGAGGAAGAACGTAAAAAAAAAAGAAAAAGCCAGAACACCTGAGTACCATGGGCGCAATTTAGAGAATCCGGCATCCATCGAGAATCGAGATTGCACCCAAGAGCTGATGCCTCCTATAAACATGTCAGACCATATAGTAGCCTATAACCACGTTTGTCTCGTATTTATTTCATTTCGTGGCTCACCTCATTATTCTCTCTTTTTCATTAAACCTCTTTCCCTTGGTTCATTTGATATTTTCGTGGCTCTTCATTCCGTTTAATTATGTTCATATTATTGGTCGTTTCCTTTATTACCATATTTTACATACCATCAATCCATTACCAATTTGATCAAATATATGGGCCAGTTGGGCCACTGACCAATATTATAAAAAAACGCACTAGCATGATTAAAAAACACTTGTTATTGGAGTCTACGAACATAAAAAGGAGAAATTGGTCGGCCCGATGGTAAATTAAAAAAACAAAAACAAAACAATGGCACGCGGTTGGTGATTCTAAGTGCACACGTCAAACCTCGGAACATTTGATATTAACAAATACATCGAATTGATAGAGCATCAATGTCATGTTTCATATCCCCGTAGGTATTTAATGAAGTAACGAGATTAAATGTACACATATGGATCAATATAGATATAAATATGATTATATGTGTTTTGGTTTTTTTACAAGCTCGTAGCAACTGCTTCTGCTTATTTCCCTTTATTTGAAAAAGTACACAACGTCTCCGACATCATGGAGAAATAATGCATTAATTTTGTATTTAATTCAATATTTATTGCGATTGTTGATTAAGTTATACAGGCTTTATGTAAAGTATGGAAATATTGGTATATACCTGGTGAAGGGTTCGGTCATCTTTTTCCCGTAGTTTTCAGCTTCTCCGTAAAAGGATCGACGGCGCCCTGACTGTTAAATATTTTAGGTGTCGAAATATAAATATAAATTACAAGGGGGAAAATCTTTTTGTCGTAAATTTCATTAATGTGCCCGTCGCATAAATTTCTCAAGCGATTCGGAAAGCCATAGGACCATAGATTATAAGCATTTCTGAATATAAAGTTTCTTTTTTTGTATTATAATAGAAAAAACAAGACCTCGTCTTATTCCCGTATTTGTACACATCCTGATTTGATGATATCCATTGTACGCGAACAGATGATGCGTTCACAAACAAGACTAAGAAAAAGATTTCGGTCACACCAGGGTCACACTTTCAGGGTAAAAATTTAAACTAAAAGAAATTGTGATGGTGGCAGCTAGACGGATCGGTTCCTACCAATTGTACGGTTGAAAATCTATTAAAAATGAAAAAAAGAAAAAAATTAATATATTAACCGGAAATTCAATTTAAAATATATTTGCTTGAACTGTATTGGCAAGTGCGACAATGGGAAAAGAGCCTCAAAGGATAGTTCCTACATGTAAACAATAAGAAAAATGTAACTAATAAAGCTCAATGATTTTAAATTTAAATAAAGAATACTTGGCTTTAGTGGTGGGTTGAGCTTCATTACACTAAATGAATGAAAAATGGAACCACTAATCGGTCGACCCTATTGCCATTTCGGTTCGCAATGGCAATAGCCATAGAGGGCTATTGGCCTATTGCCATTTCAGTGTTAAAACACCATCTATCGGCGTTGGCCGTAGATAGCCATGGAATGACTGTCGCTGCCGTTGGTGGCAGGGCCTTCCTTACTTATTTTATTTGTTTGTTTATTATTTACAAACATTTAATTTGATGGTTTAGTTGCAATTCCCAGAGAGTTCGCCTTGCACCTTCGTAGAGACCAGACGTGCTTTCTCTCTCTCTCTAATAAATGTCATCCATCCCAACCGATATACACCAACAGCAGGCTCTACTCAACATCAAGTTCCTGGCTGGCAGACCAACTGTATGCTCACTCCCCAATCGCTCAACTGCTGGAAGGTAGGAGTAATTTTCGGTATACCATTAGAGGACTCAGAAGAGGACATCCTCTTAGCTTTAACTGATCAACAAGTGTCCCATGTCAAACGCCTCCCAATCCGCAATGTCCCTGGTTCCCGGTCATCGACAGTTCTACTCACCTTCGCGACAACTGTCCCAGACAAGATAAAGATCGCATCAATCAGCTATCCTGTCCAGATGTCCGTTCCGAATCCATACAGGTGCAGAAACTGCTGGAGACTCGGACACACTGCGAACAGGTGTAATGCTAACGGCCCAAATTGCAATAAATGCGGGAAACAACACGAGGTAGGCCAAGAATGTTCAACTAGGTGTATTAACTGCCATATGGATGACCATGAGGCTGACAACGACAAATGCACGGCATACCAACACATGAAAAGCATAATCAAAATGGCGTACCTTGAGGGAATCACAGTAGAAGAAGCCCGGCTTCGACACGCGAATCTATATAGTACTGTAGTCAACCGATCACCCTCCCGACCCACCCAACCCAACCGAACCACCCAACCCACCGCCATGATACCCCCAAACTCTGAGCTGTCATCTATTCAGGAGCAAATTAAGGTCATCCAGCAGGAATTGCACACCATCGCTGCAACCACTATCCCGGATATGAAAGCGAGCATCCAGACATTGACGTCCGATCTAGGACAGACAAAAAAGGAAATTAGCATGTTCGATTCCCGGTTTAACACAATCAAAAGCCAGCAACGCAACAACACGGAAATGCAGCAATGAGGATTCGATAGATTAGAAGCGTTGCTAATCAGAAGTGTCAACGTCGGGTCGCCTTTCTCCCCTTAATTCACCATTGACCCAATGAGAGCAACCGTAAACCTCCCACCCTTACCTCACTCAAACGGACTCAGCCCTATGTTTAGCACAAGTGACAACTGGCAAGACAACATGGACGCCACTAATGATACTTAACCATACATATCATCCCCAGCGCGCAACCCCAAACCCATCTAATAACTTCAAATGTGTCCAGTGGAACGCCAGGGGACTCGATGAATTCCGGCATTCCTATCTTTAGTTAAACCTGAAATAGTCCTCTTGAGCGAAACCCTCTGGAGATAATCCTGCCGTGTTAAGTTTAAAGTGTACAATATCCTCAAGAAGAATCGCCCTGATAGACCAGGAGGAGGAGTCCCTATCCTTGTAAATAAACAGCTTTCGTTCAACCCACTCCCACTAACCTCACACGACTCCGTAGAAGCCATCGGCGTCAGCATCCTCTCTAGAAACAACAGCTATTTTGATTTCATCTCGGCTTACGCCCCCAAAGGTGACTGCGATATGACAGACGTGTCCAAATTTTTCAGCAGACCCAACCCGGTAGTTATCGGAGGGGATTTCAACGGCCATCACCCTATGTGGGAAAAAACGCACTCGCCAACAAAGCAGGAAAAACCATTTTCGAATCGATCCTAAACAGCAATGACGTCTGTTTCATCACCCCGATTGACCTAGGCACTAGGATCGACCCGGCAAGTGGTAAATTATCTACAATCTAACCATGACGTCATCAAATTTAGCTATCTCAGCGTCGATTAAAACAGGCCCCGATTTGGGGAGCGACCACCTCCCCATAATCCTCACAATCAACTCTACCCCAGCACGGACCTCAAACCAACCTCCCAAATGGATCATCAATGATAGCTTATGGCCAGAATGGAACCATACCCTAAGACTCAGCGCTCACAGATTTAAAATTCATAGATATTGTGTCCCCAGAGTCTATCACTGCCACATTCCAGCGGGGTGACAGGGTGACAGGTATGAACAGGGCCAACGACAAGTTCTTCAAGAAATCTAATCCAGCACGCTCAAGGAATTCTGAAACCACCCGTCCGTGGTGGGATGCTAAATGCTACACCCTATTAAAAAATGCACGTTCCGCGTTGAAAAAATGGTGCAATTCCCCCATGTCACTTACTCTCCGAGCAGAATGGAAAAAAGCGGAGGCGATAAAAAAGAGACACATCATTGCAGCCAAGAAGGAAGCCTGGTCCTCCTTTATCTCAAATCTCGGCCCTCAGGATCACCCACGCTTATGGTCCTTCACAAGGAGCATGCTCGGCAAAGGCTTCAACCTATCCCCCGACGGAACTCCAATTACGTACAACGGCAGTACAACAAACTGCCCAAAAGAAAAGGCCGACCTCTTCCTCGACCGCTTCAGTAATGAGTTCCCGTCCAATATCCCACCAAAGGACCATCTAGAAGCGTTCATTTACCGCAGCATATCCCCCTCTTTCCACGACGCCTTAAACGATCCTATCACTTCTGAAGAACTGGACAGTTCCCTCCCAAAATCAAAAAGTAAAGCGGTAGGGGCCGATCTGGTCCACAACTCAATGTTGAGGAACCTCTCACCTAAAAATAAAACCTACTTGCTCCACTTAGTCAACATTCTATTAAGCAATGCTCACGTCCCAGCGCAGTGGAAAAGTCAATCGTTCTGCCCCTCCTTAAACCGGGCAAGAGTCCCGAGGACCCATCCTCCTACCGCCCAATATCTCTCACATCCTGTCTAGGCAAAACCATGGAAAGAATCATCTTGAATTGACTAGACAGGATGCTCGAATCTAAAAACAAAATCAACCAAGAACAGACGGGATTCAGAAGAGGATGTAGCACCACCGACCACATCGTCCAGCTAGAGACTGATGTAAAACTGGCATTCAGCAAAAAAACGCTCCCTCGTCGCCGTGTTCCTAGACATCTCGAAAGCCTACGACTCGGTGTGGATACAAGGGCTCTTATTCAAAACCGCAAAACTGGGCATCACGGGCTCCATACTAGCCTGGCTCAAGGAATTCCTCACTGGTAGATCGATGTGTGTCCGCATCGGTGATCAGTCATCGCAATATATAAACATCGACAACGGAGTCCCGCAAGGAGCTGTCCTAAGTCCCTTGTTATTCAACATTATGCTCACTGACTTCCCGACTCACCCTACCCCAGTTAAATCCCGCCTCTACGCTGACGATGTAACGATTTACGCAGAGACCAAACTCCCGGAAGACGCCGAAGTGACCATCCAACCAGCCCTCAACAAAATCTATAGATGGGGAAGAAAGTGGAAATTAAAGTTTGCCCCTGACAAATCTACCGTAGTAGTCTTCAACCAATCCTACAAACCGGGAGCAGACCCCCTATTGTTTATCAATGGTCACAGGATCCCCTCGCACGCAACACACAAATTCCTTGGCGTTTGGTTTGATCAAAAGATGCTATGAAAAACCCACATTGACTACGTCCGTTCCCACTGCCTTATCCTAAAAAACCTCTTCTCAATCATAGCAAACGCCAAACTAGGCCCATCAAACAAGACCCTCGTCCTATTGTTCAAAAGCCTCGTCCGGAGCAAAATTGACTATGGCCTGTTGGCATACGGTAACGCCAGCAAGACCAACATCGAGAAACGGACGATCCTAGGCTCCAAACAATCCACCTCCACCCAAATCCTGTATGCGGAGACCGGCACGGAACCGATAGCCGACAGAAGGAGCTGGCTCACCGGCAAGTACATCATAAAACTAGGCCATAAACATCAGAATCTCACGTATAAGTCAGCCCAAGCAATCTTCTCAACCCCTGTAAACTACCTCCCTAGAAGCTCCCCCTACCTAGCAGCCCAAATGGCGGAAATCCAGGAGCTGGGAATTGATATGTTCCCGACGTCTCCACAATGGCCCCTAATTTATAGATTCCCTCCCCCAAACTTACCCCCTCCCAAAAATCTTAATAAAATATTTGGGGTTTTACCATTTCAACTTCTACTGTGGCTTCTTCAAATGGATATCAATTTCCAAGTAGTCGAATTCTTCGTCTCCATCGATCTTGCTAAGGGTGACTTTTCTTTGTCGGTAGGAGGTAAGTACATCCATCCTTCTCTTGTATTCTATCTTCAGTTCTGGATCCAAGAGTCTTCGACGGTAGATTTCCTGAAGTTAAGGATGGGTGGGACCCATATTTTCATCCCATCCCGGTTCATCAAGGACGATATTTTCAACCTAATTAAGTTGGGGGTTTCAATTTGGTTAGGGGGAAACACTTTCATTTGAGGAACTAACCTCTTTATAAGCCCGGCCGGTATGAATAATATCGGAGCTGAAGGAGTACGCTGCAGAATCGTTCATACCTAGTTCGGATAGAATTTCACGATCTGCTCCATTTTGCTGAGTCAATCCGGTTGAGTCACGTCGTAGTTTGAGATTTTGAGCTTTTTTTTAGTCAGTATTGTTTCGGACGTACTCATAAATGACTATCGCTTGTGAGTCACTGAAAACCATTTTAAAATCGAGCAATTCACGAAGTTCACGAAGCTAAGGTTCAGAGAGATGACAAGGTGTAAGTTCGTGTAAGGTCACTTCCGGATTACTAAAGGGTATGGGGGTGGGGCTAGGAAATATAGTTTAGCTAGTATTTTTTTCTGCCACTAGAGGCGTACTTTTTTTATATATTTTTACCCGAAGGGTATACCGCTAGATTTGTTATTCGTTTGTCCCACTAGATGGCTAGTCATGAATTATTTCATTGAACTAGAAACGTCGTCATTAGTGATGGCGATATATCTATATTAATATAGACATATCAAAAATTTTCAGATTATCGATTTTTGAGATACCGATACCGATATGTCGGTATCTATATGACATATCTGAAACGCCATCTAGAAGTAGGAAGAATAACTATATTAATTTCCTTTCGGCTTGATACTTTGATAGCACTTGCGCAAATGATTAGACAATAGCGCTAGCCCGCTATTAAACCAATTATTCATTCATTTGAATAAAGATGATTTAACAAAAAACGGCAATCTCGCTATTGAATTTGACAGCTCAGTCGTGTTATTCATATAAATAGTTTATTAAATTTAAGATGCCAAAGAGAAAATCAAGTGTCGTGTGGGATTATTTTGAAGATGTTGTGGTGGAAGATACGCGATTCTGGCGATGCATGTTGTGCAAAGAAACGCGAGAATTTGGGGGGAATACCTCCAATCTCTGGTCCCATTTAGAGCACAGCAAAGATTCTTTACACGTTGAGTCTTTCAACTTAATAAAGGATAAACGCCAGGCTCCAAGAAACAAGAGGCCAAGAACGGATGGTAGACCTCCTAGATTGTTAGATGCTGACTCCGAAACAGAGGAGAATGATGATCTTTCTAATGCTACCGATACAACAAGAAATGAACCCACTCTTTCTCCAAACGAAGATGAGCCCATTATCGATGCATCATCGTCAACTTCGACTTGCACTTCAATTACCTCAAATTCCTCAAGTATTTAAAATACCACAATCAAATAAAATATAAAAATATGCATAATATAAATAGTAGTGTCTTATAGACACTACTATTTAAGATTTTGTTTTTCAAAATTAGGCAGCAATATAGATTTAGGAAATATGCCCTATTCTTCATCCAGCGTGAAATTGAAAGCGTTTTTCGTGGCATTGGCATTATACATTGCCCGTAATATGCAGCCATTGTCGCTTACTGAAAATCCGCATTTTGCTGACCTCATTCGTCATATAGATCCGCGCTTGACTTTACCAAGTCGTGGAACTATGACTCACTCAATTTTGCCTCAACTTTATAGGTCATTATCATGAAACTGTAGTACATTTTTAGATAATAGGCCCATCATAATGTTCGTATTAAAATTTAAGGGACGCAAAAGGAAAACTAATGAGGGCATTGACGAAAGTAAAATATGTAGCCCTAACCGCGGATTGTTGGACTTCTTTGAGCAATGATGGTTACATGACAGTGACTGTTCACTACTTAAGTGAACAGTTTAAAATGGTCTCACGTGTTTTGAACACAATAACTTTTTCGGAAAGGCACACTGCCAAGAATTTAGCAAAAGAACTTAGAACATTGTCAATAATTGGGGAATCATTGATAAAATCGTTGCCGTAGTGAAGGATAATGCCCTCAATATTGTAAATGTAGGTGAATCTTAATAATTTTCAAATAATATTGTAAACGAGGGGTTCCCCACTCTTTTT
Source organism: Daphnia galeata (assembly GCA_030770115.1). Classification (NCBI taxonomy): domain Eukaryota; kingdom Metazoa; phylum Arthropoda; class Branchiopoda; order Diplostraca; family Daphniidae; genus Daphnia; species Daphnia galeata. The sequence goes on from CM061117.1 coordinate 6,761,184, forward strand.
CTGGGTGCACATCGAGAAATATATGGAAATATTTCTCGGTTTATTTCTCATTTTTTCACGAAATTTCTGAGAATTTCTCAGTTTTTCTCAAATTTCTCAAGGACTGCACATCGCGAAAAAGAGTGGGGAACCCCTCGATTGTAAATTGTGTTATTAAACCGTATTTTCAGGCAGTTAATGTGGAAAACAACTGGAGACATGTTAATTGCTTTGCGCATACCCTGAGTTTGGCAGTGAAAGATGCCATCCATAAAAACGTCGATTTCGCAGGTAAAAAATAAAAGCCTGCTGTCGGGATCGAAATCAAACTCTTTTTTCAATCTACAACACTCTTTTTTCCAGACTAGCGTGCTAAACACAATACCATTATGCATATTCATGACTAAATTGGTTTGAATATTTATTTTATTTTTATACAGTTATACTGGAAAGAGCAAGAAATGTAGTGACATATTTTCATCAAAGCGCAATCGCTACCGCTACACTCAATGATCTTTGTAAAGGTGCAAAATCCAAACTACAACAAAAAGTCAGCACACGTTGGAATTCAACGTACATCATGATTAAAAGTCTGTTGAGTTTAAAGACAGAGGTGGACAAAGCACTCAAAGCTATGGACAGATTAGATCTCGTTTTGACCGATATGGAATGGGCAACTTTGGCGGGAGCCGCTATAATTTTAAAACCGTTTGACGATGTCACAACGGATTTAAGCTCTCAGTACTATCCCTCAATTTCAAAGGTTATTCCTTCCATCAAAATCCTGCTACATAGTCTAACAACTATGATTACTACCGAGTTTAATCCGGTATTGAAAACAATGCTCTCCGCCCTGCAAAACAACTTGACTCGGCGCTTTATTCATACAACTGAACAAAGTACTGCGCATATGGTTTCAACATATCTCGATCCTCGGTAAATTTTTCCTTTTTTGGAATTTTACGATGCGCATATAATGTTCAAGTAAATTTTGGGATACATTTTCTAATAGGCCTTATTATATTCTATTTCTATCTACAGATTTAAGAAAGACGAACTCTATCTTTCCAGTGGCGCTGCAGAAAAAGCAGAAAATAGGATTGAATCGGAATTAAGGGAATCAAGAAGAAGAATGAATCAACGGGCCACTCCCACAACTGCCCCAATTGTATTACCCCAACAGAATTTGTTCTCTTCTTTCCACAATCAAAGAGTCGCTACTGTCAACGCGCAAAGGAGTGGTGAGTCCTCAACCCCAACATGCGGCATCATTGTCAACATGAGAGACTATTTGAGTAGGCCCTGCCTATCTTGGGAGTCTGATCCCTTATCTTTCTGGTACCAACAAAAAAAGACCGGATGTTTGATTCCCTTCCTTGATGTTGTTTCCCTTTTTTTCAATACCTGCTACCTCAGTGCCATTCGAGATGCTTTTCTCAGCTGCAGGCGAGTTAATTTCTGATAAGAGAAGCCGACTCAGTCCTCACATGGTTGACATTCTCTTGTTCCTCAACAGGAATGGTTAATCTGTTATAAATACATTGTTTGCATAAATTGTTTGAATTAAAATCTTCAATTTTTTTTATTTATTCTTTCTTCGCATTCTTTTTTGATCAAAAGAAAAGTAAATTCGTGGAATCGATCCCCGGTCTCCCGAGTTTCAAGCCGACTCGGTAACAATACGCCACAACAGGGAAAATATTGAATTTACAAAGAGATGACAGACTATAACTAAGTAACATTATCAAATCAAACGATATATCGATATATCTATTATCTGTATTTTACGATACATCGCCATCACTACTCGTCATCATGGTATAAAAGCTGACTGGTAGGGCAACTCCTATCCCTGAAAAGTGTCGGTGTTTTCAGGAATGTAGTTGGCGCTGCTAAGCAAGGGTAGTCGAGATTGTTAGGGCGGTATAGGAAAAAAACATGATTTTCAATTTTTTTTTAGTTCTAATTTAGTTATAGCTACCTTAATTTTTATTCCTTTTTTTAAAATAGATCTAATTAATTTTTAATAGAAAAAACTTTTGCCCGCCACCGGACTCGAACTTGCGTGTTCAAGATGTATTACCATGCGAGTACTATAACCACTACACCATGGAAGTTGTGGAAAGATGGACTTCAAATACATCAAACTTTTCCCTCTAGCTACAACTCATGTTTCTTTCGTCCCCTGGGGCTTTAGTAATCAATTAGCTGAAAGAACGGCAGTCAGATAGCAATTCTTTAAGTTTAAGACGTCAAAGTGTATTAAAAAAGAACAAGTAAAAAGTGAACTTCATAAAGAAACGAAACATGATAATAAAAAACAATTTGAATAAGGTAAAAAATGAAAAGATCATAACTGATAAATCGCTAAATGAGTAGGTAATTTCTTTTGGCGTTTGTTCGCTCTGGGCTCTATATTAGTTGGTGGTAGTTTTCTTTCTGGATAGCAACACCAACAAACATTTATACCAACAATCCTGGAAAATTGAACCCCAAAGATTCCGCTAATGCGGCTGATGACCCCACTGCTCGGATGAAATTGGTGTCAAGCGGAAAAAAAATGCCCCCCCCCCTGGTAGCACACTGCTATCCATAGGATGTCCGTCACCCATCCGACTCGTCCGACTCGGAATTCTGAGCCGACAGCCATAGGATGGCCGCTGGACATCCTAATGTCCCGCCGTACGACGTCCGATTGGTGACGGACCATGGACGTCTCCATTCAGACAGTCATCGGATCATCAGTCATCGCTGGTTAAGAAAAAAGGGGAATAGAAGGGTCACCCATCTAAAGTTCAACGCCAGGGACAGCTGCTGCGATTTTAATGTCCCGCCGTACGACGTCCGATTGGTGACGGACCATGGACGTCTCCATTCAGACAGTCATCGGATCATCAGTCATCGCTGGTTAAGAAAAAAGGGGAATAGAAGGGTCACCCATCTAAAGTTCAACGCCAGGGACAGCTGCTGCGATTTTAATGTCCCGCCGTACGACGTCCGATTGGTGACGGACCATGGACGTCTCCATTCAGACAGTCATCGGATCATCAGTCATCGCTGGTTAAGAAAAAAAGGGGAATAGAAGGGTCACCCATCTAAAGTTCAACGCCAGGGACAGCTGCTGCGATTTTTAACTCTAATTCACCTCCCGATCTATTATGCCGAAGTTACTTATTAAATTCAATGATAATTATAAAGAATAATAATTTGAAAGAAGTTCTGATAATTAATTGAAATTAAATAGAATTAATCAGAATGGAAAATTATGAGTTTAAAAGAAATAATCTTAAAAATTAAAAATAATAATACTATTTTGCTGGTTCGTAAAGCAATGATATAATTATACATCTTCGTTTACTTAACTTAATTTATGTGTACAGCATGCAAGCAATTATAAATTGAAAATATATTTCAAAAAAATAAAATGAAAATTTTTTCCTAAGTCCACGTTGTCCGCCTCCATCCACAGTACAGTCTATTGACGTCCTACTTCATGTCGAAAATATACGTCAAAAAAGACCAAATACGGACAACCATGGGACGTCCAATGGAGAGACGATGAATGGAAGTGTGCTACCAGAGGGGCGTCCAACAGACGTAAATTTTGTCTATCCATAGGATGGACGATAAAGGTCAGATTTGGGATCTGGATGATTGGATCGAATCCGTACATCCAGAGGACATACAAAAGAAGGCATCCTAAAGCCATCGTAAAAAGGTCATCCAAAGGAAGTCTTTTCTACGTCATAGACGGGACGGAACTAAATAGGATCTCGACGTCCATAGGATGGACGATGGATGGGAGTGTGCTACCAGGGCCACTGTGTACCTCCACTGTATTCCTATTCTTGTGTTGGCCCAGATTGTGCATAAGGCCAAAAATCGAATGCGAATCTTGCCATTCGCTGAAGCAGCACGGTCTCGCAATCTAACCCATCATAGTTTGTCATCATTTCCATTAAAATATTTAGTAAATTATAGTAATGTGTTAGAATAAATAAAATAACACTGCTTTGGTACTGTGCGAGAATTATCTTCAACATAATGGTATTGCTATTCGTGACTGGGCGTTCACATGCACACTGTCATAATATGAAGACTAGAACTAATAGTAGTAGAACTAACCAATAACCATTCCAGTATGGTGCTGGAAGTGTTTTTGAGTGAAGTTCGTTGATATGGTCGTCCTTGAAGGAGCATATAAATATTTTTTTTCTGGTTTTTCCTATCTTTACATCGTTTGATTTTTTGTAAAGGGTACCATAACAAATAGTAAAGTACCATAACAATTCACATGTTTTGAACTGACCTCGGAAGAGAAAATATAGGCCTAGATGTTGGGCGATTCATGATTCATGAAGTGAGATGACCAAACAGCGCTAGTTTCATGACAGGGAAATCCACTAGAAATAATTGTGTGTAATTTAATAGAATGGCGATTGATGTGGAAAAGATGCTACTTTTCCTGTCAGGAGGATACATTTTCAGTAATAACTAATATGACATGGAAACCTATTGTTACTTAGTCCAATATGTTTGATCTGTTATATAGGGATCTCACTAGATTTTGTTTGTTGGATGTCGGTGACTGCCACTATATCGTCTTATCACACTTAGAACTGCCATTCAATATGGACAGTAAAAAAAATCACCTTCGCCCAAAACAGTTTATCAGAAGTTTGTTTCAACTGCAACAGCTGAGTGGATTCACGAAACTAAGAAAGGTAATTTTTGTGTAATATACAATCAACACTTGGCACATTTGCAAGTAATATGTTTTTATTTAGGAAATTGAAATGCCCACTGATTTTGTTGTGAAATACATCTTAAGTAAAAATCAAGCTCATATTCCATAAATCCAACGTGTCCTCATAATCTTGAGACAGTACTTTTATTCAGCTTTTAGACTCAACTTCAGAAATCGATATTGTAGTTCATCTTATAAAACAGCAAAAATGATCGAGGAAGATATTAATGTATATCAAAATGAAAGTAACACTAGAAAAATACTTAACCCGAGATTCCTGGCTCGAAGAAATACCAAGTATAGGACACGTGGAAAGTAAAACTAGAGTGGACGATCAACTTACCTAAAAGTTCAAAAAACACTTCCAGCGATATCTGGTATAATGTAGAATATGCTGCAATGCGAGAAAACAAGCTCAAATAGAAATTGAAACAACACCACCCTGGTAGAACACTCCCATCCATCTTCTATCCCTTGGCTGTCCAGATATCTCAATGAGTTCCGTCCCATTTTAGACGAAAAAAAGTCCTCCCATGGACTACCACTTAACGACGGCCTTCAGCCGTATTCGACGTATGCCCCATGGTTGTCCGTATTTGGTTTTTTGGACTTCCATTTTTGACATGAAGTAGGACGTCCATAGACTGTACAATGGATGGAGGCAGACAACGTGGACTTTTTTCATTGTATATTTTTTTAATATTTCCAATTTCTAATTGCTCGCATGCCGAGTACATATAAATGAAGTAAAGTACTAAACAAAGATTATAATAATATCATTGCGTTATCGAACTATCAAAATATTATTTTTATTTTTAATTCTTTATTATTTGTTTTAGTTCCATTGTTTTCCTTTCTGACCTTTCTGATTAATTATTTTTAATTCAAATAATTTATCAGAACTTTTTTCAAATTATTATCGTTTATAACTATTAATAATTATAACAAGTAATAAAGCCACAATAGAATAGGGTGTGATGTAGAGTTAAGAATTACAGCTGCTGTCACTAATGACGAGAACTAGATGGATGGATGATGAAACTAGATGAATTTCTCATTTTTTAAAACTGGGTATGGTTGATGCGATGACTGTCCGATTTTTGACGTCCATGGCCCGTCCACAATTGGACGTCGTGGATTTCTTCATTTGAATTCTAACTCCTACTCAAAAAGTCTTAAGGAGACAAAAGGTCTCTCAAGTTTAAGCAAAAGTAGTCAACTTTTTAAGCCAACTATTTCTTGGGTAAAACGCAATAAAGTACACTTAAAAACTAAACCCAATTAATTTTCTTTATATTATGGTGGCGCTATTTAACACGTGTTACTGGTTAAAGACAGATTCAATTAAAATGAATAATGATAGAGGTTTCAACGAAGAGCTAGCGCTCTACTTAAACGACTAAGACGAACTACGAATGAGCAAGTAGTGATGATGACGCAGAAGTTCGGTGTGAAAGCCGCAAGGAACTATAATGAAGAATGGTTCTTTTTTATTCCAGACGTACCGATATATACGACGAGTTTTATAATGTCGATCAGTTATCAAAACCTTTTGTTTTGATAGAAAGTCTGTCCAACTCTTTGAAGGTGTACAAATTAATAACCTTACTAATGCTTATAGCGCACAAAATATATCTAGTTAATACAGAATTGCTCAATGATAAACTCGATAGAAATTTAAATGGTCAAAGGTTTCTAACACCGATACACCATATTTGTGCTGCTCAAAATTTTTATGTTAATGGAAATTTACAAAATAATGTTTGGTATGTTCTTAGAATGCGTCAATCATCGGTCTCATCGATCAGCTCGCCAACTAAAATTAAACTGATGCGTTACGTACCCTGATAATCGATGAATTAATGTAATGAAACAAAATTGACTGAAAAACTGGGAAAATAATAAAAAAATCACTTGTCAATTTAAGCTACTATTCAGAATTCTTATGTGCTTTTATTAACGACGAATTCATAATTTGAATTTTGCGCCCGATCGTCATTTATTTTATTTTGTTTGTATGTCGTCGGAATTTCAAAAAAAAAACAAGTTTGTTTTTACCCTTTACATTGTTTTATGAGGTGCTAATAAACAGCTTGTAACGAAGTTTCTCATTGGCTAAAACAAATTGAAATAAACTAAAGTAGTAAACGAATAAGTTTATTTTAGCTGTTTTTATTTGAATGTATTAAAAAATATAAATTTATAAGTCATAAAATAAGTAGTTAATAGGTTTAAAAAATAAACCCCTTTTGGTAGTTTAAATGTCAATTCCCAATACACAAATTTAGGTAAATGTTAACAGTTTTCGATGTTAACAGTTTCCGTGAGTAACTGTTACAGCGAATTTTTATTTTATTGTGCAAATGTATACATGAATATCCTAACACATATTTTAAATGCAAATATTGACCCAAAATTAGCCACGATAAGTATTCCGTTGTGCATCTTTCAGAATTCGTCTTAACTTATACTTCAAAACAAGTATGCTTCAAAACATACTTATACTTTCGCTGGCTTGACTTAACCGACTTTAAGTCAAGTACTTTAATTGATTTACACCTTTGTTCAGAATTCCACCCTAGTTATCTGGGTTGAGCTTGTTCAACCTGGTACGTGTCCAGCGTGACCCCACTTTCACCTATTCTTTTGTATTCCAAACTTATCAAAGGGCATCCACCCAAATTGGTGGAGTACTCCCAAGTCCATTGCCAAGAACTTATAAAGTTTGTAATTTGTGAAGATTTTACCTAGAAATTGATATTGATATTGTGTGTTCACGAGTCATGATTTTAATATGGTGCCCTATCGTCTTTTATTTGTTTATTTCAATTTGTGTGTTGCCGGAACTCAATCAAGTTTTAACTTGTGACCTATTCGCATTCTTCTAGATGAAGTTTTGGGCACCCCCTCCTACGCGCCTTTTCCTATTGTCTTTTTGCCCCCCCCCTTCCCTTAATTTGCAGACCAACATATTTTTCATTGTGTGTCTCAGTCTCGCCGCAGCATCCCTAGGTGTTGGTCACTTAACCAGAATTAATTACATAAAAATATTTAAAATCTGTTAAAATAGCATCAATATATGGCCTACGATAACACAATTACCTATAAACCAAAACAAACTTTCTGTCTGACATAACAGTGAACATTTTTTTACAGATGAAAACGAAAAAATCTAGAAGCCCTTTTTTCCTAAACAAAAAAACAATAAAGTGAACTTCTATAATATTTTTTTTTGTTTTCAAACTTGTATTTAATGACTAATTAGTTACCTACGGTAGGAGAGAGTTCTTTCATAAACCGTAATGTAATTTGGAAGGAATTATATTGTATACAAATATACAAATTGTATAACAATTTCCAAATAGTTAAATTCTGTTTGTCTCCACCGATGATGCTAAGTGTTAGATTCCTTAGTCTGTGGGAGGTAAGGACATTCATCTTTCTCTTGTGTTCTGCCTTCAGTTCCGGGTCTAAAAGTCTTTGACGATAAATTTCTTGAAGTCTTGGGTTGGTGGGACCTAGATGATCGTCCCATTCCGGTTTATCAAGGACGATTTTCCACCTAGTTAAGTTGGGGGTTGTGATTTAGATAGGGGGAAAAACCTTAATTTGAGGTACTAACCTCTGTATATTCCCGGCCGGTATGAATAATGTCGGAGCTGAATGAGTACGCTGGAGAATCATTCATTCATAGCTCGGATAAAAGTTCACGATCGGCTCCCATTTTTTGGCTCAATCCGGTTGACTCACGTTGTAGTATGGGATTTTCAGCCACTTTCGAGTCAGGATTATTTTGACATACTCATAAATGATTAACGCTTGTGAGTCACTGAAAACCATTTTAAAATCGAAAATAGGACACAGTGTCTAGTAATTCCTGCTGCTAGTCCTCCTGCTACACATGTCAGGATCACTAAAAATAAAGTAACACTATCATATCTATTTTTAAAATATTTCTGACATATTATTTTTAGCTTGCTCTTCCAATGCCTTTTCTAAAAAAGTTTTATGAAAGAACCTCCGATGATCAAGGGCTTTTTTGGTCCTTGGCCTACCAGCTCTACGCTTGGCGACGGGAAGGGAACAGTCTTCAAGTTGCCTTTTTAGAGCAGATATCCTCTTATCTGGTTCGATATGAGAATTGGTAGGTTCTGAGGAGGGCTCAGAAATGTCAGAAGTATCTGAAGATGTAATAGCAGGCTTTTCCCCTTCAGCACGAGTAGTGTTAGGTATACTACTACTTCAACAAGAGGGGTGTGAGGTACTACCACTTCAACCAAAAAGGCTTAAAAAGAATACCTCCATCTATAAAAATTCAGAATAAGAATTAATTATACAGACATTTTATATGGTAAATTCCATTTAAAATACCATCGACTAGAATTGCAGGTTCATTAGATTTCCATCTGTTGTTGAGATTAGGCAACATGTTTACGCATGACAAGGTGTGGAAATCCTTGTGTGCTAATTGAGGCTAACACAAGGTTTAGTTCCGATAGCGCACTCCGAACGCTGCTTTTTTTAGTCGATGGTGCTTGAACTATAGTGACTGGTTCTTCTCTCAGAGGTAGAGGTACTGCCGGAACTGTGTTTACTGACTTCCAACCTGTGATATGGGGGAAGTATTCCATTTGTTTTGTTGGCAATATACAGAACATGGGGACATGGAAGTCGGTAGTTGGTGCCAAACCAACACGAGCAAGTAGTGAGATCGCCTGGTATAGTGAAGGCACCGGATTTCGACGTAACAGTAAACTGTTTAGGTGTTAAGATCTAAAAGGTTTACAAATTCAGAATCTTTATTTATTATGTAATAGTTTAAATATATACCACTGTATACGTAGGACGTTGCTGGTTTCTCGGACTGCCCTAAAACCAAATTAAAACTACCGCCTTTAAGTTTCTCACGCAGAAGTTGAAGTGTTGGAGATAATATTGGGGTTGGGAACCTGATTTTGGCCTCAATTGCCTTCGCATCTCGGTCCTGCATACGAGTGACTGCTACATCAAGCAAAGTGTCAATCACTTCATTAATTTTTCCCAATTTTGGCCAGAACACTTTTTAACGTCAAGGGATATCTATGAAGAAAGAAGATGTTAGGAACAAAAAATAATGGGCATTATACCAAGGCGATACCTTTAAATGCGATTAATCGTTAGTTTAGTTTCCCAATGCACATAAACCTCTTCTCTTCTTTATTGCCCAAGTATATACCCAGTTTTCGCCAAAATGTATCGAAGTAATTACCGAGATTTCCATCCTTTTTAGAAATTCATAAATCAATACTAGTAACTAGAAAGCAACTACAACAAATAATTTTTACGTAAAACACAAAGATATTCTTGACACTAAAAAAATTTGTCTGTGGAGTCAGCGTATAGTCCCTCTCGGAAGACTTCGTATATTTCTTGCTGGAAGCATGGTGACAATCCCAGGCTTTTTAGGTGACGGTCAACTGCCCTCAAGACGTGGAAGTGGCAAAGCAAATGCGTAGCATTCGGGAATTGTTGCTTGATAGCGGCGATTTTTGCACAATCTTTGTCGGCGAAGACAACGTCGGTGATGGTGTTATCGTTGCTGTATAGTAATATAAATCAGTACGTTAGATATTTTCCTGAATCAAACTGTAAATAATCTAGCTTACGTCACAAAAGAACTTCAGGCCGGTAGCAATCATTTCCTCTGTCCCTTCTGTTACAAAAAAAGGCGACAGGCTGGCCGACACCAAAATTATCTTGCACGAGAAGGGTGTACAGGGGCATTGCAATCTGTGTTATGTTGTGAGTACCGTCCATCAGTAGAGTTATCTTTGTGCTGCAAGTTGGATGTACAGTTACAAACATCGAATTTTGCCGTTTTCGTTAGTAGTGACATCAACAACGTTCTCCGGATTGCTACTCAATTTAGAACTTAGCCCTAAATGATGTAACCAAATGTAAAATTAATGAAAACCAACAAAAGATGGGAACATATAATATTTGAGCCTCTTATGGCTTGTTTTATGTTACGAAGATCGTTACTTCTCATGAAAACCCCACAGCTTCTACTCATTTCCTTTTTGGTGAAAGTTGGATTCCCACCTACAACAAAAGCAGACTTAGCAAACGGATGGGCAGCAGGATTGTTCGTTAGTTTCGTTATAGAAAACCAAAAACAAATTTATAGATCTCAAAAGAAGAAAAAAAAGACAAAAAATTACTCCTTTTGTCCATAAAGTTTAATATGATCCGTCGATGTGATGTGATTCGAGTGGATCCTATTGAACTTCTGAGGCTGAATTTTGAAGACGCCAGCTTGGGGTTGAAAAACCACACGAAAAGCAAATGGGCAGTCAACCGAATAGACATTTTGGTTGGGGCGTATCCCAGATAACATATCCCTTGCGATATTGAGTTGTGTTTGCCATAGTGCGAACAAGTCACAAACACAAATTTGAATACTTGAAAAGTTAGATGAAATGAACCCATTTTTTATGATCTATTTTTTTATCTTTTTAAATTACCTTAATTTTTTTTTCGATTAACTACGTATCAATGAGTCAAACTCCCCCGTAGTACTTTGAAGTGATTAGGCCGACTCCCTCCTTCCCCCATCACTACAACGTAGTATGAGAACGTCCCCTCAGGACTACCTGACATCCTTGCAATATCTTTGAAAAGTATTAATTCACGGGTACACAGTAAAAAATATATCTAGATGGGAAAGCGGATATGTAAGATATATGTCTAACATAGGTATTGAATACAGATCTCCCGCATTCCTATCAGAACTTCAACAGTTGAGCCAATTCATAAAAATATATCTGTTAAACAATGGGATTTTAATCCCTTTTTGCAATCGAGACTTTTTTCAAAAAAGAATTTTTGGTAATTAACCTATGATTGCAAAAAATGCAAATGATTATTCTTTTCTACGAGCAATGTTTCTTAGTTTGGAATGCTTATTTTACAAGAAAATCATGATTTTTGCATTTTAAATTTAGAAAAGAACAATTATTTATAATCCCTCATTTCCTGTAAAAACGTCATTGCCAAGAACTAAAGAGGTTAATAATTTATGAAGACTTTACCTTTAAATTGATATTGATTGTGTTTGTTAACGAATCATGATTTGAATATTGCGCTCAATTGCCATTTATTTTTTTCAATTGTAGTGTTGCCGGAAGTAAAACAAGTTTTACTACATTTGTTATCCATGCGAATTATTCTAGGTGACGTTTTGATCGCCCCCCTCCTCCACGCCTTTTCCTATTGTCTTTATGCTCCCTTTTCCTTAATTTGCAGAACAACATATTGTGCCTTGTGCGGCTTAGTCTGGCCGCAGCAGTTCTAACGTGTTGGTCACTTAAAAAGAATAAAGTACATCAAATTATTTAAAATCTGTTAAAATAAAACAGCAATATATGGCAATAAGTAACTTAAGTAACTGAATCTTAATCGAGTCGGCTAAAGTTCGATACATAGCTTTATACTGGTTTTCAGACAATATACTCGTTTTCGGAGAATAGAGTCGTTTAGAGAGAAAGAGTTAGCATCAAGTTGTCGATACCCTTTATCATTACGTTCTGAAAAAGGAAATAAAATGATAACGACAACATTTACTTTCTGATAACTGTATAAACTAAATAGTAAATTTAAATATTCACATGATCAGAACCTGATGGGAAATATCCATAACACGTATTTTTCTATAAAATGAGTACGTGATTGAATTATTTGCCCGATTAAGTTATGTTTTATCGTCTTTTTTAACATGTAATGTTCTTGTATAATCGCTTGTAAACAACAAAAAATTCCTTGTGGTTAAAAAAAGGCAAACCTCGAGCGTATAGACTCTCTTCTATGGCATGATTTTAGTGCTCCTAGCTAAACTTCAACCCACCATCTCCAATGTACCCTCCGGAAGCAAGGTATAAGAAGTTTTTTTTAAGTTTAGGTAGTTTGAAATTATCGTGCAATTTTAATTGTGTTTTACTAATCAATGCTGAGGGTCACAACCGGTATACAAACAATTAATCAAATTTGAAGTTTGCCGAATTGGTTTTTGCCGAATGGAATTTTCTGGAACTATTGCCTAGTAGAAGACTTTTTGCAGACACTCCCATCCTCTAACTTTACTAATCAGTAATGCTGCGACCGTTGCTCATTTGTACATTTTATTTATACTATTCTTTTTCCTTTGCCTTTGAATGGCGTGTTTGCAATCGGAACGTTTTCTCTTTTTTGTGTGTTGAGCATTTTTTAATATTATCAAATTATCAGATAATATTTATTTTATTAATTAAATTCATCCCATACGCGGTTGTCTGATGTTAAGGAACTGTTCTTTTACGCGGTTTTCTTGTGTTTAGAGACTGATCTCCCACGCAGTTTTTTCAGTGTTTAGGATCAAACATCGAGATATGTGTGGCATTTTTGCCAACCATCAGTAACTGTTTAAAAGAAAAATTTGAAGGGTTTTGCAAGTTCACATTAATTTTTTCACAATCACATTTCATTCACTCAAATCTTCTTTATCGTTGTCATTACAAAAGGCTTTATTTAAACTATTTTAAAAGAATCTTTATTTAAAAGTCTCTTTCGCAATAGACTTCACTTACCCCAGAGAGAAATTTTCGTTTGATCGATTCCCAAAGACGTAACAATGGAACGTATGATAGAGGCCTAAGTATGAAACATCTAAAAGCGGCCCCTTCTTTTACAAAAAAAATCATATATTGCCCCTTAACTCAGTAATTGTCACAGTCCCCTATGAACCTTATTCGTAAAATTTATTATGTTTTTTCTCTAACAAAACACTTTGGAAATTTTAAAATTATCGTGCCCTTTGTTTTCACGCGGCGAAGTTTTTTCACACTCATTTCTCTCATCATTGTAAAAAATTGAAGTCCAATGCAGAAAATGGTATTAGGTTGGGCTTTGCCATCAGCTCAACGTCTCCGACGAATGTGGCTGCGTCCATTTCTTCCGTTCAATGAGACGAGGGATGTACTCGGATACTCGCATTTCCACCGATTCCAAAAATGTTTAAGAATTTCTTGAGCGATAATTCCGCGCCCTTTTTTCAAGCCTTGGGGCTGAGAATCAAAATCTAAATGGAGCTGAGGGTTGCGATGACCATGTAGAAAATGATTGGGTGTCAAGGCATCTACATAGGTAAAATCAACTCTTAATGGACGGGCTTTCAACAAAGCTTCGACGCTAATCAAGAATTTCGGGAGACGACGCCTTGATTTAACACCGAACCATTGGCGAGTTTGGCTGATTTAATCATTCTTTCCCATCATCCACTGAAATTAGGTGAAGCGAGTGGACTAAAAAGCAATATTCAATATTTTGATCATCTACCTTCTATTTCAACAGCTCAGGAGTCCCATGTGAGATGACATCTCGGATTTCTTGTACTCCAGCCACTAGATTAGTACCGCTGTCACTGTATCAGACAAGTGGAACACGATGGCAATAGGTAAACCAGGAAAAGCAATCATGAAACAATCGATGCCCATGGATTCAGTGATCTCGATATGAACAGCTATGTATAACCTAGAGACGCAATCATTCACACCATAGCCTTTTAGGATTTTGAGAAACATAGAAACGTGTAATGAGCCAAAGTAGTCGATCCCGACATTAGTAAAAGGCCATTGATTTGTAGTAAACTCTGCGGTGTGCCAGAAACGGGCTCATCAGAGGACACTGTTTCTGGCTATCACGCCGTTTACATAAAAAAAAACAGGTAAAATCACTCTCTGGATAGTTCTCGAGTCTCTAGCACATGATACGTTTCCCTGATATTATGCAATAGACGTTACGTCTTTGCATGAGTTAGGCAGATATGGAGATCGCTGATGATCATGGCTACCAGTTGGCTCTCAGATATTATAACGATCAGATGTTTAATGTCCTTTGGAAGCAAGACCAGTTGTATCTGACAGCCTACTCAAATAATGCCGGATACGCCAATGAAAGGAGTTAACGTAGCCAACTTATGTAAGTTGGCCGATTTACATCGGAACAGACTTGACTTTGCGCCAAAAGAGAATTTCAAGCACAAAGTGTAAAGTGATGCTCTTGACCAACACGGATCAGCAAGGTTAGAGCATGGTGCAACTCGGGCGACGTGAATACCTTTTTTAATACGTTTTTTAAGCGAGTGAAATTACGTAGAAAACGTAGCTGCCAGGCCACGATTCTTGTGAGGTGATCTGATAACTTTCAATTAAAATAAAAAAGAGATAGGGAATCGGGACTCGAATGGAACCGATCTATTTCCATCTCTGGAAGGTTCTTTAATCTTTGTAATAGGCTAACCAAAGATGCTGTGTCGTAAAGAATGTGGCTGATGCTCCTCGTGATCCATCCTCGGTGGGATTGAGCTCATTGGGGACGTGACACCACCAGTAACCGAGAGAGACGATGTAATCTAAAGGGGCGAAATTTTGGTTTCCCAATTTTTCCCGGTTTTCATTCATGAATATCTCCTGAGCGGTACGAGATAAAAATTTGGTTTTTTAACCATGGAAATCTCCTTTAGTGTTTGAATAAGGAACATCTGTTCTAAAATTTGTACGATTATTTCCAGATTATTTTTCAAAATCGATTTCCCCCAAAACGGACCACTTGAGTAAGAGAATGCTTGTTTAATAAGTTGGTTCCTTACGATGATTTGTTTCCTCTACAATATAAGGTACAATTTTTTATTAGGGAAAATGTAGCTACGTTGCTAAAATGATACATTAGCGGTCCAAGTAGTTGGATACTCGCGAAAAGGGAAATCTTACAAAGTGGGACGGTACAGAGCCTGCACCAAATAGACCACTCCGGCCCAATATTTGTTGAATTTGCACAGGATTTTAATCTTCAAGCCAGTTTTTGTCGGTTTTTGAGAAATTAACTGGCCTAAAGTTTGGATAAACTAATTAACTAAACAATTTCTTGGTAGAATTACTTTCACAATTAAGCCAATGCCTAAGGACACGGGAAATTCGTTTGTATGAAATTGCAATTGAGATAACTCGCCAGTCATATTTTCAACTTCGTGGTGATATTCATTCAAATTTCGGTGATCGGTGCTAGTAATCTTTTATTTTTAAGTTTTTGTTTTTTAAATTGCGCCTAGAAAATATTTTAGTATTCAATGTACTTTCGTTGTTTTAAAAGGTTTTTTTAGAAAGAAAACTAGTGCGTACGCGGTATCTCATTCGTAACGGTAACTTAAATGGATAGGGTTAAGCAACTGTAGGGGAAAACGGGTGCAGTGCCGATGCCACCAAGCTCAAATCCCCCTAGTTGCCATACCCTTCTTGTGTGATTTTTATAGGGTGCCACCAAGTGGGACAAACCTGCAAAATAAGAAGGTTCCCCCACTTTGTGGACAGCTACTGTATCAGTTTTTTGTGCTCAATGTATTCTAAATTATTTATGCCGCGTACTTTCAAAAGGTAAACAGAGTTTGAGCCATTGTGTGGTACAAATATAGGAAAAACATTGCTTAAAAAACGGACTTGTGGCTTAAGTCTATGAAGGGCAGCAGAACGATGACTTTCCAAGTCCACATTTTTTCGCTTACTTAAAACAAAGATTCTCAGAAGTAATGACACGAACTCATTCAATAAAGAAGTCATCACTGTCCAAGTGGGGTGGGAACTAGATCAGCCAAATTCACTTTTATACTAAAACTTTTCAAGGTTTTTTGTGAGTAATGTCAAATCTCAATTCAACCTGAACATCTAGTGGGGTCTAACGGGGAAGCAGATCGAGAGTCTAGATCAAATTCTTATTTGTTGGAAGTTGCATATTTTGCACGTTTAAATAGTTCTAGGCCATGGAATGTGGAACGCTAAATGAACACCGCTTTGTTTCCTGGTGGTCGCAGCCGGAAGCAAGGGATGTCAACGCTCTTTCAGGCAACTCGAGCGATTTGATGGATATCTTTTTCCACCCTTCTCAAAGATTCCAAAATGCATTAAAAAAACAAGGAGCGAGAATTTAATGTAGTAATAGCTTGCCTAGTTTGGCCGGCTCAGCAATGGTATCCAGTCCTGTTGGGGATACTGTACGAAACACCAAGTCTTCTTCAACAGTCCAGCAGTCTACTGGTTTCCGCACAGGGCGAGCCCGACCCATTGCTGAGCTCCGAAGCCCTCTAACTAGCCGCATGGAGCTTATCTGGCATGAGTTAAGAGGTCGAGGCTTATCGAACTCTTTCAATGAATAACTTTTGGCCGGTAATCGTGCGTCAACCTTTTTTATTTATGAGTCAGCATGGCGAAATTGGACAGCTTGATTTCTAAAACAGAGTGAATATTCCATATCAACATCGCTAAATCTCGTACTAGAATTTCTGGTTGAACTGAATGTGGCATGTAAATCCTTCAGCACCATCAACGTGACATATTAGTCCTTATTAGTCGACAATTTTCTTGTTCCTTGGTCAAACTCGTGCCTTATCTCGGTCTTACAATAGACGACAAGCTCAGTTGGAATCTTTACGTCTGCAAAAATGTATAGTGGTTAAAAAACTCTTCGCCTCTGGATGTGCCTTTCCTAAAGGAAATCAATTAACAATTTTTTAGTTTACGCTATCTCTCTCACATTGCTCTTCATTTTCTCGGCTTTCCTGTGGGGATTGACAACTTGGCTGCCTCGTGTTAGAAGGGAAGACAAAATGGGTCAATGGAAAAGGTTATTTTTATCCAACAAAAGCAGAAGCCATCCAGGTATTTTATTTCTTTGCCCTTCCTGTCTAGGAATTTTTAGAAATTTTGATTAAGCAATTGTGATTTGATGGAAAAATCTTTAATTTATTAGCTCTGTTAGAGATTTATGTCAAAAATGTTCTCGAAGGAATTTATAGTGCTTACACCTGTGATATGGATAACAAAATTTTTATTATATTAAGGAATGAGAGAGAGAATATCTGAAAATCGAAAATTGAATAAATTTCAAACTACAAATATAGTTTTTAAATTTTAAATTTAGTTTTTTTATAAAAAAAACATGGCTAACGAAAGTAAAGCATTTCGTTCGCTTTTTAAGATAGCATATCATTAACTTATTTCGAATATTTTTGCATTAAAAATCTCGAAATAAACTAGTTTATAAAGTTCATTTGTCAAATAGATGATATAATGTAGTTGTTTTAGTAAAACTTTATTTTGGTCTGAAGACTAATTAATATCATTCATTCTGGCAACTAATTTTGTTGACAGAAACCGAGACAGAAACGAGGTTATGCAAAAAAATGCAACAAGAATTTCATTTACTTAGGATTCGGCAACCAACTACATAACCAGTACGCAAATGAAATCAAGTAACTGTCATAAAAACAAACTGAAAATACGACGGTGACCTCCGCTAAATTATGACAGAATTTCTTACAAAAATTTGGTGACGATTGGTCAAGCAGGGAAAAAACGTATACCAACAAACATATTGGACTTTTTTGTGCACAATAAACCCTCTGAATTCTACCCTAATACCCTACCCCCTAGACCCAACCCCCCTTTATATATTCTTTAAGGACCTTCGTATATATATACCAAATATATATATATATACCCTCAGGGATAACCAAGATTAATGATGGATGTTTCACGCTGGATTAAATTTTTTAACAGTATAAGAGCTTGTAATTTTGGTCAACAGATGGCCATTAAAGTGCCTTCAATTTGAATCACGTGGTAAATTTCGAATTTTATTGAGTGTTCAATGATCTATCTCATATCTAAAGTTCTTAACTTGAGAACAAATTTATAAAAAAAAATGAGACCAAATTTCTTTTATTATTACTAGTCATTGAATGCGATGAAAATTGCCATGTCTACATTTTGGGGTGAATATCCAACATGAAAAGGATGTCAAACATGAAAAATTCTGAATTCTAATTCAATTGATTTCCTTCAAAGGCAAAAAGATCCAGAGATGCTTCCTGATAAAAAGAGCTTTTCAATTCAATGTTGCTTATCACGCTTGAAAGCAGATGTGCTCTCTAAACGTTACAGCCTACTATAAATATATAAGATAAATAAATATTTTATAAATCACTCTGTTCGAATACCTATTTTCAACTTGAATGACGTTACAGTAGCAGTCTAAATACCTGGCGGTGTAAATTAGAGCGATGTGAAATGAATATGCAAATGATAATATGATTGTTGATAATGGTAGTAGATGCTTTGCTCTGATTTATCAAAGCCGTATGTATCACTGATGGCTTCCTACAAATGCAATAGAATATATAAAGCTTTAAAGAATCAATAAAATGTTTAAAATAAGCTTCCTAATCCTTTCTCAAAAATATTCTTCAACATTGGAAAGTGGTCAGAAGTCAAGTCACGAAGAGACTTGATGTTCTTTTTGCAAGCTATTCAATTAGAGATTAAAATTTGACCGACAATCCCACTTTAGGTCTGGCAACAAAATGAAGCCACAATCAGGATCAAAATCTTTATAGACAATTCTATCAGCTTCCTTATTGTGTTCCAGCATATTGTATACCACTATACCGACTATATAAAATATTTTTGTACACAAAACATTACTAAGCTGACCTGAAAGTCAAACTTAAGATTCCCAAAATGTTATGAAAGGCTAACACGAGCGATGTCACTTGTTGAAATCAGCAAACGTTCCAACCTTGTGAAGTCAATATATAGAATGTGCATCAACAACTCTAAACAGAAAGAGTACTAAGAAAAACAATTTGTATAGTTAAATTCAAATGTATTGTTACCTTAATATGATGAAAATCCAACATTAAAGAGATCAAACATAGGTTCCAAAACTTCAAACCAGGCAAGTGCTGGCGAATCGAGAATTTGTCCTAAACACAATTTTAAAAAACAAAAACAAGTTGTTGTTACAATTAAAACAAAGTTTGGCATGAATACACACAAATTTAGATAATAACAGGTACTTTAAAAATCAAAATTCTGAATCAAAATTCAGTATTGTAGTAGCTGTCAGGGAAAAACGAAAAAGTCGACTTTTTCAGAAGATCGATTTAAAGTCTCGACTTTTCGACTTGAAGTCGATTATTTCGTTTCGACTAAAAGTCGAATAAAGTTGAATTATAATCGATTTTTTAAAGTCGGTACAAGCCTCTGGCTGCCCCCTGGAACGAAGCCAATCGGCCACAAATGAAAAATTCAAGCCGGGCTATGGCGACGTTCCGGCAAGATTCAAAGGCCGTCTGACAGCTGTGGGCTATAGTCAACGTCCAGGAATCGACTATGGGGACATCTACGCTGCTGTTCCAAGGCTCTAGTCCTTCTGAGTGTTTATTTCATTAGTCGCAAGTGAAGGATTCGACATGGTACAAATCGACATCAAAACAGCTTTTCTCAACGCAATGCTCGACTGTCCAGTCTACATGACACAACCAGAAGGTTTCTTTGTACCAGGCTAAGAAGACTGGCCCGTATTACTGAACAAAGCACTCTACGGGACAAAGCAAGCACCCGTACTCTGGGGGAAGACCTTCAAGAAAACGGTGGAAAAAGCAGGCTTCAAAGCGCTAAATTTCGACAGCTGTGTCTACACCCGCTTAACTGAAAACGGTTTCTCTACACTCATCGTTTATGTCGACGACGTAATCTATGCGACCAACGACGAAGACAGTATCCAGCCTTTCATCAATTTCCTATCAAGTGAGTGCCAAATTCGTATTCTACAGCCAACGAGATTTCTAGGACTCAACATGGAACGTAATAAGCCAAACAGGCAGATTTTCATCTCTCAACAACACACCACCCTCAACCTGCTGGAAAAATTTGGTATGTCAAACTGCAACCAACTCCAGCTGATCTGAATGCCCGACTAAGTGCTTTCTTGGTCCCCTCGAGTGAGGGAGAGAAAGTTGACATGAACAAGATACCTTATAGCTCACCCGTCGGGGCCTTGCTGTATCTTGCCAACGCAACACGTCCGGATATATCTTACGCTGTTGGTCAAACGGCAAAGTACTGCGCATCTCCCCAACCAGCACATTGGAAAGTAGTCAAGCGAATTTTCAGGTATCTTAAAGAAACTTCTGATTATGGACTTTGGCTAGGTGGCAGCGTTGAAGCGGTAGTAGGCTACACCGACGCAGATTTTTGTGGTGACCTTGACAACAGGAAATCCACGTCCGGAAGCATCTTCTTTCTTCGAGGTGGACCGGTGTCTTGGTCCAGCCGGAAGCAAACCTCCACAGCCACCTCCACTACTCACAGAGAGTACAACGCTCTGTCTGACGCAGGGAAGAATGCCGTATGGTTAGTTCGATTCCACGCCGAAATCAGCCAACCAAAACAAGGATCACTTAGCGGAATGACAGAACCACTCCCGGTACCGATCCACTGTGACAACCAAAGTGCTGTCAAACTAGTCAAAAACCCCGAGTTCCACAGAAGAACCAAACACTTCGAAATCACAACACACTTCATCCGAGAGTTGCAAGAAAAAGGTCGGGTGACAGTAGTTGAAGTCGAAGGGGTGAACCAACTAGCCGACCTCTTCACAAAGCCATTGAAGGAAGACCGATTCGTTGATCTACGTGAACGTATCGGATTGGTAATTTCTCCGAAAGAGGGTATGAGGGAGAGTGTTAAAGGTGACATGTAATCCAAACCCGTTTTCTCCCTAGATTCCCAATTAGCCTCAAGCTTGATCTGATAGTTACCGTTTAGTCCTACTGTACATTGGTCTGCTGTGTAAGTCTAGTGTGTCTCTCGGTTTCTTCTTGAACGAGCTTTTCATGAGTCTACAACTTTATAGTGTGTGCTTTTCTACAATCTCAAGGTATGTCTCTGATGCATGTGTCTGTATCTGTATAAGCATGTATCATACTGTGTGCACAGTAAAGTATTCTGTGACTCTGAGTGAGTCTTGGTTCTCAACAGTAACTCAGAACAGAGAATGTACACCGACAACCATTCCAAAACGGAAGTACTGAAATTTGCAATTTACCTGCATCTATTATCATCAGCCCATTTATTTTTTATTTTCGCTTGACTATACATCTAGGTGGACAAACGAACAACAAATCTAGCGGTATAAGAGCCCCTTCGGGTAATAATAATATTGCAATAATATAATAACATAACAGTAAACGCCTCTAGTGGCAGAAAAAAGAACTAGCTATATTTCCTATCCCCACCCCCATACCCTTTAGTAATCCGGAAGTGACCTTACACGAACTTACACCTTGTCATCTCTCTGAATCTTAGTTTCTTGAACTTCGTGAATTGCTCGATTTTAAAATGGTTTTCAGTGATTCCCAAGCATTAGTCATTTATGATTACGTCAGAAACAATCCGGACTCAAAAATAGCTGAAAATCTCAAACTACGACGTGACGCAACGGGATTGACTCAGCAAAGTGGTGCAAACCGTGAGATTCTATCCGAACTAGGGATGAACGATTCTGCAGCGTACTCCTTCAGCTCCGATATTATTCATACCGGGCGGGCTTATAAAGAGGTTAGTTCCTCAAATTAAAGTTATCCCCCCTAACCAAATTAAAACCTCCAACTTAATTAGGTTGAAAATATCGTCGTTCATGAACCAGGATGGGATGACAATATGGGTCTTACCCACCCTAAACTTAATGAAATCTACCGACAAAGACTCCTGGATCCCGAATTGAAGATAAAAGGAATATAAGAGAAAGATGGATGTCATAAGCTCCTACCGATCCAGAAAAGTCACCCTCAGCAAGATCAATGGAGACGAGGAAGGATTTGACTACTTGGAAATTGTCGTCCAATTTGAAGAAGCCACAGTAGAAGTTGAAATGGTAAAAGACCAAATATTTAATATTTTTTTTCTAGTATAAAATATTATTATTCAAGGTGAATCCTGGGGAGATTAAGCAATGGTCCATAAAAAAAAACCTCGTCAATCAACACCAGCCAAGACCCCCACTCCTAAGCAAGCTAAGAACCTCACTCCTAATCCAGCATCAACTAACTTGGGAATTGATGAGGAAAAGAAAAAGCGAAAGAGGAAGAAAAGAAAGTTACATTTCTAACTGGATTGAAGATGAAGAGGAAAGGAGAAAAATTTGACCCCCCCCCCAAAACATTACTCGTTTAAAAATGTCTACTACACTGCATGAGAGGAAGGCCCCACCCAAAAATTTGCTCGACAAAATTTTTTTTCCATCCCATTCACAGATGACAACTTAAGTGGGCCTCACCCAAAATTTGCTCAACAAAATTTTGTGCTTAACACTAAAATAAAATAACCTAAACTAACCTTTTGTAACCAAGTGTATAGTAATTACCTGATTGGGTTATCCATATTAAAGAGCGACAAGGCAGAGGCACATCCAAAAGGCACAAGGAAAACGCATAGAAACAACGCAGAAACAAAGAAGACGATAACTAATTATTCCCAATGTTTATTTTTAAAATATTATTGTTAAAGTACTGCACTGTTTCTGTAGACATAGTTGAACCATCAACCTCAAAGGATATAACTGCAACACCGCAAAGGAATGATTACTTGCTACAACAAATTTCCAACCATTTATAATGCAAGGTAATTATCGATAGATAAGACCTAAGTACTATGATATAAATCAACAAAACAATCCAGCAAGTAATTTTTCTTTTCTGTACAGCATCTTTTGCAAATGTGGCCACAGCGCAGAAAAGGAAATTGGATTTCCCACAACATCAGTCATCGAAAGCGCCAAGACAATTAGCATAATGTCCACCCTCAATTGGTAGGCCGATTTTTCAATTCAAATAATTCATTTTCAAGTTCTTACCCTTTTTTCAACTGCTATTCATCAAACAGGTTCAATTGCTTGCCTCAAATGTAAACAAATTGGACACATGCATAAACAATGTCCAAATCGATCGAAATGTCACTTCTACGGCGAGGTTGGTCACAAGTTTAACAAATGTCCAAAACGCTTTGAATGGGTTGCGATGTCGGAAACAATGTCGCGACTAGAGAGTCTCAAACTGTTAGGTAAATTATCACTTTCACTAAAAAAATTCCACAGATTTTTAATTCCCAAATTTTAAAAATTATTTTAGATATCCAAGACCACAGCGGTTATACTCTCAAGATCAATATTGATAAAGAAAATTTCTACAACGTAGTCAGGACAACATATAAAACTCACGGAACGGAACATGGCGCCTTTCTCGTGCGACCAAAAAAACCGAAATACATCCCGGGCGTAACAGAGATTTCCAAGTCCCCTGTAAATCCCTACATTGAAAAATTAACCAAGATTGATGATGGATGTTTCACGCTGGATTAAATAATTGATGCATAAAAAGCATTTATTTCGTACAACACGTTTAGAAAGCAGGCCAATGATGCAGATTTCGAACGATCACCTTTCTACGATCTGGGAGGACGGTCAACTTTGAGTCCGTCCATGTTGCCCTTTTTGTCTGATCTTTCCATGTCCAAAAAACCGGCTAGATACATAGTAAACAAAAGTCATTCATTCTTCCCGCAGGACAACAACAGCGAGTGGTAAAATTCTTTTTCTATTTATCAACTATCCTCTAAACCATAACTAATAACTTTGATTATGTAATAATTCACAGGTGCTTAAGGACGTTGGATAAATCTTACGCAAATAATTTGGTTGATCCCAACTAGTTTATTTTGAATTTGTTCTTTTTCAATTGATCTTCTGTCCAATCTTCTTCCCTGCTTTGTTGAATAAATAACAAGAAAAAAACCTACTCTGAAACCTACTCTTATTTTATGTGTATACTGTGCCAAAAAAAGGTTCTCCTACGCGTCTAGGGAATATCCATCGCATCCAGCATCCGAAAAATAGATATAGACTCTCTCTCTCTCTCTTTTTAAAGTCCCATTCTTGATCTCATTTTGATCTCATCCATTTTTTGCTGTTCTCTTACGGAAAAAGTGTGAACCTTAATTGAATAAAAAAAAATATCCATAAACACTGGAGAGCAATACACAGACGTCCAACCTATTAACTAAATTCAAATGGACTAAATAAATTGTCTGCTACAATGCTAAGCAATGAAAGCGCCCTCTACATTCGATTATTCAAACTTTTCGTTGCCAAAAGTATAAAATTAGAAAAATAAATAATATGTATAAAAATTCAATTGGCCTTTGAAAAATCTTTTTCTGTAATACATATAGAACTCATGAAAACACATATGAATAATTTATTGCATAACATAAGTATTATGATTTTAAAAATTTAATTTTATTTAATTTTTGACGTTTGGTAGCGTTAGTGACGTTAGGTGTCGCATAGATCTGGGGTCGAATTCCGAAAGTCGTTTTTGACTCGGCTTGAACTTGAGTTAGGCGGTTTTCCGACTCGACTTAAAATTTTTTTAAACTTTCACCCAAGTATGATTCCGAACACAAAAATGTCAAGTCAAGTTGAAAACTTGAACTTGAAAACGCCAAATCGAGTCCCAAAACTCAGTTAAGTCTCCCGAATCTCAAGGTACGTTCTTAGGTGCCTCGAAACTGACTTAAGGCTTAAGTTTGTCTAAGTAGCGGGGGGAAATGGGCATTGTTGATGTTTTTGTTTACGAAATGGCGGACTTTAATGACGTAATTGACGAGTTTTTAGAAGATATGGGTAATTTAACGGATAATTTTGACGATTCATCAATACATAGAGATAATTTAGAACGAGCCGATGAACGCAGGGCCAGAAAACGTCGTCTTATCCCAGTTTAAAGAACACGGAAAGATATTTTAAGTTATTTCTCCGCGGAAACGTTGATTAGAACATTTAAATTCGATACACACAATTTTCCTCACATTCGAACATTAGATTTTCCGTATTGATGGTAGGCACAGATTCAATTTCCAATTGTTTTCTGTTTAATAATGCACTGGGCATTTGACTTCTGATGAACAACTTTGATCAAAGATGAAATGTTCTGGAAAGTCCGGATAATGGAAAAAAACGATTTGATTATTCTCAGACTGTTCCATTGACTTTTCATTCGATATATCTTCTTCGGTTGCTTGATGAGACCTTCTTGTGATAGCCGAAACAATTTGTTGTTGGACAACAGTGTTCTTTGCTACAGCAATTAAGTCATCAGTGTCCATAGAACCATATAATTAAAAACGTATTTTACATTTTAAAAATTCATAGATAGAAATATCTATATTTCTTACTGGAATGGCTGTTGCAGATCCTGCAGGGTTGTCCAAACCCAAAACCTCCTCGTAATACTTTTGGTAGATTGGGCGTAATACTCCATCCTCAACTAAAGGGTCACCACCTACTTTTTCCAAATTTACTTTCGTCGATTTCGACTATAACACGAGGACCACAAATTTTTTGAGAATTATTTAGAACTATGTGTGCAGCTACCTCACGACAAAAATTTGCCCAGTCGATAGTATAGGTGTTGCATGTGCTAGTAAGTAAAGTAAAGTATAAATATATACAAACAAACAGAGGCATAAAGTAACAAAATACCTAGATCTAATTCATGCTGAATAAAAGTTAAAGGCAACCCATGTCTCCAATAATATGTAAACAGCAAAATTTCGTGTATAGTCAAATGAGAACGACTAAACCACGAAAAACATCGAACATAATAATTTTTTTGATATTTTTTTTAACGCTTCCGTCAACTAACACAGAATTATAGCACTTATTCTGAATACTATCCAACGGGTTTGAATTCAACATCTAATTATAATCAAAATTATAACTGCAGTAAAAATTTTAGAATTACATACACTATTGTAATTACCAAGCTCATTTTGGCAGTACAATTGCGGCAAATTGATGATTTCTCTTCAACAACAAATCCAATTTCTATTAAATACTTAAACAAATCCAATGAAAATGATGAAAGAACAGAGCACAGCATGGTAATGCGAAAAGCTGTCCATAACTGTTTATCAAAATTCACTAAAGCTTTCTGATTTGAGATTTTTTTTACACTTCACAATATAACTTTATAATTCCTTACAATAAGACTTAATAATATCACTGACAGATGAACTGAAATTAATTCCACTTTCGGACGTTTTTAACAAAAACCATAAGCACTGCTATTATCTGATGATAAATAGTCAATTCAAACTAATATAGAACAAAATAAATTGCCAAATCTAAAAAAAAATACCAATGATTTAATTATATAAATTTGACAATGTTTACTTTGGTTTTAATTTTTTGTGACGGAAAAGTAAAGTAAGGCAGTTAAGAAACATAAAAAAACTGTAAAATTAATCAATGAAAATAGCGAAGTAAAGTAGTGATAGTACGCAGTGTTCTCCAAGGTTCAGGGAATTGAAAAAGTAATATATAATGCAGACACTCAAACTTAAAGTGGCAAATACTGGATCAAACACAAAAGGTTAAAAGGAAAAAATTTTAAAAATAGTTGGCCTCAAACAAAATGTTGATGACAATTCAAGCTTGCTGAAGAAAATTGCAAAAATCCTTGAGGTTATCAAACTTTATTTCAATTTCATGAATGAGTTTTCAACTAAAATTGTTTTGCAGCAACCAAAATTGAAGTTGCAAATACTGAATCAAACATGAATGCAGAGAAATGTAACATTTAAGATAAAGTTAGCATCGAACAAAATGTTGATGAAAATTTAGGTAGTTCTGAAGTAAGTCACCTAAGACATTGAGGTTAACAAAACTTTAATTCAGTTTCATAAATGAGTTTTCAATAACATTGTTTTGCAGAAAACCCAAACTTAAAGTTGCAAATACTGATCAAAAATAAATGGACAGAAAGGCAAAAGTTTGAAAAAAGTTGGCCACGAACAAAGTGTTGATGACAATTCAAGTAATTCTAAAGAAAATGTCAACAAAAATATTGAGGTTTACAACACTTTATTTAGATTTCAAAATGAGATTTCTACAACTATTGTTTTGCAGACAACCAAACTTAAAATTACAGCAAATACTAGATAAAACAGAACTGCATAAAATTACAATTTAAAGTTGGCATCGAACAAATTGTTGATGACAATTGAAGGAGTTCTGTAGAAAGTGTCACAAATGATATTGAAGTTATCAACAATTTATTTCAGTTTCATAAATGAGTTTTCGGCTAAATTGTTTTGCAAAAAACCAAACTTAAAGTTTTAAATATTAGATAAAACAGAATTGGACAGAAAGGCAAAAGTTGAAAAAAAAAATAAGTATTCTTCTGTTTCAACACCCCCAAAAGAGCTACCCCAGCGCATTCATCTCTATCGTTACCAATTCCGCTCCGTTTGTCGAACGCAAATGTGCGTAGGGATAAGAATATTAAAGAAAAAATAAATTCTTCAAAAAAAGTAATCTATAGTCACGCACAACTCCATCTAAAGCTGATCTCGCTAAAGCTAAAAAAAGAAAAAAATTTGTTTGTCATATTAACAAGCAAAAAAGGAAAATAGGTATCGAACAGATAATTGAACAGTGTAATTGTGCTGTGATGTGATAGACGGTTCCATTTGGACAAGATAATGTATGTGTATATAGAATCGGTCCCATGGACAAGAAAAGATGGAAAATGAGCATTTTGTAAACATCGCAATATTTGAAAAGAAAATTCAAACTAATTCAAACTGATAACCCGATTGGTTAAAAATAGAAATGCTCAAACCGGAAAAAGTCGATGCTCCCCCATCCATGATTGCGCGGCATCGTAATTGTCTGTGAATTGGTCGGAATCTATGCTGACTTCAGGTAGATGTAGGTGCGGATTTAGTAAGATTGGAGGAACTGGAGGCTGAGTTGCCGGAACAGTTGGTTGGGCAGCACACTTGAATTTAACTGTAGTCAAATAGCAATAAAAAACACGAGTTAAATAATAAGTCACTTTATCCTTTCCAAAACAAAGACGATCTACAATTTGTCTAGTGTTGAATGAAAAAACCACCAAATGCGACGACATGGACAATTCTTATGCAATGGAGAACTAGGTGATAAGACGCTGGCCATCGAGTTGCTTTTGTTGTTGATGTCAAAATCAGTAGAGAGCTTGCGAAAAAATGATTCGTGTAGAGCCAAGCATAACAGACGTTGACCAAAATGGTCACTAAATCTGGCTGGGTGGATGGAGACTGCAAAATGGTAGAGTTGAGACTGATCAGAAAGTTACGCTCTAAAACTGTTACTTCAACTCCATCATCTTCTGAAACAGTCTTGTTTAACACAGCATCCTAGTTAGACTGGCACTCACAGTAATATTTCAAATTGGCCGTGTAAACTCACGAATATAAGCACATTCTATCCTGAAAGATAAATCAAAATCTTCAATGTAGTGCAGGCTTCCATCACTAAACAGAGAAATTCACTGTGGCACAAAGTCAACAGTTTGTTTTTGCTGTGTATCTTCTTTACGGCTTGAAATGCCGATATAATACCTGTTCGAAAAGAAAATAAATATAAAAATAATAAATAAACGAAAAACATAATAAATATAATGAATGAAGAAGTAAAGACGCATGGAAAAAAATACAGTTGTCTGCAGTAATGATTCGTTCTTTCGTTGTTCAGTGTTTGCCATATTTTGAATTTTAAATGCTTTCTTTTCATAATATTTTAAAAAATTTGGCATACGCATGGTCATACTGCAGACGACAAAGTTAAAAACGATACAGTGAGACAAAAGGCACGTTTTTTGTCAAGGCACTTTTTTCATAAGTTTTCTAAAGTTTTGTAGTAAGTTCTAAGTTCTTGTGCTGTTTAAAGTAAAATGTAAGTAATGGAAAGTAATGTAACACTAAAAAATTCGTACAAATGGCACACATAGCTACAACGTACAAACTCTCTGTTGGAAAAATTCCTCCCCGTATAGCAGAGGTAATTGACATTTTAAAAATAAACAAATATATAAATAACATTGTCTTTTTTTTAACGTGCCAATTTCTGTTATAATAGGTAGGCGTTAAACATTTTTTTTTTAAACTGTCCAAAATCAGTTACCATTACTATAAAAAATGGTCCACAACCTATTGCATTTGTGGAGCTTGAAAACGCAAAGGTAAACCGTATAGATGGGTACACATTTTTTGCACATAATTTTTTGGCTGGCCTTCCCCTTCATACAGGAAAACTCATAAGAGTAGGAAATGCGGAAGAAATGGAAGAAGAAGAAAGTTGAGACAATCGAGACACTTACAAATCGGTGTTTCCGATTTTCCAAGAAGTAAAAAGCAAATGAAATGGACCAAGGGAGGTGTTGTGACCCAAGGGTTCCTAACCACTGAGCACTTACCAAATTCGAGTTACAATTCGAGCGCGCAGTTTCTGGCCGGTTTTTAGACAAAGAAAGTGTTAAGGGATGAACTAAAAGGCAATGACAAGTTGGCAAGAAACGAAGGAAAGGACAAAAGCAAGAAGCATCGAGATCTTTCTTCAGTTTCGAGTTTCGCCCTTGTGCCTTTGGATAACCCAATAAGGTATTTTGGTGAAACTTAGGTTGTTGCCAGCGAATTTGCTATACACTTGGTTACTATAGGTTCTGTAGGTTTGGTTATTTTAATGTATAGTAAATTGTCTACTTGCTACTTGTGCTGTAAGGCGCGCTTCTGGACGAGGAAGTCGCGCTTACAATAATTATTAATACAGCTAGTTTTGCCAAATAACTACACTTTATTACTTGCACACAAGTTACACACAGAACACAAACAGTTTGACAGACTAATAGAAATAATAGAGAACTTACACGCACACGCTCACCGGCCTCTGCCTTATGCATGTGAGGATGCGTGTTTATATACCAAGTGTGAGATAGAGGAGACATAGGGTTAACATCGGAGTTCCGAAAGGCTTTGATGGCTCGAAAGCTTTTGGGAGGTCGAAAGTCTTTGAGCTCTCTGAGATGTCTTGGTTAAAAGAGTCACTAGCATGGAGTGTCTGGACTGAGAGCGGAGGGGAGGGTGAACATCTGGTCAGTAGCCAGCGCATGCGCAACTCAGCGAGCACAACTCAGCGCATTACAGTGCAACTGTCTAGGAATTTTAGAATTTTTGCTGAGCAGTTATGAATTTATTATACCTCTGTTATTTGGGTAAAAAATGTTTCGGAATTTTTTGTGCTTACACTGAAGTTGTGAATTGTGAAATGGGATGGTACAAATTTTCTGTCGAGGAATGTTTTGGTGGGGCCTTCCTCTTCATGCAGTTGTGGTACAAATTTTTTGTCGAGCAATTTTTGGGTTGGTCACATTTATCTTTTCTTCTCCCTTCCTCTTCATCTTTTCAAATCCAGTTAGAAATTCAACTTTCTCTTTTTCCTCTTTCGCTTTTTCTTCTCCTCGCCCATTCCCAAATTAATTGAGGCTAGCTTAGGGTTTTAGCTGGTGTAGAATGACGAGAGGTTTTTCTGACGGCCCAGTAGTTAATCTCCTCACGTGTTTCCTTTAATATTACAATTCTGTATTACATTTAAGAATTTAAACTTAATTATATTGCCGCTGAGCACTAACCCAATTCGAGTTACAATTTGAGTGCGGGGTTTCTGGCCGGCTTTTTAGACAAAGAAAGTGTTAAGGAATGAACAGTGTAAAAGGCTATGACAAGTTGGCAAAAAACGAAGAAGCTAGGAACAAAAGCAAGAAGCATCAAAATCTATCTTCACTTTCGCCCAGATGGGCCTCGTGGAAGTTTGCGCATTTGTATGTGTTATGTGTTGTATGGTTATGCCTTTTTTTGTGCCTTTGGAATTTTGGATGTGCCTTGTCGTACTTGTGCCTTTGGCATTTTTGATGTGCCTTGTTGCCCCCACCCCTCTGCCTTTTGAATTTTTTATGCGCCTTTTCGCCCTTGTGCCTTTTGATAACCCAATCAGGTATTTTATTTCTTTTCCCTTTCTGTCTAGGAATTTTTAGAATTTTTGATTAGCAGTTGGGAATTTATTAGCTCTGTTAGAGATTTGGGTCAAAAATGTGATATGAGTGGGTTTTTCTTGGTGGCCTTCCGTTTCATGCAGTTGACGAAAATTTCTTAAAGTTTTGGGTGAGTGGGGCCTAGATGGTTGTTTAATCCTGATTCATCAAGAACAATTTTATCAACCTAGTTAAGTTGGGGTTTTTAATTTTGTTTGGGGGAAACACCTTAATTTGAGTAAGTAAACCTCTTTATATTTCCTACTTGACATCCTGTGGATATCTTTAAGACAACCCGTTGCTATGTAAGAGGCTCATTTGAGTGGCATGAAAATACCGAGTGGTATAAGTTTTCAATCATAATGAAAATCTCATTTCCTTTCAATGCAAGTAAATAGTAATTATACTTTGGTCAATACCATAAAAATTTTATTTAACAGGAATAAATAGAAAATTGACAAATTTTTTTGTGGTTGTCCCTTTAAATCTGTTTTTATCATACAAAAAATAGAGATTTTGACGAAGATCATTTCCTTTTTTATAGTAATAATTTTAGAATAAATCTTTTGTTATGAGCTTTGATAGAAGCTTTGAGTTGGATAGTAAACAACTACCCGTAGGTCTACATAAACCCTTGTTATAGCTTTTCAGTTGCCCAAATATAAACGTACTTCAATATTTTTTTCTCACCCTCCAACATTCCCATCAACTATACTGCTCACAAATCATAATACATATCTAGACAAAGAAGTCGAATGGAATTGGCTTATGTTTGAAGCCGTTTTGGCTTCCCTTCCTCTCATTAGGCCCAGCCCAGGTAACACCACGGGAGATAGGGAGTTTATCGTCTAGTGGCGATAGTTAAAACCTTTGTTTTTGGCATTTTGCTATCGATATAAATTCTTTTCTATCGATATTAACATTGTTAGGGAAGGAATGGAAGGGTTGATTGTTGCTGATAAAAAAAACAAACGTGTCTTAATTTAAAAAAAAAAGTTTTTTTTACTACCAGATGGCTCCCGTGGGGATACCCAGGCGGGGCATAAATAGAGAAGGAGGAGGAATTGGCCCAAAAAGATCTAGGAAGAAATCTCTGGAAAGTGTAATACCTGAATCAACACAAACTAGGGTGATAAAGACAATTTATTTTGATGGAATTAAATCAAAACTATTTAAAAAGCAACAAGTCAGATTATGGATTCTATACATCAAATTTATTTCATTTTACACCATTTGCTACACATATTAGGTAACTTGTCTGAAGATGGCGAACACGAGAGCATCTCAAATTATTTTGAGCCCGTTGTTGGATCTTCATTGTATGCTGAAGTTCCAAGCCTTACTGCTTATTATTACTCAAGACTGTAAGTAGGAAGCTTCTTTAATATCAAAAGTATTTCTTCTTTCATAAAATTTGAATATTTTTTTTCAAAAATGAAGACAAATGAAGGACCAGTGGATGGTAGAGAGGATTTATTTATACTCTCTCATAGAAATTTTAACCCAAGGAACCCTTCGATGAAGGAAGAAAACGATAACTGAGTTAGTTTTCTGGGCGCTAGATGTTGTTAATAGTTCATACCCATTCGTGATTATCAATGAGCGCGTCAAAATTTGGCTTAAGCTTTTAGGGGCGTCGCACGCCGCATAACTGATACGCAAAAGTGTCTTGTGTATTTTGCACCTATTGAATATATATTGGTAAACATTTTTCCTCGAACATTGGCTTGGATCTACTCACATAAATGCAATAACCATTATCTTGTTAAAAAAGAAAGATCGTTCTGTTTCATACTACATTCGTATGGGATCTTGATTTTCCAGCTGCTACCCGGTGAAACCTGTATTAAAATAATCAGAAATAACAAGTTATAGGGTGCAAATCAGCACTTTTACTACCGATAGGAAATTTTTCCATGTACCGAAATATTGCTTTTCAACCAGTGTTTGGGAGATAAATTAATCACAAAACCCAAATCAATCCATCAATCATTTGAGAAAACAAAATCATTAATCAATCACAATTATTTTTTATTTAAATCGCGATATAAATCACAATAATCAATAGTATTTTTAACATTACTAACTAAAATATTCAGATTATTTTTATTAAACATCAATATTATTAATATACATTTTATGATTTATTTTGAGTAAAACAAGCTTTTCTAGTAGTAAATCTTTAAGGCGATTTCTTTTAACAGTTGAAGGAGAGCCGCGATGTTTACATAATTGTCTTTCGACAGCTGCACTGGAAGGCAAAGCAGTGTTGTGCGTAAGAAAAACGTTTTTCATTGCAGGGTGTTATCTTTGTCTGAACGATAAGAATCTACCTCGTCTTTAGTGGGAGAAACATCATTATCAAAGGTGATCATCCTCACTTCCTTCACTTGATCATAGAGACAACATAACGAAATTTCAATGTCTGTTTTGAGTCAACAAATTTAAATTTCGGATTGGATACTCCTGCAAGAAGAAAATTGTCATATCGGAATAAATGACGGAATCTGTATTTTAATATAAGTTTATACTGATAAGAACACCAGCTTACTGAAAAAAAATATTGGCAATACCAACAGCAAACATCCTAAAGAATTGTGGCCTTTATGTCATCGTCAACGCCGTTTTCCTAGCTTTAGGAAAACATTTTTCATTGTGCATGTATGACAGATAACCATATAACACAAGTCAGTCCGGCGAAAGATGTCAACTAAGGACATCGGCCTTATTTTTTGGATATCCACTGGAAACCATCTAAACACCCCAACAGTTGAAACATAGATACATTAAAGTACATTTGATATTTTGGATCGCCGTTAAAATCGCCGTCGAACGTTATAATACATCCGAATTTTGGGCTTATTCTTAATATTAATAAAATATGTTACGATCGCGTTTAATAAACAGAACCCACTAAGTACCTTCACAACTCTCTTTTTAACTCGGGCTTAATGACAAATATGCCTATTGCAGCATTACGCGGTTTGCAGCAATCAATAGAGTAATACTCATCTATAACGTATATTTTTAAAAATATGATTTATTTATTTGCTAAAGAGATATGCATAATATTCAATTATGCAATTAAACAGCATTAACGTCCGGGGTCTGGGGTCCGGGGTCCTGGGTCTGGGGAGCAATTGATATCTTTTATAATTGTGAAATATTTATAAGTGTTTAAGGCTACACACACTATTTCGAAGTGGTTTAAAACAAAAAAAAATAGTGGTTTTGAATACCAGTTGTATCATACTGGTGTACATAAGCACGAATGACCCTCTATACTTAGCGTTAAAAATACAATTTTCTTGAGTGAGTAGTACTCTGAAGAAACCCAGATCAAACTGGTTTGAAAACTGAAGTCTCAAGGAAGAAAAGAGGGGCTTAACAGAAGAAAGAGCGGGCGTTAATTTGAGTTGAAAAACTGTCCGCGTTACGGGTACTAATTATAAACGTACTCATTTTTCACCCAAAAACTCCACTAGGGTAAGGTGTGAGATGGCTAAACCTTTTTGCTCTTCATTAAGAAGAAGATTGTATCTAAACCTTAAAAAATGAGCCTAAAGAAAAATATATATATATACAGAAAAGGGAACACACCTGGGATCTCAAAGTATCACAGATCGAAACAAGTCATTGTTTCTAAGTTGTTGAATACGGGTTTTCAAAGAAGATGTTAACATTTCTGAGAATGTTGTTTCTACTTTTTCAGTTTAAAATACAAATTTAAATCATTTAGAATAGAAATCTAGCCTAGTTAAACGTTGTTCTTTTTTGAAGACCTGAATGAAAAAAATAATAAAAAAAGGAAAAAAACCCTAAGAAATGACACTTTACTTTCGTGGCCGTTTTTGCTGGCTGTAGTGCCTGAAAAATAATTGCCAGTCGATTCCATTGGTACACGGTTAATTTTATTTCGGATTGCCAGCCGAGATTCCATCACAAAATGAGCAAACTTTTTTGAAAAAAAAAACATTTTTTTGCTCAAAAAGAGGGGCCTGGCTGACGGCTTAACCTTGGGGAGATCCCCCTTTTTGAGAATTTTTTAGTTAGAAAACTTCGAGGGATAGGGAGAGGGTTTAAAAAATTCCTTAAAATTATGAAAACATCCTAATATTACAAAACAAATGTTAATTTATCTTTGAGTGCAAACCGGATTTCGCTATGTTGTTGCAAAGTATTTTTTATCGATTTTTTAAAAAGCCGGTTTTGCCATGTTAGGCGCTTATGAGGGGAAAGCAAATGTACCTAATAAAGTGAACGATCGTGTAGCCCCACAGGGAAGCATCGGACAAACAATTCATGTGCGTAAGAATTGTAGATCCATTTTTTCTTCTTTTTGTGGGAAAAAAGAAAAAAAATCTAGCCCTAACCGTTAAAATTTTATTGCATCATTGTCGTGAAATTCGAAAAAAGAAACGTGAGTGTTTGCTACCTTTTTACGCAAAACGCATGGACATCCTGGAACATTTTGCAGATGAATAGGTGCGACGAATTTTCTGTTTCTATAGACCATCAATTCAAATAATCACAGGTACTATGTTTTTGTACTACTTTTCTTCATTGGGATTGCCTAATGAGTTGAAATTTTATTTTCAGAAATAGTTACCCCCAACTTGCCTTAACGAAAAACTAGAGCCAAACGTAGGCTCACTCCTTGGATCAAGTTCTAATTGCCTTTCAATTTTATGCTACAGGATTTTTCCAGACTGTAGTCGCCAATATTTTAAGGATCGATCAGTATTCTGTATAATATTTCTGTATATAGGAAATAAAAGTGTATTCAATGAATACACTTTTATTTCCCGTTATAGCATAGTTAAGCATAGTGTCTAAGGAAACAGGGGGGAGGGCAAAAAAAAAACGGCGGGAAAACGATCGCACTTTTAGAAGCTTCACCTCACCCCAGACACACAGGGGGAGAAGAGCAGAGTTTCTCAAAACGAATTTTTTACCCTCCCACAAAACGTTAAAACAAAATCGGTTCAGAATAATCCTACTCTTCCCTAACGATAAAAACAGGTCACAGATAATAATCGATTTACAATTTCGCTTTAGACTGAAATTTTGTATATTTATAAAATGCTCAGTTGTTTTATGGGGAAAGCATTCGCGCCGTTTTTTTTCAATTGAACTCTTGTGAACAAAAACATGCAGACCTGAATTTATGTTAATATTATGAATAGGTTTATTTATAAATAAACCCGAGTTTATGATTATCGCAAAAATTTTAGATTAATTAAAATGAACGACATAAAAAAATACTATTTCAAGAAAATTTTTAGTCTTAAATATGTGTGTTAAGGTATGTTTGACAATGCTTGTGTGTTTGAGGATGCCTAGTAACTTCCGGTAGTGGTCCGATAACGACAAAATACACTTAATAGCATTCGTGCTCTATCTTCGCTAGCATTGGGGGGTATAAATTTTGGTTAGATTGTACATGAAAAAATATGTCATCCCAACACCGTGTTGGGATGTCGATTATCGATATTTTCGCGCCATATCGTGATACTGATATATCTGCCGAAACATATCGGTTTTCGATGTCGATGCGATATATTTTAACAATCAATCCACGACTCAAGTAGGCCAAAATCCCGGAGCGGCTTTCCAGATCTAAATCCGGAAAAGGCCTTAAAAATATAAAAAAAATATAGGCATGTTCGTCTTCGCACGCCGGATTTACCTGCGTTTGCAGAATGACGAAATTCCCACCCGTTTAGGAGTTATTTAGCTCTAAAGTTTGGTTTTTTTGAATTTTATCAGAAATTGGGGGGGCTTTGACATCCATTTTCGGAAAAGCGGGGAATCTAGGGAAAAAACTAATTTTTTAAAAAGGTTTATTGCGTTCTCAACCACCGAAATCCAAAAGGAATTTCCTTTCCGGATTTTATTGGTTGAGATATGACTGATTTAGTGAAAGGACAATTTAGCTGGTTTCCCTCCCTGGCTTGCAGCCATTTTTTCGTACGGTCCGCTGCGCGGACGGAACCCCGGCATGGAAGCCGGGGTTTGAACCCTTACATGTACGCAATTCATTTCAATAGATCAGAGCGCTAACCACGCACCTGACTCAGCTGTAGCTTATTAACAACAGTTAGTATAATATTATAATCTTATAAAAAATATTACCTACAAAGCTTAAAATATTGCATGCCTAATGACAAATAAGCAGTGAATCGAACCATCGACAATCTTTCTGTAAAATGTTTCATTTTGACGTGTGGAAGCCATTAAGTCAGGCACTTATGCCTTTAAGACTTATTTTTGGGCTTCAGGTGATTGGTAGGCAAATCATTTAAATCAAATGTAAAAAATTTGATATATTGCATAACATTTTCTTGTGGAGAGTAATGATTTGCGCCGAAAAGTCATTAAGAAGGGTTGAACCTTAAACTTTAAACGTCGTAATCCGAAATGCTAACCGCTACACAATCTCATCAATATTTTTGTATCTGCAATGTCCGGAAAGATTAGACAGTAGGATGTAGGCTTCCGTATCAAAATAATTTCATAATAGACTTCTATTGATTCGCATTCTTCCTAAATCTTGCAGGTAACCTGTATTAGTGAATAGAACAACACTGTTAAAACGGTTACCACTTTTTCGGGATTTTGAGTACCAAGTTTATTATTTGTAGCGAATTTCAATGTTAGTAAGACGAGCTAGCCGAGTGGATAGCAAGTTAGATTACGATCATAAAGGTTCTTGGTTCGAACCTGTTGGTTCTCATCTATAAAAAAAACTTACGTAGTTAATATAAAGACTTCATCGCAGTGATTTTGCTTCAATAACCATGTCTGTCACTCTCTCCCTGTTAGTTAAAATAGCTAATTGATTCATTTTTTATTTTTTAACATTCAAATCTGCAATTGAAGTTCTTATTTTCATCAACAGATGGCGTGTTATATCGTATCGCATCGAAATCGGTTTTTCCCTTTTCATCGGTATCGTATCACATCGGTCATTTTCTAAAAACCCGATGCGATATATCGATAATCGACATCCCTACAACACGTGCTTGATTACTCTAATATCATCCGTTCCATACGTGGATGGAAGGACTTGACTGAATAAATAAAAGAAATTAAAATCTCTTCTAAAATTTTCGTCAAGATCCTGGGGGATAAAATTTTTTTATATTATTGTTTTTAATGTTTAAATTGTTCCCGTTTGGGAGAAAACAGTTTCAAAGTCAAGTTGAGTGTGTAGGAAAGCATAGACATTCTTAGGCTACGAAGAATTAATCTTCTATGTTTGCATAAACAGTAGAGTGAAAATCGCTACATAACATCTCTTCGTGAAAATCTGTGGGAAGCTTAGCATCATCAGCCGGCTGTAAACTGCTCGCAAGTAATGGAAATGCATTGTAGATGCTATGCAAACCGGAAAATGTTCAGCGATGGAGGTTTTTTTCAGCATAGGATTTTTCAGTGATGACAAAAACTCTCCGAGAAAAGTCATTGTTCTACAAATTATAATTGAAATTCAGTTAATTGATAAAAATTAATAACACTCGCTGAACCTTTCCCCGCGTATTAAGAATCGTTTCGGCGTCTTCAAGCTGCACAAATAAAAAGCCAACAGGGTGACCAAGCCCATAGCCACATTGAACAAGCAGGGTATAGCGGGACATGAAAGTTTTGATCATATTATAGATGCCATCAATCTTGGCCACAGGATCGGCAGTCGGCTCTAATATTTCTGAGAAAATCTATGATAACAAGTATTTCCTCTGTTAATTTATTTATTATTACTTATTGCGACCGTAGAGATTGATATGCTCTTTGGAAATGGCGTGATTTTTTTGCTTGGTGTTACGATTCATGATGCGATTTTAAATTCCTGCAATGCATCAGACTTGCAAACCACATAGAAAAGGAACGGAAACCTCACTGCATAAGCTTTTTGATTGAGCTTTATTCCCTGGAAACGAGATTTCTGTTGTTCAACTCAGACAATAAGAATAAACTAATGCCGACATAATTTCCCACCAAATTTATATTGTAATTGTAATACCTGAACAATTTCGCTTTGCGATATATAATTATTATATAAAACTATATACAATATATAATCTTAAAGGTAATTTCCTCAAACAAATATATTTGAAAAAAAAATCGCTCCAGTAATTTTTGAATGTGATTCACGTTTGATATTCCTCGTTTGAGGATATAGAAAAATCATTTCATCAGAAAATTGGAAAACCTAACCTTCCGGGCAAAGTGCACGGTGATGACGTTAACACTGTGGTGCCGAGCTATTTTTGGTTGAAGGAGAAAGGGCCCACGCTGATTAGTTCTGTTCAACGAACTAAATAAGTTATTATCTATGGTTTATTGTATAGCATAACTATGTAATGTAATAGTTTAAGGTGGTAACGAATAATGTATAGTGTTCCTGAACGTATTCCTGTGTTATCTAATTTACAGCTTTTATAAACCCAAAAGGTTATGGACCCAGATCATCACGCTCAAGGTAACCAAGATGACTAACAACCACGATAGAAAACATGATTATTTTAAATTCAATGGAATTAGTTACAAGAAGTATATATTATATGCACTCCAAGCGTTTGTCCACTCCACGAGAAAGGAATCCGTTTTGCTCATGATGAACGACACAACAGCAACAGCTCATCTTGAATGCCTTCAAGAGTATGACGTTAAATATACGTTGATGTGTATATCACATCTTGATCAACTGAAAGCGCCTTTGATCACGCTGTGGAAAGGGCGCTATATCAAATGCATTATATTATTATTATTATTATTAACAGCACTGGCATAGGTTAACAAATTGGAAGAAAGGGCACGACACCTAATCAAATGCGTAAAATAGTGGGATAAATGTCTTTGTGGTGGGAGGCAAGGAGAATTTTACTTCAAGCAGATTATAGGGGAGAGGGGGGCTAGTTGTCAGGAGGGGTTATTTGCTGTTTTTCTAGTTAGACCCTTATAAGCCAAAACCAATCAAACCTTTTACCTCGAATATAAAAGACCACCCTAAGATGGCTTTTTCAAAATTTCAAAAGGATATGACGAATAAAAAAGAAGGGAACAGAAACAAAAAAAAGTTTTTTTGGGACTCTCAGCTTTTTTTATTGTCTTTTAGTATATGACGCCAGAGTGTCAGAAAACCTGTTAGCAAAATAGACTTTGTTTCCATATTTTTGTTGAAAAACGACAGTTCTCTATCAAAAACCTATTTATTTATCAAGAAATTTTTTCAAAAAGGACACTGTTGGAAGTTGAGGAAAATTTTGAGGGGCATGTTATTGTGATATTTTCCACCAAGCATAAGCTGTTTTTTTTTTCTTTCAGATGAGAAATTGTCAGAAAGGCTGCTAGAGGTTTGAAAATGTGGTGAAAGCCATAGAGTTGGTAAAACAAAAAAAAAGTGGGCAATTGTTTATGCTGACAAGAAGTTTGAAATGAGTGAAATAACTTTGTCTCGTCGATACCTCACTGCCATGAAAGACGGAGATCTTAACAAAGATTCACAATCCGTAAGTGTTTGCTATTCTTCAAGAAAGGTAATACTAATAAAACACTTGTTTTAATTAATGGTGTGTTCAAGAGGAAATTTTAAAACTAGATCTTCACTGCTGACCAAGAGAAATAGCTTTTAGCCTACACTACAAAGTCCAACTATATTGGGGAGACCGGGGCTGTATGAGACAAATTCTTCGTAAAATTTTTTAAGTTTTATTTTGTAGTACAAAATCAAACGAATTTTCTCTTTTCTTGTATAAATATAAATTTTCTCCCCTCTTCATTTCTTTTTTTTAATTCCTTTATTTCAACCCTGATGTAATTAACTAGAAAAATTTCAATATCCCTTTTTTTTGTAGGGGAAAAACAGCCGGGGTACTTGGGACATTTCAATTTTTTTATTTTTAAGCTATAATGAAGTAATATATTTAAAAAACTGTGATAGCCATTGTATAGGAAATTTTATTTCCTATTCATTGGTTATAAATATTTTGTGTAAAAATATAAGTACAATGTAGAAATTTGTTTGAAACAAAAAAAGTCTTCGTAAAGGCCATTTTTTGCCGGGATGCTGCGGTAAAAACCACTTGCATAAAATACAAAACAATTTAGGTCTATGTTTCCAAACAAATCTTGTCTATTATCATAACAAAAAAATTAAAAAAAAAGAAGCTGTTGAATAGACAAATCTTAGATCTTCAAGTATTATGTCTTAAGTATTATGTATGTATGTATGTATGTGCATTAAAATTTCTATACCGCATTTTCTCATATACTAAAATACGTTCAAATGACGGTTAACAAGGGGAGCTATGACTCAGTGACGTGCAGTCAAAGCAAAATATGACAAAGTAAAAATATGTGTCTTAAAGAGTTCCTTGAAATCTAGTCTGATGTTTGTGGAGCGGATGGCCGGTGGTAGTTTGTTCCAGAGCCTTCTTCTCTTCTTTCCAAGACCTCTTCTGGTAAACCGGCTTTAGTGTGGTGCTCTTCTTCTTCCTTCTTCTCGTGGTTGAAGACATAACTTCAAGGCTTCTGGCCCCGGTGCGAATGCTTGAATGACCAGGGACGTAGAGTTGAATGCACTTCCGTAGGTAGACTGGTGCAGCTCCTTAAAGGCAGTCGAAGACGAGGAGTAGGATCTTGAAGAGGACTCTGAAGTTAATGGGGAGCAAATGCAGGAGGAATCTTGATACCTGTGTGGATATTGCGCCACGGTAGATGAGACGGGCAGCAGAGTCCTGTACTGATTGAAGTGGTCTTAGTTTCTTCTGTGAAAGGCCGGCCAACAAGGAGTTGGCATAGTCCAGGTGTGTAATGACAAGGGAGTGAACAAGAATCTTAGCGGCTTTGGTTGTCAGATGACCTCTTACCTTGCCCAACCGATAGAGATTGAAGTTGGCGGCCTTCACAATGGCGGAAATCTGTCGATCCATTGTCAGGTCAGAGCTAAGCTGAACGCCTAGGACTCTAGCTGATGTGAAAGGTTTTAGGAAGTTTACACCGACACCTAGGGGAAGCGTGATTAGCCTGTTGGCGAGTTCAGACGGGGAAAAGTAGAGGACTTCGCTCTTTTGTTTTATTATGTCATTTGCTAGTTTTAATTGGTTGTCAGATTTTATATAATTGCTTTTCCTAGTCCCAAAAAAAAGGCAATTTCAAAATATTCGAATAGAGGAATAGCATCGTTGGTCTAGTGGCAATAGTCGTCGATTGTCATCAATGATTATTAAAGATCAAAGGCTCAAAACTCGACGTAACCATTTATTTTAAATTAAATTCGAACAAAAAAATATTTTAAAAAGGCTCCTCCAAAATCGCAATGTGAAATATCTGTGGTTTCATAACGGTTTTTAGAAAACGCCAGATGCAAAAGTTTCCCCATTTTTCAATATTTCGACACAATTTCTGCAAATCCTTTTCTCAAGGTCATCTTTTGGTGGGTACTGTATTTATACAATGAATTAAATTTCGAAAAGTGCATTTCATTCTATAGTGCTTTATTAATTTAAAGGGTTCCCCACCTAATTTCTCGGAAGCTTTTGAACTTCAGATTCTACTAAAAATTAGCTCTTTCATATATATATGAATTTTGAAATTAACACATAGTTTAAAATGTGATGCTGTTTTTTGTCAGATTGACTGCACTATTCGTTCTTCTCAAGGATTCGCTTTATCTACTTTGTTTTTTGTTTAATTTTAAGCCATGTATCTTAGTTTAGACCAGCTTATTGAAACCACAGAAATTGTTTTGCTATTAGCACTTATGTGGAAGATAATAAAAATGATGAGTAAGAAACGTGAACACCGAAGTAAGTCCTGTTGACAATCTTTCATGGTTAACATTATTCGAAATTCAAACTGTAATGATTTCGTTATTTATTTACAAAAATGAAAAATTCATGAAGGTCGTAGGTGGACTCGTCTACACAATACGCAACAAAACCGGGATACCCATTCATGGTATGATACTTTATTAAAACCTGCTGCTCTCCATGATGTAAAACCGTTTCACAACTGGACTCGAATCATCCCTACGGCCTTCAACCCTCTTGCTAAAAATAATTAGTACTAGTAATCTTTTCAATAAGCAGATCAGATGAACGAGGAAACCGATATCAGTTAGAAATCCTCTATAACTTAAAAACTAACGAATTTATCATATTATTAACATTATATTTAATTATTTAAATTCGGGTGAACGATTAGCAATTACACTGTGATACTATGCATTCGGTGATAATCTGAAGACAATAACTGCCGGTTATTGCGTGGAACACGTCACAGCTTGAAAAATTGTAGTAGACACTGGAATGGCAATTTATAAGGAGTTTGAACCCTACTATTTGAAAGTTTCAGACACTAGTATGTGGAGAAATATTGC
The DNA here is from genome assembly GCA_030770115.1 of Daphnia galeata. NCBI lineage: Eukaryota > Metazoa > Arthropoda > Branchiopoda > Diplostraca > Daphniidae > Daphnia > Daphnia galeata. Next base: position 6,805,104 of record CM061117.1, read on the forward strand.
CATACAATTCTCAAAAGTCTGGAATTTTCCCAACTGTATTAAAGCGATTAATGGCAAGCATAATGCTATGCAGGCCCCACCAAATGCAGAATCAGACAACTTCAACTACACTAAGCAATTCCATTCCATTATTCTAATGGCCATATGCGATGAGCAGTATAAATTAACGAAGATTGACCTGGGAGCCTATGGCAGAGAAATCGATAAAAATGTGCAAAACACATCCATCATTTTCAAGAAACTCGCTGAAATTACTCTTGGAATCCTACAGTCATGCAAATAACTTCCGTATTCAAATATGACCCTGCCTCATTTCATTGTGGGCAACGATGCATTTATATTGAAGCCTTTTTTGATGAAACCATCTGCCGGTCGGTGTACAGGAACGATGCCTAGGGAGGAACGTATTTTAAATTAAAGGTACGTTTAAAGTGAAGTACTTAATTTTGTTAATATTCAATAGGTTGTCACGCTCAAGAAGGGTAATCGAGAATGCTTTTGGCATTCTTGCAGGCCACTGGAGACTATTTTGCAAGCCCATCATTGCTAAACCAGAAAACACTGAGCATTACACCAGAGCGTGTATTGTGATGCAGAACTATTTAATTTAAATACATAAACAATTCGCTAGTGGAGGTATGCTGATTTTTTAAATGCCGGTGGAACGTTGATTAAGGTGGCTGGCGTTCCGAGGATGTGGGTTTCAATCAATTCCCTCCAGAACTGGTGTGGATTTTAGTCGTGAAGCAAAAGCCGACCACGATTCTTTCAAAAAATACTTTAATTCGGAGGTCGGCACCATGCCATGGCAAAATGCTGTAGTTGATCATCATGATGGATTCGATATATGTTATAATTAACAAATAATTGTTGCTCAATCAGTTTTTCTAAACCCTTCTAATAATACATGTTTTTTTTTTAAACACCAGTTATTTATTATTTCTTACTAAATGAGTAAAGTGGGCCACATGAGTATAAGCTGGAGAATTCTTTATAAAAATATTATACTAAGTTGTTGCTGAAAGTTTATTTAACCGGTTGACGAAAAGTATATCTGTGTTCACACGCGCAGTAGCACACAAGTGCTTTAGAAAACAAATGAATTATTAAATTTTATGTCCAAACATGGTCATTTCCATTGCGTGTCTAATTTTTTCCCGGGACTCCACAATTGGAATATCGGCCATACGCCTGGCAAAACTGCTGCAGTATTGCAACAATTCGTTGTAAACTTGACCATTATTACTTCTTTTCGATCCTTGATCCTCTTGTTCGCTAGTTTTTTTGGTTTTAATCCTCAAACTGCTCGGCAGGGCATCGAGAGTGTTCATCATTGACTGTTGGAAAGTTGAATCACCATCATCATCTATTTTGCGTTTTGTTTAGAAATTGTTTTTCCTCTGACGGGCTAACAATTTCTGAAAATCCGTGCGTAGCACCTACAACGAAGAACGAACGTATGAAGAAATCGAGTTATCTCTCTAAAAAACAAATCCTCTCACGTAATACATGTGCCCTACAAATGAAACCAAGAATGAGACACAATTTGTCCAGCAAAAAATGCCTTACGGTACAGGATAATTTATCCGTTAATAGCACCTAGCGGCGGTTAACTTGGCGCCCATTTTTCTCAATGGGAAAAACTTCCTTTCCCCTATACATCTTCTAGACAGAAGATGCCCCCCTTCGCCTTGTGATTAGGCTGTTTGGGGTTTTACACTAAGAATAACTTTAAACCTTAAATTAGTAATCATTTGAAAAATAGTAGAAAAGCAAATAGCAATAAATGAAAAAGTGTATATTTCCTTTATGTATTTTTGGTGCAATCTCAAACCAAAAAGCATTGGCATTTGTATACAAAGAGTGCAAGCCATAAAGGAGGAATGGAGGGGGCGATGTTGGTTTTGCCTCAGGCATAGTTACGCCTCCTTCATGGCTTTCTTTTTTTTCCTTCTTTCTATACAAATGCCAATGCTTTTTGGTTTGAGGTTGCACCAAACTGGGTAAAGTTCCATCCAAGATGGCAACCTCGAACCACTCTATAACCTCGAACACAGAAGTGTGTCGAAGCATTTCCAGTACTTATTCGTCTTGCAATTGTGGGAAAATTTGATGCTCCAACATTTCCAAGACATTTTTGTCTCGGTTCCATTTACTTGACCATCCATTTACCGTAGAGCCCGTAGTGCGGTTTATTTACACATCCGAGTCTTCCACGAATATCCGTATGGTCTCTATTGTCATAACGTAACCTGTTTCCGCGTTTGGCCTATTGCCGTTTGTGGCATAAAAAATATTTTTTATGTTGTACGAGTTTTTAGTTCGGATAAAGGCCACAGTGGTGCGCATTTGCGTAAGCTGCGAACCACTTTTGGCTTTTTGCGTACTTTTAATTGCAATAACATCTATATTGTCACGGATGACTGGAATCCCTTTTCTCATGACTATAGATTGTATGTTCTTTTGGCTTGTAGGCAACGAGGGATCCAAAGTACATGGAATCCTCGTGCCGTTCTATCGCAACCCTATGTACCTTCCACAAAAACCTCCCCTTCCGGGTTAAAGTAACTGGTTGGTCATCTAGATGACCCATAGATTAGACCATCGTCACCCCGTGACAGGATGTCACTCTTCTTCCATAAATACCCCGAGTCAATGTAGACGAGGGACAGTTATTGTTTCACTTTTGTAGCTGGTTGTTGCTAAAGAAGAATAAACACATAGTTCACTTGCGTACCGTCACAATTGGTGGAGATACAGGTTAGCACAAAATTTTTTTTTCGTTCTTTCTCGTTCGTTTCAACATCGTTCGGACATATTGGAGGCGTACTTTGTTTAGGGGTCCTGCCACAAGCGGCGTAAAACAAACGGGTTTCACACCTTAAATTGTTTGTGTATGGGGTCACAAATACGGCCAATAAGAACGGAACGAAAGAGAAAAAGAACAAACAATTGAGTGACATACAAACGTTTAACGTCGTGTACCGAAGTGTGGGGAAAATAGAAATTCAGTTGTTTAGATTGGGGTTGTCCCAATTGGTGTCTTTTGTTAATACCGCCAAGTCAACTGCGGTAGTGAAGGTAATAGTGGTGTGTCGTGTTGTGGAGGGGTTGCATCAGATTTGATCGAAATTAACCATTGTTGTAGTCGTAGCGAAGAAATTATCATTAGTGTTAAATATTGCTCACTGTTTGAAACCTAAGGAAAAATTGTGTGGGAAGTGTCATTCGTGTTAAACAGTGGTTAGTGGGGGAAATCTGAGAGAAAAGCTGTTTGGGTTTATTTGTCAATTTTTTTTCGTTTGTTTTCTTTTCCTTTCTTTTTTTTCCTTGCTCGTTCAGTAAATATTCGGTGGGTTAATTCAATAGCTTGTGTTTTAGTTTGGGAATACAGATAGTATCACTTAATACTCTAAAGTATCCTCTTTTGGTTGAAAAATTTGAGTTTTTTTTTCGGGAATATTATACAAGCTAAACGAAAAAACATTCTGACAAACATCATCATAGAGCTTGTTAAGACGCCCCGAAAACCGTCGGCTCGCAGACAACCCAGTTGTCTACGAGAACCGAGCAGACGCCTTCACCCCATCCCGGCAGAACAACTTCTATCCACCAGTCAAAACAATTCAGGGTTACGGATATCAGCGTCTGCGTCAGCAATAATTTTGCCTGTAGCAGACCAAACTTCAAGTTCATCATCAGAAGACGAAGACGATCTAAAACGTCCCGCTTCACCAATTGTACCAAATAATATCGTCCCGGCGGGTGCAATGGCAGCCCAGAGGAAATTCATCTCACCGCCGACGTTTAGCGCAAAACCAGGAGAGAATACGCAGGACTGGATGGAACGCTACGAGCTTACCGGTCGGTATAACCATTGGGACGCGGCCGAAATGAGGGCAAATTTCGTAATATACTTGGAAGGGACTGCGCGCAAATGGTTTCTTTTTACAAATGTTCCAGCGGACTGGGAAGACCAGGTGACGGTGGCCGCAACGGCAATTCCGTTTGTAGCGGGACTGCGAACTGTCTATATACAAGAAATTCGACAGGACAATTTCACTCTCATCCAAGAGGCGAAGCTGTGAAAACGTTTTCAAGGAGAAAACGAGGACGCAGCATCGTATTACTACAATGTTTTACATATGTGTCATGTCATCAACCCGGGTATGTCACAAACCCAAATTCTGGAATTTTATACAACGGTTTAAGCAGGTCAATGCTGAAAAAGATTTACTCTTTAAAACCGCGAACATCGGCAGAATTCTCGGAAATGGTGAAAATACATACGGAAACCTCAATTCTACTGGACCGCCGAAGTTATGAAGAACAGAACGCCCCTACATCGGCAGTAGCTTCAGTTTCAATGATAAGTCAACAACAGTCAAACTGGAAGGACAACCTGGATTTAGGAAAAATGTTGCTAGAACTACAAAAACAAAAGAAGGTTTGAAAGAATCTAGACAGAAAAAAGTCAATTGGACTTCCCCAGTTGTCTTAAATCGGCGTCCAGAAAATGGAAGTCTTGAATGCTATTAGTGCAGAAGAGTGGGACACATTGTTCGGTTTTGCTTTGATAATCCGCAGTACTCACAATATAAAGGTAATCAACGTAATACAGTACAACGTCCTCAACAAAGTAATCCCCACACAGGACCACACGTAAACAGTTTACAAGAAGAGACCTATTATGAAGAACTACCTCATGACCAACCGCATTCGTCGATGCAAGGCGATTTGTCTCTCAATAATCTAGTATTCCAAAAAAAAGAGCTAAATGTAAACGTTCCTTGTCTTACATTAATCACGTCAAAATTGATTACTGAAACAGTCCAGTGTGGGAATATGATGGTGAAAGCAGTAGTAGACACGGGAGCGGTAATTACGGTCATCTCCCCAAAGCTGTTAGCATGCACAAATTTTCAGATTACAGAATGGGAGGGCCCTCGTGTAATAATGGCTAATGGTTCAACAGCGTCCCCTATAGGGGCTACCCTAATAACAGTTAAACTTCACAACAAAGTAGCGACAGGAAATGCAGTGGTAATGCAAATGGAAGGAATCGATTTACTGTTAGGAAACGATTTCTTAAAACAATTTGGAAAGCTTCATATAGACTATATCAGGATTCCCAAACTTTAATTACAGTGGGAGAATTACCTTTAAACGTGATTACACCCAAACAACAGGAACAAAGAACGTTAGAATTCAAACAACGGAAGGGTTGAGTATACCGGCATTCTCAATTAGACAAGTCCCGATCTCTCGGCCCCCTCGATCGGACACCCAACTTTTCACTCCATCCCGCAAACTGATGTTAACAAAAGCTCTTACAGTGGGGCACGCATTGCTGGTGGGTCACGCAACAACTGTCCCAGTAGCAAATATTTCGTGCCAAGATGTCTGGCTTGATAAAGGATCCACTCTGGGGACAAGCCAAAATTATACAGACAAAATTCTTTCGTGTAACTTAGACGACTCAACGACGCCAGAAGCTACCCCCTCGTTTCAAGAAACAGTGACCGAAGCCCAACAACAATTCTTTGAAGAGTTAGAAAAGGCAATTAATGCAGAACTTTAACCAGACGACAAAGTTCAATTACAAAATCTGCTGAAACATCACATGGTTTTTTTTTGCGTCAAGCCCTAAAGACGTCGGTCGTTGTACGTTGACCGAACACACTATTCAATTAAAGGATGGAGCACAACCAATTCAACGGGGACCCTACCCAAGTGCGTGGAAGGCAAGAACAATTATGCAAACACAAGTAAACGACATGCTGGAAGCAGATCTAATTGAAATCTCAAATAGTGCCTGGTCTTTTCCGGTGGTTCTCATTCTAAAACCGGATGGCAGATGGGGTTTTTGTGTTGACTACAGAGGATGAACGAAGTCACAGTACGAAATGTGTACCCATTACCTCGGATCAGTTTTATTCTCAGTAGACTACAAGGAGCAGAATTTTTTTCCATCATGGATCTCCAATCGGGATATCACCAATTACCTTTACGAGAAGAAGATAAACAAAAACGGTTACCCCTGATGGACTTTATCAGTTCAAAGTACTTCCCTTTGGAGTGGCCAATGGCCCGAGTACGTTTAAAAAGTACTATGGATATTTTCTTAGGGGGACTACGCTGGACGTCATGCCTTGTCTACCTTGACGATATTATAATTTACGCTCCCATTTTTGCTTCTCATTTGGAATGTCTCAACCTAGTATTGTCTTGTCTGTCAAAAGCGGGGCCAAAATTAAAAACAAGCAAATGTAAATTCGCCATGACAACACTAAAAGTTCTGGGACATGTAGTATCACGAGAATGTATGGCTCCTGATCCCGAAAAACTACGCGCTGTAGCGGAGAGTTCCCGTCATGTAATGAGTGAAAAACACAAGCAGAAAAAGTAAAACGGGTACAGATTTTTTTAGGTCTTTGTTCTTATTACCGCAAACACACTCCAAATTTTTCAAAGATAGCTCTACCTTTAATATTGCTGACTAAGAAAGGGGAACCGTTTGTTTAGGGAGACGATCTACAAAATAGTTTTAATCAACTAAAAGCAGCACTGATAGTAGCACCTTTATTGGCACACCCAAATTATACTCTCCCTATGATTATTCTACCGGATGCCTGTGGCTTTGGAATTGGTGCTGTTTTATCACAAAATGTAAACGGTAAAGAACATCCTTTGGCATACGCCAGTCGTTTGTTATCTTCCTCGCAAGTTAATTATTCGATAATAACGTAGAAGGAGTGTCTGGCGTTGATTTGGAGCTTGGAAAAATTCAGACTTCTAATTTGGGGTTGTAAATTAATCATAATAACCGACCATGAAGCTTTATGTTGGTTAAGAACGAAAAAAGATTTAGTCGGTCGTTTGGCAAGATGGAGGTCTGCCTTCAAGAGTACGATTTAGAAATACAATACCGCAGTGGGAAATTACATCAAAATGCAGACTGCTTGTCACGAAATCCGCTGTTCACCAAAGAAAACGTGCTAGAAGAACGTTGCTTAGAGGTGGGTTCAATTATTATGGATTCTCTGGATCTTCAACTACAAGATGTTCGATTAGAATTTGCGAAAAAAATAACGTGAAATAAGGGAATGGAGAACCATCATTGAACGCATTGAAGCAAAATGATCGGTGGGCAGACATTTCTGTTTACTAGAGCATTTCCTCTTTAAACAGAAAAGTATTTATGGACGTACATATCTTCGCCTGTGCGTACCGCCTGAATTCCAAGGGTTAATTCTGAAATCATGTCATGATGACCCGGTGTCAGGTCACCTGGGGATTCAGCGAACGTTTCTTTTGGAACACACTGGCACATGACGTGACCGCATATGTCAAGTCATGTCTACTATGTCAGAAACGAAAAAGTGTGTGTAGTCTCCCGACAGGAATGCTGCAAAGCATTAAAGTCGACAGACCCTTTCAAAAATTGGGGTAGATTTATTGGGACCATTCCCTACGTCGTTAAAGGAGAATAAAATGATAATCGTGGCTGTTGATTATCTGATAAAATGGGTGGAATTAAAGGCGCTACCAACCGGCAAAGCAGACGTTGTCACCCAATTTATGGTGGACAAAATAGTACTTTGCCACGGGACACCAGAGTCTATTATAACGGATAGGGGGAAATGTTTTTTGGCAGACATCACTCAAAAGGTATGGAAAAATTGGGTATAAATCACAAAACCACTTCGGGTTATCACCCACAAACGAATGGACAAGTGGAACGTATGAATCATACGCTGGCAATGATGATTTCAATGTACATTACTGACGAAAAAACGAACAGGGACGAACCTCTCCCGTTTATCTGTTTTGCTTACAATACAGCTAGACAATAATCAACAGGATTTTTTCCATTCTTCCTACTATATGGTAGAGAACCAAATCTTCCTGTGGACATTTTGTTGGGCTCCCATCCAAATCCCGTATGGTCACCAGACTTTGCTCAACAACCATACGCAGAAAGACTAATGGACGATTTTTAAAAAGCCAGGGCAATAGTTCGGACCCGAATCGAAGTGGCTCAATTGAAACAAGCTGAATGTTATGATGCCAGCCTTGGAAATTTGTTTTTTAAAAAAGATGACTTGGTATTGGTATACAAATTAATACGAAGAAAAGGCCGATCAGAAAAATTACTGCATCGGTGGCTGGGGCCGTATATTGTGTTACGACAAACCACTCCAGTAAATTACGAAGTACGCTCACAAGTCGGAAGAAAGAAATCCGATATCGTCCACGTCGGCAGTATGAAACCGTTCACTCAATTACACGTAGCTCAATATAGTATTCTTCGGGAGAACGACGCCTCCGCCACGCAGGAGGAATCCGTGCCGGATCCCGCTTCAAAACCGGTGGAATCTTTATTACAAAAAACGCCGGCAATGGGGGACACCGGTGAAGTTTCTTCGGCAGGTCATCAGGAACCGGAAATCCTTCCGCAATATCACAACAACCGCGGCACCCTGACAACTTTACCACCACGTATCCGTCGTCGACCGGCTCACCTTAACTTTCTTGTACCCTTTGGTTTCATTTTTATGTTTTCTCTGCTGGGACCTTCAACGTCGGCGATATTATTGTGAGACACCGTGATTTTTCAAGAACAGCCAGGTATAGCGATGAGTGAATCTTCTTGGAAGCTAGTGATGGATTGGACTCCAAACGAAGAACTCCACACAATAAATTCAGTTGAATCCCTAATTGCGCAACTCTCCGAGGCGGCAAAACGTCACCGAGCAGATGCCATTTCCTTTCATGAAAAAGACGTCCGTACTTCGTTCCGCGACACGTCGAGTTACACGGCGGCTGGTTAAATTGACACAAAAGTATATTTCTTTTCTACACTGCTGAACATGACGAAGATGTTGAAATAATAGTGTAAACGATGGCAAGGAAACATGTTTGAATGGGATAACTCGACTCTTTATTGACTAACCAAATCAAATATGTAACAAAAAATAATGAGTACAGAACTTACAAAGAAACTCACACAAAGTATAGAGATATCTAACTTGTCCAGTGACAGGTACCTGATGTAAGAGAGTGAACGAGAGATGAGATTGACCGGTGAGAGCTAAACAGTTGGATAGGGTTGTACAACAAGAAATAGGTTTCGGCAACGTGGCATAATGATATTCAACAGAAGACACGTCTAACAACGTGCACTATGGCCCTTTCGGGGGTAAAACTAAGCGAGGTATTCTAGACATGGGAGGTACAGCGCTTAAATGGCTTTTTGGAGTTTCCACACAGTCCGACTTAATAGACCTTCACACAGAAATGGAAAAAAGAGGATTGCAACAACAGCAGATCGTTCATCTCATAGACAAACAAGTGACAATAGCTAATCAAACACAACAAATCGCCCACTCAAGTCTGTTATTGATTAAAGCATTGGAAAAGCGTTCGACATTGTTGCAAAGCAAAATTGATTACGTTTTAGAGTACATTCAACACAGCGAACTTATTCACCTCCAACAGCTAGAATATTTCGCGGAACTCGACTCTACATTTGCCTCATTGGACTACGTATTCGCGTGGTTTCAGCAACAACTGGAAGCGTGGGAAATTGGCTTGGCCACCTTAGCCAATGGGCGGCTATCCCCACAGATTATTTCACCTCCAAACCTACAAGCTATATTAGTAGACATTAATAAACAACTACCACTAGGTTGGAAAATTCCGGCAGACGATCTATGGGTATTGTATAGAGAAGCAACAGTAACTGTAGCAGTCGTCCGAAACACCTTCCGACTATTTGTAGAAATTCCTTTCAACGACCACGCACAACACTTTAATTTGTTCAAAGTAATTCGTTTGCCTAAAGCCACGGAAAATGGAACTCATGGCGTTCGATTCAGTAACTTGTCCGTTTTTTTTAGCGGTCTCTTCCGATTTAGATACTTTCATCGAACTCCAAATTACGGAAATGCAGCACTGCCGAGAATTTGACAAACAGCTATATATGTCCGTTCCATACGGGACTAAATAAACGGGGTTCAAGAAAATCTTGTGCAATCTCTCTCTTTACCGAAGATACCAGACAAACTAAAACGAATTGCCAAACTGAATTCCTTCCATGGATGGGCCCAGAAGTGGCCTATTTAGGAAAAAACCGCTAGGCATTCTCGGCTATCAGACCTCACGACGTCGTATTTTCTTGCCCCACAAGTATGCCACATTCTCCCCCGCGAACGCTGAAACTCCCAGCCGTAGGGATATTTGAAGTTCCGCCGGTCTGTGCCGCACGAACCGAGGACTGGATTTTTCCGGCCAGTTTGGAAGGCCAAACAGAAGCACTAGGCCTACTCACCGCACTGGCGACTCCACAACTCGTCTCCCTTCCCTCCAATCTATCGTTCACACGAAACGCAGTGGTCGTCGAACTTCCACGTGACAATCAGTCTCCCCTCAATCACATCGGGGGGGGGGGGGGGGGGGTTGGTTGGTGCATTTTTCTCCTGCATCAACGACTTAAAAATAATCTTGATTTCAACCCCGGTCTATACGAAATGATAGGAACGACCCATCGTGAGGCGTCGCAAACGCACCAGTCTCATTTACCGGACTCGAACACTCCTTCGGGGGGATGGCTCCGTACGGGGGGGGGGGGGGGGGGATCTGTCACGGATGACTGGAATCCCTTTTCTCATGACTATAGATTGTATGTTCTTTTGGCTTGTAGTCAACGAGGGATCCAAAGTACATGGAATCCTCGTGCCGTTCTATCGCAACCCTATGTACCTTCCACAAAAACCTCCCCTTCCGGGTTAAAGTAACTGGTTGGTCATCTAGATGACCCATAGATTAGACCATCGTCACCCCGTGACAGGATGTCACTCTTCTTCCATAAATACCCCGAGTCAATGTAGACGAGGGACAGTTATTGTTTCACTTTTGTAGCTGGTTGTTGCTCAAGAAGAATAAACACATAGTTCACTTGCGTATTTTGTAGTTTCCGTTCGTCTACATCTAATCCCCGTCACAATATAAAAGACTTGTTGGGAAAAATATGAAGCTAAAGGTATCACCGAAAAAGTGACTGCAGCTTCCGATGTCCCAATTCTCGTTCATCGTAGGTGAGCAGAACGTTGCGCCTTGTCGTGGCCCACCCAAAATTTAATCACTTTGGTACAGGTACAAGTCTCTCTGAGCCTCAATGGGACTTCCAGCGCAGTTCCAGTGATAAGTACAACTGGCATGCGGACATCGCCTTCCAGGACGTTACAAACACGATGAGTGTAGTGGACGGGCTTCTCCGTAAGTATATACTCTTGATGTCGTGGAAACCCCAAATTTCCAACTTTTGAAGGAGCGCCTCTCTCCTTTCACGTGTTGTGGCCGGTAGGTGTATGCCGCACCAAAGTCGGTTTTAGAATAGAAGTTTTTAGAGACAGCCAATATTACAGCCAATGTTACAATGTTGTAACCCTCTTTGTCAGTACTGACAACTTTTGTAGTATAGTCAATCCCACATAACACAAGTCAGTCCGGTGGATGTCCAAAAGATGTCAATTTCGGACATTGGTCCTATCCTTTGGATGTCAGTTGGAGAGCCTAGGAACATCCCAACAGCCGAAACGGAGATCCAAGGGATGTCATTTTTTTAATTTTTGTCCGCCCTAGCCAGCGCCACAGGATGTTCTACCAACATCCGAAACAGACATATTCCGGATAAAATTACAACATGTTGAGGATAATATTCAATACGTCATTTCCCTCAGCGTACTACTTTGTTATACATAGACACTACCAGATTCGAACACTGAACCTTTGTGTTGCCAAGCCAGCTTGCTAACCACTAAGCTGCTAGATGTTATTATTAAGGGACAAATTATATATTGACATTATATCTATCAGACTTTAAACGTTTTTCCCAAGCTACGTTAAATGATAAATCATTGTAAAATCCCGATAGAGAAAAGTTTGAAACTCTTTTTTTTACCCAATTAAATAATCATTGCATAAATAAACATAATTGCACAACAAAAAAGTTATTTTCGGACCCTTAAAAACCCAGATTGGGACTCATTTATTAGACTGACAAAAGCAGTCTTTTATCGGACGGTCAAGCAAACAAAGTCTTTTGTCCCAAATAAAACCAGGTGTGTTGTCTGGGATAGCACTGTATAATGTTGGGGAGACTGACTGACTCGCTGAAGGTCGAAAAGAGTTTATAGAGAAAATAGCTGATGTTCACTGGTTCTCTCGAATAAATTTAACTTTATTTTGGTGCCATTAAAAACTCTATCAGTAGATTTTAACTTAAGTATCACAAATTTTCAAATATTGCTACATTTGTCATTGCTATAGAGTGTATGACGTGCTTCCCTAACCGAATAGGAGCATCATTTACTGGCGTTTTTTGCGCCCAAATTATGTTTGATTTCTTCATTACATTCCCATAGAGTGGTTCGCGATCGAAGGAGGAACAACTCGAGGAAATGCTTGGGACGATGTCAGTTTTGCCTCAGACATAGTTACGCCTACTTCATTCCTCCCTCATGCTTTCCACTGTTTCTCTACAAATACCGTGAACCACTCTAAAGTCTCATTTCTATTTGTACAACATGAATTTTCCGTAAATAAACCATGTTTTGGTTCAAAAAGTGTTATGTAATCAATATTTTTCGGTGTATTTTTCATTCATTCTCATCTAAGTGTAAAAACGACATATTTGGTTGCTTGATAAATGTAAAGTCCTATTACGGACTTCTGTATAACATGAACGGGCTGTACTTATAGGGCCCTCTAAGGGACGTTCGTTTAGTTCATCCGATGGATGTCCTTTTGAGAGCCGCAGATGGATAGGCTGTTCCTTGGCTGATCGGCTCTCATTCGGACATCCAACGGCTGAACTGTGCTATGTGGGAATGTAGTGATTGAAGAGGCTATTTTTTATTTCGAATTGTTCACAATTTCTGAAAAATGAACTTTGTAGAGAGAAAACTTTTGAGTGTAGAACAATCAATTTTCGCAGGAAAAATCTTGAGGCAAAACTAGTGTTTTACCTTAAGAAAAAATTCAATTTACAACACGGGTTTCTGCCTTCGGCGGCTATCTTTTCTTAAATCAACCAATCAAAAGACAGGGAAGAGTGGTAGAATTTCAATTGTTGTATTAATGGAGATTTTCCCTTTTTATTTCACAAGTTGCAACATTGTCATCTTGAATAACAGAAACATTTGTACAATTTGTCCCTTTGCAATAAGGTCGTTGCATGAAATTTGGATTTATTTGAAACATACTTGGTTAGAATCAGTTTTTCACGCTGATTCTCATGGTATTTTTCTTTTAAATTAACCGAAATGTGTGTATTTTTAATTAATAGTTCGAATATGCTCCTCCCATTTCAAAACGGGCCCTCAGCCATTTTTCATGGGCGGAGCCTAATTTCTGATCAATTTGTAGACGACGCTAACGAAAATAAACAAATTTCTCACCAAAATATTTTTTTTATTTATTTTTTTATTGTTTTCATTTAGATTCCTGAATTACGGTATGAAAAATATCAAAATAAGATATAATTATATACAGTAATTCAGGAATCCAAATGAAAATCAACACAAACATTAATACTGGTACAGAAGTTTGTTTACTTTGGTGAGCGTCGTCTACAAATTGATCAGAAATTAAGCACCGCCCCCCAAAAATGGCTGAGGGCCCGTTTTTAAATGGGAGGAGCTTATTGGAACTTTAAATTAAAATTAAGCATACTTAAGTTCATTTAAAAAAAAAAATAAATAATACCATGAGAATCAGCGTGAAAAACTGATTCTAACCAAGTATGTTTAAAATAAATTTAAATTTCATGCAACGACCCTATTTATACACACTACTACGCTACACTATTTCGTTTTTCCTGCAAATGCATCTCATGGAATTGCAATTAGGGTATACAACAAAATGTTTTATTTTGAATTACTTTTCAAATTTTCACGAACGGATAATGGGGACGATATCAAATGTAGATGGTTCATCTGAACCTGCTGCTGAGTTATTATTTTGGTAGCTAAATGTTGTTGAATAGTGTGCCAGAATAAAACGTGATCCGCCAGACGATTTGGAACTAAACAGTTATTTATTTCGGGTTTTAGCTCCGAAATAGAAATTTCATTTGATTTGACGTTGGGCGAGTCGTCAACATCTGAAATGGTACCCATTTTATTGGTAGTGAAATTATTCGGGTGACAAGAATCCGTTACAGAATGTGTTCGCATGTGTGCTCTTAAATTGCAGGCTAAGGCAAAACACTTCCCGCATTGTAAACAATTGTGAGGCTTTTTCCCTACAGAAAGGAATATTTACATATTTGTTTATGTTGCATTTTTATTATTTGCAGCCTGTATTTCATTTATTCTAATAAATAGTATTCCCCAAATGCATCATATTTAGCGTATATACTTTAGTAGGCCTACAAAAAATTAGTATTCATCTTTATTCAAGTGAGCATTATTACCTGTGTGAAGAAAAAGATGATTTCTTAAGTTGGTTTGCTTACTAAAGCCTCGATTACACACTTGGCAATGAAAAGGCCAACTACCGTTGTGAACGTACATGTGAGATTTCAAGTCCCCTGGAGTGGGAAACGATTTTTGGCACATCGTGCACTTGTGAGGTTTTTCCTGATAACATAACAAATAATAAGATGTTAGTCGATGATTTAAATTTAATTAAGTGTCCAGGACTATGGAAAGTTAGTGAAAGTTCATATTCAGCAAATCTTATAACTGACAATCATTGGCGGTTCTGTTTTTTAATTCATTACAGTAACTAAGAACTAGCAAGTAGTTAAAAAATTGTCGCAGTAAAAAAAACCCCAGAAAATAGTATAAGCACAAGCGCATTTTATAGCAGCAACGTTACGTGGAAAAAGGATTTCTCGGATTCAAATAGACTAATGTATACGCTAATGGAGCAAGGATCACGAATTTGGAATCAGGTTATCAGTGACCCGAGAGATAAAGTATTTATCAATGAATATTTGTTTCACTTTAATTTTTTTAATAAAAAACTATTAATGAATACATATAAGAGATAATTATGAAATATTTTAACCGATTTTTTTTTATTTTGTTAGTTATAAGAGTAGTTATTTGTAATAGCACTGTTAGTACAGTGTTCAAAGAATATTCGAAATTTATTTTGAAAATATTCGCAAACAACCGAATAAAACAAGGCACCATTTTTTCCAGAAAGATTCAATATGAATAAAATCCATTTATTCGAAAGATCAAAATCGGCTGATCTTTTATTTAAAATTTAAAATTCAATTTAGATAATAGCGAGGGGTTTTCAACTAAAAAAAAAATCATCGTACAACTGGTCCCTCAGTAAACTTAGAATAACTTAAAATCTATAGGTCCTAATTTTTTCCTATTATCTAAAAAAATCAAACACATCTCAGCCAATGAAAATCAATCGTTCATTTTTGGTGTTCGTAGGAGATATTTTTTTGGAAAAAAATTCTGAAAAATCACGAAAATCTTTTAAAAAATTAAAAGAAAATTTAAAAAATCCAAGAAATTAAAAAAAATCCCCAAAAAATATCTGAGAAATTTGAAAAAATCTAAAAAAACCATTTTTTGAATTTAAAAATCCGTACACCTTTGGATCGAATAAACAACTCCTCGGATAATAAGCAAGTCGCTTAGAGCAAAGCTCACTAAAAGTCTAAGTTTTTAGACTTAAAAGAAACAAATATGTAAATTTTGATTTCAGATGGTACATTTACCTTTACGTGAGTCATTCGATGGTAGTAAAGATTCGAAGAAGCTGTGAACCTTTTACCACAAACAGGACATTGATGCGGTTTTTCACCACTGTGGATCCTTCTATGAGTATTTAACGAGCTAGAAGTAGAAAATCCTTTCCCGCACACGTCGCATGCATGTGGCTTTTCACCTGAAATCACACATGAAATTAATTTAAGAATCCTTCAAACAAATTCATCCGCAGTTTTTTTCTTTATACTAACCAGTGTGAGTGCGAATGTGACGTTTCAACAACGAAGGTCGGTCGAATGATTTGCCGCAAACTTGACAGGGCAGAAAAGTTCTTTCTCGACTTCTTTTTGGTGTCGGAAGACTTCTTTCTTTTATCAACTCTTTTGAGTGATTTTTTTCTTCTTTCAAGAAGAATTTTTCATCGGAATCATTTTCTGGATTTATTGCAACTACTTTTAATTCAGCAATCTTATTTTTAGAATCGATTAATTGAGGCAAAGTATCCTTTGCCTTTGGCAACTGAAGGAATGAATTATTTGAGTTTCTCCTCATGCATCCCTTTGGCTTATAGCTCAAATCTAAAGGAAGGTCTATTGTAAAATTTAAACAAAAATTAGATAAGAAATTGGGTTATTTAAAGATTCGTCTATTTCTAAATGAATTATCTCTACTTCAAGTTTAAAATTGTAACGCTTCATTCTGCTTGGTTTAATTTTACTATACCATTAGTAGGACTTGCTGGAATATTAGCAGATGAAAGAGGGAGGTAAAAACAAGTTCCAAACATTTCAGTTTTCCGCACTTCCCGCGTTTTTATGCGCATGAGATGTTTGAGAGGATTTTCAATATATTCTGTTCGTAACGATGGCTTGATCTCAACTGACCGATTACTGCGGATGATTTAGCCTCAAAATATCAGACTTCCCACAATTACCTGTAAAAGTGGAACTAACGCAGGAACAGCAATATCACGGAGTTACATACACAACAAAAGCGAGACCTCATGCATCGCAGGAGTATTTCGGCTTAGAAAAGGGAAAAAGAGAATAAATACAACTACGGGTATTGGTCAAGTCTTGACTTTAGAATCGATGATGTCATTTCCTACCTCGCTAACATCAGCCAATCACAACTAAGCTGAACAAAAGCACCTATTCTTATTGGTTTACACCTGTGCTGCATTGTCTCTTTTCAGTACATAATCGAAAAACATGTTCAACAACCAACACAAAGAGAGACCGTTCTTCTTCTTCAATTTTTATTATGTGGTTGTGGTTGCTGTTGTCTCTCTTTCTTATTTCTTCATTCAAGGGATCTTCGGCGTGTATGTAGGCTACATCGAGCAGCATGTCTTTTACACAATCGATTCCCATTATGGTGTTTTTTATTATACTTTTTTTTTTGTTTCTTTACATCATGCTGCTAACTGCTGCCGGATAGAAATTTTTAAGTTTCTCTAAAACAACAATAGGATTCTTATTGCAACGTCATGTCGCTACTGGTTATAGCCGCACAATCGAATCCTATATACCCAGTTGCTGATATACTTAGCTTCCGTCTAGGCCTTTTCAGTTTGCAGATGTAGATAACATTTTGCGGTTCACATTTAAAAACATAAAGGTCTTTTTTCCTAAACATTTTCATCAATTTTAATAGAATTAAATAAAGACTGTTCGTCACTCATTTGATAAGGCTTAGCCTGACTTACCAAAAGATTTCTTTCCTGCAGATATAGTATACTCTTCTTTTCTATATTTTACATCTTTCCGGATATTCCCGCGACATACAGTATCTAATCGTCAACGACTTACAGTATTTAAAATGATTTCACTGATTTCAAGTTTGAAAACAGGAAGTATAACGAATACCTACGAAAACTAAAGAAACGTATGATAACATGGATGAGAATCGATTTCGATCCGCTGTAAATTGTACGGTAAAATGCCGCCATCATCGCGTTCGTTGTCTTATTTTCAAAAGAAAATAGAAGAGGTTTGGCTGATGATGGTTGCCGCCATCACTACATGGATCCAACACAGCAGCAGCGACCGCAAAGAATCGACGAGGAAGAAGGTAGGTAGGTAAAAGGGCAATATCACTAAGGAATCATTAAGAATGGAAAACAAGAAAAAAAAAGCATGAAACGAAGAATGGTTGGTATACGTGGTAGCCTGACATCAGGGCACAGAAAAAACCGTTGCAACAATCTGCTTTTGAAATGTTTTTAAAGCGTGCCGCCTCAATTCCAAATCCACGGGCTGCTGTAGGTTATTCGTGATGTCGAAGCAAGAAATATAGAATCAAAACAATGGCTGGCATTATTATCTTTTCAAAGATTTTGCGCACAAAATCCTTATCCGTTATTGTTACATTAATTTTTTTTTACAGGTAGTACTATATTAGGGTCAACTCGTTCTACTTCGCCACTCATTATGAAAATATATAAAATATTATTAACATGCAGTGAAGATGAGTTTTTACTAATTAACTTCTGCTTATTTTATACTACCCAATAATGTCAACAAGAGATGCGGAATACGCTTTGAAATTTATGAAGAAAATGGAACAGAAATAAAGAAAGAATCTTTTTTATACCTTCCAGCACGTTATTTTTGACCAAGAATGAAATCAATTAGAAATTGCAAGTATCTAAAGCGGGAAAATTATGGAAGGCGAGGAAAGTATAACCTCCAGTAAAATACGGCGATAAATCTTTTTTTCTTGGAACATGAAGACTCCCTCCCTGTTGGCGAAATATAAGAGTAATGACTAGCCTATTCTTTTTTTGTTTTCTTTATCTATTATTTGATTTTTTTTTTCTTGTTTCTTTTTCCTGTACTTGTTATGTTTTTATAAATTCGATTTTAAAGTCCAAGTGATTCATCGTAAATAGCTGAATATTGTAACTGATAAACTATGGTGTATGGTTAAGCCTTACTTTATTTTTGATTTTATTATTGTGTGTATACGGTATTCTACTCCATAACGAAAATCGATTACCCCGTAAATTATCGTAGATTCTACACGTTTGGCTGAAGTGTTGTGTACAGGTAAACTCTTAGGCCTATTTGGTTGTTTCGCTTTTGCGTGCAAGTAGTGGTCTATGAATAACTTATTAATTTGATTGCTTAAACAAATGTGTAAGATTGATTTCGATCTCACTCGATTTCCCTGCCATTTTTCCCTGCTGTGTTTGATTCATTCTGAGTATTGGGCTACGCAGCTCATTATATAAATAAATAAACTAAATAATTAATTTAAATGGACTGTGAATATATCCCTTTTTGAGTTTGAAGAAAGGAAATTGAAGTTCTCTTCATAATAATAGACTTAAATTAAACTACGGTATGTTGTAGGACCTGCAAGCGCATTTATTGTCCACCGTCGTCCACTCCAACTAAATAAAAAAAAATGAATCAAAACTGGGATTCTGGGTTAGAGTGCATGACAAAAGACTAACATATGCACTGGTAGTCCCTGAAAGATAAAATTGATGACTTTTTGCTATAGGGGATAATACACCTAACGCTATTGGTCCTGCCTCACTCCCTATTCTAGAAAGCGCCTCCCCAACCGATTGGTCTTATAATATTATGCTTTCACATACATTTCAAGAGGAGTCTAGTGTGTCAAAGAATAAACCATTTATCACTTGCATTACATTGTCGTCCTCGTTTTGAATGTGTTGTTGTATTTCTTTGTTGATGGTATTCCTGCTGCATGTATAGCTTAGCCTACTGCGTGCGTACCATCTTTAAAAACCTGTCTTTCACTCTCTTCTGTTCATCGCTCTACATTATATAGTAATTTAGGGGGGCATAAATTGCATACGCACTCCGGCCACTCCGCATATGTAGTGCGTTTACGCAAAAGCCGCACTCTTCCGAGTTAGCGTTTTTTTTTCTTTAACTGCTGTGTGGTGGACTGTGGTGGTCTACAGCAGGAGGTATGGAATCAAGAAATGAAAGAATTATAACTTATTTTTAAAGACATGATTAATTGTCTTAAAACAAAAATAGATTATGGCTTTAACACGTGAAAACATCACAAAGACTAAGTACGTAAAAACCGCGAAAAAACGTAAAAAAACCAAAAGCTCTGAGAAAGATTCTAACCTAATCAATGCTATGCCTCTTATTACCTCTCTTTATATACTTGGTATAAAATAAAAAACCTTGCAAAACTAAGAATAAAACTTTTTGCTTGCTGCTGCTGCGGCTTTAAAGTAATTAGTCACTAACCTCTTTTCTTATTCTTTTATCACCCCCGAGGAAGAAACCTGGAGGATTTTTTTGTCCGTATGCCTATTTGCATGGTCGGCATTGCATCTTATTCTATAACCACTTTTTCTTCTTTTTTTTTTTCATATTTTTCGTTTTTCAATTATAGGCCTACCGCGAATGATGCTTCCGATATAGGATGACTAGGCCTATACCGATGTATGCTTTACATCCTTCTTTACGGTTAAAAATTTATATTTTTCAAAACAAGAATTCCCCAATTTTTGGGGAGGCAATATACGTGTCTTATCTAATGCATTTTCATGTATGTTTGAGAATAAATTTCAACTGTAAAATTTACAATAATTAGGCATAAATAAGCGACCGAATCCCGAGTATTAACCTAATAAACTATCGATCCCTTGGCAGAATTTGTACCGTACTTGTTTTGTTCTACATCAACAGCAAAGAGTGTGATTGAGGTGGGAACTGGGAAGTAAAGAAGAGGAAATAAAAAGATATCTTTCGATTTTTTCCTAACTAAAGCCGACATCACGCACTTTGATTCCCTTGTCAATAAAAAAATTTCCCCCTTCTGAATAATGCTTAGTTTTACCTCTTAGTGCTCTAACGCGCTGCATTTTTTTAAATCTATAAAGAAGTATGGTTCGGAATAGGTCCACATCGTCAAGCATCATGCAGCCTCGTCAAGTCAAGCAGCAGCCTTAATATATTGAATTTTAATACACTATTTCAAATCGTTTCAAACCCTCTCTTACGATATTATTGTTATATATCGTATGTGAATGCACTGGACGAATTTTAAAAAATGACTTTTTCGATGAAGCTCATCTCTGCTCTCTTCGCTGTAGAACGAATTACTAAGTTTGCACTGAAAGTGATGCATCTCCTGAATTGTCTTTTCAATTTTTTTTTGTCTTGCCTTTGCCTGTTTTAGTTTGGGATCTTGCATTTTCATACTTGCGGCATGCTGGCGGTTCGAGTAACTATAGCCTACAGATCAGTTTATAGTATTAATGTGGCATGTGGGTTTTTCAAAATTTGTAAATGTCAAATGAAAAAAAAAAAAATTTAAACAAACAAACAAAACAGAAACAATCCAATCTACGATTGAATTCGTAGTGAAAATTATCCGATTTAACGGTCGAAAATGATAAACTTGCGAGAATGTCCCCCCCATGAGCCATGGCCAAATTGTTTTGTTTGTTTGTTTTTTTATTACTTTCCCACCGGTGACCAAAAACAGACCTTGATCACAGACCTTTTCGTGACTCAGAATGCGCCGTATGGCTAACAACTGTCTTACGTGTCATTAGACTACACTGTTTTAGCAACGCATTATTACATCCATTCACATGCAAGAGATACATAATATTATAGTGGTCATGATCTCATATACGATTCTCTTGTGGTTTCTTTGAAATCCAACCAAGGGAAAAATGTAGGCCTACATATTCTATATTAAAGTTTATGACATTTTCTAGCACTCATACAAGAATTTATTGCAGTTCGGCTGCTCGGCCATGATGACATTGATGACTATTGATTTATATGTCATTTTACCTTATTTATCACAGGGGTAGAGGTCTCTAAATCCCGGATGGGGTTGGGGCCAAGCCAAAGTGTACCCCCTCCCCCCCGTGGTCCACCGCCCCACACGGGGTCTAATAGTCTATGGTCTTTATTTTTTTTTCTACACAAAAAAATTCACCACTCTTATTTAATTTTTATTTTCAGTCAGAAAGTTGCATTTTCATTCGCCAGATGGCCTTTTTAAATATGACATTGCCGCCAAATATCAAGATTTGATGAAATGTCAACAGCTCTTGGCAGCTCTTGGAGAAAATAGGTTTGATATGATTTTGGACTGACGAGGAAACTACAGAATAAAAATAATCAATCTTGTCATGAGTGAATTTAAAATTCATCACGCCGTAAGCGAATTGATCGATTCGTTAGGGTAAGTTTACAAATTTCTATCTATGGCTCTAAACTAGTAAATTATTGGCCGTTGCTCGATCGATCAAGTAATAATAGAATTTTTCTCTTCTCACCCATCCTACAGGCTCACTGACTTGGTTGCTCCTGAAAAATTTGTAAAAAACTTGGTGACATCTCCATCTCAGGTTCAAATAGCAAATGCTAGGGAAACTGTACACATATTGGCAGCATCAAGCTCTAATCCTTCTGAAATTGTGAACAAGTATGAAGAACTACGAGACAAAAAGTATGATTGGCATTCTTTTTTCTTAAAACTTTGATTTCTGCCAGTAATTATAATAATATTTATATTTCAAGTTATGCTGAATTGGATCCCTTTGTCTTGATTCTCTCAAAGATGAAAGAGTCTAAGACAATGACCCGCTCAGTCAGGGCTGGTTTGCCAAGAGAATCTGTCAAAAATTACTGCACTAGCACTGATGGTAATAAAGGATCTGGTATTTTTATCTTTAAAGTTTTTTTTCTTCAATAAATTTAATTATTTTGTGTTAATTTCTAGGCCCATCGACATCTACTCCAATTGTGGTTGGTGGTGTCAAATTGAAGGAATTGAAAAGCAGGTTACAGACTGCAAGTGAGGGTTCATTAGGTCATCATCAAGTTGCAGAACTAACAGAGAAAAGAACTACATCTAGTGAAATCATACAAAAGAATCCAAAGTGGTTTCACACCAGACCCTTTCTTTCTTGGGACTATCCTGTTGCTGGAATATCAGATTCTCACCTATTTCAGGTTGCTCCTCTTGGAAATGTTCCTGTAGGAGATCAAGAAAGAATTCTTTTAGAAGAGCTTCTTTATGTTCTCAGTGGGTTTGATGGCGATTACATTCGTGCACTTCCTTTAATTGCAAACGTCGACGAAAGAAAATTCGAAATTGATGATAGTAATATGACCAATATCTTTTAAAGTTATTCAATACTTTAATTGTATAATTATCTAAACTAAACTTATTCTTAATTGTTTTCGCAGGTGTCGACGATTCCTTAAAAGAAATGGTTCGGAGATTCTTCCCGATCTTAGCTTCCTATTCTATAATTGAGCGTTTCTACGAAAGTCGTTCTGGATTCGATTTCGGAATGATAAATGACGCCTTAGCAGCTGCAATTGGCAACTTGGTTCATGAATATCGAATATTTGTCTGTCAACTAGAAAGTTTATTGCTAAAGAACGAACTGAGTTTGCAAAAAGCTTGGTATCTTCTTCAGCCCAATGTCACAATATTGCATCAACTGCATCATGTTGCGTTGTCTTTAATGAGAGCTAAAGCTCAAGGTGGACAAGTATTGTCTGTGCTACACCAACAGACTATGGAAGCGATGGGAAATGAGAAGCAACAAAAGCTTTTACTCTCACTTACTCGTTGTGCGGCCCAGCCATATTGGGAGATTTTACAAAAGTGGATTTATCAAGGTTCAGTCGAAGATCCATATTTGGAGTTTATGGTTGAAGATCATCAAGTGGTTTCTATGGACAAGCTCTCTCCGACGGCATATAGCGACGACTATTGGGAGAAACGTTACACTCTACGACGTGATCGAGTTCCTTCATTCCTTCTTCCACTTACTGACCAAATTTTGCGTACAGGAAAATACCTTAACGTGATCAAACAATGTGGTATGTCCTAGTATAATATTTATTTCCAATAAAATTGTCTATGTAATCACTATTATAATCGATAGGAATGAAGGTGAAACCACCAAGGATTGATGATTTAGTCTATACTCTTGATGGATCAGGCTACAAAGAAGCCATTGAAAAGGCTTACAGCTATGCGTCTGAGACGTTACTGCATGTTCTCATGCAGGATTACGACCTATTAGGTCGCCTCAAGTAAAATCGGTTTAAACCCATAATTTATTGCATAAATCGTAATTTTTTAGTTGATTGCCGTAACTATTCCATGTGATTTAAAAAAATTATATTCAGTAATCAGTATTTCTTTATTGTTGTTGTATCTCGTAGGTCTGTGAAACATTACTTTTTCCTTAATGCGGGAGACTTTATTTTGCATTTCCTCTCGCTGTGCGGAGCGGAATTAGTGAAAAACGTTGATGATGTAATGCCAAGTCGATTAGAATCCTTGCTTGAATTAGCACTTCGTACTTCGACCGCCAACGCTGATCCATTTAAAGATGACCTGGGACTTGAATTACTTTCCTACGATCTAACTACTCAAATGGTTCGGATTCTTTCTATTCAAACTCACGAAGAACGCGGTAATCATAGTGCAAGTTTGATATCCTTCTGCTCTCCAATTAAAATCGATGCCGTGTTTTTTTTTTTATCTAGTGGATGGGAACCACTCAATGGAACACATACGTTTGACAGGATTGGAAGCTTTCTCCTTTATGTACCGTGTTCGATGGCCTGTTTCTCTTGTGTTTACTACTAAAGTCATGGCGTGTTATCAGATGATTTTTCGACATCTTTTCTTGACCAAATATGTGGAAAATCTCTTGGGCCGGTAAGGAGGTTGAAGCATAATCAATTTTATCAAATATACTAATTTAATGACATTTTTTAGGGTTTGGATTTCACATAAAATTGTCCGCAATTATTCGTTTCCGACAAGCCAGTGGTACAATAATGCATTCGCTTTGCGTCATCGCATGCTCCATTTTATCCAAAATTTACTGTATTACATCACGGTAGAAGTTCTTGAACCGTCATGGCAGGTTTTTGTTGAAAAAATCCGAAAAGTGGACAACGTTGATCAAGTATTTAATGAATTTTTTTAGTTTAAATCATTATAGTAAAATATCTAATATCAAATTTACAGGTTATATCAACTCACATGGAACTTCTGAATGTGTGCATGAAAGAGTCTATGTTGACGGATCCCGCACTTTTACAAACGGCTACCAAGTTGATCAAACTCTGCGAAGCGTTCGCTCATTTTATTCTCGTCAGTGATTTATTTCTTTTTTTATGATGAGATACCAATATCGTGTATTATTTTTTATTAACTAGAAAATGCATCGCCATGCTAAAGAAGCTGAAATGGGACTGAGCAGCCTCGCAAATGTAACATCCCTGAGTGAAGTTCTTTTAACTTCTCCTGGGGATGTCTTCCTTCAAGTATCCTAATTTGAATCTTCCCTAATAAAGAATATAAAAACCGAATACAATTTTCATAGGAGAACAGTGACACATTCGATCAAAATGTGGCACGCATGGAACTACAATTTACAACGCTCTTGGCCGATTTGCTGCACAGAATCGCCGAAATGGGTCATGAAAGTTATGATTCTCACATGTTAACTTTACTGAATCGGTAAATATTGAGCTATCAATAGTAATTGACGTAGTTGTTGATTGAAGTTTAATTGAATTTCTTTTATACTATCCAACTTTTGTGGTAGATTGGACTTCAACAACTTTTATACAGAAAAAGTGATCCAGTTCACCTTAAAAACAAATCAAACAGATGACACAATTTCGGGATAATCTTCAAGCATTTTGTCCAATTTTGTATTTTTTCGCGAAAGCAGATTAATAAATTTTCCTAGCTTTTTTTAGTAGGGAAACTAAGTTGAGAAATTTATTAAACCTTTAAAAAAACTCGGGACAGGAAAAAACTGTTATAGCCTATTTGAACTGACCTGTGATTTTCCGTAGATTATATTTTCGCGCTCTACATATATCTTGTAATCCTAGTGTGACTTAGAGAAAAAATTATTTACCTGTCCGGAAACAGCATTGATAATAGAAATGTGATTAGCACAATCAAAAACAGAATTCATTAGTAAATTTATTTTTCTAAAATATATATTTTTAATGGATACTAAAGTCTTAAATATTTTGCGTAAAATAATTATATTCCTTCTGAGTTCTTAACTTCTTATTTCAGTGATTTATCTCCGTGTGGTAAAGTAGAAGCATGGTAGAAGTGTAGAACACTACTAATAAACGGCGGAGGCTCCATCTGGATTTGGAAGAATTAATGGATTTTTCGTGATTTGTCGGTTCTCGGGACAGAGCTTAAGCAGACGAAACCATCTGCTTTCCAGCTTCGTCAATCACACTGAAGCGTATTGAAGTTAGTGCTGCGACGAGTGCGACGTGCAAACCTATTCTTACTCTATAGTTTTTCCTCGATATGGCGTTTGTAAGCTCTAAAGTAAGGCTGTTTCGCTGATTCTAGGCTACAATTGCAAATTCTTCTATAAATTGTATTTGGTTTTGCCTCATATATAGGTTTTCCAATGCACTAAACGATTTTATGCGTCATCTGCAAATCTAAATGATGTAGTAATTCTTGGCGCAGCACGAACTCCAATGGGCGGCTTCAGAGGTGGTCTGAAAAGCATAACAGCTCCACAATTAGGTGCTATTGCCATTCAAGCTGCAGTTGAAAGAGCTGGTATTGCTAAAGAAGAAATCCAAGAAGTATATATGGGAAATGTGTGTCAAGCTGGTGAAGGGTAATAAAAAATGTTAGGCCTACATAATAAATTGAACTCTTAATTATTCGAAAATTTTTTTTTTAGCCAAGCTCCTTCCAGACAAGCAACCCTGTTTGCTGGATTATCAAAAACAACACCAACAACAACAATCAATAAAGTATGTGCTTCAGGTATGAAAGCTATCATGTTTGCTGCACAAAACCTCCAAACTGGACAGCAAAATGTAATGGTGGCTGGTGGAATGGAATCTCTCTCTAATGTACCTTTCTTTCTTCCAAGAGGGGAAACACCTTATGGAGGAATCAAACTCATAGTAATAAAGCATTTACTGATCAAATGTGAAAACTTTTCCATGTTAGGAAAATCTAAATTGCATTTTATATACTAATATTCATAATATTATAGGATGGTGTCTCTTTTGATGGACTGACAGATGTTTATAATAAAATCCATATGGGAAATTGCGCAGAAAATACTGCTCAAAAAATGTCGGTTACTCGTCAAGATCAGGATGCCTACGCTCTTCGTAGTTATCGCCTCAGCGCCGATGCATACAAAAACAAAATAATGCAAAAAGAAATAGTCGAAGTGCGCATCCCTCAAAAGAAAGGTTACAAAGGAGAAATGTGAAGTGTAAAGTAGTACAAGACAAATTGTAAATTGCTATCATTTAAAAGGTAAGCCGGATTTGGTCATATCTGAAGATGAAGAATATAAACGTGTTGATGTTGAAAGATTCTCAAAGCTACCGACCGCGTTTCTTGTAAGTGTATCAATTACTTTCTCCAACTAATCATAAATAAATTACGTATATTATGTTTGAATTATTTGTAGAAAGAAAACGGTACGCTTACCGCAGGCAATTCCTCAGTTCTGAGTGATGGTGCTGCTGCTTGCGTACTCGCCACGGCTCAAGCGGCAGAGCGTCTGGGTTCTAAGCCCCTTGCCAGAATAGTCAGTTTTTCCGATGCTGCGACTGATCCTATTGATTTCCCTATTGCCCCTGGATTCGCGATACCAATTGCTCTGAAACGTGCTGGGGTACGAAATGATTTGGAACTGCTGCCTTGCATTTTCATGTTTCAATCAATTTGAATTCATTTGCTTTTAGATTCGAAAAGAAGATGTTGCATTATGGGAAATCAACGAAGCTTTTAGCGTGGTTGTGTTAGCCAACATGAAAATGCTGGATATTGACCCAGAAAAAGTTAATATTCATGGTGGAGCCGTGAGTTTGGGTCATCCTATTGGGTAAATACTATAAATGAAAAACAAAAACAAACAAAACAAAAAAACATATTCCTACATATTATTTACGTTTCATTTCCAGTATGTCGGGATGTCGTATTGTAAATCATTTGGTATACGCATTGAAGGCAGGAGAGTATGGTGTAGCAAGCATTTGCAATGGTGGTGGAGGTGCATCAACAGTAGTGATCCAAAAATTGTAAGTTGTCTTGTGTTAAATTATGAAGTTATTGTGTAGACTTTGTTTAAATTGCATTGCCATATTTGGTTGTTATTCATGTCTCAAAAATACATCTGAAGACTATACCAACTTGTATAGATCTAACGTAGTTGTGTTACCATTTATTTATAAAAAATTAAACTTGTTCTTCTAGGGCGACAGATGCGCCTCAAAAGTTACCTGTTCTTACTTTATTCACGAAATATCCGTGCCCACTCTGCGACGAAGCGAAAATGATTCTTATGCAATCAAGTCTATGGAATCGCTTTGTTTGGCAAGAGGTGGACATCCGTCTTCCGGAAAATGCTCAATGGTTTGGACGATATCGTTACGAGATACCTGTATTTCATTTAAATGGAAAATTTTTGATGAAACACCGTGTAGATTTAAAACTTCTAGAAGAAAAACTTGATGTTATGGAGCTTTAAATTCCCTAAAGTTGTCATTAATAAATATAATCTTCAATCTCTTGAATTTTAATTAAGTTATTTGTTCAGCAACTGTTTCTCTTAATAAATTGTTTCATGCATTTATTTGAATAGTAAAAAGAGCGTTAATGATTCAACTTTCAAGTGTTTGCAACGTATAGTAGGCCTATACAATTTATTTTGTCGATTGGCGAAGACGTGTCAAAGTACTGATTAGTGATTACTGAAGTTAGTAAAAGTTATACCGGATGACTGGTTTGGTAAAGTAGAATAATATTGCGATAATAACGAAGTTGCTGTTTAGCACTGATCGGTTATTGCATCTGTCAGCTCAGCTGAGTATCAATTCGCCACACGGGTTCGGTATCTTTCGGGTTCTCGTAACTTGTATTTTAGGATTCTTTCGTTTCAAGTAAGGTGTAGTGTGTTTATTATAGGACCATTCACTGTTAATCTTTTTATAAGTACTTAATGTCTGTGAATCAAAAACACTTTTTTTCTTGTATAGCATTTTGCAATCATCTATTTACTTTTTCAAGCATTGATTTGCAATACTCTTACATTATGATAGTCAAAAATTTTTTTAATTTTTGTATGTAGGATATCCTCAAAATTAAGATCACATCATTCAGCCATATCAGCCTATTCACCAATGTCAGGCTCAGGAACAGGACAAACTCACAAATTTCGCTACAAAAATGCAGCACTTGATTCTCAGGAATTAAGACGCAGAAGAGAGGAAGAAGGAGTTCAACTCCGTAAGCAAAAAAGAGAAGAACAGCTATTCAAACGAAGGAATGTCGTTAATGGTTAGTAAATGAATATTTTCTAAATTGTAGCTTTTGTTGATTATTTTTATATCAAACCAAATTCAAGCTGGAAATGTTCAAGATGAAGAAGTTAGTAGTTCGCTGCAGGAAGATCTGATGAATGTTGCTGCCCAACAAGGCAGCATAACACAGGAAATGTGCCAAGCACTGTACAATCCAGATATAAATGTGCAGCTATCAGCGACCCAGAAATTCCGAAAAATTTTATCTCGAGAGCCAAACCCTCCTATAGATGAAGTGATTCAATGTGGCATTGTTCCTCGCTTTGTGGAATTTCTTGCCAACAACAGCAACTACACATTGCAATTTGAAGCAGCGTGGGTTCTGACCAATATTGCCTCCGGTACTTCTGCTCAGACCCGTTGTGTCATTGAGGCTGGTGCCGTCCCGATCTTCATTGACCTACTTGGTTCTCAGTATGAAGATGTCCAGGAGCAGGCTGTTTGGGCTCTTGGAAATATTGCCGGAGATTCCCCTGAATGCCGGGATTTTGAAATTGATGCTGGCATTCTACCATCGCTATTACAGTGTGTACCCAACTTCGCATACCTTTTTAAGTGGTCCGTTAATTAGAACCTATTTTTTAAATAGGCTATTGAGTAAATCCAGTAGATTATCGATGATTCGCAACGGAGTATGGGCCTTATCAAATTTGTGTCGCGGTAAAAATCCTCCTCCGAATTTCTCAAAGGTAAAAACAATCTGCGATTGTCTCTTAATTACTCGTATCACTCAATACTTTTATCCCGGAAATTAATGCCTGTTTCGTTTAGGTATCTCCGTGTCTTCCTGTCCTTGCGCGTTTACTCTTTCACGCGGATGCAGATGTGCTAGCAGATGCATGCTGGGCTCTTTCCTACTTATCTGATGGCCCTAATGACAAGATTCAAGCCGTTATTGACGCCGGTGTTTGTCGACGTTTGGTTGAACTGCTCATGTAGATTTTTTGTTCATTTTTTTAAGATAGTAATTTAATTTGACGAAAATTTAATTTGGTAGGCATACTACGCCAAGCGTGGTGCAAGGAGCATTAAGAGCTGTCGGGAATATTGTGACCGGGGATGATATTCAAACTCAAGTGGTATTGAATTGTTCAGTTATGCACTGTCTACTACACCTTCTAACTTCACCAAAAGAATCTATTCGTAAAGAAGCATGCTGGACTATTTCAAATATTACCGCAGGCAACCGGCAACAAATACAGGTTGGTTTAGTTTTTCTATGTTTTTTAAAATTTAGCTCAAGCCTGTGTATTTGTTGTTTTAGGCTGTTATAGACGCGAACATTTTTCCGGTTCTGATCGATATACTTGGCAAAGCAGAGTTCAAAACTCGAAAAGAAGCTGCTTGGGCAATTACAAACGCAACGTCAGGCGGTACGGCGGAGCAAATTCGGTTCCTTGTTAATTTGGTAATATTGTTTTATCTATGTTTTACTTCATTCCTGACTAATAAACATGTTTTCCTGCTCTAGGGATGCATTCACCCCTTATGTGAGTTGCTTACGGTGATGGATGCTAAAATTATCCAGGTTGCTCTTAGTGGACTGGAAAACATACTTCGACTTGGTCAACAGGAAGCACAGACTCGTTCCGTGCCTAATGCGTATGCCATCTTGATCGAAGAGTGTTACGGTACTATTAGAAAAATAAGTTTTTTCTCTTGTATTTAAAAAATAGGCTACCAACATAATCTCGATCATCATTATTTTCTCTATTACAATACAGGATTGGATAAAATCGAGTTTTTGCAATCACATGAAAACATGGAAATTTACCAAAAAGCTTTCGACATTATCGAGACCTACTTTGGTTCAGAAGAAGAGGATACGAAATTGGCACCGTCTGTTGATGCGCAGGGTCAGCAGTTCAACTTCAATCCTGATCAACAGCAACCGCCTTCTCAGGGCTTTGAATTTTGAATTCGTATTGGAAATATGAGGGGAAAAAAAGAGGAAAGTAGTTTGCTCTGTGTGGTTCTCTGCGTTTCTTCATTTTTTCTGAGGTTGATAACATATTTAGGAGTGATTGATTTCTTTGAAGAAGCTGACCTCTTTTTTTTGTAATACTTTCACATATGTTCAATAAGGTTACGTTATATTATCCAAAGGATTCTAAAGCTATTCTTTTGCTTGTAACGAAAATTGACCCACTTTCGTTTTTCTTTTCAACGCTATGGATTTGATTTAGAATATTCAGAAGATTTGCTAGTTTCTCTTCACTTTCTCCTCTGTATCATATATGAAAGAAATAATGCCACCAAGGTTTGACAGATGCGGCATTGAAAGACACAAAATACCTATTTGAATAAATAAATAATGCGAGGATTGGCGACTTTATAATATTGCGCCTATGCGAACCGACGAAATGAGAGTTGAGGTAGTTCACGACTATTAAATACAAAGTGCTTTTGAAACTACGACATTCTTTGTACTTTTGCATAAACTCATTTTGATTAAGCAAAGTGAGTTAAAAACCTCATGAACCCGAGAATTTAGAAATGATTGTGGTTTATAAATTATAATAGTTTTTACGTTTGCGCATTACAATTATTGCTTCGCTAACAACATATCACGTTTGTAGAGTCTATCAACTATTACGTGGGGACAGATTAACGAAATTTTACAAATACAAATTCAAATTCGTCTCGCTCTTTCAGGTATACCAATCAAATGTAGGCTGAAAGGCCTACCTTATTGTTACTGGTTATTCGTGATTTGTTACATATGGAATCAATTAAATTGGACATTGGACAAACAATAAAGTATCGCAAACGTATTTCGCGTATAGTGTACTGTATATCATATAATTTTAGATTTTCTTCCACACTTCCTAAACCAAAGAACGACTACAATAAAAATGATTCCATCGAATTAGCGGTTAGCCAATTGATGAAGTGCCCGTGTCTATCAATTGAATCAATTGATTCTGGTAAAAAAATTTCATTATGTGGGTCGAAAAATGATTGTTCTTTTGAAGATTCTTATAGTGATACTTTCAAGAATTATACTGAAAACGTTGACTTTTTAATCTCGATATGGTTGCCAACTTGCCATGGGCTTAGAAGAGCTCTTCTAAGACCATGATATGGCCTATTCATATGATTTTTCTTAAATTTTGAAATTTTGAAATTGAGTCACTTTGTAAATTGCGACGTTATCGCCAAAGCAGCTGGTTAACCGGAACTGACGGGAACTGACGCTGAGGAATCCAAAAGACCAAAACCGAGCCCTTTTCTGTACGGTGGTTTAGGTAGTTTCTGTTTAGGTACACTTCCCTGCCACCTGTCAATTGTCAAACCAGAAGTGCAAGGACATTTCAACATTTGACGATTTGACATTCTGTATTTACAGAGGCAACTGTAAAGTTGTTTAAGGAATATGTTTGTAATTGTTGCTTCTGAAAACATAGTTTTAAGATTATCTCAGTTTTAAATGTCAAGATGGAAAATATTGAGAAAAACGTGGTGCTTCTTTTGAACGGTAAAGATGCCGAAGAGCCACAGGATTTTTGTGATTTCACACTTGAAGATCAAAATGAAGCTGCCAGTAAGTATCAAATTCAGAATTTAAAATTAATCTCATCCAAATTCACCTAAACACAAGGTTTCATGTGAATGGCTCAATTTTTTTATCGTAGTATTGTTAACAAGTTTAATATTCATACATACAAATTCTGTTCTATATTCAGTGAACCATAACTGTACTTACCTCTAAACTATTATTTCTCTTATATTAGTTTCTAAGGGTCTTGCACCTTCTGCACCACCAGACTTTGTACCTATCTTGAAGCAATCTGTGTGCTATGTTGTGATGGCTGTTATCATAAATGAAAAAAATGAAATCTTAATGATGCAAGAAGCTAAAAGTTCTTGTGCTGGACAGTGGTATCTTCCTGCTGGTAGAGTTGAACCAAATGAAAGCATAATGGTAAATTAAATCTATAGATTTGAAATTGATTTTTATGTATTTGTATAATTTTATCTGCATCAGGATGCCTTCAAACGAGAAGTTTTGGAGGAAACAGGTTTGACAGCTGAACCATCAACATTGTTGATGGTGGAATCAGGTAAAATCACTTTAATGTAATATTTCATTTAAAAAATCAACAACTTTTTTTCAATTTTTTTAGCTGCTGGATCTTGGTACAGGTTTGTTCTTGCTGGAAATGTCACAGGTGGCTCAATTAAGCTACCTTCTCAAGCAGATTCAGAGTCTTTGCAAGCCAAGTGGGTTCACAATTTATCAGACCTCAGCCTAAGAGCAGGTGATATCCTTTCTATAGTTGAACATGCTCGTTCCTTCAAATCCCAGCTAGAAAGTCAGCAAGCATTTCATCCTTCTCTTCTTCCTACTCCTCGCTCATATTCAAAGTTATTTTTAAGATTGATCATCTGTGCGCGACGCAAGACAAAGTAAAGAATGAATAATATAAATGTTCACGGTGTCATATTAATCTATGGATGTTTCTCACTATTACAGTAACAGAGTACACATCCTAGTATCAGAAAAAACAGCAGCGCATTTGCCGATCTGTGAAATTCATCCTGGCCGAAGTTTGCACGCAATCCTCAAAAAATTTATGACGGTTTGTAAAATCTAATTTAGATTACCCGAATTTTAAATTCTATGCTTATTACATGTGATTGTTTGTAGGAAATGTTTGGTGCTGATTTACCATCACATAGGCCTCACGGAGTTTTAGCTTTAGGTCACAACTATCAATCGCGCCCCAAAATCTCGGATGGATTGTGTCTAAGCTTATTGGTTTCGGTGCGACTTCCACTAGAAGAAGTAGGATTAATCGATAAATATTCATGGTTTCAAGTGAACTTAGAAGTGGCTGGTATTCTCTTATCAAGAATGGGAAAATTCCGCACTGTTCCTCTCAACGTCGTTCGGTAAGCAGTCGGTAAGTTGGTTCATCTCAACTTGTTGAAATCTACCAACCCCCCACCGGCTTCAATATGAATATTTATACCTCAATCCAACCGTTTTTGGATCTATACTGTATTTAATTTATTTATATTTGTAGGACTTCGGAATCGGATGCATGAATTTACTTCAAGTTCTTCCATGTTCATTTCGTTTAGTTTCAGTAAACTTAGTGAAATATCAATGTTTTATAGAATTGTTGCGGTCGAAATGCATGTATTGAATGTTAAATTTTTTACAGTTAACATTTTTCCGTCCATTGCTAAATGTCACGTTATGTATATTATAAACTGTGACGATTTGACGAACCAATCTTTATTTATACACCAGAAAATACACAGTTGTTACATCCTTACAGTACCTACCAAAAGTCGTACGGCTGAGAGAAACAGTAGAGAAAAGCCGTTTTTAGGATCTCTCCCATTAAGTCAATTCTCATTGGAATTGAATGACATTTTCTTTGTGGGTTCTTATACAGTGAGGGAAGGGTATTCTATGATTTTTTTCGGAATTTTCTGATCACGAAGCGTGTCATTTTCGTGACAATGCCTAAATGTCTCCATATGACCAAGAGCAATAGGGAATACTTTGAAGCCGTGTAACGCGTGTAACTATTATATTAAACTGATAACGTATCGAGACGGAACAAGAAAAATAGAGCTTCGTAAGTTGTATTGAATTGGAATAAGAATTTTTTAGTAGTTACCATACTCTAACTGAATTGAAAAAGTAAACATGAATTATCAGGGCATTTCTTCTACCCCATTTTCCCTTTGTACGTTTCACGACAGGGGCGTGGGAGTAAAAGATACAACAAAGAAATTTGTGATACCGTGGGAAAAACGAGAGAAGTTAAGGCACGTTCAGACTAAAGCCATTTGAGCGTTCTGTATTTTAAAGAAGTCCGGTTTTACTCACCCAAAAAATTGGATGCCTTCCCATAAAAGTGTTGGTAAAAAACGTAACACTAAGAAATGCCGAAGTCTGAACGATAATTAAAGGGGAAAAATTATTTGTTGATTTCATTAAGATAGCCAAGCAAGCTTTTCAGCTCGCCCCGTGGATAGTCGTAAGCCAGTTGAAAACTGTGATGAAAAAATGACAAATCCTATGCCTTGTGTAAAGACGGACATCATAAGTAATTGTATTTCATGGGTCCGTGATTTTTTATCCGTGATTAAAAAAAAAATATTTGTCTTATTCCTCTGAAAATTGGCGAAACCAGATTGTTCACAAAACAATAATTAAAATTCATTTTAATCCGAGAAATCGACAAATGGTTCCTAGCAGTCAAGTATTTGTCAATATGGGGTGGTTCACTATACGCTAATTGACTTTTTAAAATTATGCGAGGAATTAGTTAAACAGTGCTGGAATACTAGAAGAAGAAGAAGAAGAAGAAGAAGAAGAAGAAGAAGAAGAAGAAGAAGAAGAAGAAGAAGAAGAAGAAGAAGAAGAAGAAGAAGAAGAAGAAGAAGAAGAAGAAGAAGAAGAAGAAGAAGAAGAAGAAGAAGAAGAAGAAGAAGAAGAAGAAGAAGAAGAAGAAGATATTCTTAAGTCATCGCGACATAGTTTTGAGGAGTACAGCCAAAAATTTTGCCTCACATAACGGGCATAACGGCATAACCTTATTTAAAGTGCCAGTCCGGAGGGGCCTCAAACAAAAATGTTGAAATTGGTGCAACCTCAGGATGAAGAAGGTTATAAGGGTATCAAACAAGGAGAACAGGATTAAAACAAGTAGAACAATCCCACACTGGCAAGATAGTGTGGCCGAGTGGTCTATGGCGCTGGTTTTAGGCACCAGTCTCTCAGGAGGCAAGGGTTCGAATCCCTTCACTGTCATGTCAACAAATTAATGGTAAATTCAAAGGTTGTGCATACACACGTATTATACAGAATAAGAGGCCTGTTAGCTCAGATGGTTAGAGCGCCGTGCTAATAACGCGGAGGTCATGAGTTCGATCCTCTTACGGGCCACAGCATATACGGTCGTCTAGGAACACGTCAATGTGTCTCAAATTTAAGTTTGTCTACCAGTCTACAGTGTGCCTACAGTGCGTGTGTCATTTTATTCCAAGGCCTGTTAGCTCAGCTGGTTAGAGCGCCGTGCTAATAACGCGGAGGTCATGAGTTCGATCCTCTTATGGGCCACAGATGGGAACATATTATTAACATTCTTTATTAACTTTGCTTACCAGTCTACTGACATAAAGATAAACAAACAAGGGCTATGTAGAAGATATGGCCGATTAGTGCTTCCAATCACACTTCATTTTGCCTTTCGTCGATTGTTTTAAGGCTTTATACAATTTTTCAAAGAAATGGAGAAGGTGCGCTTCTTTAACGGGCCGGGATAGCGCAGATATTTTCACCCCTTCTGGTTGGCCCGATCTTGCGTCAGGAAACTCCTACAAAAGAGAACACAATATTCTTAAGTCATCGCGACATAGTTTTGAGGAGTACAGCCAAAAATTTTGCGCTTATTTTGCCTCACATAACGGGCATAACGGCATAACCTTATTTAAAGTGCCAGTCCGGAGGGGCCTCAAACAAAAATGTTGAAATTGGTGCAACCTCAGGATGAAGAAGGTTATAAGGGTATCAAACAAGGAGAACAGGATTAAACCAAGTAGAACAATCCCACACTGGCAAGATAGTGTGGCCGAGTGGTCTATGGCGCTGGTTTTAGGCACCAGTCTCTCAGGAGGCAAGGGTTCGAATCCCTTCACTGTCATGTCAACAAATTAATGGTAAATTCAAAGGTTGTGCATACACACGTATTATACAGAATAAGAGGCCTGTTAGCTCAGATGGTTAGAGCGCCGTGCTAATAACGCGGAGGTCATGAGTTCGATCCTCTTACGGGCCACAGCATATACGGTCGTCTAGGAACACGTCAATGTGTCTCAAATTTAAGTTTGTCTACCAGTCTACAGTGTGCCTACAGTGCGTGTGTCATTTTATTCCAAGGCCTGTTAGCTCAGCTGGTTAGAGCGCCGTGCTAATAACGCGGAGGTCATGAGTTCGATCCTCTTATGGGCCACAGATGGGAACATATTATTAACATTCTTTATTAACTTTGCTTACCAGTCTACTGACATAAAGATAAACAAACAAGGGCTATGTAGAAGATATGGCCGATTAGTGCTTCCAATCACACTTCATTTTGCCTTTCGTCGATTGTTTTAAGGCTTTATACAATTTTTCAAAGAAATGGAGAAGGTGCGCTTCTTTAACGGGCCGGGATAGCGCAGATATTTTCACCCCTTCTGGTTGGCCCGATCTTGCGTCAGGAAACTCCTACAAAAGAGAACACAATATTCTTAAGTCATCGCGACATAGTTTTGAGGAGTACAGCCAAAAATTTTGCGCTTATTTTGCCTCACATAACGGGCATAACGGCATAACCTTATTTAAAGTGCCAGTCCGGAGGGGCCTCAAACAAAAATGTTGAAATTGGTGCAACCTCAGGATGAAGAAGGTTATAAGGGTATCAAACAAGGAGAACAGGATTAAACCAAGTAGAACAATCCCACACTGGCAAGATAGTGTGGCCGAGTGGTCTATGGCGCTGGTTTTAGGCACCAGTCTCTCAGGAGGCAAGGGTTCGAATCCCTTCACTGTCATGTCAACAAATTAATGGTAAATTCAAAGGTTGTGCATACACACGTATTATACAGAATAAGAGGCCTGTTAGCTCAGATGGTTAGAGCGCCGTGCTAATAACGCGGAGGTCATGAGTTCGATCCTCTTACGGGCCACAGCATATACGGTCGTCTAGGAACACGTCAATGTGTCTCAAATTTAAGTTTGTCTACCAGTCTACAGTGTGCCTACAGTGCGTGTGTCATTTTATTCCAAGGCCTGTTAGCTCAGCTGGTTAGAGCGCCGTGCTAATAACGCGGAGGTCATGAGTTCGATCCTCTTATGGGCCACAGATGGGAACATATTATTAACATTCTTTATTAACTTTGCTTACCAGTCTACTGACATAAAGATAAACAAACAAGGGCTATGTAGAAGATATGGCCGATTAGTGCTTCCAATCACACTTCATTTTGCCTTTCGTCGATTGTTTTAAGGCTTTATACAATTTTTCAAAGAAATGGAGAAGGTGCGCTTCTTTAACGGGCCGGGATAGCGCAGATATTTTCACCCCTTCTGGTTGGCCCGATCTTGCGTCAGGAAACTCCTACAAAAGAGAACACAATATTCTTAAGTCATCGCGACATAGTTTTGAGGAGTACAGCCAAAAATTTTGCGCTTATTTTGCCTCACATAACGGGCATAACGGCATAACCTTATTTAAAGTGCCAGTCCGGAGGGGCCTCAAACAAAAATGTTGAAATTGGTGCAACCTCAGGATGAAGAAGGTTATAAGGGTATCAAACAAGGAGAACAGGATTAAAACAAGTAGAACAATCCCACACTGGCAAGATAGTGTGGCCGAGTGGTCTATGGCGCTGGTTTTAGGCACCAGTCTCTCAGGAGGCAAGGGTTCGAATCCCTTCACTGTCATGTCAACAAATTAATGGTAAATTCAAAGGTTGTGCATACACACGTATTATACAGAATAAGAGGCCTGTTAGCTCAGATGGTTAGAGCGCCGTGCTAATAACGCGGAGGTCATGAGTTCGATCCTCTTACGGGCCACAGCATATACGGTCGTCTAGGAACACGTCAATGTGTCTCAAATTTAAGTTTGTCTACCAGTCTACAGTGTGCCTACAGTGCGTGTGTCATTTTATTCCAAGGCCTGTTAGCTCAGCTGGTTAGAGCGCCGTGCTAATAACGCGGAGGTCATGAGTTCGATCCTCTTATGGGCCACAGATGGGAACATATTATTAACATTCTTTATTAACTTTGCTTACCAGTCTACTGACATAAAGATAAACAAACAAGGGCTATGTAGAAGATATGGCCGATTAGTGCTTCCAATCACACTTCATTTTGCCTTTCGTCGATTGTTTTAAGGCTTTATACAATTTTTCAAAGAAATGGAGAAGGTGCGCTTCTTTAACGGGCCGGGATAGCGCAGATATTTTCACCCCTTCTGGTTGGCCCGATCTTGCGTCAGGAAACTCCTACAAAAGAGAACACAATATTCTTAAGTCATCGCGACATAGTTTTGAGGAGTACAGCCAAAAATTTTGCGCTTATTTTGCCTCACATAACGGGCATAACGGCATAACCTTATTTAAAGTGCCAGTCCGGAGGGGCCTCAAACAAAAATGTTGAAATTGGTGCAACCTCAGGATGAAGAAGGTTATAAGGGTATCAAACAAGGAGAACAGGATTAAACCAAGTAGAACAATCCCACACTGGCAAGATAGTGTGGCCGAGTGGTCTATGGCGCTGGTTTTAGGCACCAGTCTCTCAGGAGGCAAGGGTTCGAATCCCTTCACTGTCATGTCAACAAATTAATGGTAAATTCAAAGGTTGTGCATACACACGTATTATACAGAATAAGAGGCCTGTTAGCTCAGATGGTTAGAGCGCCGTGCTAATAACGCGGAGGTCATGAGTTCGATCCTCTTACGGGCCACAGCATATACGGTCGTCTAGGAACACGTCAATGTGTCTCAAATTTAAGTTTGTCTACCAGTCTACAGTGTGCCTACAGTGCGTGTGTCATTTTATTCCAAGGCCTGTTAGCTCAGCTGGTTAGAGCGCCGTGCTAATAACGCGGAGGTCATGAGTTCGATCCTCTTATGGGCCACAGATGGGAACATATTATTAACATTCTTTATTAACTTTGCTTACCAGTCTACTGACATAAAGATAAACAAACAAGGGCTATGTAGAAGATATGGCCGATTAGTGCTTCCAATCACACTTCATTTTGCCTTTCGTCGATTGTTTTAAGGCTTTATACAATTTTTCAAAGAAATGGAGAAGGTGCGCTTCTTTAACGGGCCGGGATAGCGCAGATATTTTCACCCCTTCTGGTTGGCCCGATCTTGCGTCAGGAAACTCCTACAAAAGAGAACACAATATTCTTAAGTCATCGCGACATAGTTTTGAGGAGTACAGCCAAAAATTTTGCGCTTATTTTGCCTCACATAACGGGCATAACGGCATAACCTTATTTAAAGTGCCAGTCCGGAGGGGCCTCAAACAAAAATGTTGAAATTGGTGCAACCTCAGGATGAAGAAGGTTATAAGGGTATCAAACAAGGAGAACAGGATTAAACCAAGTAGAACAATCCCACACTGGCAAGATAGTGTGGCCGAGTGGTCTATGGCGCTGGTTTTAGGCACCAGTCTCTCAGGAGGCAAGGGTTCGAATCCCTTCACTGTCATGTCAACAAATTAATGGTAAATTCAAAGGTTGTGCATACACACGTATTATACAGAATAAGAGGCCTGTTAGCTCAGATGGTTAGAGCGCCGTGCTAATAACGCGGAGGTCATGAGTTCGATCCTCTTACGGGCCACAGCATATACGGTCGTCTAGGAACACGTCAATGTGTCTCAAATTTAAGTTTGTCTACCAGTCTACAGTGTGCCTACAGTGCGTGTGTCATTTTATTCCAAGGCCTGTTAGCTCAGCTGGTTAGAGCGCCGTGCTAATAACGCGGAGGTCATGAGTTCGATCCTCTTATGGGCCACAGATGGGAACATATTATTAACATTCTTTATTAACTTTGCTTACCAGTCTACTGACATAAAGATAAACAAACAAGGGCTATGTAGAAGATATGGCCGATTAGTGCTTCCAATCACACTTCATTTTGCCTTTCGTCGATTGTTTTAAGGCTTTATACAATTTTTCAAAGAAATGGAGAAGGTGCGCTTCTTTAACGGGCCGGGATAGCGCAGATATTTTCACCCCTTCTGGTTGGCCCGATCTTGCGTCAGGAAACTCCTACAAAAGAGAACACAATATTCTTAAGTCATCGCGACATAGTTTTGAGGAGTACAGCCAAAAATTTTGCGCTTATTTTGCCTCACATAACGGGCATAACGGCATAACCTTATTTAAAGTGCCAGTCCGGAGGGGCCTCAAACAAAAATGTTGAAATTGGTGCAACCTCAGGATGAAGAAGGTTATAAGGGTATCAAACAAGGAGAACAGGATTAAAACAAGTAGAACAATCCCACACTGGCAAGATAGTGTGGCCGAGTGGTCTATGGCGCTGGTTTTAGGCACCAGTCTCTCAGGAGGCAAGGGTTCGAATCCCTTCACTGTCATGTCAACAAATTAATGGTAAATTCAAAGGTTGTGCATACACACGTATTATACAGAATAAGAGGCCTGTTAGCTCAGATGGTTAGAGCGCCGTGCTAATAACGCGGAGGTCATGAGTTCGATCCTCTTACGGGCCACAGCATATACGGTCGTCTAGGAACACGTCAATGTGTCTCAAATTTAAGTTTGTCTACCAGTCTACAGTGTGCCTACAGTGCGTGTGTCATTTTATTCCAAGGCCTGTTAGCTCAGCTGGTTAGAGCGCCGTGCTAATAACGCGGAGGTCATGAGTTCGATCCTCTTATGGGCCACAGATGGGAACATATTATTAACATTCTTTATTAACTTTGCTTACCAGTCTACTGACATAAAGATAAACAAACAAGGGCTATGTAGAAGATATGGCCGATTAGTGCTTCCAATCACACTTCATTTTGCCTTTCGTCGATTGTTTTAAGGCTTTATACAATTTTTCAAAGAAATGGAGAAGGTGCGCTTCTTTAACGGGCCGGGATAGCGCAGATATTTTCACCCCTTCTGGTTGGCCCGATCTTGCGTCAGGAAACTCCTACAAAAGAGAACACAATATTCTTAAGTCATCGCGACATAGTTTTGAGGAGTACAGCCAAAAATTTTGCGCTTATTTTGCCTCACATAACGGGCATAACGGCATAACCTTATTTAAAGTGCCAGTCCGGAGGGGCCTCAAACAAAAATGTTGAAATTGGTGCAACCTCAGGATGAAGAAGGTTATAAGGGTATCAAACAAGGAGAACAGGATTAAACCAAGTAGAACAATCCCACACTGGCAAGATAGTGTGGCCGAGTGGTCTATGGCGCTGGTTTTAGGCACCAGTCTCTCAGGAGGCAAGGGTTCGAATCCCTTCACTGTCATGTCAACAAATTAATGGTAAATTCAAAGGTTGTGCATACACACGTATTATACAGAATAAGAGGCCTGTTAGCTCAGATGGTTAGAGCGCCGTGCTAATAACGCGGAGGTCATGAGTTCGATCCTCTTACGGGCCACAGCATATACGGTCGTCTAGGAACACGTCAATGTGTCTCAAATTTAAGTTTGTCTACCAGTCTACAGTGTGCCTACAGTGCGTGTGTCATTTTATTCCAAGGCCTGTTAGCTCAGCTGGTTAGAGCGCCGTGCTAATAACGCGGAGGTCATGAGTTCGATCCTCTTATGGGCCACAGATGGGAACATATTATTAACATTCTTTATTAACTTTGCTTACCAGTCTACTGACATAAAGATAAACAAACAAGGGCTATGTAGAAGATATGGCCGATTAGTGCTTCCAATCACACTTCATTTTGCCTTTCGTCGATTGTTTTAAGGCTTTATACAATTTTTCAAAGAAATGGAGAAGGTGCGCTTCTTTAACGGGCCGGGATAGCGCAGATATTTTCACCCCTTCTGGTTGGCCCGATCTTGCGTCAGGAAACTCCTACAAAAGAGAACACAATATTCTTAAGTCATCGCGACATAGTTTTGAGGAGTACAGCCAAAAATTTTGCGCTTATTTTGCCTCACATAACGGGCATAACGGCATAACCTTATTTAAAGTGCCAGTCCGGAGGGGCCTCAAACAAAAATGTTGAAATTGGTGCAACCTCAGGATGAAGAAGGTTATAAGGGTATCAAACAAGGAGAACAGGATTAAAACAAGTAGAACAATCCCACACTGGCAAGATAGTGTGGCCGAGTGGTCTATGGCGCTGGTTTTAGGCACCAGTCTCTCAGGAGGCAAGGGTTCGAATCCCTTCACTGTCATGTCAACAAATTAATGGTAAATTCAAAGGTTGTGCATACACACGTATTATACAGAATAAGAGGCCTGTTAGCTCAGATGGTTAGAGCGCCGTGCTAATAACGCGGAGGTCATGAGTTCGATCCTCTTACGGGCCACAGCATATACGGTCGTCTAGGAACACGTCAATGTGTCTCAAATTTAAGTTTGTCTACCAGTCTACAGTGTGCCTACAGTGCGTGTGTCATTTTATTCCAAGGCCTGTTAGCTCAGCTGGTTAGAGCGCCGTGCTAATAACGCGGAGGTCATGAGTTCGATCCTCTTATGGGCCACAGATGGGAACATATTATTAACATTCTTTATTAACTTTGCTTACCAGTCTACTGACATAAAGATAAACAAACAAGGGCTATGTAGAAGATATGGCCGATTAGTGCTTCCAATCACACTTCATTTTGCCTTTCGTCGATTGTTTTAAGGCTTTATACAATTTTGCAAAGAAATGGAGAAGGTGCGCTTCTTTAACGGGCCGGGATAGCGCAGATATTTTCACCCCTTCTGGTTGGCCCGATCTTGCGTCAGGAAACTCCTACAAAAGAGAACACAATATTCTTAAGTCATCGCGACATAGTTTTGAGGAGTACAGCCAAAAATTTTGCGCTTATTTTGCCTCACATAACGGGCATAACGGCATAACCTTATTTAAAGTGCCAGTCC
This sequence comes from Daphnia galeata, assembly GCA_030770115.1. Lineage (NCBI taxonomy): Eukaryota > Metazoa > Arthropoda > Branchiopoda > Diplostraca > Daphniidae > Daphnia > Daphnia galeata. The sequence goes on from CM061117.1 coordinate 6,848,831, forward strand.
GGAGGGGCCTCAAACAAAAATGTTGAAATTGGTGCAACCTCAGGATGAAGAAGGTTATAAGGGTATCAAACAAGGAGAACAGGATTAAAACAAGTAGAACAATCCCACACTGGCAAGATAGTGTGGCCGAGTGGTCTATGGCGCTGGTTTTAGGCACCAGTCTCTCAGGAGGCAAGGGTTCGAATCCCTTCACTGTCATGTCAACAAATTAATGGTAAATTCAAAGGTTGTGCATACACACGTATTATACAGAATAAGAGGCCTGTTAGCTCAGATGGTTAGAGCGCCGTGCTAATAACGCGGAGGTCATGAGTTCGATCCTCTTACGGGCCACAGCATATACGGTCGTGTAGGAACACGTCAATGTGTCTCAAATTTAAGTTTGTCTACCAGTCTACAGTGTGCCTACAGTGCGTGTGTCATTTTATTCCAAGGCCTGTTAGCTCAGCTGGTTAGAGCGCCGTGCTAATAACGCGGAGGTCATGAGTTCGATCCTCTTATGGGCCACAGATGGGAACATATTATTAACATTCTTTATTAACTTTGCTTACCAGTCTACTGACATAAAGATAAACAAACAAGGGCTATGTAGAAGATATGGCCGATTAGTGCTTCCAATCACACTTCATTTTGCCTTTCGTCGATTGTTTTAAGGCTTTATACAATTTTTCAAAGAAATGGAGAAGGTGCGCTTCTTTAACGGGCCGGGATAGCGCAGATATTTTCACCCCTTCTGGTTGGCCCGATCTTGCGTCAGGAAACTCCTACAAAAGAGAACACAATATTCTTAAGTCATCGCGACATAGTTTTGAGGAGTACAGCCAAAAATTTTGCGCTTATTTTGCCTCACATAACGGGCATAACGGCATAACCTTATTTAAAGTGCCAGTCCGGAGGGGCCTCAAACAAAAATGTTGAAATTGGTGCAACCTCAGGATGAAGAAGGTTATAAGGGTATCAAACAAGGAGAACAGGATTAAACCAAGTAGAACAATCCCACACTGGCAAGATAGTGTGGCCGAGTGGTCTATGGCGCTGGTTTTAGGCACCAGTCTCTCAGGAGGCAAGGGTTCGAATCCCTTCACTGTCATGTCAACAAATTAATGGTAAATTCAAAGGTTGTGCATACACACGTATTATACAGAAAAAGAGGCCTGTTAGCTCAGATGGTTAGAGCGCCGTGCTAATAACGCGGAGGTCATGAGTTCGATCCTCTTACGGGCCACAGCATATACGGTCGTCTAGGAACACGTCAATGTGTCTCAAATTTAAGTTTGTCTACCAGTCTACAGTGTGCCTACAGTGCGTGTGTCATTTTATTCCAAGGCCTGTTAGCTCAGCTGGTTAGAGCGCCGTGCTAATAACGCGGAGGTCATGAGTTCGATCCTCTTATGGGCCACAGATGGGAACATATTATTAACATTCTTTATTAACTTTGCTTACCAGTCTACTGACATAAAGATAAACAAACAAGGGCTATGTAGAAGATATGGCCGATTAGTGCTTCCAATCACACTTCATTTTGCCTTTCGTCGATTGTTTTAAGGCTTTATACAATTTTTCAAAGAAATGGAGAAGGTGCGCTTCTTTAACGGGCCGGGATAGCGCAGATATTTTCACCCCTTCTGGTTGGCCCGATCTTGCGTCAGGAAACTCCTACAAAAGAGAACACAATATTCTTAAGTCATCGCGACATAGTTTTGAGGAGTACAGCCAAAAATTTTGCGCTTATTTTGCCTCACATAACGGGCATAACGGCATAACCTTATTTAAAGTGCCAGTCCGGAGGGGCCTCAAACAAAAATGTTGAAATTGGTGCAACCTCAGGATGAAGAAGGTTATAAGGGTATCAAACAAGGAGAACAGGATTAAACCAAGTAGAACAATCCCACACTGGCAAGATAGTGTGGCCGAGTGGTCTATGGCGCTGGTTTTAGGCACCAGTCTCTCAGGAGGCAAGGGTTCGAATCCCTTCACTGTCATGTCAACAAATTAATGGTAAATTCAAAGGTTGTGCATACACACGTATTATACAGAATAAGAGGCCTGTTAGCTCAGATGGTTAGAGCGCCGTGCTAATAACGCGGAGGTCATGAGTTCGATCCTCTTACGGGCCACAGCATATACGGTCGTCTAGGAACACGTCAATGTGTCTCAAATTTAAGTTTGTCTACCAGTCTACAGTGTGCCTACAGTGCGTGTGTCATTTTATTCCAAGGCCTGTTAGCTCAGCTGGTTAGAGCGCCGTGCTAATAACGCGGAGGTCATGAGTTCGATCCTCTTATGGGCCACAGATGGGAACATATTATTAACATTCTTTATTAACTTTGCTTACCAGTCTACTGACATAAAGATAAACAAACAAGGGCTATGTAGAAGATATGGCCGATTAGTGCTTCCAATCACACTTCATTTTGCCTTTCGTCGATTGTTTTAAGGCTTTATACAATTTTTCAAAGAAATGGAGAAGGTGCGCTTCTTTAACGGGCCGGGATAGCGCAGATATTTTCACCCCTTCTGGTTGGCCCGATCTTGCGTCAGGAAACTCCTACAAAAGAGAACACAATATTCTTAAGTCATCGCGACATAGTTTTGAGGAGTACAGCCAAAAATTTTGCGCTTATTTTGCCTCACATAACGGGCATAACGGCATAACCTTATTTAAAGTGCCAGTCCGGAGGGGCCTCAAACAAAAATGTTGAAATTGGTGCAACCTCAGGATGAAGAAGGTTATAAGGGTATCAAACAAGGAGAACAGGATTAAAACAAGTAGAACAATCCCACACTGGCAAGATAGTGTGGCCGAGTGGTCTATGGCGCTGGTTTTAGGCACCAGTCTCTCAGGAGGCAAGGGTTCGAATCCCTTCACTGTCATGTCAACAAATTAATGGTAAATTCAAAGGTTGTGCATACACACGTATTATACAGAATAAGAGGCCTGTTAGCTCAGATGGTTAGAGCGCCGTGCTAATAACGCGGAGGTCATGAGTTCGATCCTCTTACGGGCCACAGCATATACGGTCGTGTAGGAACACGTCAATGTGTCTCAAATTTAAGTTTGTCTACCAGTCTACAGTGTGCCTACAGTGCGTGTGTCATTTTATTCCAAGGCCTGTTAGCTCAGCTGGTTAGAGCGCCGTGCTAATAACGCGGAGGTCATGAGTTCGATCCTCTTATGGGCCACAGATGGGAACATATTATTAACATTCTTTATTAACTTTGCTTACCAGTCTACTGACATAAAGATAAACAAACAAGGGCTATGTAGAAGATATGGCCGATTAGTGCTTCCAATCACACTTCATTTTGCCTTTCGTCGATTGTTTTAAGGCTTTATACAATTTTTCAAAGAAATGGAGAAGGTGCGCTTCTTTAACGGGCCGGGATAGCGCAGATATTTTCACCCCTTCTGGTTGGCCCGATCTTGCGTCAGGAAACTCCTACAAAAGAGAACACAATATTCTTAAGTCATCGCGACATAGTTTTGAGGAGTACAGCCAAAAATTTTGCGCTTATTTTGCCTCACATAACGGGCATAACGGCATAACCTTATTTAAAGTGCCAGTCCGGAGGGGCCTCAAACAAAAATGTTGAAATTGGTGCAACCTCAGGATGAAGAAGGTTATAAGGGTATCAAACAAGGAGAACAGGATTAAACCAAGTAGAACAATCCCACACTGGCAAGATAGTGTGGCCGAGTGGTCTATGGCGCTGGTTTTAGGCACCAGTCTCTCAGGAGGCAAGGGTTCGAATCCCTTCACTGTCATGTCAACAAATTAATGGTAAATTCAAAGGTTGTGCATACACACGTATTATACAGAAAAAGAGGCCTGTTAGCTCAGATGGTTAGAGCGCCGTGCTAATAACGCGGAGGTCATGAGTTCGATCCTCTTACGGGCCACAGCATATACGGTCGTCTAGGAACACGTCAATGTGTCTCAAATTTAAGTTTGTCTACCAGTCTACAGTGTGCCTACAGTGCGTGTGTCATTTTATTCCAAGGCCTGTTAGCTCAGCTGGTTAGAGCGCCGTGCTAATAACGCGGAGGTCATGAGTTCGATCCTCTTATGGGCCACAGATGGGAACATATTATTAACATTCTTTATTAACTTTGCTTACCAGTCTACTGACATAAAGATAAACAAACAAGGGCTATGTAGAAGATATGGCCGATTAGTGCTTCCAATCACACTTCATTTTGCCTTTCGTCGATTGTTTTAAGGCTTTATACAATTTTTCAAAGAAATGGAGAAGGTGCGCTTCTTTAACGGGCCGGGATAGCGCAGATATTTTCACCCCTTCTGGTTGGCCCGATCTTGCGTCAGGAAACTCCTACAAAAGAGAACACAATATTCTTAAGTCATCGCGACATAGTTTTGAGGAGTACAGCCAAAAATTTTGCGCTTATTTTGCCTCACATAACGGGCATAACGGCATAACCTTATTTAAAGTGCCAGTCCGGAGGGGCCTCAAACAAAAATGTTGAAATTGGTGCAACCTCAGGATGAAGAAGGTTATAAGGGTATCAAACAAGGAGAACAGGATTAAACCAAGTAGAACAATCCCACACTGGCAAGATAGTGTGGCCGAGTGGTCTATGGCGCTGGTTTTAGGCACCAGTCTCTCAGGAGGCAAGGGTTCGAATCCCTTCACTGTCATGTCAACAAATTAATGGTAAATTCAAAGGTTGTGCATACACACGTATTATACAGAATAAGAGGCCTGTTAGCTCAGATGGTTAGAGCGCCGTGCTAATAACGCGGAGGTCATGAGTTCGATCCTCTTACGGGCCACAGCATATACGGTCGTCTAGGAACACGTCAATGTGTCTCAAATTTAAGTTTGTCTACCAGTCTACAGTGTGCCTACAGTGCGTGTGTCATTTTATTCCAAGGCCTGTTAGCTCAGCTGGTTAGAGCGCCGTGCTAATAACGCGGAGGTCATGAGTTCGATCCTCTTATGGGCCACAGATGGGAACATATTATTAACATTCTTTATTAACTTTGCTTACCAGTCTACTGACATAAAGATAAACAAACAAGGGCTATGTAGAAGATATGGCCGATTAGTGCTTCCAATCACACTTCATTTTGCCTTTCGTCGATTGTTTTAAGGCTTTATACAATTTTTCAAAGAAATGGAGAAGGTGCGCTTCTTTAACGGGCCGGGATAGCGCAGATATTTTCACCCCTTCTGGTTGGCCCGATCTTGCGTCAGGAAACTCCTACAAAAGAGAACACAATATTCTTAAGTCATCGCGACATAGTTTTTGAGGAGTACAGCCAAAAATTTTGCGCTTATTTTGCCTCACATAACGGGCATAACGGCATAACCTTATTTAAAGTGCCAGTCCGGAGGGGCCTCAAACAAAAATGTTGAAATTGGTGCAACCTCAGGATGAAGAAGGTTATAAGGGTATCAAACAAGGAGAACAGGATTAAACCAAGTAGAACAATCCCACACTGGCAAGATAGTGTGGCCGAGTGGTCTATGGCGCTGGTTTTAGGCACCAGTCTCTCAGGAGGCAAGGGTTCGAATCCCTTCACTGTCATGTCAACAAATTAATGGTAAATTCAAAGGTTGTGCATACACACGTATTATACAGAATAAGAGGCCTGTTAGCTCAGATAGGTTAGAGCGCCGTGCTAATAACGCGGAGGTCATGAGTTCGATCCTCTTACGGGCCACAGCATATACGGTCGTCTAGGAACACGTCAATGTGTCTCAAATTTAAGTTTGTCTACCAGTCTACAGTGTGCCTACAGTGCGTGTGTCATTTTATTCCAAGGCCTGTTAGCTCAGCTGGTTAGAGCGCCGTGCTAATAACGCGGAGGTCATGAGTTCGATCCTCTTATGGGCCACAGATGGGAACATATTATTAACATTCTTTATTAACTTTGCTTACCAGTCTACTGACATAAAGATAAACAAACAAGGGCTATGTAGAAGATATGGCCGATTAGTGCTTCCAATCACACTTCATTTTGCCTTTCGTCGATTGTTTTAAGGCTTTATACAATTTTTCAAAGAAATGGAGAAGGTGCGCTTCTTTAACGGGCCGGGATAGCGCAGATATTTTCACCCCTTCTGGTTGGCCCGATCTTGCGTCAGGAAACTCCTACAAAAGAGAACACAATATTCTTAAGTCATCGCGACATAGTTTTGAGGAGTACAGCCAAAAATTTTGCGCTTATTTTGCCTCACATAACGGGCATAACGGCATAACCTTATTTAAAGTGCCAGTCCGGAGGGGCCTCAAACAAAAATGTTGAAATTGGTGCAACCTCAGGATGAAGAAGGTTATAAGGGTATCAAACAAGGAGAACAGGATTAAACCAAGTAGAACAATCCCACACTGGCAAGATAGTGTGGCCGAGTGGTCTATGGCGCTGGTTTTAGGCACCAGTCTCTCAGGAGGCAAGGGTTCGAATCCCTTCACTGTCATGTCAACAAATTAATGGTAAATTCAAAGGTTGTGCATACACACGTATTATACAGAATAAGAGGCCTGTTAGCTCAGATGGTTAGAGCGCCGTGCTAATAACGCGGAGGTCATGAGTTCGATCCTCTTACGGGCCACAGCATATACGGTCGTCTAGGAACACGTCAATGTGTCTCAAATTTAAGTTTGTCTACCAGTCTACAGTGTGCCTACAGTGCGTGTGTCATTTTATTCCAAGGCCTGTTAGCTCAGCTGGTTAGAGCGCCGTGCTAATAACGCGGAGGTCATGAGTTCGATCCTCTTATGGGCCACAGATGGGAACATATTATTAACATTCTTTATTAACTTTGCTTACCAGTCTACTGACATAAAGATAAACAAACAAGGGCTATGTAGAAGATATGGCCGATTAGTGCTTCCAATCACACTTCATTTTGCCTTTCGTCGATTGTTTTAAGGCTTTATACAATTTTTCAAAGAAATGGAGAAGGTGCGCTTCTTTAACGGGCCGGGATAGCGCAGATATTTTCACCCCTTCTGGTTGGCCCGATCTTGCGTCAGGAAACTCCTACAAAAGAGAACACAATATTCTTAAGTCATCGCGACATAGTTTTGAGGAGTACAGCCAAAAATTTTGCGCTTATTTTGCCTCACATAACGGGCATAACGGCATAACCTTATTTAAAGTGCCAGTCCGGAGGGGCCTCAAACAAAAATGTTGAAATTGGTGCAACCTCAGGATGAAGAAGGTTATAAGGGTATCAAACAAGGAGAACAGGATTAAACCAAGTAGAACAATCCCACACTGGCAAGATAGTGTGGCCGAGTGGTCTATGGCGCTGGTTTTAGGCACCAGTCTCTCAGGAGGCAAGGGTTCGAATCCCTTCACTGTCATGTCAACAAATTAATGGTAAATTCAAAGGTTGTGCATACACACGTATTATACAGAATAAGAGGCCTGTTAGCTCAGATGGTTAGAGCGCCGTGCTAATAACGCGGAGGTCATGAGTTCGATCCTCTTACGGGCCACAGCATATACGGTCGTCTAGGAACACGTCAATGTGTCTCAAATTTAAGTTTGTCTACCAGTCTACAGTGTGCCTACAGTGCGTGTGTCATTTTATTCCAAGGCCTGTTAGCTCAGCTGGTTAGAGCGCCGTGCTAATAACGCGGAGGTCATGAGTTCGATCCTCTTATGGGCCACAGATGGGAACATATTATTAACATTCTTTATTAACTTTGCTTACCAGTCTACTGACATAAAGATAAACAAACAAGGGCTATGTAGAAGATATGGCCGATTAGTGCTTCCAATCACACTTCATTTTGCCTTTCGTCGATTGTTTTAAGGCTTTATACAATTTTTCAAAGAAATGGAGAAGGTGCGCTTCTTTAACGGGCCGGGATAGCGCAGATATTTTCACCCCTTCTGGTTGGCCCGATCTTGCGTCAGGAAACTCCTACAAAAGAGAACACAATATTCTTAAGTCATCGCGACATAGTTTTGAGGAGTACAGCCAAAAATTTTGCGCTTATTTTGCCTCACATAACGGGCATAACGGCATAACCTTATTTAAAGTGCCAGTCCGGAGGGGCCTCAAACAAAAATGTTGAAATTGGTGCAACCTCAGGATGAAGAAGGTTATAAGGGTATCAAACAAGGAGAACAGGATTAAACCAAGTAGAACAATCCCACACTGGCAAGATAGTGTGGCCGAGTGGTCTATGGCGCTGGTTTTAGGCACCAGTCTCTCAGGAGGCAAGGGTTCGAATCCCTTCACTGTCATGTCAACAAATTAATGGTAAATTCAAAGGTTGTGCATACACACGTATTATACAGAATAAGAGGCCTGTTAGCTCAGATAGTTAGAGCGCCGTGCTAATAACGCGGAGGTCATGAGTTCGATCCTCTTACGGGCCACAGCATATACGGTCGTCTAGGAACACGTCAATGTGTCTCAAATTTAAGTTTGTCTACCAGTCTACAGTGTGCTTACAGTGCGTGTGTCATTTTATTCCAAGGCCTGTTAGCTCAGCTGGTTAGAGCGCCGTGCTAATAACGCGGAGGTCATGAGTTCGATCCTCTTATGGGCCACAGATGGGAACATATTATTAACATTCTTTATTAACTTTGCTTACCAGTCTACTGACATAAAGATAAACAAACAAGGGCTATGTAGAAGATATGGCCGATTAGTGCTTCCAATCACACTTCATTTTGCCTTTCGTCGATTGTTTTAAGGCTTTATACAATTTTTCAAAGAAATGGAGAAGGTGCGCTTCTTTAACGGGCCGGGATAGCGCAGATATTTTCACCCCTTCTGGTTGGCCCGATCTTGCGTCAGGAAACTCCTACAAAAGAGAACACAATATTCTTAAGTCATCGCGACATAGTTTTTGAGGAGTACAGCCAAAAATTTTGCGCTTATTTTGCCTCACATAACGGGCATAACGGCATAACCTTATTTAAAGTGCCAGTCCGGAGGGGCCTCAAACAAAAATGTTGAAATTGGTGCAACCTCAGGATGAAGAAGGTTATAAGGGTATCAAACAAGGAGAACAGGATTAAACCAAGTAGAACAATCCCACACTGGCAAGATAGTGTGGCCGAGTGGTCTATGGCGCTGGTTTTAGGCACCAGTCTCTCAGGAGGCAAGGGTTCGAATCCCTTCACTGTCATGTCAACAAATTAATGGTAAATTCAAAGGTTGTGCATACACACGTATTATACAGAATAAGAGGCCTGTTAGCTCAGATAGGTTAGAGCGCCGTGCTAATAACGCGGAGGTCATGAGTTCGATCCTCTTACGGGCCACAGCATATACGGTCGTCTAGGAACACGTCAATGTGTCTCAAATTTAAGTTTGTCTACCAGTCTACAGTGTGCCTACAGTGCGTGTGTCATTTTATTCCAAGGCCTGTTAGCTCAGCTGGTTAGAGCGCCGTGCTAATAACGCGGAGGTCATGAGTTCGATCCTCTTATGGGCCACAGATGGGAACATATTATTAACATTCTTTATTAACTTTGCTTACCAGTCTACTGACATAAAGATAAACAAACAAGGGCTATGTAGAAGATATGGCCGATTAGTGCTTCCAATCACACTTCATTTTGCCTTTCGTCGATTGTTTTAAGGCTTTATACAATTTTTCAAAGAAATGGAGAAGGTGCGCTTCTTTAACGGGCCGGGATAGCGCAGATATTTTCACCCCTTCTGGTTGGCCCGATCTTGCGTCAGGAAACTCCTACAAAAGAGAACACAATATTCTTAAGTCATCGCGACATAGTTTTGAGGAGTACAGCCAAAAATTTTGCGCTTATTTTGCCTCACATAACGGGCATAACGGCATAACCTTATTTAAAGTGCCAGTCCGGAGGGGCCTCAAACAAAAATGTTGAAATTGGTGCAACCTCAGGATGAAGAAGGTTATAAGGGTATCAAACAAGGAGAACAGGATTAAACCAAGTAGAACAATCCCACACTGGCAAGATAGTGTGGCCGAGTGGTCTATGGCGCTGGTTTTAGGCACCAGTCTCTCAGGAGGCAAGGGTTCGAATCCCTTCACTGTCATGTCAACAAAGTAATGGTAAATTCAAAGGTTGTGCATACACACGTATTATACAGAATAAGAGGCCTGTTAGCTCAGATGGTTAGAGCGCCGTGCTAATAACGCGGAGGTCATGAGTTCGATCCTCTTACGGGCCACAGCATATACGGTCGTCTAGGAACACGTCAATGTGTCTCAAATTTAAGTTTGTCTACCAGTCTACAGTGTGCCTACAGTGCGTGTGTCATTTTATTCCAAGGCCTGTTAGCTCAGCTGGTTAGAGCGCCGTGCTAATAACGCGGAGGTCATGAGTTCGATCCTCTTATGGGCCACAGATGGGAACATATTAATAACATTCTTTATTAACTTTGCTTACCAGTCTACTGACATAAAGATAAACAAACAAGGGCTATGTAGAAGATATGGCCGATTAGTGCTTCCAATCACACTTCATTTTGCCTTTCGTCGATTGTTTTAAGGCTTTATACAATTTTTCAAAGAAATGGAGAAGGTGCGCTTCTTTAACGGGCCGGGATAGCGCAGATATTTTCACCCCTTCTGGTTGGCCCGATCTTGCGTCAGGAAACTCCTACAAAAGAGAACACAATATTCTTAAGTCATCGCGACATAGTTTTGAGGAGTACAGCCAAAATTTTGCGCTTATTTTGCCTCACATAACGGGCATAACGGCATAACCTTATTTAAAGTGCCAGTCCGGAGGGGCCTCAAACAAAAATGTTGAAATTGGTGCAACCTCAGGATGAAGAAGGTTATAAGGGTATCAAACAAGGAGAACAGGATTAAACCAAGTAGAACAATCCCACACTGGCAAGATAGTGTGGCCGAGTGGTCTATGGCGCTGGTTTTAGGCACCAGTCTCTCAGGAGGCAAGGGTTCGAATCCCTTCACTGTCATGTCAACAAAGTAATGGTAAATTCAAAGGTTGTGCATACACACGTATTATACAGAATAAGAGGCCTGTTAGCTCAGATGGTTAGTACTAATAACGCGGAGGTCATGAGTTCGATCCTCTTACGGGCCACAGCATATACGGTCGTCTAGGAACACGTCAATGTGTCTCAAATTTAAGTTTGTCTACCAGTCTACAGTGTGCCTACAGTGCGTGTGTCATTTTATTCCAAGGCCTGTTAGCTCAGCTGGTTAGAGCGCCGTGCTAATAACGCGGAGGTCATGAGTTCGATCCTCTTATGGGCCACAGATGGGAACATATTAATAACATTCTTTATTAACTTTGCTTACCAGTCTACTGACATAAAGATAAACAAACAAGGGCTATGTAGAAGATATGGCCGATTAGTGCTTCCAATCACACTTCATTTTGCCTTTCGTCGATTGTTTTAAGGCTTTATACAATTTTTCAAAGAAATGGAGAAGGTGCGCTTCTTTAACGGGCCGGGATAGCGCAGATATTTTCACCCCTTCTGGTTGGCCCGATCTTGCGTCAGGAAACTCCTACAAAAGAGAACACAATATTCTTAAGTCATCGCGACATAGTTTTGAGGAGTACAGCCAAAAATTTTGCGCTTATTTTGCCTCACATAACGGGCATAACGGCATAACCTTATTTAAAGTGCCAGTCCGGAGGGGCCTCAAACAAAAATGTTGAAATTGGTGCAACCTCAGGATGAAGAAGGTTATAAGGGTATCAAACAAGGAGAACAGGATTAAACCAAGTAGAACAATCCCACACTGGCAAGATAGTGTGGCCGAGTGGTCTATGGCGCTGGTTTTAGGCACCAGTCTCTCAGGAGGCAAGGGTTCGAATCCCTTCACTGTCATGTCAACAAAGTAATGGTAAATTCAAAGGTTGTGCATACACACGTATTATACAGAATAAGAGGCCTGTTAGCTCAGATGGTTAGAGGCCGTACTAATAACGCGGAGGTCATGAGTTCGATCCTCTTACGGGCCACAGCATATACGGTCGTCTAGGAACACGTCAATGTGTCTCAAATTTAAGTTTGTCTACCAGTCTACAGTGTGCCTACAGTGCGTGTGTCATTTTATTCCAAGGCCTGTTAGCTCAGCTGGTTAGAGCGCCGTGCTAATAACGCGGAGGTCATGAGTTCGATCCTCTTATGGGCCACAGATGGGAACATATTATTAACATTCTTTATTAACTTTGCTTACCAGTCTACTGACATAAAGATAAACAAACAAGGGCTATGTAGAAGATATGGCCGATTAGTGCTTCCAATCACACTTCATTTTGCCTTTCGTCGATTGTTTTAAGGCTTTATACAATTTTTCAAAGAAATGGAGAAGGTGCGCTTCTTTAACGGGCCGGGATAGCGCAGATATTTTCACCCCTTCTGGTTGGCCCGATCTTGCGTCAGGAAACTCCTACAAAAGAGAACACAATATTCTTAAGTCATCGCGACATAGTTTTGAGGAGTACAGCCAAAAATTTTGCGCTTATTTTGCCTCACATAACGGGCATAACGGCATAACCTTATTTAAAGTGCCAGTCCGGAGGGGCCTCAAACAAAAATGTTGAAATTGGTGCAACCTCAGGATGAAGAAGGTTATAAGGGTATCAAACAAGGAGAACAGGATTAAACCAAGTAGAACAATCCCACACTGGCAAGATAGTGTGGCCGAGTGGTCTATGGCGCTGGTTTTAGGCACCAGTCTCTCAGGAGGCAAGGGTTCGAATCCCTTCACTGTCATGTCAACAAAGTAATGGTAAATTCAAAGGTTGTGCATACACACGTATTATACAGAATAAGAGGCCTGTTAGCTCAGATGGTTAGTACTAATAACGCGGAGGTCATGAGTTCGATCCTCTTACGGGCCACAGCATATACGGTCGTCTAGGAACACGTCAATGTGTCTCAAATTTAAGTTTGTCTACCAGTCTACAGTGTGCCTACAGTGCGTGTGTCATTTATTCCAAGGCCTGTTAGCTCAGCTGGTTAGAGCGCCGTGCTAATAACGCGGAGGTCATGAGTTCGATCCTCTTATGGGCCACAGATGGGAACATATTAATTAACATTCTTTATTAACTTTGCTTACCAGTCTACTGACATAAAGATAAACAAACAAGGGCTATGTAGAAGATATGGCCGATTAGTGCTTCCAATCACACTTCATTTTGCCTTTCGTCGATTGTTTTAAGGCTTTATACAATTTTTCAAAGAAATGGAGAAGGTGCGCTTCTTTAACGGGCCGGGATAGCGCAGATATTTTCACCCCTTCTGGTTGGCCCGATCTTGCGTCAGGAAACTCCTACAAAAGAGAACACAATATTCTTAAGTCATCGCGACATAGTTTTGAGGAGTACAGCCAAAAATTTTGCGCTTATTTTGCCTCACATAACGGGCATAACGGCATAACCTTATTTAAAGTGCCAGTCCGGAGGGGCCTCAAACAAAAATGTTGAAATTGGTGCAACCTCAGGATGAAGAAGGTTATAAGGGTATCAAACAAGGAGAACAGGATTAAACCAAGTAGAACAATCCCACACTGGCAAGATAGTGTGGCCGAGTGGTCTATGGCGCTGGTTTTAGGCACCAGTCTCTCAGGAGGCAAGGGTTCGAATCCCTTCACTGTCATGTCAACAAAGTAATGGTAAATTCAAAGGTTGTGCATACACACGTATTATACAGAATAAGAGGCCTGTTAGCTCAGATGGTTAGTACTAATAACGCGGAGGTCATGAGTTCGATCCTCTTACGGGCCACAGCATATACGGTCGTCTAGGAACACGTCAATGTGTCTCAAATTTAAGTTTGTCTACCAGTCTACAGTGTGCCTACAGTGCGTGTGTCATTTTATTCCAAGGCCTGTTAGCTCAGCTGGTTAGAGCGCCGTGCTAATAACGCGGAGGTCATGAGTTCGATCCTCTTATGGGCCACAGATGGGAACATATTATTAACATTCTTTATTAACTTTGCTTACCAGTCTACTGACATAAAGATAAACAAACAAGGGCTATGTAGAAGATATGGCCGATTAGTGCTTCCAATCACACTTCATTTTGCCTTTCGTCGATTGTTTTAAGGCTTTATACAATTTTTCAAAGAAATGGAGAAGGTGCGCTTCTTTAACGGGCCGGGATAGCGCAGATATTTTCACCCCTTCTGGTTGGCCCGATCTTGCGTCAGGAAACTCCTACAAAAGAGAACACAATATTCTTAAGTCATCGCGACATAGTTTTGAGGAGTACAGCCAAAAATTTTGCGCTTATTTTGCCTCACATAACGGGCATAACGGCATAACCTTATTTAAAGTGCCAGTCCGGAGGGGCCTCAAACAAAAATGTTGAAATTGGTGCAACCTCAGGATGAAGAAGGTTATAAGGGTATCAAACAAGGAGAACAGGATTAAACCAAGTAGAACAATCCCACACTGGCAAGATAGTGTGGCCGAGTGGTCTATGGCGCTGGTTTTAGGCACCAGTCTCTCAGGAGGCAAGGGTTCGAATCCCTTCACTGTCATGTCAACAAAGTAATGGTAAATTCAAAGGTTGTGCATACACACGTATTATACAGAATAAGAGGCCTGTTAGCTCAGATGGTTAGTACTAATAACGCGGAGGTCATGAGTTCGATCCTCTTACGGGCCACAGCATATACGGTCGTCTAGGAACACGTCAATGTGTCTCAAATTTAAGTTTGTCTACCAGTCTACAGTGTGCCTACAGTGCGTGTGTCATTTTATTCCAAGGCCTGTTAGCTCAGCTGGTTAGAGCGCCGTGCTAATAACGCGGAGGTCATGAGTTCGATCCTCTTATGGGCCACAGATGGGAACATATTATTAACATTCTTTATTAACTTTGCTTACCAGTCTACTGACATAAAGATAAACAAACAAGGGCTATGTAGAAGATATGGCCGATTAGTGCTTCCAATCACACTTCATTTTGCCTTTCGTCGATTGTTTTAAGGCTTTATACAATTTTTCAAAGAAATGGAGAAGGTGCGCTTCTTTAACGGGCCGGGATAGCGCAGATATTTTCACCCCTTCTGGTTGGCCCGATCTTGCGTCAGGAAACTCCTACAAAAGAGAACACAATATTCTTAAGTCATCGCGACATAGTTTTGAGGAGTACAGCCAAAAATTTTGCGCTTATTTTGCCTCACATAACGGGCATAACGGCATAACCTTATTTAAAGTGCCAGTCCGGAGGGGCCTCAAACAAAAATGTTGAAATTGGTGCAACCTCAGGATGAAGAAGGTTATAAGGGTATCAAACAAGGAGAACAGGATTAAACCAAGTAGAACAATCCCACACTGGCAAGATAGTGTGGCCGAGTGGTCTATGGCGCTGGTTTTAGGCACCAGTCTCTCAGGAGGCAAGGGTTCGAATCCCTTCACTGTCATGTCAACAAAGTAATGGTAAATTCAAAGGTTGTGCATACACACGTATTATATAGAAAAGGGGCCTGTTAGCTCAGATGGTTAGAGCGCCGTACTAATAACGCGGAGGTCATGAGTTTCGATCCTCATATGGGCCACAGATGGGAACATATTATTAACATTCTTTATTAACTTTGCTTACCAGTCTACTGACATAAAGATAAACAAACAACGGCTATGTAGAAGATATGGCCGATTAGTGCTTCCAATCACACTTCATTTTGCCTTTCGTCGATTGTTTTAAGGCTTTATACAATTTTTCAAAGAAATGGAGAAGGTGCGCTTCTTTAACGGGCCGGGATAGCGCAGATATTTTCACCCCTTCTGGTTGGCCCGATCTTGCGTCAGGAAACTCCTACAAAAGAGAACACAATATTCTTAAGTCATCGCGACATAGTTTTGAGGAGTACAGCCAAAAATTTTGCGCTTATTTTGCCTCACATAACGGGCATAACGGCATAACCTTATTTAAAGTGCCAGTCCGGAGGGGCCTCAAACAAAAATGTTGAAATTGGTGCAACCTCAGGATGAAGAAGGTTATAAGGGTATCAAACAAGGAGAACAGGATTAAACCAAGTAGAACAATCCCACACTGGCAAGATAGTGTGGCCGAGTGGTCTATGGCGCTGGTTTTAGGCACCAGTCTCTCAGGAGGCAAGGGTTCGAATCCCTTCACTGTCATGTCAACAAAGTAATGGTAAATTCAAAGGTTGTGCATACACACGTATTATACAGAATAAGAGGCCTGTTAGCTCAGATGGTTAGTACTAATAACGCGGAGGTCATGAGTTCGATCCTCTTACGGGCCACAGCATATACGGTCGTCTAGGAACACGTCAATGTGTCTCAAATTTAAGTTTGTCTACCAGTCTACAGTGTGCCTACAGTGCGTGTGTCATTTTATTCCAAGGCCTGTTAGCTCAGCTGGTTAGAGCGCCGTGCTAATAACGCGGAGGTCATGAGTTCGATCCTCTTATGGGCCACAGATGGGAACATATTATTAACATTCTTTATTAACTTTGCTTACCAGTCTACTGACATAAAGATAAACAAACAAGGGCTATGTAGAAGATATGGCCGATTAGTGCTTCCAATCACACTTCATTTTGCCTTTCGTCGATTGTTTTAAGGCTTTATACAATTTTTCAAAGAAATGGAGAAGGTGCGCTTCTTTAACGGGCCGGGATAGCGCAGATATTTTCACCCCTTCTGGTTGGCCCGATCTTGCGTCAGGAAACTCCTACAAAAGAGAACACAATATTCTTAAGTCATCGCGACATAGTTTTGAGGAGTACAGCCAAAAATTTTGCGCTTATTTTGCCTCACATAACGGGCATAACGGCATAACCTTATTTAAAGTGCCAGTCCGGAGGGGCCTCAAACAAAAATGTTGAAATTGGTGCAACCTCAGGATGAAGAAGGTTATAAGGGTATCAAACAAGGAGAACAGGATTAAACCAAGTAGAACAATCCCACACTGGCAAGATAGTGTGGCCGAGTGGTCTATGGCGCTGGTTTTAGGCACCAGTCTCTCAGGAGGCAAGGGTTCGAATCCCTTCACTGTCATGTCAACAAAGTAATGGTAAATTCAAAGGTTGTGCATACACACGTATTATACAGAATAAGAGGCCTGTTAGCTCAGATGGTTAGTACTAATAACGCGGAGGTCATGAGTTCGATCCTCTTACGGGCCACAGCATATACGGTCGTCTAGGAACACGTCAATGTGTCTCAAATTTAAGTTTGTCTACCAGTCTACAGTGTGCCTACAGTGCGTGTGTCATTTTATTCCAAGGGCCTGTTAGCTCAGCTGGTTAGAGCGCCGTGCTAATAACGCGGAGGTCATGAGTTCGATCCTCTTATGGGCCACAGATGGGAACATATTAATAACATTCTTTATTAACTTTGCTTACCAGTCTACTGACATAAAGATAAACAAACAAGGGCTATGTAGAAGATATGGCCGATTAGTGCTTCCAATCACACTTCATTTTGCCTTTCGTCGATTGTTTTAAGGCTTTATACAATTTTTCAAAGAAATGGAGAAGGTGCGCTTCTTTAACGGGCCGGGATAGCGCAGATATTTTCACCCCTTCTGGTTGGCCCGATCTTGCGTCAGGAAACTCCTACAAAAGAGAACACAATATTCTTAAGTCATCGCGACATAGTTTTGAGGAGTACAGCCAAAAATTTTGCGCTTATTTTGCCTCACATAACGGGCATAACGGCATAACCTTATTTAAAGTGCCAGTCCGGAGGGGCCTCAAACAAAAATGTTGAAATTGGTGCAACCTCAGGATGAAGAAGGTTATAAGGGTATCAAACAAGGAGAACAGGATTAAACCAAGTAGAACAATCCCACACTGGCAAGATAGTGTGGCCGAGTGGTCTATGGCGCTGGTTTTAGGCACCAGTCTCTCAGGAGGCAAGGGTTCGAATCCCTTCACTGTCATGTCAACAAAGTAATGGTAAATTCAAAGGTTGTGCATACACACGTATTATACAGAATAAGAGGCCTGTTAGCTCAGATGGTTAGTACTAATAACGCGGAGGTCATGAGTTCGATCCTCTTACGGGCCACAGCATATACGGTCGTCTAGGAACACGTCAATGTGTCTCAAATTTAAGTTTGTCTACCAGTCTACAGTGTGCCTACAGTGCGTGTGTCATTTTATTCCAAGGCCTGTTAGCTCAGCTGGTTAGAGCGCCGTGCTAATAACGCGGAGGTCATGAGTTCGATCCTCTTATGGGCCACAGATGGGAACATATTAATAACATTCTTTATTAACTTTGCTTACCAGTCTACTGACATAAAGATAAACAAACAAGGGCTATGTAGAAGATATGGCCGATTAGTGCTTCCAATCACACTTCATTTTGCCTTTCGTCGATTGTTTTAAGGCTTTATACAATTTTTCAAAGAAATGGAGAAGGTGCGCTTCTTTAACGGGCCGGGATAGCGCAGATATTTTCACCCCTTCTGGTTGGCCCGATCTTGCGTCAGGAAACTCCTACAAAAGAGAACACAATATTCTTAAGTCATCGCGACATAGTTTTGAGGAGTACAGCCAAAAATTTTGCGCTTATTTTGCCTCACATAACGGGCATAACGGCATAACCTTATTTAAAGTGCCAGTCCGGAGGGGCCTCAAACAAAAATGTTGAAATTGGTGCAACCTCAGGATGAAGAAGGTTATAAGGGTATCAAACAAGGAGAACAGGATTAAACCAAGTAGAACAATCCCACACTGGCAAGATAGTGTGGCCGAGTGGTCTATGGCGCTGGTTTTAGGCACCAGTCTCTCAGGAGGCAAGGGTTCGAATCCCTTCACTGTCATGTCAACAAAGTAATGGTAAATTCAAAGGTTTGTGCATACACACGTATTATACAGAATAAGAGGCCTGTTAGCTCAGATGGTTAGTACTAATAACGCGGAGGTCATGAGTTCGATCCTCTTACGGGCCACAGCATATACGGTCGTCTAGGAACACGTCAATGTGTCTCAAATTTAAGTTTGTCTACCAGTCTACAGTGTGCCTACAGTGCGTGTGTCATTTTATTCCAAGGCCTGTTAGCTCAGCTGGTTAGAGCGCCGTGCTAATAACGCGGAGGTCATGAGTTCGATCCTCTTATGGGCCACAGATGGGAACATATTAATTAACATTCTTTATTAACTTTGCTTACCAGTCTACTGACATAAAGATAAACAAACAAGGGCTATGTAGAAGATATGGCCGATTAGTGCTTCCAATCACACTTCATTTTGCCTTTCGTCGATTGTTTTAAGGCTTTATACAATTTTTCAAAGAAATGGAGAAGGTGCGCTTCTTTAACGGGCCGGGATAGCGCAGATATTTTCACCCCTTCTGGTTGGCCCGATCTTGCGTCAGGAAACTCCTACAAAAGAGAACACAATATTCTTAAGTCATCGCGACATAGTTTTGAGGAGTACAGCCAAAAATTTTGCGCTTATTTTGCCTCACATAACGGGCATAACGGCATAACCTTATTTAAAGTGCCAGTCCGGAGGGGCCTCAAACAAAAATGTTGAAATTGGTGCAACCTCAGGATGAAGAAGGTTATAAGGGTATCAAACAAGGAGAACAGGATTAAACCAAGTAGAACAATCCCACACTGGCAAGATAGTGTGGCCGAGTGGTCTATGGCGCTGGTTTTAGGCACCAGTCTCTCAGGAGGCAAGGGTTCGAATCCCTTCACTGTCATGTCAACAAAGTAATGGTAAATTCAAAGGTTGTGCATACACACGTATTATACAGAATAAGAGGCCTGTTAGCTCAGATGGTTAGTACTAATAACGCGGAGGTCATGAGTTCGATCCTCTTACGGGCCACAGCATATACGGTCGTCTAGGAACACGTCAATGTGTCTCAAATTTAAGTTTGTCTACCAGTCTACAGTGTGCCTACAGTGCGTGTGTCATTTTATTCCAAGGCCTGTTAGCTCAGCTGGTTAGAGCGCCGTGCTAATAACGCGGAGGTCATGAGTTCGATCCTCTTATGGGCCACAGATGGGAACATATTATTAACATTCTTTATTAACTTTGCTTACCAGTCTACTGACATAAAGATAAACAAACAAGGGCTATGTAGAAGATATGGCCGATTAGTGCTTCCAATCACACTTCATTTTGCCTTTCGTCGATTGTTTTAAGGCTTTATACAATTTTTCAAAGAAATGGAGAAGGTGCGCTTCTTTAACGGGCCGGGATAGCGCAGATATTTTCACCCCTTCTGGTTGGCCCGATCTTGCGTCAGGAAACTCCTACAAAAGAGAACACAATATTCTTAAGTCATCGCGACATAGTTTTGAGGAGTACAGCCAAAAATTTTGCGCTTATTTTGCCTCACATAACGGGCATAACGGCATAACCTTATTTAAAGTGCCAGTCCGGAGGGGCCTCAAACAAAAATGTTGAAATTGGTGCAACCTCAGGATGAAGAAGGTTATAAGGGTATCAAACAAGGAGAACAGGATTAAACCAAGTAGAACAATCCCACACTGGCAAGATAGTGTGGCCGAGTGGTCTATGGCGCTGGTTTTAGGCACCAGTCTCTCAGGAGGCAAGGGTTCGAATCCCTTCACTGTCATGTCAACAAAGTAATGGTAAATTCAAAGGTTGTGCATACACACGTATTATACAGAATAAGAGGCCTGTTAGCTCAGATGGTTAGTACTAATAACGCGGAGGTCATGAGTTCGATCCTCTTACGGGCCACAGCATATACGGTCGTCTAGGAACACGTCAATGTGTCTCAAATTTAAGTTTGTCTACCAGTCTACAGTGTGCCTACAGTGCGTGTGTCATTTTATTCCAAGGCCTGTTAGCTCAGCTGGTTAGAGCGCCGTGCTAATAACGCGGAGGTCATGAGTTCGATCCTCTTATGGGCCACAGATGGGAACATATTATTAACATTCTTTATTAACTTTGCTTACCAGTCTACTGACATAAAGATAAACAAACAAGGGCTATGTAGAAGATATGGCCGATTAGTGCTTCCAATCACACTTCATTTTGCCTTTCGTCGATTGTTTTAAGGCTTTATACAATTTTTCAAAGAAATGGAGAAGGTGCGCTTCTTTAACGGGCCGGGATAGCGCAGATATTTTCACCCCTTCTGGTTGGCCCGATCTTGCGTCAGGAAACTCCTACAAAAGAGAACACAATATTCTTAAGTCATCGCGACATAGTTTTGAGGAGTACAGCCAAAAATTTTGCGCTTATTTTGCCTCACATAACGGGCATAACGGCATAACCTTATTTAAAGTGCCAGTCCGGAGGGGCCTCAAACAAAAATGTTGAAATTGGTGCAACCTCAGGATGAAGAAGGTTATAAGGGTATCAAACAAGGAGAACAGGATTAAACCAAGTAGAACAATCCCACACTGGCAAGATAGTGTGGCCGAGTGGTCTATGGCGCTGGTTTTAGGCACCAGTCTCTCAGGAGGCAAGGGTTCGAATCCCTTCACTGTCATGTCAACAAAGTAATGGTAAATTCAAAGGTTGTGCATACACACGTATTATACAGAATAAGAGGCCTGTTAGCTCAGATGGTTAGTACTAATAACGCGGAGGTCATGAGTTCGATCCTCTTACGGGCCACAGCATATACGGTCGTCTAGGAACACGTCAATGTGTCTCAAATTTAAGTTTGTCTACCAGTCTACAGTGTGCCTACAGTGCGTGTGTCAATTTTATTCCAAGGCCTGTTAGCTCAGCTGGTTAGAGCGCCGTGCTAATAACGCGGAGGTCATGAGTTCGATCCTCTTATGGGCCACAGATGGGAACATATTATTAACATTCTTTATTAACTTTGCTTACCAGTCTACTGACATAAAGATAAACAAACAAGGGCTATGTAGAAGATATGGCCGATTAGTGCTTCCAATCACACTTCATTTTGCCTTTCGTCGATTGTTTTAAGGCTTTATACAATTTTTCAAAGAAATGGAGAAGGTGCGCTTCTTTAACGGGCCGGGATAGCGCAGATATTTTCACCCCTTCTGGTTGGCCCGATCTTGCGTCAGGAAACTCCTACAAAAGAGAACACAATATTCTTAAGTCATCGCGACATAGTTTTGAGGAGTACAGCCAAAAATTTTGCGCTTATTTTGCCTCACATAACGGGCATAACGGCATAACCTTATTTAAAGTGCCAGTCCGGAGGGGCCTCAAACAAAAATGTTGAAATTGGTGCAACCTCAGGATGAAGAAGGTTATAAGGGTATCAAACAAGGAGAACAGGATTAAACCAAGTAGAACAATCCCACACTGGCAAGATAGTGTGGCCGAGTGGTCTATGGCGCTGGTTTTAGGCACCAGTCTCTCAGGAGGCAAGGGTTCGAATCCCTTCACTGTCATGTCAACAAAGTAATGGTAAATTCAAAGGTTGTGCATACACACGTATTATACAGAATAAGAGGCCTGTTAGCTCAGATGGTTAGTACTAATAACGCGGAGGTCATGAGTTCGATCCTCTTACGGGCCACAGCATATACGGTCGTCTAGGAACACGTCAATGTGTCTCAAATTTAAGTTTGTCTACCAGTCTACAGTGTGCCTACAGTGCGTGTGTCATTTTATTCCAAGGCCTGTTAGCTCAGCTGGTTAGAGCGCCGTGCTAATAACGCGGAGGTCATGAGTTCGATCCTCTTATGGGCCACAGATGGGAACATATTATTAACATTCTTTATTAACTTTGCTTACCAGTCTACTGACATAAAGATAAACAAACAAGGGCTATGTAGAAGATATGGCCGATTAGTGCTTCCAATCACACTTCATTTTGCCTTTCGTCGATTGTTTTAAGGCTTTATACAATTTTTCAAAGAAATGGAGAAGGTGCGCTTCTTTAACGGGCCGGGATAGCGCAGATATTTTCACCCCTTCTGGTTGGCCCGATCTTGCGTCAGGAAACTCCTACAAAAGAGAACACAATATTCTTAAGTCATCGCGACATAGTTTTGAGGAGTACAGCCAAAAATTTTGCGCTTATTTTGCCTCACATAACGGGCATAACGGCATAACCTTATTTAAAGTGCCAGTCCGGAGGGGCCTCAAACAAAAATGTTGAAATTGGTGCAACCTCAGGATGAAGAAGGTTATAAGGGTATCAAACAAGGAGAACAGGATTAAACCAAGTAGAACAATCCCACACTGGCAAGATAGTGTGGCCGAGTGGTCTATGGCGCTGGTTTTAGGCACCAGTCTCTCAGGAGGCAAGGGTTCAAATCCCTTCACTGTCATGTCAACAAAGTAATGGTAAATTCAAAGGTTGTGCATACACACGTATTATACAGAATAAGAGGCCTGTTAGCTCAGATGGTTAGTACTAATAACGCGGAGGTCATGAGTTCGATCCTCTTACGGGCCACAGCATATACGGTCGTCTAGGAAACACGTCAATGTGTCTCAAATTTAAGTTTGTCTACCAGTCTACAGTGTGCCTACAGTGCGTGTGTCATTTTATTCCAAGGCCTGTTAGCTCAGCTGGTTAGAGCGCCGTGCTAATAACGCGGAGGTCATGAGTTCGATCCTCTTATGGGCCACAGATGGGAACATATTATTAACATTCTTTATTAACTTTGCTTACCAGTCTACTGACATAAAGATAAACAAACAAGGGCTATGTAGAAGATATGGCCGATTAGTGCTTCCAATCACACTTCATTTTGCCTTTCGTCGATTGTTTTAAGGCTTTATACAATTTTTCAAAGAAATGGAGAAGGTGCGCTTCTTTAACGGGCCGGGATAGCGCAGATATTTTCACCCCTTCTGGTTGGCCCGATCTTGCGTCAGGAAACTCCTACAAAAGAGAACACAATATTCTTAAGTCATCGCGACATAGTTTTGAGGAGTACAGCCAAAAATTTTGCGCTTATTTTGCCTCACATAACGGGCATAACGGCATAACCTTATTTAAAGTGCCAGTCCGGAGGGGCCTCAAACAAAAATGTTGAAATTGGTGCAACCTCAGGATGAAGAAGGTTATAAGGGTATCAAACAAGGAGAACAGGATTAAACCAAGTAGAACAATCCCACACTGGCAAGATAGTGTGGCCGAGTGGTCTATGGCGCTGGTTTTAGGCACCAGTCTCTCAGGAGGCAAGGGTTTCGAAATCCCTTCACTGTCATGTCAACAAAGTAATGGTAAATTCAAAGGTTGTGCATACACACGTATTATACAGAATAAGAGGCCTGTTAGCTCAGATGGTTAGTACTAATAACGCGGAGGTCATGAGTTCGATCCTCTTACGGGCCACAGCATATACGGTCGTCTAGGAACACGTCAATGTGTCTCAAATTTAAGTTTGTCTACCAGTCTACAGTGTGCCTACAGTGCGTGTGTCATTTTATTCCAAGGCCTGTTAGCTCAGCTGGTTAGAGCGCCGTGCTAATAACGCGGAGGTCATGAGTTCGATCCTCTTATGGGCCACAGATGGGAACATATTATTAACATTCTTTATTAACTTTGCTTACCAGTCTACTGACATAAAGATAAACAAACAAGGGCTATGTAGAAGATATGGCCGATTAGTGCTTCCAATCACACTTCATTTTGCCTTTCGTCGATTGTTTTAAGGCTTTATACAATTTTTCAAAGAAATGGAGAAGGTGCGCTTCTTTAACGGGCCGGGATAGCGCAGATATTTTCACCCCTTCTGGTTGGCCCGATCTTGCGTCAGGAAACTCCTACAAAAGAGAACACAATATTCTTAAGTCATCGCGACATAGTTTTGAGGAGTACAGCCAAAAATTTTGCGCTTATTTTGCCTCACATAACGGGCATAACGGCATAACCTTATTTAAAGTGCCAGTCCGGAGGGGCCTCAAACAAAAATGTTGAAATTGGTGCAACCTCAGGATGAAGAAGGTTATAAGGGTATCAAACAAGGAGAACAGGATTAAACCAAGTAGAACAATCCCACACTGGCAAGATAGTGTGGCCGAGTGGTCTATGGCGCTGGTTTTAGGCACCAGTCTCTCAGGAGGCAAGGGTTTCGAATCCCTTCACTGTCATGTCAACAAAGTAATGGTAAATTCAAAGGTTGTGCATACACACGTATTATACAGAATAAGAGGCCTGTTAGCTCAGATGGTTAGTACTAATAACGCGGAGGTCATGAGTTCGATCCTCTTACGGGCCACAGCATATACGGTCGTCTAGGAACACGTCAATAGTGTCTCAAATTTAAGTTTGTCTACCAGTCTACAGTGTGCCTACAGTGCGTGTGTCATTTTATTCCAAGGCCTGTTAGCTCAGCTGGTTAGAGCGCCGTGCTAATAACGCGGAGGTCATGAGTTCGATCCTCTTATGGGCCACAGATGGGAACATATTATTAACATTCTTTATTAACTTTGCTTACCAGTCTACTGACATAAAGATAAACAAACAAGGGCTATGTAGAAGATATGGCCGATTAGTGCTTCCAATCACACTTCATTTTGCCTTTCGTCGATTGTTTTAAGGCTTTATACAATTTTTCAAAGAAATGGAGAAGGTGCGCTTCTTTAACGGGCCGGGATAGCGCAGATATTTTCACCCCTTCTGGTTGGCCCGATCTTGCGTCAGGAAACTCCTACAAAAGAGAACACAATATTCTTAAGTCATCGCGACATAGTTTTGAGGAGTACAGCCAAAAATTTTGCGCTTATTTTGCCTCACATAACGGGCATAACGGCATAACCTTATTTAAAGTGCCAGTCCGGAGGGGCCTCAAACAAAAATGTTGAAATTGGTGCAACCTCAGGATGAAGAAGGTTATAAGGGTATCAAACAAGGAGAACAGGATTAAACCAAGTAGAACAATCCCACACTGGCAAGATAGTGTGGCCGAGTGGTCTATGGCGCTGGTTTTAGGCACCAGTCTCTCAGGAGGCAAGGGTTCGAATCCCTTCACTGTCATGTCAACAAAGTAATGGTAAATTCAAAGGTTGTGCATACACACGTATTATACAGAATAAGAGGCCTGTTAGCTCAGATGGTTAGTACTAATAACGCGGAGGTCATGAGTTCGATCCTCTTACGGGCCACAGCATATACGGTCGTCTAGGAACACGTCAATGTGTCTCAAATTTAAGTTTGTCTACCAGTCTACAGTGTGCCTACAGTGCGTGTGTCATTTTATTCCAAGGCCTGTTAGCTCAGCTGGTTAGAGCGCCGTGCTAATAACGCGGAGGTCATGAGTTCGATCCTCTTATGGGCCACAGATGGGAACATATTATTAACATTCTTTATTAACTTTGCTTACCAGTCTACTGACATAAAGATAAACAAACAAGGGCTATGTAGAAGATATGGCCGATTAGTGCTTCCAATCACACTTCATTTTGCCTTTCGTCGATTGTTTTAAGGCTTTATACAATTTTTCAAAGAAATGGAGAAGGTGCGCTTCTTTAACGGGCCGGGATAGCGCAGATATTTTCACCCCTTCTGGTTGGCCCGATCTTGCGTCAGGAAACTCCTACAAAAGAGAACACAATATTCTTAAGTCATCGCGACATAGTTTTGAGGAGTACAGCCAAAAATTTTGCGCTTATTTTGCCTCACATAACGGGCATAACGGCATAACCTTATTTAAAGTGCCAGTCCGGAGGGGCCTCAAACAAAAATGTTGAAATTGGTGCAACCTCAGGATGAAGAAGGTTATAAGGGTATCAAACAAGGAGAACAGGATTAAACCAAGTAGAACAATCCCACACTGGCAAGATAGTGTGGCCGAGTGGTCTATGGCGCTGGTTTTAGGCACCAGTCTCTCAGGAGGCAAGGGTTCGAATCCCTTCACTGTCATGTCAACAAAGTAATGGTAAATTCAAAGGTTGTGCATACACACGTATTATACAGAATAAGAGGCCTGTTAGCTCAGATGGTTAGTACTAATAACGCGGAGGTCATGAGTTCGATCCTCTTACGGGCCACAGCATATACGGTCGTCTAGGAACACGTCAATGTGTCTCAAATTTAAGTTTGTCTACCAGTCTACAGTGTGCCTACAGTGCGTGTGTCATTTTATTCCAAGGCCTGTTAGCTCAGCTGGTTAGAGCGCCGTGCTAATAACGCGGAGGTCATGAGTTCGATCCTCTTATGGGCCACAGATGGGAACATATTATTAACATTCTTTATTAACTTTGCTTACCAGTCTACTGACATAAAGATAAACAAACAAGGGCTATGTAGAAGATATGGCCGATTAGTGCTTCCAATCACACTTCATTTTGCCTTTCGTCGATTGTTTTAAGGCTTTATACAATTTTTCAAAGAAATGGAGAAGGTGCGCTTCTTTAACGGGCCGGGATAGCGCAGATATTTTCACCCCTTCTGGTTGGCCCGATCTTGCGTCAGGAAACTCCTACAAAAGAGAACACAATATTCTTAAGTCATCGCGACATAGTTTTGAGGAGTACAGCCAAAAATTTTGCGCTTATTTTGCCTCACATAACGGGCATAACGGCATAACCTTATTTAAAGTGCCAGTCCGGAGGGGCCTCAAACAAAAATGTTGAAATTGGTGCAACCTCAGGATGAAGAAGGTTATAAGGGTATCAAACAAGGAGAACAGGATTAAACCAAGTAGAACAATCCCACACTGGCAAGATAGTGTGGCCGAGTGGTCTATGGCGCTGGTTTTAGGCACCAGTCTCTCAGGAGGCAAGGGTTCAATCCCTTCACTGTCATGTCAACAAAGTAATGGTAAATTCAAAGGTTGTGCATACACACGTATTATACAGAATATGAGGCCTGTTAGCTCAGATGGTTAGTACTAATAACGCGGAGGTCATGAGTTCGATCCTCTTACGGGCCACAGCATATACGGTCGTCTAGGAACACGTCAATGTGTCTCAAATTTAAGTTTGTCTACCAGTCTACAGTGTGCCTACAGTGCGTGTGTCATTTTATTCCAAGGCCTGTTAGCTCAGCTGGTTAGAGCGCCGTGCTAATAACGCGGAGGTCATGAGTTCGATCCTCTTATGGGCCACAGATGGGAACATATTATTAACATTCTTTATTAACTTTGCTTACCAGTCTACTGACATAAAGATAAACAAACAAGGGCTATGTAGAAGATATGGCCGATTAGTGCTTCCAATCACACTTCATTTTGCCTTTCGTCGATTGTTTTAAGGCTTTATACAATTTTTCAAAGAAATGGAGAAGGTGCGCTTCTTTAACGGGCCGGGATAGCGCAGATATTTTCACCCCTTCTGGTTGGCCCGATCTTGCGTCAGGAAACTCCTACAAAAGAGAACACAATATTCTTAAGTCATCGCGACATAGTTTTGAGGAGTACAGCCAAAAATTTTGCGCTTATTTTGCCTCACATAACGGGCATAACGGCATAACCTTATTTAAAGTGCCAGTCCGGAGGGGCCTCAAACAAAAATGTTGAAATTGGTGCAACCTCAGGATGAAGAAGGTTATAAGGGTATCAAACAAGGAGAACAGGATTAAACCAAGTAGAACAATCCCACACTGGCAAGATAGTGTGGCCGAGTGGTCTATGGCGCTGGTTTTAGGCACCAGTCTCTCAGGAGGCAAGGGTTTGAATCCCTTCACTGTCATGTCAACAAAGTAATGGTAAATTCAAAGGTTGTGCATACACACGTATTATACAGAATAAGAGGCCTGTTAGCTCAGATGGTTAGTACTAATAACGCGGAGGTCATGAGTTCGATCCTCTTACGGGCCACAGCATATACGGTCGTCTAGGAACACGTCAATATGTCTCAAATTTAAGTTTTGTCTACCAGTCTACAGTGTGCCTACAGTGCTTGTGTCATTTTATTCCAAGGCCTGTTAGCTCAGCTGGTTAGAGCGCCGTGCTAATAACGCGGAGGTCATGAGTTCGATCCTCTTATGGGCCACAGATGGGAACATATTATTAACATTCTTTATTAACTTTGCTTACCAGTCTACTGACATAAAGATAAACAAACAAGGGCTATGTAGAAGATATGGCCGATTAGTGCTTCCAATCACACTTCATTTTGCCTTTCGTCGATTGTTTTAAGGCTTTATACAATTTTTCAAAGAAATGGAGAAGGTGCGCTTCTTTAACGGGCCGGGATAGCGCAGATATTTTCACCCCTTCTGGTTGGCCCGATCTTGCGTCAGGAAACTCCTACAAAAGAGAACACAATATTCTTAAGTCATCGCGACATAGTTTTGAGGAGTACAGCCAAAAATTTTGCGCTTATTTTGCCTCACATAACGGGCATAACGGCATAACCTTATTTAAAGTGCCAGTCCGGAGGGGCCTCAAACAAAAATGTTGAAATTGGTGCAACCTCAGGATGAAGAAGGTTATAAGGGTATCAAACAAGGAGAACAGGATTAAACCAAGTAGAACAATCCCACACTGGCAAGATAGTGTGGCCGAGTGGTCTATGGCGCTGGTTTTAGGCACCAGTCTCTCAGGAGGCAAGGGTTCGAATCCCTTCACTGTCATGTCAACAAAGTAATGGTAAATTCAAAGGTTGTGCATACACACGTATTATACAGAATAAGAGGCCTGTTAGCTCAGATGGTTAGTACTAATAACGCGGAGGTCATGAGTTCGATCCTCTTACGGGCCACAGCATATACGGTCGTCTAGGAACACGTCAATGTGTCTCAAATTTAAGTTTGTCTACCAGTCTACAGTGTGCCTACAGTGCGTGTGTCATTTTATTCCAAGGCCTGTTAGCTCAGCTGGTTAGAGCGCCGTGCTAATAACGCGGAGGTCATGAGTTCGATCCTCATATGGGCCACAGATGGGAACATATTATTAACATTCTTTATTAACTTTGCTTACCAGTCTACTGACATAAAGATAAACAAACAAGGGCTATGTAGAAGATATGGCCGATTAGTGCTTCCAATCACACTTCATTTTGCCTTTCGTCGATTGTTTTAAGGCTTTATACAATTTTCAAAGAAATGGAGAAGGTGCGCTTCTTTAACGGGCCGGGATAGCGCAGATATTTTCACCCCTTCTGGTTGGCCCGATCTTGCGTCAGGAAACTCCTACAAAAGAGAACACAATATTCTTAAGTCATCGCGACATAGTTTTGAGGAGTACAGCCAAAAATTTTGCGCTTATTTTGCCTCACATAACGGGCATAACGGCATAACCTTATTTAAAGTGCCAGTCCGGAGGGGCCTCAAACAAAAATGTTGAAATTGGTGCAACCTCAGGATGAAGAAGGTTATAAGGGTATCAAACAAGGAGAACAGGATTAAACCAAGTAGAACAATCCCACACTGGCAAGATAGTGTGGCCGAGTGGTCTATGGCGCTGGTTTTAGGCACCAGTCTCTCAGGAGGCAAGGGTTCGAATCCCTTCACTGTCATGTCAACAAAGTAATGGTAAATTCAAAGGTTGTGCATACACACGTATTATACAGAATAAGAGGCCTGTTAGCTCAGATGGTTAGTACTAATAACGCGGAGGTCATGAGTTCGATCCTCTTACGGGCCACAGCATATACGGTCGTCTAGGAACACGTCAATGTGTCTCAAATTTAAGTTTGTCTACCAGTCTACAGTGTGCCTACAGTGCGTGTGTCATTTTATTCCAAGGCCTGTTAGCTCAGCTGGTTAGAGCGCCGTGCTAATAACGCGGAGGTCATGAGTTCGATCCTCATTATGGGCCACAGATGGGAACATATTATTAACATTCTTTATTAACTTTGCTTACCATTCTTTATTAACTTTGCTTACCAGTCTACTGACATAAAGATAAACAAACAAGGGCTATGTAGAAGATATGGCCGATTAGTGCTTCCAATCACACTTCATTTTGCCTTTCGTCGATTGTTTTAAGGCTTTATACAATTTTTCAAAGAAATGGAGAAGGTGCGCTTCTTTAACGGGCCGGGATAGCGCAGATATTTTTCACCCCTTCTGGTTGGCCCGATCTTGCGTCAGGAAACTCCTACAAAAGAGAACACAATATTCTTAAGTCATCGCGACATAGTTTTGAGGAGTACAGCCAAAAATTTTGCGCTTATTTTGCCTCACATAACGGGCATAACGGCATAACCTTATTTAAAGTGCCAGTCCGGAGGGGCCTCAAACAAAAATGTTGAAATTGGTGCAACCTCAGGATGAAGAAGGTTATAAGGGTATCAAACAAGGAGAACAGGATTAAACCAAGTAGAACAATCCCACACTGGCAAGATAGTGTGGCCGAGTGGTCTATGGCGCTGGTTTTAGGCACCAGTCTCTCAGGAGGCAAGGGTTCGAATCCCTTCACTGTCATGTCAACAAAGTAATGGTAAATTCAAAGGTTGTGCATACACACGTATTATACAGAATAAGAGGCCTGTTAGCTCAGATGGTTAGTACTAATAACGCGGAGGTCATGAGTTCGATCCTCTTACGGGCCACAGCATATACGGTCGTCTAGGAACACGTCAATGTGTCTCAAATTTAAGTTTGTCTACCAGTCTACAGTGTGCCTACAGTGCGTGTGTCATTTTATTCCAAGGCCTGTTAGCTCAGCTGGTTAGAGCGCCGTGCTAATAACGCGGAGGTCATGAGTTCGATCCTCTTATGGGCCACAGATGGGAACATATTATTAACATTCTTTATTAACTTTGCTTACCAGTCTACTGACATAAAGATAAACAAACAAGGGCTATGTAGAAGATATGGCCGATTAGTGCTTCCAATCACACTTCATTTTGCCTTTCGTCGATTGTTTTAAGGCTTTTATACAATTTTTCAAAGAAATGGAGAAGGTGCGCTTCTTTAACGGGCCGGGATAGCGCAGATATTTTCACCCCTTCTTGTTGGCCCGATCTTGCGTCAGGAAACTCCTACAAAAGAGAACACAATATTCTTTAAGTCATCGCGACATAGTTTTGAGGAGTACAGCCAAAAATTTTGCGCTTATTTTGCCTCACATAACGGGCATAACGGCATAACCTTATTTAAAGTGCCAGTCCGGAGGGGCCTCAAACAAAAATGTTGAAATTGGTGCAACCTCAGGATGAAGAAGGTTATAAGGGTATCAAACAAGGAGAACAGGATTAAACCAAGTAGAACAATCCCACACTGGCAAGATAGTGTGGCCGAGTGGTCTATGACGCTGGTTTTAGGCACCAGTCTCTCAGGAGGCAAGGGTTCGAATCCCTTCACTGTCATGTCAACAAAGTAATGGTAAATTCAAAGGTTGTGCATACACACGTATTATACAGAATAAGAGGCCTGTTAGCTCAGATGGTTAGTACTAATAACGCGGAGGTCATGAGTTCGATCCTCTTACGGGCCACAGCATATACGGTCGTCTAGGAACACGTCAATGTGTCTCAAATTTAAGTTTGTCTACCAGTCTACAGTGTGCCTACAGTGCGTGTGTCAGTTTATTCCAAGGCCTGTTAGCTCAGCTGGTTAGAGCGCCGTGCTAATAACGCGGAGGTCATGAGTTCGATCCTCTTATGGGCCACAGATGGGAACATATTATTAACATTCTTTATTAACTTTGCTTACCAGTCTACTGACATAAAGATAAACAAACAAGGGCTATGTAGAAGATATGGCCGATTAGTGCTTCCAATCACACTTCATTTTGCCTTTCGTCGATTGTTTTAAGGCTTTATACAATTTTTCAAAGAAATGGAGAAGGTGCGCTTCTTTAACGGGCCGGGATAGCGCAGATATTTTCACCCCTTCTGGTTGGCCCGATCTTGCGTCAGGAAACTCCTACAAAAGAGAACACAATATTTTTAAGTCATCGCGACATAGTTTTTGAGGAGTACAGCCAAAAATTTTTGCGCTTATTTTGCCTCACATAACGGGCATAACGGCATAACCTTATTTAAAGTGCCAGTCCGGAGGGGCCTCAAACAAAAATGTTGAAATTGGTGCAACCTCAGGATGAAGAAGGTTATAAGGGTATCAAACAAGGAGAACAGGATTAAACCAAGTAGAACAATCCCACACTGGCAAGATAGTGTGGCCGAGTGGTCTATGGCGCTGGTTTTAGGCACCAGTCTCTCAGGAGGCAAGGGTTCGAATCCCTTCACTGTCATGTCAACAAAGTAATGGTAAATTCAAAGGTTGTGCATACACACGTATTATACAGAATAAGAGGCCTGTTAGCTCAGATGGTTAGTACTAATAACGCGGAGGTCATGAGTTCGATCCTCTTACGGGCCACAGCATATACGGTCGTCTAGGAACACGTCAATGTGTCTCAAATTTAAGTTTGTCTACCAGTCTACAGTGTGCCTACAGTGCGTGTGTCATTTTATTCCAAGGCCTGTTAGCTCAGCTGGTTAGAGCGCCGTGCTAATAACGCGGAGGTCATGAGTTCGATCCTCTTATGGGCCACAGATGGGAACATATTATTAACATTCTTTATTAACTTCGCTTACCAGTCTACTGACATAAAGATAAACAAACAAGGGCTATGTAGAAGATATGGCCGATTAGTGCTTCCAATCACACTTCATTTTGCCTTTCGTCGATTGTTTTAAGGCTTTATACAATTTTTCAAAGAAATGGAGAAGGTGCGCTTCTTTAACGGGCCGGGATAGCGCAGATATTTTCACCCCTTCTGGTTGGCCCGATCTTGCGTCAGGAAACTCCTACAAAAGAGAACACAATATTCTTAAGTCATCGCGACATAGTTTTGAGGAGTACAGCCAAAAATTTTGCGCTTATTTTGCCTCACATAACGGGCATAACGGCATAACCTTATTTAAAGTGCCAGTCCGGAGGGGCCTCAAACAAAAATGTTTGAAATTGGTGCAACCTCAGGATGAAGAAGGTTATAAGGGTATCAAACAAGGAGAACAGGATTAAACCAAGTAGAACAATCCCACACTGGCAAGATAGTGTGGCCGAGTGGTCTATGGCGCTGGTTTTAGGCACCAGTCTCTCAGGAGGCAAGGGTTCGAATCCCTTCACTGTCATGTCAACAAAGTAATGGTAAATTCAAAGGTTGTGCATACACACGTATTATACAGAATAAGAGGCCTGTTAGCTCAGATGGTTAGTACTAATAACGCGGAGGTCATGAGTTCGATCCTCTTACGGGCCACAGCATATACGGTCGTCTAGGAACACGTCAATGTGTCTCAAATTTAAGTTTGTCTACCAGGTCTACAGTGTGCCTACAGTGCGTGTGTCATTTTATTCCAAGGCCTGTTAGCTCAGCTGGTTAGAGCGCCGTGCTAATAACGCGGAGGTCATGAGTTCGATCCTCTTATGGGCCACAGATGGAACATATTATTAACATTCTTTATTAACTTTGCTTACCAGTCTACTGACATAAAGATAAACAAACAAGGGCTATGTAGAAGATATGGCCGATTAGTGCTTCCAATCACACTTCATTTTGCCTTTTCGTCGATTGTTTAAGGCTTTATACAATTTTTCAAAGAAATGGAGAAGGTGCGCTTCTTTAACGGGCCGGGATAGCGCAGATATTTTCACCCCTTCTGGTTGGCCCGATCTTGCGTCAGGAAACTCCTACAAAAGAGAACACAATATTCTTAAGTCATCGCGACATAGTTTTGAGGAGTACAGCCAAAAATTTTGCGCTTATTTTGCCTCACATAACGGGCATAACGGCATAACCTTATTTAAAGTGCCAGTCCGGAGGGGCCTCAAACAAAAATGTTGAAATTGGTGCAACCTCAGGATGAAGAAGGTTATAAGGGTATCAAACAAGGAGAACAGGATTAAACCAAGTAGAAACAATCCCACACTGGCAAGATAGTGTGGCCGAGTGGTCTATGGCGCTGGTTTTAGGCACCAGTCTCTCAGGAGGCAAGGGTTCGAATCCCTTCACTGTCATGTCAACAAAGTAATGGTAAATTCAAAGGTTGTGCATACACACGTATTATACAGAATAAGAGGCCTGTTAGCTCAGATGGTTAGTACTAATAACGCGGAGGTCATGAGTTCGATCCTCTTACGGGCCACAGATGGGAACATATTATTAACATTCTTTATTAACTTTGCTTACCAGTCTACTGACATAAAGATAAACAAACAAGGGCTATGTAGAAGATATGGCCGATTAGTGCTTCCAATCACACTTCATTTTGCCTTTCGTCGATTGTTTTAAGGCTTTATACAATTTTTCAAAGAAATGGAGAAGGTGCGCTTCTTTAACGGGCCGGGATAGCGCAGATATTTTCACCCCTTCTGGTTGGCCCGATCTTGCGTCAGGAAACTCCTACAAAAGAGAACACAATATTCTTAAGTCATCGCGACATAGTTTTGAGGAGTACAGCCAAAAATTTTGCGCTTATTTTGCCTCACATAACGGGCATAACGGCATAACCTTATTTAAAGTGCCAAGTCCGGAGGGGCCTCAAACAAAAATGTTGAAATTGGTGCAACCTCAGGATGAAGAAGGTTATAAGGGTATCAAACAAGGAGAACAGGATTAAACCAAGTAGAACAATCCCCACACTGGCAAGATAGTGTGGCCGAGTGGTCTATGGCGCTGGTTTTAGGCAACAGTCTCTCAGGAGGCAAGGGTTCGAATCCCTTCACTGTCATGTCAACAAAGTAATGGTAAATTCAAAGGTTGTGCATACACACGTATTATACAGTATCAGATGGTTAGAGCGCAGTACTAATAACGCGGAGGTCATGAGTTCGATCCTCTTATGGGCCACAGATGGGAACAAATTATTAACATTCTTTATTAACTTTGCTTACCAGTCTACTGACATAAAGATAAACAAACAAGGGCTATGTAGAGGATATGGCCGATTAGTGCTTCCAATCACACTTCATTTTGCCTTTCGTCGATTGTTTTAAGGCTTTATACAATTTTTCAAAGAAATGGAGAAGGTGCGCTTCTTTAACGGGCCGGGATAGCGCAGATATTTTCACCCCTTCTGGTTGGCCCGATCTTGCGTCAGGAAACTCCTACAAAAGAGAACACAATATTCTTAAGTCATCGCGACATAGTTTTGAGGAGTACAGCCAAAAATTTTGCGCTTATTTTGCCTCACATAACGGGCATAACGGCATAACCTTATTTAAAGTGCCAGTCCGGAGGGGCCTCAAACAAAAATGTTGAAATTGGTGCAACCTCAGGATGAAGAAGGTTATAAGGGTATCAAACAAGGAGAACAGGATTAAACCAAGTAGAACAATCCCACACTGGCAAGATAGTGTGGCCGAGTGGTCTATGGCGCTGGTTTTAGGAACCAGTCTCTCAGGAGGCAAGGGTTCGAATCCCTTCACTGTCATGGTCAACAAAGTAATGGTAAATTCAAAGGTTGTGCATACACACGTATTATACAGAATGAGAGGCCTGTTAGCTCAGATGGTTAGAGCGCAGTACTAATAACGCGGAGGTCATGAGTTCGATCCTCTTACGGGCCACAGCATATACGGTCGTCTAGGAACACGTCAATGTGTCTCAAATTTAAGTTTGTCTACCAGTCTACAGTGAGCCTACAGTGCGTGTGTCATTTTATTCCAAGGCCTGTTAGCTCAGCTGGTTAGAGCGCCGTGCTAATAACGCGGAGGTCATGAGTTCGATCCTCTTATGGGCCACAGATGGGAACATATTATTAACATTCTTTATTAACTTTGCTTACCAGTCTACTGACATAAAGATAAACAAACAAGGGCTATGTAGAAGATATGGCCGATTAGTGCTTCCAATCACACTTCATTTTGCCTTTCGTCGATTGTTTTAAGGCTTTATACAATTTTTTCAAAGAAATGGAGAAGGTGCGCTTCTTTAACGGGCCGGGATAGCGCAGATATTTTCACCCCTTCTGGTTGGCCCGATCTTGCGTCAGGAAACTCCTACAAAAGAGAACACAATATTCTTAAGTCATCGCGACATAGTTTTGAGGAGTACAGCCAAAATTTTGCGCTTATTTTGCCTCACATAACGGGCATAACGGCATAACCTTATTTAAAGTGCCAGTCCGGAGGGGCCTCAAACAAAAATGTTGAAATTGGTGCAACCTCAGGATAAAGAAGGTTATAAGGGTATCAAACAAGGAGAACAGGATTAAACCAAGTAGAACAATCCCACACTGGCAAGATAGTGTGGCTGAGTGGTCTATGGAGCTGGTTTTAGGCACCAGTCTCTCAGGAGGCAAGGGTTCGAATCCCTTCACTGTCATGTCAACAAAGTAATGGTAAATTCAAAGGTTGTGCATACACACGTATTATACAGAATAAGAGGCCTGTTAGCTCAGATGGTTAGTACTAATAACGCGGAGGTCATGAGTTCGATCCTCTTACGGGCCACAGCATATACGGTCGTCTAGGAACACGTCAATGTGTCTCAAATTTAAGTTTGTCTACCAGTCTACAGTGTGCCTACAGTGCGTGTGTCATTTTATTCCAAGGCCTGTTAGCTCAGCTGGTTAGAGCGCCGTGCTAATAACGCGGAGGTCATGAGTTCGATCCTCTTATGGGCCACAGATGGGAACATATTATTAACATTCTTTATTAACTTTGCTTACCAGTCTACTGACATAAAGATAAACAAACAAGGGCTATGTAGAAGATATGGCCGATTAGTGCTTCCAATCACACTTCATTTTGCCTTTCGTCGATTGTTTTAAGGCTTTATACAATTTTTCAAAGAAATGGAGAAGGTGCGCTTCTTTAACGGGCCGGGATAGCGCAGATATTTTCACCCCTTCTGGTTGGCCCGATCTTGCGTCAGGAAACTCCTACAAAAGAGAACACAATATTCTTAAGTCATCGCGACATAGTTTTGAGGAGTACAGCCAAAAATTTTGCGCTTATTTTGCCTCACATAACGGGCATAACGGCATAACCTTATTTAAAGTGCCAGTCCGGAGGGGCCTCAAACAAAAATGTTGAAATTGGTGCAACCTCAGGATGAAGAAGGTTATAAGGGTATCAAACAAGGAGAACAGGATTAAACCAAGTAGAACAATCCCACACTGGCAAGATAGTGTGGCCGAGTGGTCTATGGCGCTGGTTTTAGGCACCAGTCTCTCAGGAGGCAAGGGTTCGAATCCCTTCACTGTCATGTCAACAAAGTAATGGTAAATTCAAAGGTTGTGCATACACACGTATTATACAGTATCAGATGGTTAGAGCGCAGTACTAATAACGCGGAGGTCATGAGTTCGATCCTCTTACGGGCCACAGCATATACGGTCGTCTAGGAACACGTCAATGTGTCTCAAATTTAAGTTTGTCTACCAGTCTACAGTGTGCCTACAGTGCGTGTGTCATTTTATTCCAAGGCCTGTTAGCTCAGCTGGTTAGAGCGCCGTGCTAATAACGCGGAGGTCATGAGTTCGATCCTCTTATGGGCCACAGATGGGAACATATTATTAACATTCTTTATTAACTTTGCTTACCAGTCTACTGACATAAAGATAAACAAACAAGGGCTATGTAGAAGATATGGCCGATTAGTGCTTCCAATCACACTTCATTTTGCCTTTCGTCGATTGTTTTAAGGCTTTATACAATTTTTCAAAGAAATGGAGAAGGTGCGCTTCTTTAGCGGGCCGGGATAGCGCAGATATTTTCACCCCTTCTGGTTGGCCCGATCTTGCGTCAGGAAACTCCTACAAAAGAGAACACAATATTCTTAAGTCATCGCGACATAGTTTTGAGGAGTACAGAAAAAAATTTTGCGCTTATTTTGCCTCACATAACGGGCATAACGGCATAACCTTATTTAAAGTGCCAGTCCGGAGGGGCCTCAAACAAAAATGTTGAAATTGGTGCAACCTCAGGATGAAGAAGGTTATAAGGGTATCAAACAAGGAGAACAGGATTAAACCAAGTAGAACAATCCCACACTGGCAAGATAGTGTGGCCGAGTGGTCTATGGCGCTGGTTTTAGGCACCAGTCTCTCAGGAGGCAAGGGTTCGAATCCCTTCACTGTCATGTCAACAAAGTAATGGTAAATTCAAAGGTTGTGCATACACACGTATTATACAGAATAAGAGGCCTGTTAGCTCAGATGGTTAGTACTAATAACACGGAGGTCATGAGTTCGATCCTCTTACGGGCCACAGCATATACGGTCGTCTAGGAACACGTCAATGTGTCTCAAATTTAAGTTTGTCTACCAGTCTACAGTGTGCCTACAGTGCGGGTGTCATTTTATTCCAAGGCCTGTTAGCTCAGCTGGTTAGAGCGCCGTGCTAATAACGCGGAGGTCATGAGTTCGATCCTCTTATGGGCCACAGATGGGAACATATTATTAACATTCTTTATTAACTTTGCTTACCAGTCTACTGACATAAAGATAAACAAACAAGGGCTATGTAGAAGATATGGCCGATTAGTGCTTCCAATCACACTTCATTTTGCCTTTCGTCGATTGTTTTAAGGCTTTATACAATTTTTCAAAGAAATGGAGAAGGTGCGCTTCTTTAACGGGCCGGGATAGCGCAGATATTTTCACCCCCTTCTGGTTGGCCCGATCTTGCGTCAGGAAACTCCTACAAAAGAGAACACAATATTCTTAAGTCATCGTGACATAGTTTTGAGGAGTACAGCCAAAAATTTTGCGCTTATTTTTGCCTCACATAACGGGCATAACGGCATAACCTTATTTAAAGTGCCAGTCCGGAGGGGCCTCAAACAAAAATGTTGAAATTGGTGCAACCTCAGGATGAAGAAGGTTATAAGGGTATCAAAACAAGGAGAACAGGATTAAACCAAGTAGAACAATCCCCACACTGGCAAGATAGTGTGGCCGAAGTGGTCTATGGCGCTGGTTTTAGGCACCAGTCTCTCAGGAGGCAAGGGTTCGAATCCCTTCACTGTCATGTCAACAAAGTAATGGTAAATTCAAAGGTTGTGCATACACACGTATTATACAGAATGAGAGGCCTGTTAGCTCAGATGGTTAGAGCGCAGTACTAATAACGCGGAGGTCATGAGTTCGATCCTCTTACGGGCCACAGCATATACGGTCGTCTAGGAACACGTCAATGTGTCTCAAATTTAAGTTTGTCTACCAGTCTACAGTGTGCCTACAGTGCGTGTGTCATTTTATTCCAAGGCCTGTTAGCTCAGCTGGTTAGAGCGCCGTGCTAATAACGCGGAGGTCATGAGTTCGATCCTCTTATGGGCCACAGATGGGAACATATTATTAACATTCTTTATTAACTTTGCTTACCAGTCTACTGACATAAAGATAAACAAACAAGGGCTATGTAGAGGATATGGCCGATTAGTGCTTCCA
Organism: Daphnia galeata; assembly: GCA_030770115.1. Lineage (NCBI taxonomy): Eukaryota > Metazoa > Arthropoda > Branchiopoda > Diplostraca > Daphniidae > Daphnia > Daphnia galeata. The sequence continues at coordinate 6,888,887 of CM061117.1, forward strand.
ATCACACTTCATTTTGCCTTTCGTCGATTGTTTTAAGGCTTTATACAATTTTTCAAAGAAATGGAGAAGGTGCGCTTCTTTAACGGGCCGGGATAGCGCAGATATTTTCACCCCTTCTGGTTGGCCCGATCTTGCGTCAGGAAACTCCTACAAAAGAGAACACAATATTCTTAAGTCATCGCGGACATAGTTTTGAGGAGTACAGCCAAAAATTTTGCGCTTATTTTGCCTCACATAACGGGCATAACGGCATAACCTTATTTAAAGTGCCAGTCCGGAGGGGCCTCAAACAAAAATGTTGAAATTGGTGCAACCTCAGGATGAAGAAGGTTATAAGGGTATCAAACAAGGAGAACAGGATTAAACCAAGTAGAACAATCCCACACTGGCAAGATAGTGTGGCCGAGTGGTCTATGGCGCTGGTTTTAGGCACCAGTCTCTCAGAAGGCAAGGGTTCGAATCCCTTCACTGTCATGTCAACAAAGTAATGGTAAATTCAAAGGTTGTGCATACACACGTATTATACAGAATAAGAGGCCTGTTAGCTCAGATGGTTAGTACTAATAACGCGGAGGTCATGAGTTCGATCCTCTTACGGGCCACAGCATATACGGTCGTCTAGGAACACGTCAATGTGTCTCAAATTTAAGTTTGTCTACCAGTCTACAGTGTGCCTACAGTGCGTGTGTCATTTTATTCCAAGGCCTGTTAGCTCAGCTGGTTTGAGCGCCGTGCTAATAACGCGGAGGTCATGAGTTCGATCCTCTTATGGGCCACAGATGGGAACATATTATTAACATTCTTTATTAACTTTGCTTACCAGTCTACTGACATAAAGATAAACAAACAAGGGCTATGTAGAAAGATATGGCCGATTAGTGCTTCCAATCACACTTCATTTTGCCTTTCGTCGATTGTTTTAAGGCTTTATACAATTTTTCAAAGAAATGGAGAAGGTGCGCTTCTTTAACGGGCCGGGATAGCGCAGATATTTTCACCCCTTCTGGTTGGCCCGATCTTGCGTCAGGAAACTCCTACAAAGAGAACACAATATTCTTAAGTCATCGCGACATAGTTTTGAGGAGTACAGCCAAAAATTTTGCGCTTATTTTGCCTCACATAACGGGCATAACGGCATAACCTTATTTAAAGTGCCAGTCCGAGGGGCCTCAAACAAAAATGTTGAAATTGGTGCAACCTCAGGATGAAGAAGGTTATAAGGGTATCAAACAAGGAGAACAGGATTAAACCAAGTAGAACAATCCCACACTGGCAAGATAGTGTGGCCGAGTGGTCTATGGCGCTGGTTTTAGGCACCAGTCTCTCAGGAGGCAAGGGTTCGAATCCCTTCACTGTCATGTCAACAAAGTAATGGTAAATTCAAAGGTTGTGCATACACACGTATTATACAGAATAAGAGGCCTGTTAGCTCAGATGGTTAGAGCGCAAGTACTAATAACGCGGAGGTCATGAGTTCGATCCTCTTACGGGCCACAGCATATACGGTCGTTCTAGGAACACGTCAATGTGTCTCAAATTTAAGTTTGTCTACCAGTCTACAGTGTGCCTACAGTGCGTGTGTCATTTTATTCCAAGGCCTGTTAGCTCAGCTGGTTAGAGCGCCGTGCTAATAACGCGGAGGTCATGAGTTCGATCCTCTTATGGGCCACAGATGGGAACATATTATTAACATTCTTTATTAACTTTGCTTACCAGTCTACTGACATAAAGATAAACAAACAAGGGCTATGTAGAAGATATGGCCGATTAGTGCTTCCAATCACACTTCATTTTGCCTTTCGTCGATTGTTTTAAGGCTTTATACAATTTTTCAAAGAAATGGAGAAGGTGCGCTTCTTTAACGGGCCGGGATAGCGCAGATATTTTCACCCCTTCTGGTTGGCCCGATCTTGCGTCAGGAAACTCCTACAAAAGAGAACACAATATTCTTAAGTCATCGCGACATAGTTTTGAGGAGTACAGCCAAAAATTTTGCGCTTATTTTGCCTCACATAACGGGCATAACGGCATAACCTTATTTAAAGTGCCAGTCCGGAGGGGCCTCAAACAAAAATGTTGAAATTGGTGCAACCTCAGGATGAAGAAGGTTATAAGGGTATCAAACAAGGAGAACAGGATTAAACCAAGTAGAACAATCCCACACTGGCAAGATAGTGTGGCCGAGTGGTCTATGGCGCTGGTTTTAGGCACCAGTCTCTCAGGAGGCAAGGGTTCGAATCCCTTCACTGTCATGTCAACAAAGTAATGGTAAATTCAAAGGTTGTGCATACACACGTATTATACAGAATAAGAGGCCTGTTAGCTCAGATGGTTAGAGCGCAGTACTAATAACGCGGAGGTCATGAGTGTAGTAGTCACAAGATCACCGTGTATTTAGCTGATAAAATCAAGATACATAAACAAGCAATGAGCAAGAGAGATAGAGAGAGAGTTGTGGTCGGCAGAAGAGCTGAACTGACTCTGCTTTCTTTGCTAAAGTCTCGCGAATTTATACCGGAGCGCGATTGGACAACTCGCGCTCCAACGTCTATCGCGGAGACTTTCGCAGACGTTAGAAAGCATTACGTGCGATTCACGCACGCCACAGTGCCTATCGCGGAGACCTTCGGAAACATGCGAAAGCGACGTGCAGATTAATACACGTCCTGATTCGCATGTTCCGACGGCTCCCGTATACAGAAAGTACCGGTTTCCATATATGGCACCCCGCCGGTTGCCATATATGGGCATCCTCTAATGAGGTGCCGGCTACTTTCGCTGTGACTCTTATGTCCGTGTGGTAAGAGTGCAGCCAGTAGCCTTAGGGTCATTACATTCCTTCCCCCTTTACAAAGAAAGGAATTAGTCCTCTAATTCAACATAACGAAAACAATAATGAAGCTGGAAACCAGAGGAAGAGCAAAACACAAGGAATTGATAAAAACTGTTCATAGATAAATTGTTCAGTGATGTGTAAAATTAAATGAACAGAGAAAACATATCATAAGGTAAGAACATGATAAGAAGCATTAACTAAACATGAAGAAAACAAATAAAGTGTTAATAAAAATATGAAGAGTAAATGGTATGTTTTTTTTTTTTTTTGTTTTTTTTTTTTTGTTTTTTTTTTTTTTTTAAACCAGTTTGGTTTACATGCCGCCGGGAGACGATATTGTTACATTTCCGGGACTTATGGTCCACTTCTCTTCCCCCCTTCACCAAATAATATTCAAGAGTTATTAAGATGATTTAACAGCTTGGTCCAAAACGATCATTCACTCTAGGCAAGCTGTTAATTTAAAGGCTCCTCACTAGCACACTTTTCTACTTTTGGAGGGCGTCACCGATGTTGGAGCAATCCTATAAATTTTTATAGGTTACTTGTGTAGATTGGTTCTTTTTTAGTTTTTCTTCCATTGTGTGTTCAACTTTAATAAGTGTATCGTCTGATTCATTTTTGAAGTGGGCAAATTTCTGTGCTAATTGTTCCATGTGTGGACTATTGTAATTTTTTTGGTTTTGGTTGTTCGATGGGGTGGCATTTTCTTTATTTATATTCCAGCTTTGAATCGAGAGAAGTAGACTGTGGTGTTTCTTGTTGTTTCGTTGCCTTGGATCATAAATAAAGAAGTTGATATAGTCCGAGTGTCAAAGTGGTTGTGTTTGCTCATCCTGGTTCTTCATTGTGTTCTTATCTTTTCACTTTTTTTACTTTTTTTTTTTTTTTATTTCTTTTTTTTTTGTTCTTAAATGGAAATACAGTAGGGTGTGAGGTTAGTGTCGCCAGTTTCGTTATAATGGCCGGACAACAGATTTTTGTGCTGCCATTCAATGTTAATCCTGTTGAAGTTTCACGAAACAGAGAGGCTGTAGCGAACGGCTTGTTGGCTATTCAACGTTAAATTAACGGAAATATTTGGTCAGTTTTAGGAACCAATATTTATTCTGTGTTTGTTAGTGGAGTTGTAGGGGTTACTGGACATCTGACTGATGCTCAGGTTTTAATACTTTCCCCGCCTTTGAACCAGAGCGATGGGAGGAGAAGGAGTATCTGTGGTAATATTGTTCTTTGTCGTAAATCGGTAAAATATATTTATAGTTTTTTTTTTTTTTTATTTAGGCCACATGAAGGTTTTTTCTAGTTATCGCGGAACTTTTTCCGTGATGCACTCTAGGATACTGTGGTGGTTAGAGTCCGGTGAAGACGTATTTTACCCGTCTCCAGGTGTCGTTCATTTTCCTTTGGTGCGTGAGGAGGATGCGCCCTACTATGATTTGTATTTTATTCCTCCGCTGCGTCGTATTTTGCATGTTGAAGATGAATCGGACGATGATTATTCGGATGATTTAGATAATTACGATTTTGTTTAAACTGTTGTTAGAAGGGGAAAAAAAAACTTATATGCATGTGGTAGAAATAAAGTGGGTTTTTATAGTGGAAAATTAGTTTTTTTTTTTTTTTAATTTTTGTTTATTTTGGTGTGTTTGTTTCATCTTTTCAGATTGTAAGGGAAACAAAAATATATTTTTTTGATACTGTAATTATTTTTACTTGATAATGTTGGTGGGGCATTTTTATTTTACAGTGGTATAGGGTATTTTCAGACCATGCCCTGCTCTATTATTATGTGATTACAAGTGATGTATGGGCCTAAACATTTATGTGGGTTTGATTTACTTTGATATGAAGAGGTGAGTCAAGATGTAATTTTTTTTTTTGTGATATGGATCTAACAGGAATTCCTTGCTTTGTATATCTTTTCGATTGCTGTAGTGCCAGGGGTATTTCAGGAAGGGTAAATTAAGAAAAATTAAAGAATGGTCAATTTTCGTGGTGGAGGGTTGTCTCTTTTTTTTTTTTTTTTAATGTTGGATCATTGACCGAGAGTATTTTTGTATATGGGCTGAATCTTTACGTTTGAATATGGGTTATTAACAGTAGGTATTTGAAAAATGAAAGTATTTACTAAATGGTTTTTTTTTTTTTTTAATGACGTGGCCTTAAGTGGTAGGGATTTTGTTTTGAAAAAAAAAAAAGTAATCTTTTGTCTTGGGATTTCTGGAGTTTGTTTATAACTTCTCGAGAGTTCTAAGTTTTTTTTTTTTGAATGATTTTTTTTTAATGGAAAGAAAAAAAAACTTCAGTTCACCATTTCATGTAGCCTATACAATGTGGGTATCGGGTGGATTTTCGTTCGGGAAATTTGGCGTTGGAAAAACAAGGTTTATTGTTATTTGCTTTTTTTTTTTGTTTCCTTGTAATAGTTGTTGGGGAAAAAAAAATTTTTGTTGGAGAGTGTAAAAATTATTACTGTTTCGTTTCTGTCTTTCTGGAACCTGGATGGATATGTTATAAATTTCGTAAGTTTTTTTTTTCTTTTTAAATCCTTACCATTTTAATGTTGTTTTAATTATATTTTTTGGCTATACTTAAGTGTCCTGCTAGCATCTGGTCGTAATTTGTTTTAAATTAAAATTTCTTTAACTTTTGTTTTTAATGCTATCAATCTTTTATATCTTCTTTCATTAAATTAATATCTTTTTGTTTTTATGTCATTCTCGGCATATGTGTCATTTTTATTACCATTAGCTCCTGACTCCTTGGTCGGCTTTAGTTTCTTTATATTCCTTAGCTCATTAGCTCATATTATTTATTTAGTACTTGACTCTTTGGTCGGCTTCAATTTTCTTATATCCTTTAGCCCTTTGTCTCATTTTATTTTTAACTTTGTCTTTAAATTCGGTTTCAATTTCTGCTTGGCCCCCGATCTCTTTGTCGGCTTCAAGTCGGGCCTGGTCCCTAGTATCTTGGCTAGCTTCAGCGCCATTCTTTTTATCAGCATCTGACAATATTCGTCAGTTTGTTATGATGCTCGGAATATATGTTATTCCGACCTCTCGGTCACCAGGTTCTGCAGAATTAGCTTCGTTGGTTTCCGATGGGTCGGCAAGAGCTGGAGTCTGCTTTTGTCAATGCCGCGTCTAAGCCGTACCCTGTTGCTTCCGTATAGATGATAAATTTTCGCGAAAGTATGGAAACCCCAGGATAGGTTTAGACATCAAGTATTGCTTAATGCAATTTAAAGGCGTCCCTTTCCTCCTTGCCCAATTTCTATTGTACGCTTTCATAGTCAGTGCTGTAAGTTGATATGCTTTTTTTTTTTTTCTTCGGATGCATGGAGAACTTTCGGTGATAGCCCGCGAGTCTTAGGAATGATCCTAGCTCTTTCTGATCAGTTGGTTTGGATATTGGGATTTACGAATATTATTTTCTTGGTTGGTGGAACTATCACTCTTTGAAACAATGTAACTTAATTGAATTTTAATGAAATTCACACTCGTCCTATTTGACCTTAACATTGCGGATAAAAATAGCTCAATAACCCAACGTAGCCATCAAAATTTTTTACTGCAAATGATGATATCATCGAAGTAAACTAATCTAATTTGTATGGTTCTTTTTTTTAATTTTGCTCAAAGCACGTTAAATAGTTTGGAGTGTTTGTGATCCAAAAGGTATGTTGTCAAATTTTTAATAAATAAAAATATGTAATAAAGCTGTTCCCAAATCGCATACTTACTGGTTTGTTATCTCTTGTATTTATTAAATGGTTTCTACTCCTAAAATGCATTTTAAGGTTATTCATTATGTAAAAAAAAAATGGTCGAAAAATGCGATCTCTTTTTTTTATGGTTACTTGAAATTCATACTTCCCTAAGGAATGGAATTCCTGTCTTAAAACGGTTAAAAAAAAATGGTAGCGTTGTCATTATATATTTTTTTTTAATGATTTAATCGTTTTCTCTCTAAAAAAAAAATATCAAAAGATACCAGACTGGCTTTATTAGTGCGGTATCAAATAGTAAATTAGTTCGCATATCAAAATTAAGGTTCAATTCTTATTAGTTGTGGGGAGATTGGGTTATTTGTTGGGTCAGGTTACTTATTGATAATATGGAATTACTAGCTAATGTTCCCATACTAGTAGTCGTGGTCGTAATTATGGTTGGCGCGATCCATGTCCGTCCAACATTCTCTAGCAATATGTCCTCTTCTTCCGCAATTATAACAAGTTATATCCCTTCGTGCGAAAGACGCCTGTTCTTGTATATCTGCTTGTTCCCGGCTACCATTGTTATTGCTTTGCCACTTAAACTGGTTTGAATAACTATTGCGATTATTTTGGTTTTGTCGCCTGTTATAGCGCTGTACTGGTTGCTGGTTTCTTTCGTTCCCTTGATCGTTTGAATATAATCTTTTGTTGCTGTGAAAACGATTTTCCCTGTAATGCGCTGGACTTTGATCCCTGCTACGCGAGTAGCTGTTATTTTGTCCTTGTTGACGTGAAAAACTGGATTCCCTACTCAGCGATGATGATGGTCTCGTGAATCGTACTTTTGAATCTCGTCTTGAATGGCGATCTAGCGAGGATGTTTGTCTTGGATCGTAGTGATCCACTGCTGCGACGATCGCTAGGTCTTCCTGTGCAGAGTGTCGTCTTTTACTAGAAGCTTCTAACTCAGCTATTTTTTGTTTAAGGTTTCCTATCTCTAATTTTTGTTGGGTTAATCCGTCGTCTTGTTGTTTCACATGATGAGTAATCCCAGCAATTACTGCTGTTAGTTCCTTGTCCTCATTACTTTCTTTATTTTGCAAAATTTGCTCTGATATTATAAGCTGTTTACATAAGGCTTCAAAATCATTGCCGTCTTCTGGCATCCTTAAATATAATTCAGTTTTAAACTTGGGTAGAATGCCTTGAAGAAGTATTTTAATAAGAACCTCACCTCGCATTTTTCTAACTTTTTGACGCAATGTATCTTCGACGACTGATTTGTTTGGACTATCCGGTTTATCCTCTTTTCCTTCAATGCTTTCATATAAGTTCCTTAGTCGGGAAATGAACGTACGGCAGCTTTCTTCTGGTCTTTGTGTGAGCTTTTGCAATTTGCGTTTTAATGTCGCGATATCAAATGAATCTCTAAATCTTTCTATAATATCTTTACGCCAATCGGTATAGTTCAGAAGATGGTCCTGTTCTTCTACGTATTCATCATGCCATTCTAAGGCTTCGCCCTTAAGTCTGTCAGAGAAAAATCTTAATTTTTGTTCTTCGTCCCAGTCATTATTTCTTGCTACGTGTTCGGCCGTTTTAAGCCATTCGGTTATTAGTTTATCGGTACTTTTCCCTTTAAATGTCGGAATCGATTTCTTATCTTCTCGAGAGAAAAGTTCTCCCAAAACTTTTACTATGGGTTTCGTAACGTTGTCTAGTATGGTTGTATCAGCTGGTTGGCCCTGGTTGCCTGTTAGGTTTACGGTGTCGTCGTCGTCGTTACTGTTTCCTCCTCCACCATGACCTGGTCCTGCACCTACCCCCATGACTGAAAGTCTTCGCTTTCGGGTGTTAAGTAGTCTACTATTTTTCTTTTGTAAAACGGATATAAGATCAGCCTGATCGTTATTCTGTTTTAAGATTTGTTGTAAATCTAATGTTGTTTCCGTTCCCCTGCTGTTAAGCTCGTGATTAATACTCGAATTTTTTAATTCTTCTAAAAACCGGGTGGTATCGTAGGTTTTGTCTGCAATCTCTTGGAAATTTTGCTCATATAACTCTTCTGTTTCTCGATATACTATTTCCCTTTCTTCGAGGTCTTTGATTTGAAGTTGCAAATTGTCTACTTTTTGTTTAAGTTTTTTCTGAATTATTTCGAGATCTTTTATTTTAGAAGCTTGCTTTCTATTCTGTACGGATATTGAGTTAAGGCTCTTTTGGGTTTCGTTTTTTGTTTCGTTTTTTGAATATTTAACTGCCTTGCGGAATGTAATTCCTGTTGTAATATTGCTTTTTCGCCTTCGAGGGTTTTATACTTATCCTTGTATGAGTGTAAAATCTCTTGGTGTTTTTTAACACTCTCTTCTAAATCGTGGTTAGCTTCCAAACTGTTTTCTTCGAATGCTTTGTTTTCGCGCTGCTTTGAATCTAGTGCTGTTTTTAACTGGTCAGCGAGCTCGGTTTTCTCTTGCAACGCTTGTTTTAGGCTGTCGACCTGTGTGTTATCGTCTAACGTTGCTTGTAATTTAGCTGCGAATTCTTTCGTTTCTTTTAGTTCGTTTTGTAATTTCTCTGCGTGTTTGTCACAGTCGGCTAGTAATTTTATATTAAGGTCGTAACTTTTTTGTAGCTGTTCTGTTTTTTCGTTGTCTTCTCGAACCCCTTCAAGTTTTTTCTTCGCGGTTTTTAGCTTTGTAACTAGACTTTCCTTATCTTTTAACAAATCGTTGTTGGTCTTGCTGAGGTCTACGTGTTGTAAGAGAGCTTCTCTCTGTAGTACGGCTATTAGTTCGGTTGTGAACTCCCTCTGTTTGCCGTGAACGATATGCAACAACTGGATAAGTGAATGTACGTTTTCCTCCTTACCGTTAAGAGATTTAATATAATTTTTCAGGGTTTTTTGTAGCTTCTTGAATAGATTCGGGTGTAACTAAAGTTCCTCCGGGAGGTTCTAGCTTATCTTTCACAACAGTATATACGTATAGGTTGAGATTATTAGTAGTTTCTTTATGTGCCTTCTTTCTATCTTCTTCTAATTGCGCTATAGTTGTTAATATTAGTCTGGTAGGTTGAGCCTTTTTTACTTCTGCTTGATAGATGGTCTCTAATTCGACAGACGCTTTCCAACTAGCTAAAAATTTCTGTCGAGCCGCACTGACGGTAGGGTTATTAATAAAATCTATATGGGTCTCTTCGAGAGGAGTCGGGTCTGAGGTCGGTAAATGTTCTTCCGATAAACTCGGGTATAGGTTAGTGTAAAGGGTCTTGAGAGCAGTCTCTGATGTTAAATTTAAATTATCTGTCATCTGCTTACCTTGCTCTTGTGGAGAAGTTGGAGTGGAGAGTTGATCTCACCCAAGTTTCTCAATCGCTCCAAATACTTGTTAATGCACCCAGTAAAATATCAGCAACACACGATACCCGTAGGTATCCGAGGGTGATTCGATCCTCTTTTCAGAGAATTGTGTCTTACTACTTATTTTTCGGCAGTCTCGTTGGGACCTCCAAATGTAGTAGTCACAAGATCACCGTGTATTTAGCTGATAAAATCAAGATACATAAACAAGCAATGAGCAAGAGAGATAGAGAGAGAGTTGTGGTCGGCAGAAGAGCTGAACTGACTCTGCTTTCTTTGCTAAAGTCTCGCGAATTTATACCGGAGCGCGATTGGACAACTCGCGCTCCAACGTCTATCGCGGAGACTTTCGCAGACGTTAGAAAGCATTACGTGCGATTCACGCACGCCACAGTGCCTATCGCGGAGACCTTCGGAAACATGCGAAAGCGACGTGCAGATTAATACACGTCCTGATTCGCATGTTCCGACGGCTCCCGTATACAGAAAGTACCGGTTTCCATATATGGCACCCCGCCGGTTGCCATATATGGGCATCCTCTAATGAGGTGCCGGCTACTTTCGCTGTGACTCTTATGTCCGTGTGGTAAGAGTGCAGCCAGTAGCCTTAGGGTCATTACATGAGTTCGATCCTCTTACGGGCCACAGCATATACGGTCGTCTAGGAACACGTCAATGTGTCTCAAATTTAATTTTGTCTACCAGTCTACAGTGTGCCTACAGTGCGTGTGTCAATTTATTCCAAGGCCTGTTAGCTCAGCTGGTTAGAGCGCCGTGCTAATAACGCGGAGGTCATGAGTTCGATCCTCTTATGGGCCACAGATGGGAACATATTATTAACATTCTTTATTAACTTTGCTTACCAGTCTACTGACATAAAGGTAAACAAACAAGGGCTATGTAGAAGATATGGCCGATTAGTGCTTCCAATCACACTTCATTTTGCCTTTCGTCGATTGTTTTAAGGCTTTATACAATTTTTCAAAGAAATGGAGAAGGTGCGCTTCTTTAACGGGCCGGGATAGCGCAGATATTTTCACCCCTTCTGGTTGGCCCGATCTTGCGTCAGGAAACTCCTACAAAAGAGAACACAATATTCTTAAGTCATCGCGACATAGTTTTGAGGAGTACAGCCAAAAATTTTGCGCTTATTTTGCCTCACATAACGGGCATAACGGCATAACCTTATTTAAAGTGCCAGTCCGGAGGGGCCTCAAACAAAAATGTTGAAATTGGTGCAACCTCAGGATGAAGAAGGTTATAAGGGTATCAAACAAGGAGAACAGGATTAAACCAAGTAGAACAATCCCACACTGGCAAGATAGTGTGGCCGAGTGGTCTATGGCGCTGGTTTTAGGCACCAGTCTCTCAGGAGGCAAGGGTTCGAATCCCTTCACTGTCATGTCAACAAAGTAATGGTAAATTCAAAGGTTGTGCATACACACGAATTATACAAAATAAGAGGCCTGTTAGCTCAGATGGTTAGAGCGCCGTCATGAGGTAACGCGGAGGTCATGAGTTCGATCCTCTTACGGGCCACAGCATATACGGTCGTCTAGGAACACGTCAATGTGTCTCAAATTTAAGTTTGTCTACCAGTCTACAGTGTGCCTACAGTGCGTGTGTCAATTTATTCCAAGGCCTGTTAGCTCAGCTGGTTAGAGCGCCGTGCTAATAACGCGGAGGTCATGAGTTCGATCCTCTTATGGGCCACAGATGGGAACATATTATTAACATTCTTTATTAACTTTGCTTACCAGTCTAATGACATAAAGATAAACAAACAAGGGCTATGTAGAAGATATGGCCGATTAGTGCTTCCAATCACACTTCATTTTGCCTTTCGTCGATTGTTTTAAGGCTTTATACAATTTTTCAAAGAAATGGAGAAGGTGCGCTTCTTTAACGGGCCGGGATAGCGCAGATATTTTCACCCCTTCTGGTTGGCCCGATCTTGCGTCAGGAAACTCCTACAAAAGAGAACACAATATTCTTAAGTCATCGCGACATAGTTTTGAGGAGTACAGCCAAAAATTTTGCGCTTATTTTGCCTCACATAACGGGCATAACGGCATAACCTTATTTAAAGTGCCAGTCCGGAGGGGCCTCAAACAAAAATGTTGAAATTGGTGCAACCTCAGGATGAAGAAGGTTATAAGGGTATCAAACAAGGAGAACAGGATTAAACCAAGTAGAACAATCCCACACTGGCAAGATAGTGTGGCCGAGTGGTCTATGGCGCTGGTTTTAGGCACCAGTCTCTCAGGAGGCAAGGGTTCGAATCCCTTCACTGTCATGTCAACAAAGTAATGGTAAATTCAAAGGTTGTGCATACACACGTATTATACAGAATAAGAGGCCTGTTAGCTCAGATGGTTAGAGCGCCGTCATGAGGTAACGCGGAGGTCATGAGTTCGATCCTCTTACGGGCTACAGCATATACGGTCTTCTAGGAACACGTCAATGTGTCTCAAATTTAAGTTTGTCTACCAGTCTACAGTGTGCCTACAGTGCGTGTGTCAATTTATTCCAAGGCCTGTTAGCTCAGCTGGTTAAAGCGCCGTGCTAATAACGCGGAGGTCATGAGTTCGATCCTCTTATGAGCCACAGATGGGAACATATTATTAACATTCTTTATTAACTTTGCTTACCAGTCTAATGACATAAAGATAAACAAACAAGGGCTATGTAGAAGATATGGCCGATTAGTGCTTCCAATCACACTTCATTTTGCCTTTCGTCGATTGTTTTAAGGCTTTATACAATTTTTCAAAGAAATGGAGAAGGTGCGCTTCTTTAACGGGCCGGGATAGCGCAGATATTTTCACCCCTTCTGGTTGGCCCGATCTTGCGTCAGGAAACTCCTACAAAAGAGAACACAATATTCTTAAGTCATCGCGACATAGTTTTGAGGAGTACAGCCAAAAATTTTGCGCTTATTTTGCCTCACATAACGGGCATAACGGCATAACCTTATTTAAAGTGCCAGTCCGGAGGGGCCTCAAACAAAAATGTTGAAATTGGTGCAACCTCAGGATGAAGAAGGTTATAAGGGTATCAAACAAGGAGAACAGGATTAAACCAAGTAGAACAATCCCACACTGGCAAGATAGTGTGGCCGAGTGGTCTATGGCGCTGGTTTTAGGCACCAGTCTCTCAGGAGGCAAGGGTTCGAATCCCTTCACTGTCATGTCAACAAAGTAATGGTAAATTCAAAGGTTGTGCATACACACGTATTATACAGAATAAGAGGCCTGTTAGCTCAGATGGTTAGAGCGCCGTCATGAGGTAACGCGGAGGTCATGAGTTCGATCCTCTTACGGGCCACAGCATATACGGTCGTCTAGGAACACGTCAATGTGTCTCAAATTTAAGTTTGTCTACCAGTCTACAGTGTGCCTACAGTGCGTGTGTCAATTTATTCCAAGGCCTGTTAGCTCAGCTGGTTAGAGCGCCGTGCTAATAACGCGGAGGTCATGAGTTCGATCCTCTTATGGGCCACAGATGGGAACATATTATTAACATTCTTTATTAACTTTGCTTACCATTCTAATGACATAAAGATAAACAAACAAGGGCTATGTAGAAGATATGGCCGATTAGTGCTTCCAATCACACTTCATTTTGCCTTTCGTCGATTGTTTTAAGGCTTTATACAATTTTTCAAAGAAATGGAGAAGGTGCGCTTCTTTAACGGGCCGGGATAGCGCAGATATTTTCACCCCTTCTGGTTGGCCCGATCTTGCGTCAGGAAACTCCTACAAAAGAGAACACAATATTCTTAAGTCATCGCGACATAGTTTTGAGGAGTACAGCCAAAAATTTTGCGCTTATTTTGCCTCACATAACGGGCATAACGGCATAACCTTATTTAAAGTGCCAGTCCGGAGGGGCCTCAAACAAAAATGTTGAAATTGGTGCAACCTCAGGATGAAGAAGGTTATAAGGGTATCAAACAAGGAGAACAGGATTAAACCAAGTAGAACAATCCCACACTGGCAAGATAGTGTGGCCGAGTGGTCTATGGCGCTGGTTTTAGGCACCAGTCTCTCAGGAGGCAAGGGTTCGAATCCCTTCACTGTCATGTCAACAAAGTAATGGTAAATTCAAAGGTTGTGCATACACACGTATTATACAGAATAAGAGGCCTGTTAGCTCAGATGGTTAGAGCGCCGTCATGAGGTAACGCGGAGGTCATGAGTTCGATCCTCTTACGGGCTACAGCATATACGGTCTTCTAGGAACACGTCAATGTGTCTCAAATTTAAGTTTGTCTACCAGTCTACAGTGTGCCTACAGTGCGTGTGTCAATTTATTCCAAGGCCTGTTAGCTCAGCTGGTTAAAGCGCCGTGCTAATAACGCGGAGGTCATGAGTTCGATCCTCTTATGAGCCACAGATGGGAACATATTATTAACATTCTTTATTAACTTTGCTTACCAGTCTAATGACATAAAGATAAACAAACAAGGGCTATGTAGAAGATATGGCCGATTAGTGCTTCCAATCACACTTCATTTTGCCTTTCGTCGATTGTTTTAAGGCTTTATACAATTTTTCAAAGAAATGGAGAAGGTGCGCTTCTTTAACGGGCCGGGATAGCGCAGATATTTTCACCCCTTCTGGTTGGCCCGATCTTGCGTCAGGAAACTCCTACAAAAGAGAACACAATATTCTTAAGTCATCGCGACATAGTTTTGAGGAGTACAGCCAAAAATTTTGCGCTTATTTTGCCTCACATAACGGGCATAACGGCATAACCTTATTTAAAGTGCCAGTCCGGAGGGGCCTCAAACAAAAATGTTGAAATTGGTGCAACCTCAGGATGAAGAAGGTTATAAGGGTATCAAACAAGGAGAACAGGATTAAACCAAGTAGAACAATCCCACACTGGCAAGATAGTGTGGCCGAGTGGTCTATGGCGCTGGTTTTAGGCACCAGTCTCTCAGGAGGCAAGGGTTCGAATCCCTTCACTGTCATGTCAACAAAGTAATGGTAAATTCAAAGGTTGTGCATACACACGTATTATACAGAATAAGAGGCCTGTTAGCTCAGATGGTTAGAGCGCCGTCATGAGGTAACGCGGAGGTCATGAGTTCGATCCTCTTACGGGCCACAGCATATACGGTCGTCTAGGAACACGTCAATGTGTCTCAAATTTAAGTTTGTCTACCAGTCTACAGTGTGCCTACAGTGCGTGTGTCAATTTATTCCAAGGCCTGTTAGCTCAGCTGGTTAGAGCGCCGTGCTAATAACGCGGAGGTCATGAGTTCGATCCTCTTATGGGCCACAGATGGGAACATATTATTAACATTCTTTATTAACTTTGCTTACCATTCTAATGACATAAAGATAAACAAACAAGGGCTATGTAGAAGATATGGCCGATTAGTGCTTCCAATCACACTTCATTTTGCCTTTCGTCGATTGTTTTAAGGCTTTATACAATTTTTCAAAGAAATGGAGAAGGTGCGCTTCTTTAACGGGCCGGGATAGCGCAGATATTTTCACCCCTTCTGGTTGGCCCGATCTTGCGTCAGGAAACTCCTACAAAAGAGAACACAATATTCTTAAGTCATCGCGACATAGTTTTGAGGAGTACAGCCAAAAATTTTGCGCTTATTTTGCCTCACATAACGGGCATAACGGCATAACCTTATTTAAAGTGCCAGTCCGGAGGGGCCTCAAACAAAAATGTTGAAATTGGTGCAACCTCAGGATGAAGAAGGTTATAAGGGTATCAAACAAGGAGAACAGGATTAAACCAAGTAGAACAATCCCACACTGGCAAGATAGTGTGGCCGAGTGGTCTATGGCGCTGGTTTTAGGCACCAGTCTCTCAGGAGGCAAGGGTTCGAATCCCTTCACTGTCATGTCAACAAAGTAATGGTAAATTCAAAGGTTGTGCATACACACGTATTATACAGAATAAGAGGCCTGTTAGCTCAGATGGTTAGAGCGCCGTCATGAGGTAACGCGGAGGTCATGAGTTCGATCCTCTTACGGGCTACAGCATATACGGTCTTCTAGGAACACGTCAATGTGTCTCAAATTTAAGTTTGTCTACCAGTCTACAGTGTGCCTACAGTGCGTGTGTCAATTTATTCCAAGGCCTGTTAGCTCAGCTGGTTAAAGCGCCGTGCTAATAACGCGGAGGTCATGAGTTCGATCCTCTTATGAGCCACAGATGGGAACATATTATTAACATTCTTTATTAACTTTGCTTACCAGTCTAATGACATAAAGATAAACAAACAAGGGCTATGTAGAAGATATGGCCGATTAGTGCTTCCAATCACACTTCATTTTGCCTTTCGTCGATTGTTTTAAGGCTTTATACAATTTTTCAAAGAAATGGAGAAGGTGCGCTTCTTTAACGGGCCGGGATAGCGCAGATATTTTCACCCCTTCTGGTTGGCCCGATCTTGCGTCAGGAAACTCCTACAAAAGAGAACACAATATTCTTAAGTCATCGCGACATAGTTTTGAGGAGTACAGCCAAAAATTTTGCGCTTATTTTGCCTCACATAACGGGCATAACGGCATAACCTTATTTAAAGTGCCAGTCCGGAGGGGCCTCAAACAAAAATGTTGAAATTGGTGCAACCTCAGGATGAAGAAGGTTATAAGGGTATCAAACAAGGAGAACAGGATTAAACCAAGTAGAACAATCCCACACTGGCAAGATAGTGTGGCCGAGTGGTCTATGGCGCTGGTTTTAGGCACCAGTCTCTCAGGAGGCAAGGGTTCGAATCCCTTCACTGTCATGTCAACAAAGTAATGGTAAATTCAAAGGTTGTGCATACACACGTATTATACAGAATAAGAGGCCTGTTAGCTCAGATGATTAGAGCGCCGTGCTAATAACGCGGAGGTCATGAGTTCGATCCTCTTACGGGCCACAGCATATACGGTCGTCTAGGAACACGTCAATGTGTCTCAAATTTAAGTTTGTCTACCAGTCTACAGTGTGCCTACAGTGCGTGTGTCATTTTATTCCAAGGCCTGTTAGCTCAGCTGGTTAGAGCGCCGTGCTAATAACGCGGAGGTCATGAGTTCGATCCTCTTATGGGCCACAGATGGGAACATATTATTAACATTCTTTATTAACTTTGCTTACCAGTCTACTGACATAAAGATAAACAAACAAGGGCTATGTAGAAGATATGGCCGATTAGTGCTTCCAATCACACTTCATTTTGCCTTTCGTCGATTGTTTTAAGGCTTTATACAATTTTTCAAAGAAATGGAGAAGGTGCGCTTCTTTAACGGGCCGGGATAGCGCAGATATTTTCACCCCTTCTGGTTGGCCCGATCTTGCGTCAGGAAACTCCTACAAAAGAGAACACAATATTCTTAAGTCATCGCGACATAGTTTTGAGGAGTACAGCCAAAAATTTTGCGCTTATTTTGCCTCACATAACGGGCATAACGGCATAACCTTATTTAAAGTGCCAGTCCGGAGGGGCCTCAAACAAAAATGTTGAAATTGGTGCAACCTCAGGATGAAGAAGGTTATAAGGGTATCAAACAAGGAGAACAGGATTAAACCAAGTAGAACAATCCCACACTTGCAAGATAGTGTGGCCGAGTGGTCTATGGCGCTGGTTTTAGGCACCAGTCTCTCAGGAGGCAAGGGTTCGAATCCCTTCACTGTCATGTCAACAAAGTAATGGTAAATTCAAAGGTTGTGCATACACACGTATTATACAGAATAAGAGGCCTGTTAGCTCAGATGGTTAGAGCGCCGTGCTAATAACGCGGAGGTCATGAATTCGATCATCTTATGGGCCACAGATGGGAACATATTTTTAACATTCTTTATTAACTTTGCTTACCAGTCTAATGACATAAAGATAAACAAACAAGGGCTATGTAGAAGATATGGCCGATTAGTGCTTCCAATCACACTTCATTATGCCTTTCGTCGATTGTTTTAAGGCTTTATACAATTTTTCAAAGAAATGGAGAAGGTGCGCTTCTTTAACGGGCCGGGATAGCGCAGATATTTTCACCCCTTCTGGTTGGCCCGATCTTGCGTCAGGAAACTCCTACAAAAGAGAACACAATATTCTTAAGTCATCGCGACATAGTTTTGAGGAGTACAGCCAAAAATTTTGCGCTTATTTTGCCTCACATAACGGGCATAACGGCATAACCTTATTTAAAGTGCCAGTCCGGAGGGGCCTCAAACAAAAATGTTGAAATTGGTGCAACCTCAGGATGAAGAAGGTTATAAGGGTATCAAACAAGGAGAACAGGATTAAACCAAGTAGAACAATCCCACACTTGCAAGATAGTGTGGCCGAGTGGTATATGGCGCTGGTTTTAGGCACCAGTCTCTCAGGAGGCAAGGGTTCGAATCCCTTCACTGTCATGTCAACAAAGTAATGGTAAATTCAAAGGTTGTGCATACACACGTATTATACAGAATAAGAGGCCTGTTAGCTCAGATGGTTAGAGCGCTGTGCTAATAACGCGGAGGTCATGAGTTCGATCCTCTTACGGGCCACAGCATATACGGTCGTCTAGGAACACGTCAATGTGTCTCAAATTTAAGTTTGTCTACCAGTCTACAGTGTGCCTACAGTGCGTGTGTCATTTTATTCCAAGGCCTGTTAGCTCAGCTGGTTAGAGCGCCGTGCTAATAACGCGGAGGTCATGAGTTCGATCCTCTTATGGGCAACAGATGGGAACATATTATTAACATTCTTTATTAACTTTGCTTACCAGTCTACTGACATAAAGATAAACAAACAAGGGCTATGTAGAAGATATGGCCGATTAGTGCTTCCAATCACACTTCATTTTGCCTTTCGTCGATTGTTTTAAGGCTTTATACAATTTTTCAAAGAAATGGAGAAGGTGCGCTTCTTTAACGGGCCGGGATAGCGCAGATATTTTCACCCCTTCTGGTTGGCCCGATCTTGCGTCAGGAAACTCCTACAAAAGAGAACACAATATTCTTAAGTCATCGCGACATAGTTTTGAGGAGTACAGCCAAAAATTTTGTGCTTATTTTGTCTCACATAACGGGCATAACGGCATAACCTTATTTAAAGTGCCAGTCCGGAGGAGCCTCAAACAAAAATGTTGAAATTGGTGCAACCTCAGGATGAAGAAGGTTATAAGGGTATCAAACAAGGAGAACAGGATTAAACCAAGTAGAACAATCCCACACTGGCAAGATAGTGTGGCCGAGTGGTCTATGGCGCTGGTTTTAGGCACCAGTCTCTCAGGAGGCAAGGGTTCGAATCCCTTCACTATCATGTCAACAAAGTAATGGTAAATTCAAAGGTTGTGCATACACACGTATTATATAAAATAAGAGGCCTGTTAGCTCAGATGGTTAGAGCGCCGTGCTAATAACGCGGAGGTCATGAGTTCTATCCTCTTACGGGCCACAGCATATACGGTCGTCTAGGAACACGTCAATGTGTCTCAAATTTAAGTTTGTCTACCAGTCTACAGTGTGCCTACAGTGCGTGTGTCATTTTATTCCAAGGCCTGTTAGCTCAGCTGGTTAGAGCGCCGTGCTAATAACGCGGAGGTCATGAGTTCGATCCTCTTATGGGCCACAGATGGGGCCATATCACGAAATACGCACCTGGTGCCCGGTTCATAGTTTGTTTCGCTCCCTGTAAGTCAAACTGTATTTTCTTTAATTGTATTAAGTGTTATTGTATTATTGTGATTGTTGTGTATATATCCTTTGTTCTTTTGGCCATTTGCTATTGTTCCGCGGTTTTGACCGCGCTTTTTGGTTTTCGATCCCCTCCTCCCCCTATCCCCTTGCCATGGCATTGTGGATTGGTTGTGCCGATATTGACTTCGGTAACCCAACCCCTAGACTTGCTATGTGGACTGTACACAAGTACATCCAAACGTTGAAAGTGAAAAAAGAGGATTTGATGGGGATTGCTGCAGTTTTTGAATCCCAAAACCAGGTTGTAAGGCTAACTTTTCATAAGCAAGCCGCTTGTGATGCATTTCTTTTGGAGCACCAGGGGATCAAGAAGGAAAAAAATAGATGATAGAGATTTTTCTATTATTATCAAGGATAGCAATGTGCAGGAAAAGTTTGTCAGAATTTCAGGTATCCCATACCAAATGAATTTGGGAATTTTGAAAACGCGGTTTAGAGAATTTGGAAACGTTTTAGATTTACGTTGGGAATCCTACCATGTTGTAGATAGTGAGTATCTCTATCCTGTTCTTTCCACTTGGCTTATTTGTAGAATGGCTCTTGAAAAGCACATTCCATCGTACGTTACCATAGGTAGCTACAAGGCTGTAGTTAGATACTCTGGTCAAATTCCAACTTGCAGAATCTGTGACGATCGTGAACATATTGGTAAAAATTGTCCAACCCTGTCAAAGAACAGAAAAGTTGTTCCGACTAAAGCTCCACCCGTGCAGAAACCCGCACGAGTGGAAAAGTCGAATAACGAGCAGTCTGAGAAATCGGTTACTTTGGAAAACCAAAATGATGGGAAGAAGGATGTAGTTGGCTCCGAAAATGAGTCAGTTGCTCCTGAACCCGAAATGGTAGATATGGAAAATTACTATTGACACCCCAGAACAGGTACCTTCAACAGAGGTACAACAAACTCAGGTTATCCCAGAAACCCAATCTTGTGGAAGACAGGTAGCCCAGGAGAATCCGCCACCTCCGGTGTCAGATTCTGCAAACTCAGAGGATCAAAATAAAAATACTGAGGAAAGAGTAGACAACATGGAAACAGATTCTGCTTCTTCAACTTCTTTTCCACCCCTACCACAAAGTAAAATTCCGAGTAGAGTTGCACACCTCCCTAGTGCAAACTTTATAGCTGTACAGGGAAAATCTAGGAGAGGAAAAAAACCGGATGCTTCTCAACAATCTTCCTCTGGGCCACCGCCTAGAAAAACTCCTAAAACTCAATAATGAACAATCTTAGGGTAGCATCTATTAATATTAACGGTATTCGCTCTTTTGAACGTCGTCGCCTTCTATTGCAATTTTGTTTGGATGGTAAACTTGATATAGTGGGACTCCAGGAAGTGACATTCCATGAATGTTCAGTCCTTGGAACCCACTACAACATCTTGAGTAATATTGGGCCGAAAAGGCTTGGGACATCAGTTCTTATCAGGAAGGGAATTCACTTCACACGTGAACTCCTAGATCCTGATGGAAGGCTGATTTCCATTGATGTAGGAGAATTTACTTTTATCAACATCTATGCACCTTCAGGCACTATTGCAATACAAGAGCGAAATTCCTTCCTTCGAAAAACACTGCCTGCTTATGCCATCACAACTAACTTACCACTAGTAATGGGGAAGTACGCCAATTTAAAAAAAAATTATTTTATTACACCATTAGATAGAACTCGACGCGTTCTTTCTTTTTCATTAAGGTGTTCCTATACCTAAAAAATCGCGTTTACGAGTTATTCATCCATAACGCTCGTTTTGCTCGCATTAAGCTCCTCCTCCCGAAAAACGGCCCCTCTGGGTTGTTTGGTGGGAGTCCCTTAAATTGCGCGAGAAAACCCCTACGGCTGCTGTTATGCAGACGAATTTCCAGGTTTTTTGTTTCGTTACGTAACAATGACCTGCAAATTCGTCTGCTGTTTGTTTTGTAACGAAACTGTGGAAACAAAAAACCTGGAAATTCGTCTGCATAACAGCAGCCGTAGGGGTTTTCTCGCGCAATTTAAGGGACTCCCACCAAACAACCCAGAGGGGCCGTTTTTCGGGAGGAGGAGCTTAATGCGAGCAAAACGAGCGTTATGGATGAATAACTCGTAAACGCGATTTTTTAGGTATAGGAACACCTTAATGAAAAAGAAAGAACGCGTCGAGTTCTATCTAATGGTGTAATAAAATAATTTTTTTTAAAATTGGCGTACTTCCCCATTGTAGGTGACTCCAACTGTATAGATGATGCCCTAGATAGATCAGTGTCAAAAACATCACCTTCTAGAACTAAAAGTTTGGCACTTATTGAATTAATCTCTGGCCTAGAACTTGTTGACATGTGGAAGAAATTAAGACCTAGGGATCTGGGACATTCTTTCCACCACTCAAAAGGTTCTTGTAGAATAGATCGAATATACACTAGTAGAACTAATTCTGAGCACATTGCAAACATTGAAATTAGGCATCTTTCCATTAGTGATCACCACTCTTTAGAATGCACAATTCTTATTAGTGGCACTGTAACAAGAAGCCGTTTCAACAAAACTAATATGTGGAAACTAAATACTTCTGTATTATCGGAGGAGGTATTTCAAAATAGGATTAAGTCATTTATTGACCGTTCATTACATCATCCTCTTCGTGAGACAGATTGTGCAATTTGGTGGGAGAAAATTTTTAAGCCCGGTGTCAAAGAAGTAGCGATAAGTTACTGCAAGGATCGAGCAAATCTGATTAGAAACACAAAATTGTTTTACCAAACATGCATCCAGGAAATTTTAAACACTGAACCTTTGGATTGGATTGCCTTCAAGGAGTTGAGGTCTTCCTCGAAGTCCTGGGAGGAGAGTCTTCTCCAAGGTTTCGGTGTAAGATCACGTTCATTTGAGGGTTCTGATGCTGAGGATGCAACTGTGTTTCATGTGAAGAAAACTCGAGAGAACTTTCGCAATAGCACAATTGACACTTTAATTTCCTCTAGTGGAGAGGAAATCTCACACAAGGATGAAGTAAATAGGACAATTGTTGAACATTTCTCAAAGATATTTAAGGATAGGCCTCCTCCTGATAGTACATTTGAAACGGCTTTTCTAGATGGGATTAAAAATCGTTGTAAGAACCTGGATTCCCTTCTAACACCAATCACTCCTATAGAAATTAAAACAGCACTGCTAGCTACTAAGAGAAACAAATCTCCCGGCATGGATGGTATCCCAATTGAGTTTTATATTTGCTTTTGGGATTTGATCGCCCCCCACTTCCTGGACATGTTTTTTGCATGTACTGGAAAGGGACTCAATTTCTCAATCACAAGGGCGAGCCGCAATTCGTCTGGTTCCAAAGTCAAATGGTCCTTGTGGGGTATCTGGATTTCGTCCAATATCACTTTTGAACACAGATTATAAGCTCATGGCATCGGTACTCTCAAACAGACTCAAACGTTCTCTCCACGACACCATAGGAAATTACCAGAAAGGTGGAGTTCCCGGTCGTTTACTGACTGACAATCTCTGCCTGTACAGAGATGTCATTCAATATGTAGATGATCGGTCAAAGCCAGAGCAACACTCCTTCTCCTCTGGTGGAATGAAAGCAGGCATTATAGGGGTTGACTTAGAAAAAGCTTACGACCTGGTAAACAGAGAGGTGTTATGGAAAATTATGGAAGTGATGGGATATCCGATTCCCTTCATTAAGTGGCTGAGAACTATGTACTCAGTCACGCAGATGTCAATCCTCAATGGAACTGAGGTAGCCGGAACAATTTCAGATTTTCATTCGGTTCGCCAGGGATGTCCACTATCCATGCACCTCTTTGTTATCTATATTGAACCATTGCTTACTCGTCTTTCCACTGTCCTCAATGGTATCAATTTATTTGGTACCAAAGTCACTGTCAGAGCCATGGTTGATGATGTCGCTATTTTTGTTTCATCAGATAGCGATATCATTAATGCAGGAGAGGTCCTTGACCAATTCTGCAATTGGACCAAGGCAAGGATGAATAAACAGAAGACAAAAGCTCTTGGGTTGGGAAGCTGGAGGAGTAGAAGTCGCTGGCCACTTGCTTGGCTTGAATCCGTTCCTACCTTGTCCCTCCTTGGTATCAAGTTCTCACCTTCCATTCAAGAAACGATGTCGAGATTGTGGGACACAGCATATGGCCACTTAATTGGTCAGCTTAGGGAAAATGCATCTCGTCAGTTCACTATCTATCAGAAAGTGAACTATCTGAAGGCGAAAGTGCTCTCTAGGACCATATATATTGCTCAAATTCTTCCATGTCCTGCAAATTTATGTCCCAAAATTTTAAGTGCAATTGTAAGATTTATTTGGCTAGGAAAAATTGAAAAACCCCAACGATGTGTAGTATTTAGAAAAATCCCTGAAGGTGGCCTTTCCCTTACTGAACCCAGTCTATTTTACAAAGCCTTATTCCTTCGTCCTTTGTTTAATGCCCTTACCGAACCTGAAAGCCCAGAAAGCTCTCTTCTACGATATTGGATGGCCTTTTCTCTCCGGAAGCACCTCCCAAATATCTACAAGGGAAACAACACCCCAGTAGCAATCATCGAGCGTCCCTTCTACCTGGAGGAGCCTGTGCACCAGATCAAACAACTCCTTGAAGAGGGAATCATCTCTCCAAACAGCCGAATGGTGCACAGGAACATCTACGCCACTTGGATTTCCAAAGTAACAGGTCCTGGGAAAACCGAGCTCCTCTACCCTCATTTGGATTGGAAATCCATATGGAGGGAATACTGCAGCCTTGAAGAACACCAAAATCAAGGAAACCATGTTCCTCTTCAATCAACGACTACTACCGACTAGGGCAAGAGATCATCGGATTGACAGCACCACAGACCCAACCTGCTGTTTCTGCAACCAAGAACCCGAGTCCGATGAGCCACATTATGCTACACTGTCCTAGTCGGGAAATTTCTACCCTTTGGTTGGAGAGGACCCTCAGAACCCACGGCTGCAGCACCATACC
Organism: Daphnia galeata; assembly: GCA_030770115.1. Taxonomy (NCBI): domain Eukaryota; kingdom Metazoa; phylum Arthropoda; class Branchiopoda; order Diplostraca; family Daphniidae; genus Daphnia; species Daphnia galeata. Next base: position 6,913,478 of record CM061117.1, read on the forward strand.
TATGGATTTCATCAGAGGACAACTTGGGCCTGTTCGGAATCCAAGAACCTCCTTCGCGCTCGTGGCTGCCTACATCTACGCAACGTGGAAGGAGAGAAGGGAAGGAAGAACACCGTCTACCACTGAAATAGAGAGCCTATGGGCTTCAATACTTTGACCTTGTCAACCCTAAAACCCAACCCCAATATGAATTGTTTTATTTTTGTCATTTTTGCCATTTTGTTTACTTTTGTTTTGTTCTGTTTTCCTTTTGTACCATTGTTTTCCCTTTTTCTTATTATTGTTTTCTCTGTAACTATGCAATTTGTAAATTGAACCGGGGACAAAACTGAATAAAAGATTTTAATTAAAAAAAAAGTTCGATCCTCTTATGGGCCACAGATGGGAACATATTATTAACATTCTTTATTAACTTTGCTTACCAGTCTAATGACATAAAGATAAACAAACAAGGGCTATGTAGAAGATATGGCCGATTAGTGCTTCCAATCACACTTCATTATGCCTTTCGTCGATTGTTTTAAGGCTTTATACAATTTTTCAAAGAAATGGAGAAGGTGCGCTTCTTTAACGGGCCGGGATAGCGCAGATATTTTCACCCCTTCTGGTTGGCCCGATCTTGCGTCAGGAAACTCCTACAAAAGAGAACACAATATTCTTAAGTCATCGCGACATAGTTTTGAGGAGTACAGCCAAAAATTTTGCGCTTATTTTGCCTCACATAACGGGCATAACGGCATAACCTTATTTAAAGTGCCAGTCCGGAGGGGCCTCAAACAAAAATGTTGAAATTGGTGCAACCTCAGGATGAAGAAGGTTATAAGGGTAAGAACAAGGAGAACAAAATAAAACAAGTAGAACAATCCCACACTGGCAAGATAGTGTGGCCGAGTGGTCTATGGCGCTGGTTTTAGGCACCAGTCTCTCAGGAGGCAAGGGTTCGAATCCCTTCCCTGTCATGTCAACAAAGTAATGGTAAATTCAAAGGTTATGCATACACACGTATTATACAGAATAAGAGGCCTGTTAGCTCAGATGGTTAGAGCGCCGTGCTAATAACGCGGAGGTCATGAGTTCGATCCTCTTACGGGCCACAGCATATATGGTCGTCTAGGAACACGTCAATTTGCTCAAGTTTAAGTTTGTCTACCAGTCTACAGTGTGCCTACAGTGCGTGTGTCATTTTATTCCAAGGCCTGTTAGCTCAGCTGGTTAGAGCGCCGTGCTAATAACGCGGAGGTCATGAGTTTCGATCCTCTTATGGGCCACAGATGGGAACATATTATTAACATTCTTTATTAACTTTGCTTACCAGTCTACTGACATAAAGATAAACAAACAAGGGCTATGTAGAAGATATGGCCGATTAGTGCTTCAATCACACTTCATTTGCCTTTCGTCGATTGTTTTAAGGCTTTATACAATTTTTCAAAGAAATGGAGAAGGTGCGCTTCTTTAACGGGCCGGGATAGCGCAGATATTTCACCCCTTCTGGTTGGCCCGATCTTGCGTCAGGAAACTCCTGCAAAAGAGAACACAATATTCTTAAGTCATCGCGACATAGTTTTTAGGAGTACAGCCAAAAATTTTGCGCTTATTTTGCCTCACATAAACGGGCATAACGGCATAACCTTATTTAAAGTGCCAGTCCGGAGGGGCCTCAAACAAAAATGTTGAAATTGGTGCAACCCTCAGGATGAAGAAGGGTTATAAGGGTATCAAACAAGGAGAACAGGATTTAACCAAGTAGAACAATCCCACACTTGGCAAGATAGTGTGGGCCGAGTGGTCTATGGCGCTGGTTTTAGGCACCAGTCTCTCAGAGAGGCAAGGGTTCGAATCCCTTCACTGTCATGTCAACAAAGTAATGGTAAATTCAAAGGTTGTGCATAAACACGTATTAAACAGAATAAGAGGCCTGTTAGCTCAGATGGTTAGAGCGCCGTGCTAATAACGCGGAGGTCATGAGTTCGATCCTCTTACGGGTCACAGGCATATACGGTCGTCTAGGAACACGTCAATGTGTCTCAAATTTAAATTTGTCTACCAGTCTACAGTATGCCCTACAGTGCGTGTGTCATTTTATTTCAAGGCCTGTTAACTCAGCTGGTTAGAGCGCCGTGCTAATAACGCGGAGGTCATGAGTTCGATCCTCTTATGGGCTACAGATGGGAACATATTATTAACATTCTTTATTAACTTTGCTTACCAGTCTACTGACATAAAGATAAACAACAAGGGCTATGTAGAAGATATGGCCGATTAGTGCTTCCAATCACACTTCATTTTGCCTTTCGTCGATTGTTTTAAGGCTTTATACAATTTTTCAAAGAAACGGAGAAGGTGCGCTTCTTTAACGGGCCGGGATAGCGCAGATATTTTCACCCCTTCTGGTTGGCCCGATCATGCGTCAGGAAAACTCCTACAAAAGAGAACACAATATTCTTAAGTCATCGCGACATAGTTTTGAGGAGTACAGCCAAAAATTTTGCGCTTATTTTGCCTCACATAACGCGGCATAACGGCATAACCTTATTTAAAGTGCCAGTCCGGAGGGGTCTCAAACAAAAATGTTGAAATTGGTGGCAACCTCAGGATGAAGAAGGTTATAAGGGTAAGAACAAGGAGAACAAAATAAAACAAGTAGAACAATCCCACACTGGCAAGATAGTGTGGGCCGAGTGGTCTATGGCGCTGGTTTTAGGCACCAGTCTCTCAGGAGGCAAGGGTTCGAATCCCTTCCCTGTCATGTCAACAAAGTAATGGTAAATTCAAAGGTTATGCATACACACGTATTATACAGAATAAGAGGCCTGTTAGCTCAGATGGTTAGAGCGCCGTGCATAATAACGCGGAGGTCATGAGTTCGATCCTCTTACGGGCCACAGCATATACGGTCGTCTAGGAACACGTCCATTTTGCTCAAGTTTAAGTTTGTCTACAGTGTGCCTACAGTGCGTGTGTCATTTTATTTCAAGGCCTGTTAGCTCAGCTGGTTAGAGCGCCGTGCTAATAACGCGGAGGTTCATGAGTTCGATCTTCTTATGGGCCACAGATGGGAACGTATTATTAACATTCTTTATTACTTTGCTTACCAGTCTAATGACATAAGATAAACAAACAAGGGCTATGTAAAGATATGGCCGATTAGTAGCTTCCAATCACACTTCATTTTGCCTTATCGTCGATTGTTTTAAGGCTTTATACAATTTTTCAAAGAAATGGAGAAGGTGCGCTTCTTTAACGGGCCGGGATAGCGCAGATATTTTCACCCCTTCTGGTTGGCCCGATACTTGCGTCAGGAAACTCCTGCAAAAGAGAAACACATATTCTTAAGATCATCGCGACATAGTTTTGAGGAGTACAGCCAAAAATTTTGCGCTTATTTTGCCTCACATAAACGGGCCATAACGGCATAACCTTATTTAAAGTGCCAGTCCGGAGGGGGCCTCAAAACAAAATGTTGAAATTGGGTGCAACACTCAGGATGAAAGAAAGGTTTATAAAGGGGTATCAAAACAAGGAGAAACAGGATTTAGACCAAGTAAAACAGATCCCGACACTGGCAAGATTAGTGTGGCCCGAGTGGTCTATGGCGCTGGTTTTAGGCACCAGTCTCTCAGGAGGCAAGGGTTCAATCCCTTCACTGTCATGTCAACAAAGTAATGGTAATTCAAAGGTTGTGCATACACACGTATTAAACAGAATAAGAGGCCTGTTAGCTCAGATGGTTTAGAGCGCCGTGCTAATAACGCGGAGGTCCATGAGTTCGATCCTCTTACGGGTCAACAGCATATACGGTCGTCTAGGAACACGTCAATGTGTCTCAAATTTAAATTTGTCTACCAGTCTACAGTATGCCTACAGTGCGTGTGTGTCATTTATTTCAAGGCCTGTTAGCTCAGCTGGTTAGAGCGCCGTGCTAATAACGCGGAGGTCATGAGTTTCGATCCTCTTATGGGCCACAGATGGGAACATATTATTAACATTCTTTATTAACTTTGCTTACCAGTCTACTGACATAAAGATAAACAAACAAGGGCTATGTAGAAGATATGGCCGATTAGTGCTTCCAATCACACTTCATTTTGCCTTTCGTCGATTGTTTTAAGGCCTTTATACAATTTTTCAAAGAAACGGAGAAGGTGCGCTTCTTTAACGGGCCGGGATAGCGCAGATATTTTCACCCCTTCCTGGTTGGCCCGATCATGAGCGTCAGGAAACTCCTACAAAAGAGAACACAATATTCTTAAGTCATCGCGACATAGTTTTGAGGAGTACAGGCCAAAAATTTTGCGCTTATTTTGCCTCACATAACCGGGCATAACGGCAATAACCTTATTTAAAGTGCCAGTCCGGAGGGGTCTCAAACAAAATGTTGAAATTGGTGCAACCTCAGGATGAAGAAGGTTATAAGGGTAATCAAACAAGGAGAACAAAATAAAACAAGTAGAAACAATCCCACACTGGCAAGATAGTGTGGCCGAGTGGTCTATGGCGGTGGTTTTAGGCACCAGTCTCTCTAGGAGGCAAGGGTTCGAATCCCTTCACTGTCTTGTCAACAAAGTAATGGTAAATTCAAAGGTTATGCCATACACACGTATTATACAGAATAAGAGAGCCTGTAGTAGCTCAGATGGTTAGAGGCGCCGTGCTAATAACGCGGAGGTCATGAGTTCGATCCTCTTACGGGCCACAGCATATATGGTCGTCTAGGAACACAGTCAATTTGCTCAAGTTTAAGTTTGTCTACCAGTCCTACAGTGTGCCTACAGTGTCGTGTGTCATTTTATTCCAAGGCCTGTTAGCTCAGCTGGTTAGAGCGCCCGTGCTAATAACGCGGAGGTCATGAGTTCGATCCTCTTATGGGCCACAGATGGGAACATATTATTAACATTCTTTATTAACTTTGCTTACCAGTCTACTGACATAAAGATAAACAAACAAGGGCTATGTAGAAGATATGGGCCGGATTAGATGCTTCCAATTACACTTTCATTTTGCCTTCGCGTCGATTGTTTTAAGGCTTTATACAATTTTTCAAAGAAATGGAGAAGGTGCGCTTCTTTAACGGGCCGGATAGCGCAGATATTTTCACCCCTTCTGGTTGGCCCGATCTTGCGTCAGGAAACTCCTACAAAAGAGAACACAATATTCTTAAGTCATCGCGACATAGTTTTGAGGAGTACAGCCAAAATTTTGCGCTTATTTTGCCTCACATAACGGGCATAACGGCATAACCTTATTTAAAGTGCCAGTCCGGAGGGGCCTCAAACAAAAATGTTGAAATTGGTGCAACCTCAGGATGAAGAAGGTTATAAGGGTATCAAACAAGGAGAACAGGAATAAACCAAGTAGAACAATCCCACACTGGCAAGATAGTGTGGCCGAGTGGTCTATGGCGCTGGTTTTAGGCACCAGTCTCTCAGGAGGCAAGGGTTCGAATCCCTTCACTGTCATGTCAACAAAGTAATGGTAAATTCAAAGGTTGTGCATACACACGTATTATACAGAATAAGAGGCCTGTTAGCTCAGATGGTTAGCGCCGTGCTAATAACGCGGAGGTCATGAGTTCGATCCTCTTACGGGCCACAGCATATACGGTCGTCTAGGAACACGTCAATGTGTCTCAAATTTAAGTTTGTCTACCAGTCTACAGTGTGCCCTACAGTGCGTGTGTCATTTTATTCCAAGGGCCTGTTAGCTCAGCTGGTTAGTGCGCCGTGGCTAATAACGCGGAGGTCATGAGTTCGATCCTCTTATGGGCCACAGATGGGAACGTATTATTAACATTCTTTATTAACCTTTGCTTCACCAGTCTAATGACATAAAGCATAAACAAACAAGGGCTATGTAGAAGATATGGCCGATTAGTGCTGTCCAATCACACTTCATTTTGGCCTTTCGTCGATTGTTTTAAGGTCTTTATACAATTTTTCAAAGAAATGGGAGAAGGTGCGCTTCTTTAACGGGCCGGGATAGCGCAGATATTTTCAACCCCTTCTGGTTGGCCCGATCTTGCGTCAGGAAACTCCTGCAAAAGAGAACACAATATTCTTAAGTCATCGCGACATAGTTTTTTAGGGAGTACAGCCAAAAATTTTGCGCTTTATTTTGCCTCACATAACGGGCATAACGGCATAACCTTATTTAAAGTGCCAGTCCGGAGGGGCCTCAAACAAAAATGTTGAAATTGGTGCAACCTCAGGATGAAGAAGGTTATAAGGGTATCAAACAAGGAGAACAGGATTTAACCAAGTAGAACAATCCCACACTGGCAAGATAGTGTGGCCAAGTGGTCTATGGCGCTGGTTTTAGGCACCAGTCTCTCAGGAGGCAAGGGTTCAAATCCCTTCACTGTCATGTCAACAAAGTAATGGTAAATTCAAAGGTTGTGCATACACACGTATTATACAGAAAAAGAGGCCTGTTAGCTCAGATGGTTAGAGCGCCGTGCTAATAACGCGGAGGTCATGAGTTCGATCCTCTTACGGGCACAGCATATACGGTCGTCTAGGAACACGTCAATGTGTCTCAAATTTAAGTTTGTCTACCAGTCTACAGTGTGCCTACAGTGCGTGTGTCATTTTATTTCAAGGCCTGTTAGCTCAGCTGGTTAGAGCAGCCGTGCTAATAACGCGGAGGTCATGAGTTCGATCCTCTTATGGGCCACAGATGGGACATATTATTAACATTCTTTATTAACTTTGCTTACCAGTCTACTGACATAAAGATAAACAAAACAAGGGCTATGTAGAAGATATGGCCGATTAGTGCTTCCAATCACACTTCATTTTGCCTTTCGTCCGATTGTTTAAAGGCTTTATACAATTTTTCAAAGAAATGGAGAAGGTGCGCTTCTTAACGGGCCGGGATAGCGCAGATATTTTCACCCCTTCTGGTTGGCCCGATCTTGCGTCAGGAAACTCCTACAAAAGAGAACACAATATTCTTAAGTCATCGCGACATAGTTTTGAGGAGTACAGCCAAAAAATTTTGCGCTTATTTTGCCTCACATAAACGGGCATACACGGCATAACCTTATTTAAAGTGGCCAGTCCGGAGGGGCCTCAACAACAAAAATGTTGAAATTGGTGCAAACGCCCCCACTCCAGGATGAAGAAGTTATAAGGGTATCAAACAAGGAGAACAGGAATAAACCAAGTAGAACAATCCCACACTGGCAAGATAGTGTGGCCGAGTGGGTCTATGGCGCTGGTTTTTAGGCACCAGTCTCTCAGGGAGGCAAGGGTTCGAATCCCCTTCCCTGTCATGTCAACAAAGTAATGGTAAATTCAAAGGTTGTGCATACACACGTATTATACAGAATAAGAGGCCTGTTAGGCTCAGCTGGTTAGAGCGCCGTGCTAATAACGCGGAGGTCATGAGTTCGATCCTCTTATGGGCCACAGATGGGGAACATTATTATTAACATTCTTTATTAACTTTGCTTACCAAGTCTACTGACAATAAAGATAAACAAACAAGGGCTATGTAGAAGAATATATGGCCGATTAGTGCTTCCAATCACACTTCAATTTTGCCTTTCGTCGGATTGTTTTAGACTTGTATACAATTTTTTCAAAGAAACGGAGAAGGTGCGCTTCTTAACGGGCCGGGATAGCGCAGATATTTTCAACCCCTTCTGGTTGGCCCGATCATGCGTCAGGAAAACTCCTAACAAAAAGAGAACACAATATTCTTAAGTCATCGCGACATAGTTTTGAGGAGTACAGCCAAAAATTTTGCGCTTATTTTGCCTCACATAACGGGCATAACGGCATAACCTTATTTAAAGTGCCAGTCCGGAGGGGCCTCAAACAAAAATGTTGAAATTGGTGCAACCTCAGGATGAAGAAGGTTATAAGGGTATCAAACAAGGAGACCAGGAATAAACCAAGTAGAACAATCCCACACTGGCAAAGATAGTGTGGCCCGAGTGGGTCTATGGCGCTGGTTTTAGGCACCAGTCTCTCAGGGGGCAAGGGTTCGAATCCCTTCCTGTCATGTCAACAAAGTAATGGTAAATTCAAAGGTTGTGCATACACACGTATTATACAGAATAAGAGGCCTGTTAGCTCAGCTGGTTAGAGCGCCGTGCTAATAACGCGGAGGTCATGAGTTTCGATCCTCTTATTGGGCCACAGATGGGAACATATTATTAACATTCTTTATTAACTTTGCTTACCAGTCTACTGACATAAAGATAAACAAACAAGGGCTATGTAGAAGATATGGCCGATTAGTGCTTCCAATCACACTTCATTTTGCCTTTCGTCGATTGTTTTAAGTGCTTTATACAATTTTTCAAAGAAACGGAGAGGTGCGCTTCTTTAACGGGCCGGGATAGCGCAGATATTTTCACCCCTTCTGGTTGGCCCGATCAATGCGTCAGGAAACTCCCTACAAAAGAGAACACATATTCTTAAGTCATCGCGACATAGTTTTGAGGAGTACAGCCAAAAAATTTTGCGCTTATTTTGCCTCACATAACGGGCATAACGGCATAACCTTATTTAAAGTGCCAGTCCGGAGGGGGTCTCCCAAACAAAAATGGTTGAAATTGGTGCAACCTCAGGATGAAGAAGGGTTATAAGGGTATCAAACAAGGAGAACAAAATAAAACAAGTAGAACAATCCCACACTGGCAAGATAGTTGTGGCCGAGTGGTCTATGGCGCTGGTTTTAGGCACCAGTCTCTCAGGAGGCAAGGGTTCGAATCCCTTCACTGTCATGTCAACAAAGTAATGGTAAATTCAAAGGTTGTGCATACACACGTATTATACAGAATAAGAGGCCTGTTAGCTCAGATGGTTAGAGCGCCGTGCTAATAACGCGGAGGTCATGAGTTCGATCCTCTTACGGGCCACAGCATATACGGTCGTCTAGGAACACGTCAATGTGCTCAAATTTAAGTTTGTCTACCAGTCTACAGTGTGCCTACAGTGCGTGTGTCATTTTATTCCAAGGCCTGTTAGCTCAGCTGGTTAGAGCGCCGTGCTAATAACGCGGAGGTCATGAGTTCGATCCTCTTATGGGCCACAGATGGGAACATATTATTAACATTCTTTATTAACTTTGCTTACCAGTCTACTGACATAAAGATAAACAAACAAGGGCTATGTAGAAGATATGGCCGATTAGTGCTTCCAATCACACTTCATTTTGCCCTCTTTCGTCGATTTTTTTAAGGCTTTATACAATTTTTCAAAGAAAATGGAAGAAGGTGCGCTTCTTTAACGGGCCGGGATAGCGCAGATATTTTCACCCCTTCTGGTTGGCCCGATCTTGCGTCAGGAAACTCCTACAAAAGAGAACAAAATATTCTTAAGTCAATCGCGACATAGTTTTGAGGAGTAACAGCCAAAAATTTTGCGCTTATTTTGCCTCACATAACGGGCATAACGGCATAACCTTATTTAAAGTGCCAGTCCGGAGGGGCCTCAAACAAAAATGTTGAAATTGGTGCAACCTCAGGATGAAGAAGGTTATAAGGGTATCAAACAAGGAGAACAGGATTAAACCAAGTAGAACAATCCCACACTGGCAAGATAGTGTGGCCGAGTGGTCTATGGCGCTGGTTTTAGGCACCAGTCTCTCAGGAGGCAAGGGTTCGAATCCCTTCACTGTCATGTCAACAAAGTAATGGTAAATTCAAAGGTTGTGCATACACACGTATTATACAGAATAAGAGGCCTGTTAGCTCAGATGGTTAGAGCGCCGTGCTAATGACGCGGAGGTCATGAGTTCGATCCTCTTACGGGCCACAGCATATACGGTCGTCTAGGAACACGTCAATGTGTCTCAAATTTAAGTTTGTCTACCAGTCTACAGTGTGCCTACAGTGCGTGTGTCATTTTATTCCAAGGCCTGTTAGCTCAGCTGGTTAGAGCGCCGTGCTAATAACGCGGAGGTCATGAGTTCGATCCTCTTATGGGCCACAGATGGGAACATATTATTAACATTCTTTATTAACTTTGCTTACCAGTCTACTGACATAAAGATAAACAAACAAGGGCTATGTAGAAGATATGGCCGATTAGTGCTTCCAATCACACTTCATTTTGCCTTTCGTCGATTGTTTTAAGGCTTTATACAATTTTTCAAAGAAATGGAGAAGGTGCGCTTCTTTAACGGGCCGGGATAGCGCAGATATTTTCACACCCTTCTGGTTGGCCCGATCTTGCGTCAGGAAACTCCTACAAAAGAGAACACAATATTCTTAAGTCATCGCGACATAGTTTTGAGGAGTACAGCCAAAAATTTTGCGCTTATTTTGCCTCACATAACGGGCATAACGGCATAACCTTATTTAAAGTGCCAGTCCGGAGGGGCCTCAAACAAAAATGTTGAAATTGGTGCAACCTCAGGATGAAGAAGGTTATAAGGGTATCAAACAAGGAGAACAGGATTAAACCAAGTAGAACAATCCCACACTGGCAAGATAGTGTGGCCGAGTGGTCTATGGCGCTGGTTTTAGGCACCAGTCTCTCAGGAGGCAAGGGTTCGAATCCCTTCCCTGTCATGTCAACAAAGTAATGGTAAATTCAAAGGTTGTGCATACACACGTATTATACAGAATAAGAGGCCTGTTAGCTCAGCTGGTTAGAGCGCCGTGCTAATAACGCGGAGGTCATGAATTCGATCCTCTTATGGGCCACAGATGGGAACATATTATTAACATTCTTTATTAACTTTGCTTACCAGTCTACTGACATAAGATAAACAAACAAGGGCTATGTAGAAGATATGGCCGATTAGTGCTTCCAATCACACTTCATTTTGCCTTTCGTCGATTGTTTTAAGGCTTTATACAATTTTTCAAAGAAATGAGAAGGTGCGCTTCTTTAACGGGCCGGGATAGCGCAGATATTTTCACCCCTTCTGGTTGGCCCGATCTTGCGTCAGGAAACTCCTACAAAAGAGAACACAATATTCTTAAGTCATCGCGACATAGTTTTGAGGAGTACAGCCAAAAATTTTGCGCTTATTTTGCCTCACATAACGGGCATAACGGCATAACCTTATTTAAAGTGCCAGTCCGGAGGGGCCTCAAACAAAAATGTTGAAATTGGTGCAACCTCAGGATGAAGAAGGTTATAAGGGTATCAAACAAGGAGAACAGGAATAAACCAAGTAGAACAATCCCACACTGGCAAGATAGTGTGGCCGAGTGGTCTATGGCGCTGGTTTTAGGCACCAGTCTCTCAGGGGCAAGGGTTCGAATCCCTTCCCTGTCATGTCAACAAAGTAATGGTAAATTCAAAGGTTTGTGCATACACATGACGTATTATACAGAATAAGAGGCCTGTTAGCTCAGCTGGTTAGAGCGCCGTGCTAATAACGCGGAGGTCATGAGTTCGATCCTCTTATGGGCCACAGATGGAACATATTATTAACATTCTTTATTAACTTTGCTTACCAGTCTACTGACATAAAGATAAACAAACAAGGGCTATGTAGAAGATATGGCCGATTAGTGCTTCCAATCACACTTCATTTTGCCTTTCGTCGATTGTTTTAAGGCTTTATACAATTTTTCAAAGAAATGGAGAAGGTGCGCTTCTTTAACGGGCCGGGATAGCGCAGATATTTTCACCCCTTCTGGTTGGCCCGATCTTGCGTCAGGAAACTCCTACAAAAGAGAACACAATATTCTTAAGTCATCGCGACATAGTTTTGAGGAGTACAGCCAAAAATTTTGCGCTTATTTTGCCTCACATAACGGCCATAACGGCATAACCTTATTTAAAGTGCCAGTCCGGAGGGGCCTCAAACAAAAATGTTGAAATTGGTGCAACCTCAGGATGAAGAAGGTTATAAGGGTATCAAACAAGGAGAACAGGAATAACCAAGTAGAACAATCCCACACTGGCAAGATAGTGTGGCCGAGTGGTCTATGGCGCTGGTTTTAGGCACCAGTCTCTCAGGAGGCAAGGGTTCGAATCCCTTCCCTGTCATGTCAAACAAAGTAATGGTAAATTCAAAGGTTGTGCATACACACGTATTATACAGAAAAAGAGGCCTGTTAGCTCAGCTGGTTAGAGCGCCGTGCTAATAACGCGGAGGTCATGAGTTCGATCCTCTTATGGGCCACACAGATGGGAACATATTATTAACATTCTTTATTAACTTTGCTTTACCAGTCTAAACGACATAAAGATAAACAAACAAGGGCTATGTAGAAGATATGGCCGATTAGTGCTTCCAATCACACTTCATTTTGCCTTTCGTCGATTGTTTTAAGGCTTTATACAATTTTTCAAAGAAATGGAGAAGGTGCGCTTCTTTAACGGGCCGGGATAGCGCAGATATTTCACCCCTTCTGGTTGGCCCGATCTTGCGTCAGGAAACTCCTACAAAAGAGAACACAATATTCTTAAGTCATCGCGACATAGTTTTGAGGAGTACAGCCAAAAATTTTGCGCTTATTTTGCCTCACATAACGGGCATAACGGCATAACCTTATTTAAAGTGCCAGTCCGGAGGGGTCCTCAAACAAAATGTTGAAATTGGTGCAACCTCAGGATGAAGAAGGTTATAAGGGTATCAAACAAGGAGAACAGGATAAAACAAGTAGAACAATCCCACACTGGCAAGATAGTGTGGCCGAGTGGTCTATGGCGGTGGTTTTAGGCACCAGTCTCTCAGGAGGCAAGGGTTCGAATCCCTTCACTGTCTTGTCAACAAAGTAATGGTAAATTCAAAGGTTATGCATACACACGTATTATACAGAATAAGAGGCCTGTTAGCTCAGATGGTTAGAGCGCCGTGCTAATAACGCGGAGGTCATGAGTTCGATCCTCTTACGGGCCACAGCATATACGGTCGTCTAGGAACACGTCAATTGCTCAAGTTTAAGTTTGTCTACCAGTCTACAGTGTGCCTACAGTGCGTGTGTCATTTTATTCCAAGGCCTGTTAGCTCAGCTGGTTAGAGCGCCGTGCTAATAACGCGGAGGTCATGAGTTCGATCCTCTTATGGGCCACAGATGGGAACATATTATTAACATTCTTTATTAACTTTGCTTACCAGTCTACTGACATAAAGATAAACAAACAAGGGCTATGTAGAAGATATGGCCGATTAGTGCTTCCAATTACACTTCATTTTGCCTTTCGTCGATTGTTTTAAGGCTTTATACAATTTTTCAAAGAAATGGAGAAGGTGCGCTTCTTTAACGGGCCGGGATAGCGCAGATATTTTCACCCCTTCTGGTTGCCCGATCTTGCGTCAGGAAACTCCTACAAAAGAGAACACAATATTCTTAAGTCATCGCGACATAGTTTTGAGGAGTACAGCCAAAAATTTGCGCTTATTTTGCCTCACATAACGGGCATAACGGCATAACCTTATTTAAAGTGCCAGTCCGGAGGGGGCCTCAAACAAAAATGTTGAAATTGGTGCAACCTCAGGATGAAGAAGGTTATAAGGGTATCAAACAAGGAGAACAGGAATAAACCAAGTAGAACAATCCCACACTGGCAAGATAGTGTGGCCGAGTGGTCTATGGCGCTGGTTTTAGGCACCAGTCTCTCAGGAGGCAAGGGTTCGAATCCCTTCCCTGTCATGTCAACAAAGTAATGGTAAATTCAAAGGTTGTGCATACACACGTATTATAAAGAATAAGAGGCCTGTTAGCTCAGATGGTTAGAGCGCCGTGCTAATGACGCGGAGGTCATGAGTTGGATCCTTTTACGGGCCACAGCATATACGGTCGTCTAGGAACACGTCAATGTGTCTCAAATTTAAGTTTGTCTACCAGTCTACAGTGTGCCTACAGTGCGTGTGTCATTTTATTCCAAGGCCTGTTAGCTCAGCTGGTTAGTGCGCCGTGCTAATAACGCGGAGGTCATGAGTTCGATCCTCTTATGGGCCACAGATGGGAACGTATTATTAACATTCTTTATTAACTTTGCTTACCAGTCTAATGACATAAAGATAAACAAACAAGGGCTATGTAGAAGATATGGCCGATTAGTGCTTCCAATCACACTTCATTTTGCCTTTCGTCGATTGTTTTAAGGCTTTATACAATTTTTCAAAGAAATGGAGAAGGTGCGCTTCTTTAACGGGCCGGGATAGCGCAGATATTTTCACCCCTTCTGGTTGGCCCGATCTTGCGTCAGGAAACTCCTGCAAAAGAGAACACAATATTCTTAAGTCATCGCGACATAGTTTTTAGGAGTACAGCCAAAAATTTTGCGCTTATTTTGCCTCACATAACGGGCATAACGGCATAACCTTATTTAAAGTGCCAGTCCGGAGGGGCCTCAAACAAAAATGTTGAAATTGGTGCAACCTCAGGATGAAGAAGGTTATAAGGGTATCAAACAAGGAGAACAGGATTTAACCAAGTAGAACAATCCCACACTGGCAAGATAGTGTGGCCAAGTGGTCTATGGCGCTGGTTTTAGGCACCAGTCTCTCAGGAGGCAAGGGTTCAAAATCCCTTCACTGTCATGTCAACAAAGTAATGGTAAATTCAAAGGTTGTGCATACACACGTATTAAACAGAAAAAGATGCCTGTTAGCTCAGATGGTTAGAGCGCCGTGCTAATACGCGGAGGTCATGAGTTCGATCCTCTTACGGGTCACAGCATATACGGTCGTCTAGGAACACGTCAATGTGTCTCAAATTTAAGTTTGTCTACCAGTCTACAGTATGCCTACAGTGCGTGTGTCATTTTATTTCAAGGCCTGTTAGCTCAGCTGGTTAGAGCGCCGTGCTAATAACGCGGAGGTCATGAGTTCGATCCTCTTATGGGCCACAGATGGGAACATATTATTAACATTCTTTATTAACTTTGCTTACCAGTCTACTGACATAAAGATAAACAAACAAGGGCTATGTAGAAGAAGATATGGCCGATTAGTGCTTCCAATCACACTTCATTTTGCCTTTCGTCGATTGTTTTAAGGCTTTATACAATTTTTCAAAGAAATGGAGAAGGTGCGCTTTCTTTAACGGGCCGGGATAGCGCAGATATTTTCCACCCCTTCTGGTTGGCCCGATCTTGCGTCAGGAAACTCCTACAAAAGAGAACACAATATTCTTAAGTCATCGCGACATAGTTTTGAGGAGTACAGCCAAAAATTTTGCGCTTATTTTGCCTCACATAACGGGCATAACGGCATAACCTTATTTAAAGTGCCAGTCCGAGGGGCCTCAAACAAAAATGTTGAAATTGGTGCAACCTCAGGATGAAGAAGGTTATAAGGGTATCAAACAAGGAGAACAGGATAAACCAAGTAGAACAATCCACACTGGCAAGATAGTGTGGCCGAGTGGTCTATGGCGCTGGTTTTAGGCACCAGTCTCTCAGGGGGCAAGGGTTCGAATCCCTTCCCTGTCATGTCAACAAAGTAATGGTAAATTCAAAGGTTGTGCATACACACGTATTATACAGAATAAGAGGCCTGTTAGCTCAGCTGGTTAGAGCGCCGTGCTAATAACGCGGAGGTCATGAGTTCGATCCTCTTATGGGCCACAGATGGGAACATATTA
This sequence comes from Daphnia galeata, assembly GCA_030770115.1. Classification (NCBI taxonomy): domain Eukaryota; kingdom Metazoa; phylum Arthropoda; class Branchiopoda; order Diplostraca; family Daphniidae; genus Daphnia; species Daphnia galeata. Next base: position 6,928,986 of record CM061117.1, read on the forward strand.
TTAACATTCTTTATTAACTTTGCTTACCAGTCTACTGACATAAAGATAAACAAACAAGGGCTATGTAGAAGATATGGCCGATTAGTGCTTCCAATCACACTTCATTTTGCCTTTCGTCGATTGTTTTAAGGCTTTATACAATTTTTCAAAGAAACGGAGAAGGTGCGCTT